>JAWNLL010000438.1:0-600000 GCA_035042425.1 Drosophila flavopinicola | reverse complement strand
ATGCTGCACAAAAAACTTCCGACAGCAATTCTGCAAACGCAAGCAGGAAAACATAAATCTGGCTAAAGCTAAAACGCAAACTTTTAGTTTAAAAAAAAAGCAGAAGAAGAAAAAATTGTATTTTCGTATGAGTGCGTGCAAGTGATGAAGCAGGGAGAGAGAGAGAGAGAAGGTGATAGAAGGGGCAGAACTGGCAGCGCGCACCCAAGAACAACAACAACAATCGATGGAAAAGTGACCAACCCACAGCTTCTGCCTTCCCAATTGCCAGATAGCTCCATACTTCCGACTCCATACTCCCGACTCCCGACTCCAAACTCCCGATTCCAGACTCCCGACTGCAGACTCCCGACTCCAGAGTTGCGACCAGCTGAAATCGAGCATGTCAAATGCCAAAGCGGCAGACATGAGATTGAGAGTTGATCAATGGTTGATAGAGTTCCGATTCCGCCGGACCTTCCCTCCCTTTCCTCCCCTTTCTGCTCCAGACTAATTGAAAATATTCAACGCGATTCACGTTGGCTCTTCTCTCTCTCTCTCTCATTCTCTCTCTTTCTCTGTGTGTGTTATCTTTGAACTGCTTTAAGTTTGCCTTTGGTTTTCTTGCTGCAGTTATTCCTTAATACATCTCACATATGTTCAGTTTAAAATATTTCTATATTAGAGCTATTATGGCTAGAATTTGGTGTTCAAATCCAAAATAATCTTTACTGTTGAATAGGTAAATTTAAAAAAAATATATATATATACATATATAAATAGGCGGCTCTCTATTCACTATAAAATAAAAAACATGAAACAAATCTTCATACATCCAATTTTGGTTTTTCATCATAAAAATGTAATCCATTAAAATAATTTTAAAATTTGTCCAAACGCTACTGAATTTGTTTAGATTAACTGAGCTTCATCCACAAATGCCATTGCCAGAAAATTATAAAACTAAAGTTTTATTATTTCTATATCTTTACTACACTGCAAGAAAATATGACGATCAATTAAATCTGTGGTTCATTTTTTTCTTAAGAAGCATTTTTGCATGTAATTCAGAATATAAAGTGTATAATTTTGTGATGATGACAAACTGATAAGTATAAACTTATATATGATTTGGCAATGGATCATTCTCAATTTAGAAGCTATATATATATATGTTTGGTACATATATTATATATATAATTCTTATTATTATTCTCTTGCTTATAACTATTAGGAATAACTCTATTGAGTATTTCGTTTTTACTCCCACTCAGAGATATCACTTTCACTGCTCTGTCTTTCTCTCTACCTCTCTCTCTCTTTGCCTCTCACTCTCTCTCTCTCTCTCGCTCTCTCTCTCTCTCTCTCATTGTTTCTGTTCAAGTCCATCTGTTAGCAATCTTGCAAGTTTGCCTGCGTGTACTTCGCAAACCCTTTTTGCCTGGACTTTGCCACAGCGCATTTCTGGTTTTTGGGGGCAACAACAACAACAACAACAACTGAGCCGCGCGACTGGTTCCTGTTTCTTTTGCTCGCAACATTTGGCGTGCCCCCCTCCCAAGTGCCCCCCACCATCGCTCAAGACCCTGCAGCGCCTGCTGCTGCTGTTCTTTTTGTTGTTTTATGGTTTGTTTTTATTTTTTATTTTTTTTTTAAGCAAATGTCCACATTTTGACCATTTGAAATCCAAACAGGCAACTTTTATGCCACTGACGTGCGTTGTGTTGTGCAGTGTCTGCACGTATGTGTGTGTGTGTGTGTGTGTGTGTTATTGTGTGTGTGACTGTCCATGGGGCAAAACAGACTTTGGCTGCCATTTGGAGGTTGAGCTTCAAAATGTTTGCAACATGCCTTCGACAAGTCTCATGGGTATTTTTACGACTATCACTGGACACAAGCTGTATGTATATGCAGCACCCTGTACCCCGCACCCCGCACCCTGTACCTCCACTAACAACATTCGCGTCCTTTCGTTACTCTGTGTGTACCCACTCTCTCTCTCGCTCTCTCTCTCTGTGTCTGCCTCTGTCTTTATGTTTGTCCACTGACCACAGACATTGCAAGCTTTCAGCTCGTCTCTGGCTGCTTAAAATGGATTTGGGAAGCAAGCGAGACCGAAACTGAAACAGAACAGAAACAGTAACAGTAACAGAACAGCAACAGAAAGATAAACCCAGCAGCTAAGTAACAAGATGATGGCCGCACGTGATGCGCTTTCTTACGGAGAGCTAAGAGCCTGCAGGAGCAACAAGGATGCTGCACTTGACGCTTGCTTCTGGGTGTGGGCTTTGGGCTTTGGGGGAGTGGAACGAAACTCCCGTTCAGCTGGCTGATTTGCCGCCAATTAGCAGCTAAGTGGATTTGTTTACCAAATGCCATTTTTACCAGAAATACCTACAGTTGCCATTGCTCCTTCTTGGTTGTGTGTCTGCATTTGCATTTGGCTCTAGCTGCTTTTGTTTGGCTTTTTTCGGGGTACGTGCACAGTCAAAATGTGAGTTGGCCCAAAGTTACCAATATTTATACCGATAAACAAAAATAAAAGTGGAACAGGCGCATATTCGACGTGCCGAAGATTGTATACTCTTTTTGCATCTTTTAAAGTCACTAGCTTTACTGCTTATGAACCAATCGCTTTGAAAGTTTAAATATTGATAAGTACTGAGGATATTCAAGAATACAAGACAATTGAAGGCGATAGCTTTAAAAGCATGGGAAATATGATCAGAGCCGACTTGCAGTTGTATGGCAGCTATAAGATATAGTGGTCCGATTCGGCCAGCTGCGACAAATGTGCCTTATTTTTGTATAATAAGTCGCTATGCCAAGTTTCATTGCGATAGCTTACAAACTGAGCAACTAGTTTGCAAACATACAGACGGACAGACAGACAGATCATTCCAATTTTTACAAACTGAAGCACAAACATAATATGTGTCTTTGAATAGAGTATAAAAAATAAACAATACTTTGGACAGCAACGGCAGAGTGGACTATGGAGAGCGTTTATCTGGCAGTCGTGGCTTACGGGCCTAATCTACGTGGCATGCGTGTACGTGCGGGGCCAACGCCCACAACTGGGCGTGACAGGGGCAGGTTGAGGGGGCGGGGATTTTTCACTACGTGGCCCCTGGGCGAATGAGACAAGTTAAATCGTTGCGTTATTGATGGCAAATGTACGTGATAGGCTCACAACGTGCGCTCCCAATGATGATGATCATCATCAGCATCAGCATCATCATCATTGGTTGGCAAATGGACAGACTCTAGACGTTCTGCTCTCGTTCTGCTTTCAGCTGTAGTTTTTTCCTTGGTCTTTTCTTTTTTGGTAATGCTAATAATGGCGCTGCTGGCGCTGAACCTGCGACGACAAACAGCTTTCAACAACAATCGAGAGCCCACCTGTGTGTGTGTGTGTGTGTGTGTGTGTGTGTGTGTGTGTGTGCGACGAGTCTAAAGAAATTTAAGCGCATTACAAAACTTTTCTTGCTATCTTTCTCACTCTCGCACTCACACTCACACTCTGTCTCTGTCTGCTCGACTTCGCTGCCATTGTTTGTAAAAAGTTTAGCCAGGGCTTTGGGTAAAGCGAAATGCTTGCAAGTTGTCAAACAATTGCCTCAGCGCCTGTCAATGATCTTTCTATACACATAACAAAAATAATATATAAATATATATACATACATACTATATGTACTTGGCTTTAAACAGTAAACAGTTTAAGCGAGAGAGACAGAGAGAGAGACAGCTGCTGTTGCTGCCACATAATGCAATATTTTCTTTATGCTGCTGCTGCGTTTTTTTATAAGCATTAACCTTAACCGACTGAGTTGGGCACTAAGCGCTGCTAAGTACTAACAAGTACCGAGTACTCAGTACCGAGTACCCAGTACTTACCCTTTTCATTTCACTACTTGTATTTAGCTAGTTTGTGTTCTTTGTGCTCTTCACTCAGTTTGTTTTATTCGGCTTAGCTCTTCTCCAGCTGTTACTTACCTTACTTTATTTTTAGCATAGTACATAAAGTAATGAATTTCAATTAAATTTTTAAATATAATAAAATTATGCACATTTAAAATTAGTATTATTAGGGTTATTTAAATTTTTATAAATTGTCTGTCCACGCTGATAAATCGAATAGAAGTCGGCTCATAAATAACAAATAAAATTTGTTTTAAAACCAAAAATTATAAGATATATTGTAAAATTAAAAAATTAAGAATAAAGTTATATTCATTTAAAATTCATATTATCTGGCAGTATTTAAATGGAAAAAGTGTTCCACAATTTGTTGTCTCGCTTCTTGTTTCAATTTCAATAAATTAGTTCCACTCTGATAAATCGAATAAATTTAATTTTGAATCTATTTTCATTTATTCTTTATATAAGTTGATAAGTGTTGAATACTCTTTAAGTATTATTACTCTTTCAAAAATCATGCGGAATGTCTTTCAATTTAGTTCTATGCTCTTTCAAATGAATATTATTCATATTCTCTCTATTTCCTCTTGTTTACAACTTTGCTTTTCACTCAGCTCCCTTCCATTGTGGCATAAAAACATATTAAACAGCAATATGAATTATTTCTGTCTCTCTCTCTTTCTCTCTCCCTCTGTCTTGCTCTCTCTTCTCCCAAGCACAATTCGCCAGCTAATTTTTATTCATTGAGCCAATGCCTAAAGTTTAATTAGATTCTCCATTATCTGCACATATATCGTATGATATCCTTTCGTCCTGTGGCGCCCTAGTTTCTCAATAGAAAAATAATTTTGCCGTTATTTTCATTTGGCGTTTTTTCTTAATTGTTTGCTTCTTTTTTCTTCAATATTATTTTTTGTTGTTGAAAATAATCATAAAATGCCAAATAGCGTAAAAACAAAGTTCAACTTGTGCAATATTCGCACTGAAGTGGCACTTGAAGCGGCAATTGCCCCACATTGATAGAGAGAGAGAGAGAGAGAGAGAGAGAGTGGAAGAGGCAGCAAGCTTTTTCCCATTTTTGCCATTTTCCTTATTTTGCCCATTTCCCCCGCCATTTGCCAGCGAACCGCACAAAACACACGCCTGCAACTGACAATTAAACATTTAATTAAAAATCAATTAAAAATCGTATTTTTGCACTTTGCTGCGAGCCAAAATGAAAAACGGCAGCTACCCTCAGCTGGATCATATATATATCTATGACTCTACCTATACCATCTATATATATATATATATATATGTGTTTGATATATGTGTACATTGCTGTGGGTATTATATGGATTTTTGGCTCCATAAGGAAGTCAATTTTAGCAGCGTGGCAATTTTGTGCGGCAATATTTGTTTATTTTGCTTTACTTTGTATATGCTTAAATTAAAGCATAAGGCAATTTCAACTATATAAATTGTAAATATGATTTATGTTTTATTTGTGCATATTAATATTTAATTATATTATATTTATAATATTTAATTTTTAATATATTTTATACATTTTATAAACTTAAGTGATTGCAGTTAAATTCATATTTTAGCTTGAAAACTATAAGGCCATAGTTAGTACAGGGTATGGTTTTAGTCGAGTCGCAGCTAGTCAATCATTTGGTGTTTTTTTACAAACGTTTTATGTGGAATTAAAAGAGAATAATTTAATTAACGTTTCGTGCTGTTGGTGCGTGAAGTGATACAACCATAAATTGCATAGATGGATAGCTTGAATAGATGGCTGAATGGCTGAATGAATGGCTGAATGACTGGCTGAATGACTGGCTGAATGAATGAATGGTTGAATGAGTGCTTATCGTATGCAGCTGCAAATGAACTGCAAATCAAATGTGTGCGGCGAGTGTCAATGAGTTATGATGGCTTCTACATATGCTTAAGCCTCTACATGTATGATTATTATGTTGGCTTGTTTAATTGCCAATGGCCATGTCTGTGTGTGTGAAGTGTGAATCAAATTGAATGAAAGTGACGAGCGCATTTATTGATTTTCCGCAAACACTCACTCACTCACTCACACACACAACTTGCAACTTAAACTTAACCCTTCTGAACTATGAGGGGAATGAATTGGCTCCCAGTTCGCAGTTCGCAGTTCGTAGTTCGCGCCATCGTTTATCATTAAAATGCAATTAAAATTGACATGACATTTGATTTACAGCACGAACCTATGCCAGCTAATGCTGCTTGGGACCGCAGCTATTCCCGGGTGGGGTTGGCGGTGGTGCTGCTTTGCAGAGTGGTGCAGTGGGGTGCAGTGGGGCACAAGCAGCGATTCAAATCGACCCAAGAGACGCTCATGTTAACTTGCATTCTGTCACTTTCTGCCTGGCACCCTCCTAGTCGGAGGGGGAGGATTGGTTAGGGCTTAGGGGCTGGGGCTTGGGATTGGACCAGTCAGTGGCATCTGGTGTAGGTGAGGTCATCAAACTTGTGTGCAATCACATTGCTTGAGTGGCAAGTGGTTATCGCGAAATGCTCTGTTAATTGCATTTAGTTTAGGTTAAGTTTAGCACGGCTAAACCTATTTAAACGGAACACCATAAAGTCAGCTCAATATTTTCATGCTCAAAAGATTGCCATTATATCCAAATTAGTAGATTGTGAAATAAAAACAAGTGGAGAAGGATTATCTTCGGCGTGCCGAAGATTAAATACTCTTTTCGAACCTTAAAGCAATTTTTACTATTTTTCCGTGACTGCTTATTTAATTCGCAGATATTAATGTCGCATACATATACCCCTACATATAAAATAAAATATATAAAGGTATTCATGTAAACAGGGACGTTTCACTATCCGTAGCTCGTGGACGCGTCCCTTAGCATTCATAAGTGCTACCGAATTGAACAATATACAAGTTTCAGTTTTTCCAAAAAGTGAAAACTACATTACATAATATACATACCAAATTTTGTGCCTGTTGCTCTTATACCTTTCAAGGCTGCTGTCGGAAATTGAATTGTCATAAAACTTAATCTGAACATACGAGAGCTTATATTCAGAATTTGAGATCCATATTTTTTTTCGCGTGGCATTGGTTTTGCCAATGAATTTAAATTTTTCTTTTGAATTATTCTATTAAAGCTACTTTATGTATGAAAAAAAAATTAGAAACAATTTAGGAAATTGAAAATAAATGAATTTGACTACAGCTATTATATATTTGAAAAGAAGAATAAGAAAAAATGAAAATAAATGACCAGTCGCCCGCTGGTTTCGAACCCAGGACCTCTCGCTCACCAGTTCGCAACTTTACCCCTTACGCCACAAGCCGTTTTGATGATCGCTGACAAAATCCCTTGAAGAGCAGACTGTCAAAAGCTTTCTTGTTTTGCTTTGTACTGCTTACACCAAGCAGTTTTAAGAATCGCTAACAAACTCGATTTATACTGAGCTTTTGTTTTTTCGCGTGGCATTGTTTTTGTTCTAAGCCATTGAAAGCAAATGAATTTGATTACAGTTATTATATATTTGAAAAGAAGAATAAGAAAAAATGAAAATAAATGACCAGTCGCCCGCTGGTTTCGAACCCAGGACCTCTCGCTCACCAGTTCGCAACTTTACCCACTACGCCACTAGCCATTTTGATGATCGCTGACAAAATTGCTTGAAGAGCAGACTATCAAAAGCTTTCTTGCGCTTGACTTTGTTTGCTCAAACTATCAAAAGCTTTCTTGTGCTTGACTTTGTTTGCTCATATGCACCTGTTTTTTCAAAATATTTAATGACGCATATCTTCGCTGTTTATGACTCAATCGATTTGCGATTTTACCCATTGATGAGTTATAAGGATGTTCAAGTGTACAAGGAAATTTAAGGCAATTGCTTTGAAAACATCGGATTTATGGCCAAAACCGACTTTGAGGTGTATGGCAGCTATAAGATATAGTGGTCCGATCCGGCCGGCTCCGACCAATGTGCTGTCCCCTTGAATAATAAGTGTCTGTGCAAAGTTGCATCGCGATAGCTCAAAAACTGAGGGACTAGTTTGCATACATACAGACAGACAGACAGACAGACAGACAGACAGACAGACAGACAGACAGACGGACATGGCTAGATCAATTTGTTTTGTATTTATAAGCATATTGGCAGTAACTTTTGGGGGTCTCAGACGCTTCCTTCTATGCGTTACAAACTTCAGGACAAACTTAATATACTATTTTCTTCGAAAAGAGTATAACTAATCACAAAAAATTCATATTCCTTTTCACATACTGCCTACAAGTTCCTTTGTTTCACACTTTGACTTTAGAACTTTAGAACACCTTAAACCATTTGGCTTGAATATCATCTGGCTGTTGAAGCTATCCCATATGGTTATCATACTGAATGCTAGTAATAATACTTAATGAATCTTTTAGCATCTAAAATAAAGATTTAACTTAGATTGATCAGTACTTTAAAATGTAAATATGCATATGGTGCCATACTGGTTGTTCCAATTCCACCGTTCCGCAATGAGGCTAACTTTTAAGCTGTTCCAATTCCATTGTTTCACTGTAGCGTCTTGCGTAAGCTTCGCAAAACTGTATTATTCGTTTATCATACATGAATGAATTTCCAAATAATATCACGATTGTTCCAATTCCGTTGTTTCACTATTTCTTACAGATTTTTAGCTTTCAATTTTATGCTCATTTTAAGCCGTAAGCTCCTTCGTTTATCAAACATAAGTGAATTTCCAAATAATATCACGAATGTTCCAATTCCGTTGTTTCACTATTTCTTATAGATTTTCATCTTTCAATTGTATGCTCATTTTAAGCTCTAAGCTCCTTCTCCCACACAAATGGCTCAATGAACGTTATCTGCGTTGTTTCAATTCCATCGTTCCGCTCTAGAATCATATGTTATTCATTACCATTTGTAGCTATCTCTGCCTAACAGCAATTTCCCATTGAGCTAAGCATGCCCAATAGGCAAACGGTCCGTTTAGTAAATGCTCCAATGTCGGTCCACCATCAAAGGTGTTTATCAGAACAAATGGGCGCCCCACATTGACCCGTTGAAAGTGGGGATGGGATGGGATGGGGAGGGCGTTGTCTACAGGTGCAGCTGGAGGGGCGTGGCAGTTGTGATATGTAGTCGTTTGTATGTGTGAGTTGGAGTTCGCCCATTGATTTGAGCGTTTTACGGTTATGACCAAAATTAAAGCGCAGCCAATTTACATAGATTTAAATATCAATTTTTCTTCGCTTGCCTACGAATTAAGTTAAATTGGAAAAAATGTTGACCAAAAGCCGAAAAATAAAATGAAAATCGTTTATGATGTGTCATATGCGGGTTGGCGTCTTATTGAGAATTTGTTGTTGTTGTTGCTGTTGTTGGTTGTCGTTTGAATGGACTGTTAAAAAAAAAAGCATAAACCGCAACAAAGACGCGACAATAAAACGCAGCGTGTGGTGCGCTGGACAGGGGGATTGGATGGGGCAGGGGGCTACGCTTATCAAATGGTTTCTTATTAATTTATATGCCAAGCGGAAAATGCATAAAAGCTGCAGGGCAAAGGAGAGGGAAGAGGGGAAACGAGGAGACTGAGGCAGGAACGCACTTAATAAGGATGTGAAAAATGTGCAGCATGCTAATTGAGCGAGCATTTAAGTATCCAAGCCCCACTGGCTGCCCCCCACCTCATCAACCCTCTGCTTATCAGTTATTCCTTTGCCATTTTATAGTATAAATGTATATGCATATGCCTTAATTACTTTTGCAAAAGAGCGGCAATATTTAAAAGTTGATGAATCACTGGCAAAAAAAAAAAAGCGGCCGCCCGCATTTATCGAAAGAAGCACAAAAGCACCGCAAAAAGCATCATGTGTATAAATGTGTGTGTGTGTGTGTGTGTGTTTGGAGTGTGTGTCTGCGTTTTGCATTTAAAAAGAAGGCAAACCATAAAGCGAAGCAAGTGCCCCTTCGCTCTTCTCTTCCTCTGCTGCTGTAGCCTTTGCCTTTGCCTTTTGGCTTTTGCAATTGGCATTGAAATTTAACACTGGCCACTGCTTTCATTTGCTGTGCACGTTTCACTCGGCTGCTGCCCCACCCCCACCATGCCCAGCTGCCCCACCACCACATGTCTGCCTATCTCCCTGTAGAGTCCTCCTCTGTGTGTGGCTCTCGCTCTCGCTCTGCAAATTTATGGTTGCAATCAAGTGTGCACATTTCATTTGACTAGGGGCCTATTAAATGAGCTGATATTGCAGTCGACGATCGTGCCTCAATGAATGCCATGCCAAATGGGGATACGTTCAGGAACCCACTGTGCGGGTGGGGCTGGGGGCTTATTCCCTGGAAAATAATGCCAGTGCTAGTGTTACACATATTACATACATCAGTGCCGAATGGGCTAACTGAATTAACGTTTTTGATTTGCTACACACAAACCATACAAATCTAGTCGTTACTTTAACAGTTGCATTTGTATCTACATACTTTATTACTTATGTTAGCTAACAGTGCCAATCAGTGGAATTTACTGTTGCAATTGTTAGTCTCTGGCTATAACAGCAACTAAGTATTTTGTAGTTGTTAGCTGAAATTAGAGATCATATTACTACAGTGAAAACACTCTTGAACGAACACTTTTGTACAACTCAAGACGAGGTGACCTGATTCATAATTGCTGTTTTTCTTTTCAATAATTTTAGATTGATGAATAATGTGGATGATGCATTTAAAAATTGTGAAAAGTAGCAGATTGAAGAGAATTTGTCCGCCCAAGAGAGGTATCCCTTAAGAGAGCTTTCATTGCTCAGATAAGATAAGATTATAAGTCAAGTAGAAGTCAAACATGACTGTCACATGATTTTCCACTAATACCCTTAAATGGGCTGACGAGCCTTAAACATAACGCATCAGCTCAACATTTTGATTCTGAACAACCCACACACACAACACACACACACACACAGTCACACAGTGTAACGGCATAATAAATAACAACATTCATTTCTAGCGTCTCTTTAAACATTTTTTTCATTTAACGTTTTCTTTTGCCTTATTTCATTCTGTTTTGTTTTGTTCTTTTTTTCCTTTTCGTTGCATACATTTGTGTTTTTTTTTTTGGGGGGGTTGTCAAAAGTTTTTGGCAGCTGCAGCGGCAAAGTAGATTAAAATCTAAATACTCGCACACACACACACACATACATAACTTGTGCACAAATAAACCGAATTAAAAGTGCAAAACAAAGCGACCAACAATAAAAATACACAAAGAGCGGCAACAACAAAACGAAAATTAAGAGAAAGAGAAAAAACAACTTCATTTTTTTTATATATTTTTTTAAAACAGTTAAGTGTAAAGGCGCGTCATGTTAGACACACCGCAAGTCCTCGCCCAGGACCTCCACACTTGGTTGACTGGACTAACTTTTGACAAAATGTCGACAGCACACAGTGAAAGAGAGAGAGAGAGGGAGAGGGCTAGAGAGGCAGAAACAGAGACAGAGAGGGAGAAAGGCAAACGTAAGCCAAATGGCGACTAGGCTGAAGGGAGTAGGGGCAAAGGAGTGGGAGGAGCAGTGGAGGACAGACAGAGAGAGCCTTTGCCAACGCCACACACGGAAGCCATAAAAACTTATGGCAAAATATAAAAATTCACCCTTTTTATTGTGGCAAACAACGAAAACGAGAAATGAAATAAAATGCAAAACGTTTACCACACGAACTCGAACTCCATACCGAAAAAGAACCGAAACGACCCAAAGCAGCCAAGGAACGCAGCAACCCTTTTGGCCAACTAAACTTAAATGCTGAGTTTAGCAAAAATACTAAAAAACAACAACAACAGCAGTAAGAACTCAACTCGGCATGCAATTGTTGTAAAACAAAAGGCAATGAATACAAAACGCCAAATGGAACAACAACAGCTGCATAAAAGTAATAATATGAAAGTCCTATGTATCGAGATATGTGTGTGTGTGTGTGTGTGTTAAGGCTGAGCATAAATAACGGAATTGCATGCCCGAATTGTATGCAGGATACGTGAATACACACACACACACACACACACACACACACAGCTGCTGAGAGAAAATATATAACAGATTACAGAACAGCATTTGTGCTTGTGATCCAATAGGCACAAGTGCTTGTCACAAGTTTTATAAGCATATTTTCTGTATACATACGAACTTTCATGAGCATAGCTCAAGTACTTTCTCAGCTATTAGGCTGAACCACTCTTGAATCATTTCACTCATACTATAAATTGTAACAATAATTCAAGGACTTGCGGGCTTAGAAATATGTTAATTTATGCAACTCAATGTCGACAGCCTTCATGCCAACTTTGTATAAACATAGTTCACATGCCTTCTAAGTTATGCAGCTGAACCACTTTTGAACCGGTTCCATGAAATACAAAATGTCAGCATTAGTTAGGTCAATAGTCTGGCAAGACCTTAAAGAACACGTCATCAAGCCACATACCGAATTTCAAAAGCACAGCCTAGATACATTCCGAGCTTTGCCGCTGAACCACTTTTGAACCGGTTCTATAAAATATAAATGTGTACACTAGTAAGCTCAAATAACCTAGGCAATACATTGTAGTACAAGTCATCAATCTAAATAGCTAATTTTCTAAGCTTTGCTCAAGTACATTTAGAGCTATGCCGCCGAACCACTTTTGAACCGGTTCATAAAAGTTATTTGATGCTCCAGCACGAAATAAGTTTCCCGCCTGACAATCAATCATCACAACGAATAGTTCAGCACTATATTGATAGTTTATCCCAATACGCTGATCCAGTTCACATTGCCGTCCAAAAGTAACCCCAATTTCCCAAATGGCTGCCGAAAAACGCAGTTGGCAACAGGCTGTCAACGATGTGGACCGAAACAGGACTACTCAGCCTTTGTATTGTAGCTGACTCTCTAGTGCATTGTGACAGGTGCCTCCATTTCATTGCGGGCATGTCAAACATATCCTGGCATCTTATAGAATTGACTTGCCCCAAAAAACCGAGAGCGAGAGAGAGAGAGAGAGAGAGAGAGAGAGAGAGAGAGAGAGAGAGAGAGAGAGGCAAACAGGACAATTCGAAAAAGAGCAACTGAAATAAAATTTGCTGCTGTTGCCAAGTCGTTTATCCCAGGATACGACTGCTGCCGTCTGTCGTCAGCTGTTGTTATTGGTATATTGGTTTGGTTCATTGCTATATTGGCTCTTATAGGGAATTACGAGTACCGTTTTGTTTCCCTTAACCCTTTTTACCTGCCTTTATGGCGCCGCCGCGCACACAGTCAGCAGTCAGCAGGAGTAGCTCGTGCTCCTGCTCCTGCTGCTGCTCCTGCTTCATTCGTCCTGTAGCTGGGGCCAAACAATGTTTGTACCGCTATGCGGCAAATAAATATGAACAAAGAAACAAATAAAACGAATTGATAAGGCTCAAGCATACGGGCACGAGTCCATTGAGTGTGCACGACCATCAGATGCTCTTTATCAAAATATTATTTAAAATATACAAAAATATAGTTTTATATTTCATAATTGTAAATAATTTTTCCGTCAACTGCTTTTAGTTGACATTAAATATATAATGAATGAATAAATAGTTTGATAAAAAAATGTATCAATTAATAGCTAAAGCAGTTTGCAAACTGATTATTGGTAATCGATAAGCTTATCGATTTGAAACAGCAAATACTAGAATTTCACAAAGCTCCGTTTATATCATCTGTAAAAATATGTTGCAAAGATCGTTCATAAAACAATATTAACAATTATTAATTTTGTTGATACAATTAAATTGGCTGACTTTAAATTACTTTTAAATGAAAATATTCAACTTTTAATAAATTGATATCAATGTCTAAGTCTTTATTTGTATGCTATATTAATAGTTACAAACAAAACATTAATAGAATTTGATTTAATATTTATATTTATAAATTGAATTATTTATTATAAATACTCCAGAAAATATTCTTTTGAACATTTTCTTGAATAAATATGTATTTTATCTATGTGTTGATAATGATGTGGGCATATTTTAAAGTCTTGGAAATCAAAGTTTTATCTTAGACTTGAGAAATTTCAGGCAGCTGATGAAAAAGGAATCTGTTATTTGCCATTCAACTGTAAATGGCTTGATTTGGCTTTAGGTAAACCTTCGCTAAATTTAAGTCTAGAATATTAAACACAAACACATATACATTTACATTCACACACAGACTAACACACACACACACACACACATGTCGACATCTCTCTGGCGATAACGGTGAAATGCAATTTTCCTCTTATGGCATAGCGTTGATTTTTGCACGCGTCGTGACTCGACAAAATCCTACGCGATCCTGTGACCCATACCAGCACCTCCTCCCCCCGCCCCCTTTGTATCTTACACTTAACATACTCCCCCTGCTCCAGCTGCAAGTCGAATTAAATATTCATTTTGTATTGCATTTTCTTGCGGGATAAGCAGCAGCATGCGGGTTGCACTCTCTGCAGTAGGATAGGGGTAGGGTGGGAGGTGGGGGTTGGTCCACTCTGCTAAGGGGGGTGGGTTTTCGGGCTGGGCATAAGGGCGAGTGAGAATTTGGCTGCATTTAGCTGGAGAGATTTCGCACGTGTGCATTTAACTAAGTGGCACATTTTGCTCTTGCTGTTGCTGTTGTTGTTGTGTTTTTGTTTGGTTTTTGCCGTTTGCAATTGCTGCTGCTGTTGTTGTTGTTGTTGTTGTTGTTGTTGCAACTTGCAGCTGGCTGAGCCTTACGGCAAGGATAACGAGCCTGCCTGCCTGCCTGCCTTACAGCCTGTGTGCATTGAATCAGCATCACACACACACACACATCTCTTCCTCCCTCTCTCTTCCTCTCTCTCTTTCCTCTCTCTCTCTCTCTCGCTCTCTCTCTCTCTGAGTACAAGCAGCCAAATTGGAAAACAAATTAGCACAATCCTTGCGCAATCCCGTAAGGCAGCCCTAACAACAACAATAACAACAACAACAACAACCATCATCGTAATACCAAAAGCATATCAAAGTGCAACGTGGTGACAGTGGTGCAAAAGCAATTTGCATGCAACTGTCATGAGCAGTCTGCCCTGAATTTTAGTTGACATCTTTTAATATTAAGCTTTAGCTGTTAGCAACTTATATTTCTTATGATTTCAACAGACGAATCTTATATGAAACTTTGCCAAGAACAAATTATATTATATTTGATATATATTTCGATATTGTTTAAAGAAGTATTTTCAGCTTTTTGTGTATTGTAAATGTTTTTAAAGTTAAGCACTTGATACACTGTTTTGTACATATATTTTGACAAGGGCTACTCTAAACATTTCGTTATTTTATTACTCTCCAGAGTCATGTCATGGAACTTTTTTACTTATTAAAAACTACATCAATTTGCTGCATTGCATAAGTTGGATATAAAAAAAAGAAGTGATTCATAGCATGTCCAAATATAGTATATGCTGACAATTGTAGACCTTTTTTGGTACACAGTTAGCTGACCTATAAAACTGGCTATAGTACCAGATCTTTTTAGAGGCTCTCTGTCGATGCTGGACAATAGTTCTTTAAAATTAAATATCTGAATTGACATAAATGTTGTTGATTCGGATTCAATCACAGGCAAATAGAATGGGAATTTCAAAAGTAATTGGCAAAAAGGGATTTTTTTATATTCTGTAATATTTGAAAATTGGCTAAAAAAGTTTTACTAAACATTTTCTGAAAAGCCAAAACACAATTCCACATGATATTTTCAATTGAAATCCAAATTCGAATTGTAAACGGGATAAATATGTTATTTCGTGATAGATCTCTCACTATTTTTGTATTATTTTGCTTTGACCATTTCCTTCTATTCAGTTATATGATACTCTACTCAATTTACACTATTATTTCGCTATTTACATGTCACATATCTTCGATTTCTCTATTTACCCTCTACTTTAAATGTGATTTAAAATGTCATTTGACCTTCGATTCACTTGCCTTTGTTTCCGGCTTACTACTACACTAAACCCCAATTGCAATTGCAAATCCCCTTCCAAATCGCAACCCTCTCCGACCATACCTTCTACATTCTTTGTTGATCCCTCAACATATAACTATCGCTCGAGTCTCGCTTTTATTCACGCTCACTTTGACACCGAAGCGGATACCACCCTGTTCTATTGTCTGGCCACAACTACCCCCAAGGAGCAAAGGAAGAGGAAGAGGAAGAGCGTATCGCCCTTGTCCTCTACTCCTGCGCTGTAACACCTACTCGGGGCATATCGACAGAACCAACCAGAACGCACAGGCAATAAATTTATAAGTTCTGCTAATGTGCGTTAATGGCTTGTAGTTTCGCTTTCAAAATTTGTTTTCGGCTCGATTCTCGCTCAACCCTCTCTCGCACTCCTTCTCCGTGTACCCACAGATCCGACGAGTTCCTGCCTAACATCCTTTTTTCCTTTCTAGCTATACTCGTTTTTTTGTCCATCGTCATTCTTGTTGTTATTTAATTTTTCGTTTGTATTATTAAAGGTTATTATGCTAATTTGTTGCCTTTTCAGGCTAACGCCAAGTGCTTTATGCACCCCGTCCCTCTCTCGCTCTCTCTCGCTCTGGCTTTAGCGCTAACACTCGCTGTCTCGCTCTTTCTAGTTTCCGTTCGCTTGCGTCGGCAGCTCTCGGAGTGCCTGTAAATTCGGACATTATGGCGTAATTAGCAATGCCGTTATGTGTCGGGACCTCCAGCTCGATGCTTAATTTATGCAAAAATACTTGAAGCGTTCCCTTCTCCTTTCCCATCCCGTTCCGTTCCGTCCCCCACCCCATCTAGAGTTCCATCAACAGAACTCAGGAACCGAAGCCGAAAAGCCGCAGGAGGAGCTTTTGCTCTTGTTATGCTTTTTTTTCGTCCTCCATTTTTTGTTTGGGTTTGCTTATTTACATTGTAGCCTCTAGTTGTTGTTCTGGTTGTTGTTTTGTTAATTTCACATTGAGGTTATGTTAGCTCCGGATCTGGACAATGTGTTAAATGAGTTGAATATTTGCGCAGCGCTCCAAAGTCAGAGGGAGACAGAAAGAGACAGAGAGAGAGACAGGAGTTGTGAGTCACAAGTTGAGTTGCCACTTAGGAAATTAGCAACGCCCCCCTTTGCCCAAAATACAACAACGAAAACAACATTGAAAAACAAAAACAAGCACACAGTGGGAACTAATGCGACTCATAACGGTAACGAGCGACCTGTTTTTTTTTCGGGTTGTTTTAACACTAAAACGTAATGGAATTGACGAAATGGGCGCAAAACATGGCTAAAATTACTTTTAGGGCGTAGTAGACAAGGATATTGTGATCGTATTGACTGAATTGGTTGGGCAGCTAATTGAAAATAAGGAGCTTAAGTAAGACGGATCGAAGGATCCAAAAAATTGCAGTTGTAGATACTTTAGGCACTTGAACAGGAACTGGATTCAACTCTAAAGACTGATTTCTGTTATTGTAGAGTTAAGAGGTTTGCAAAAGTCAAAATCAGAACGAAATCAATTTTCACATACAGTGAAGGTTCTAAAATTAAAAATTCTACAAACTCTAAAGAAATCCTAAAATTATACTTTCCAAAAAACTTTTTGATTTCTTTTCGGCCATATACTAAATGTAAATAGTTGAACCGAAAATTGTTAAATTGTTTATTTTAATAAAATTCGAATATCCGAACGAAAGTTAATTTAATCAACAACAAACTTGTTTAAATATATGAACTACCCCTGATAGCAAAGGGTTCTCATTTTTGAGTGTACACACAAAATAACAAGACAAAAAAAGAATATTTCTAAAAATAACTCAATTATTAAAATCAATTTTAAAACTGGTATTTTTGAAAATGAAAATGGTTTCATTTTTATAATAAAACAAAAAACGTTGCAATATTGCACAAATAACTTTAGTACGCTTGCCTGTAAATCTAGAAATCTACATACTATATATATTTTACACTTTTAAAGCATTTATCAATTGACTAATTTGATGTTCTTCTTCTTTTTTTCTCTGCCATTCGCAGGTATGTAACATAACGATTAAAGGATAAAGCCCTAACTCAACTTTAGCTGCTAACGACTGCAATGCGTGGTCAGCGCTGTCCAATTTAAGTACAAACCACATATATCTCACACACACACTAACACACACACACACACACTCACTCACACAGATGCATCTCACAAAAAAGTTTCATTGCCCAAAAGTCAACTTGAAATCAACGCGCGAGTTAACTGAAAAAGTATTACGCAGCCCAAAAGCAGACGCTCCATGGGAGGGGCAGGAATGGATGAGAGGGGGGTTGGATTTTGGGTAGGTAAAAACACAGAAGCGTTGCCCGTAGTTGTCCGTTGTTGCCCAGAGCCGTATCCGGACCCGAGCTTAGCGCAACTTTAAATACAACCACATAATTTTTTGGTCATGACTTGAAACTCGCAGCAGCAGCAGCACACAAAGCGCACACACACACACACACACTCGCACACACATGCAGTGTGTATATGCAAAAGTTTAGACTGGCTTCATAAATGTAAGGAGCTACCCAGCCACACCCCCTTTTGTGCGCCCCCCTGCCCCACTCCGCCCATGCGAGAGATATTTTTGTGCTGAGTTTACATTATCAATGAACGGCTTTTGCGCTCTTTGCGCTTTTGTGCGGCGCTCGCCTAAGTAGCCCCAGACGGGCACAGTGGTACGAAAGTGGGGCTGCGGGGTAGGGGGGCGTGTGTGTGTGTGGATAGGGGGAGGGGGGGGGTGGTTAGAGGCGACTGCGGCTACGGGGCGTGACGGCAACTATGAAATAACGGCACTAACGACTAACGCTCCAAAAGTAAGTAATCTACACACACACACACACACATGCATACATGAGAGATATATATGCATAGATACGTGCTCATATGGTGTGTATGTGTATGCGTGTGTGTGTGTGTGTGTGTGGCTGTGTGTGTGTGTTGTTTGTGGCCCGCCAACAGAAATTTGTTGGGCAATTTCCAAGCCAACAAATCTCTGCAAAGCTGCCGCACTGCAACACTGCCACTAAACCCCATTCGCCCCCCCCCTCCCTTACTACCCCGCCACTGTACACCCTTTTGCCCCTTTCTCAAGGCAAATAGCACAACGCTGAGCCTGCTGGCAAAAAGTGAGTGTAGAGCCTATCAAGACTAGTCTGGAACCGGTTAGCAGCGAATCACACAATGCGCTACTACTTTTGGCCCAAACAGAGAGAATAAGTTAATAGTTAAGTGCAGAAGGAATGCAAACTGAGATTCGATTGCATAAAATCATATATTATATAGCAAGTTGGTTGACAAAAGTTATGTTTAAGATTGGAAAGAATGAACTCACACTTTTATTGGTGTATTGATTTGTGCACATTTAAGAAATGTAAAATAAAATGCAGCATAAGGAAGAATTCTTACTTAAATTATATAAAAATTGGCTTTTGATAAATTATAAATTAATTTTGCATGCTGATATATATAAAGATATTAATATACTTCAATAAAAACAATGGAAAATATATATTGTTTGCAAATTATTAAATATTTATTTATTTATTTGTTTTTTAATTTGTATTTTTTATTTAACAAGTTTTCTGCTACCCTTAGTGGCAACTTAATCGAGTTTTACATTTTCAGGGAAAAAAGAAAGCATGAACTAATGTTACACATATAAGATATGGACAAATGTATACTATTTACAGTATTATACAGTATTTACAAAATTTGAATTATTAACGGATGAATCTGGTAGGGAGAAAATTAAATATTTATGCGCATTAAATTTGAGTCGATAATTTAGTGTAGTATGCTGGAGAAAACTGTAAACACAATTATGAACTATAATTTGCGATATTCAAGACTTGTTTTTGAAGCATATGTATGGAAATACAGTAAAGACTTTGAAATTAATAAACATTGCTCAATTAGAGCTTTCCATATCAATCAGAAGTTAGAACAACAAATATTATTTTGCTGTTGTTTTTACACATCTTTAAGAACCGTAAATATTTAAGATGTTGCTTAAGTAACAGAAAATGATATAAGAAAATGAAAATGAAAAAGAAAATGTTATAATATAATTACAAAGAGGCATCGACAATTATGAAATCTACAATAAGTAGTTGATTTAAGCCACAAATCTAAACATTTTCTGAAACTATAACTAAATGGAGAAATTTGCAAGAGAACTTCTAACTGTACTATTAAAAGTCGTATACTCTATGTAGCAGCAGCCAGCTGCAGCCAATTGCAGTGGCTTTGACTGTAGAGTCCTGCCTGGCAGTCCTAGTAGTCCTGGTAGTCCTTGCCTTGCAGGGCATCTCAGCCCCTTTTTGAGGGGGTGGGGGAAAGGGGGCCTTCAACTGGGTGGCAGAACACACATGCAGCTTGTAACTTGCACATGCAGCCAGCTGCTGCCAGCGATGCCTAACAAGGTCCGAGGCAGCAGCCCAGCCAGGAGGTGGGGCAGTATGGCAGTGGTGGTGTGGGTGGTGCAGTGGGGCAGAGTGGGGCTCTGGGCTGTGCTCGCCTAGCATACACAAACTGTCGCCAAAAACAATTTCGTTGAGATTTAAGTTCTGTTCAACAATTTCCGTTCTCTCTCTCTCTTTCTCTTACTCTATTGCTTGCTCTGTCTCGCTTATGCGCTGTGTTGCGTTTGCGTTTCGGAGTTTTTTGCTGCGCCAACTGACGTTGCAGAAAAAACAGCCAAAACTAAAAAATAGAGAAAAAGCAAGGCGGCAGCGTTACGCCCACACACACACACACACACACACACACACACACACACACACACACACGCACACGAAAAAAAGAGAACCACATTCATAGATAATGTGCAGCTTGGGCTTGCGGTTATTTTGTATGCTTCGCCGGTCTGGCAGCACCGCCAGTTACCAGTTGCCAGTTGCCAGGACACCATTGCGTCCTGTGGCATGTGCACCACCCACATGCCCCACCCCCACCCCCACCGCCTAGCACGCTGATTTGGATTCAGTTAGTGGCAGTTGCGGTTTATCCCAGCAGCCGTCGTAGTGCTCATCCAATTTTCTGTTGTCGCTTCTCGCTGAGCATTTTTGTTGCGCTTTACAAAAATTGCATTTCAGCCTGTGCTGTACATCCAACCCCAGCCCCCTTTAGACCCGCTTAAAAAAAGATAGAGAGACCCCCACATTTTGACAATATCGCGCAACGTCGTCGCTTTTGCTTTGCTCCTATTGTTCAGGGCAGCAGCTAGCAAAAATGAACAGACCAACACAGCAACAACAGAAATATAAGTAAAACAAGTTGTTCAAACGACATGGTGCACCACCAGCACCACCCCCAGCCCCACCAGCCTCCCTCTAGTGTTGCCCCCCACTCCTTCTCTGGATGCGCGTCAAGCGTCGGCCACAAAGTTTTGGGCACGATTTTTGGTTAGCGAAACATTTTTAGCATGGGTTGCGCGAAAAGTTGTGCAGCCCACTCGGAGCACCACCCCCAAACCCAAACCAAACCCCAGCTCCACTTCTATATCAGTTCGTCAGTTTGGCCCTCCGTCAGTCAGTCAGTCAGTATTAATTTAAAAATGTGCTGAGCACAATCCTCGGACTCTGCCCACCACCTCTCCCTCTCTCTCTCCCTCTCCCTCTCTCTCCCTCTCCCTCTCTCTCTCTGGCAATGCAAAGTTGGCATATTCCAAAGGCACTTGTCGTCCTGCCTTCTCAAACTCTCTCTCCCTCTCTCTCTCCATCCACTCATTATCAGACCTGGCCAACAATGGAATGCCAAAAATGGCTGTCGCCTCGAGCTCTTTTTTTATAATCCAGCAGCATTTCGGTTTTCTTGCATGCTAAAAAAAAATACTTTTGTTTATCGATAAATCGCTGAAAAGCACTCAGAAATCATTCAAGAAGTTGCATGCAACATTAGAAGCTTAGATAAATTTAAAAAAATAAACTATGCATTCTAAGCCAAATATTGCTAACATTTATTTGAGCCAAATTTTGTGTCAAGTTTGCTGTCACCAAAAGTTGGATTTAACATTTGAATGAGCTTTGATCAAACAGCAAATATCTTGCTTTGTTTATTTCTGACTACAATATTAATTAATTTTCCATGACTAATAATCAGGCATGCTGAAAAGCAATTGGCAAAATTATAATGAAAAGCCAAGTCATAGTAAATATATCGTAAGCTTTGATATGTTTTATAATGCTCTAAATTGCTTTGCAGTAACTAATTTTTAAAAATTTGTTTTTCAATCTGAAATCATATGTGTGGATAATACTTTGGAATACATATTCAGTAGATATCGATTTATATATATATATATATATATAATATATAATATATAATATATAATATATAATATATAATATATAATATATAATATATAATATATAATATATAATATATAATATATAATATATAATATATAATATATAATATATAATATATAATATATAATATATAATATATAATATATAATATATAATATATAATATATAATATATAATATATAATATATAATATATAATATATAATATATAATATATAATATATAATATATAATATATAATATATAATATATAATATATAATATATAATATATAATATATAATATATAATATATAATATATAATATATAATATGTAATATATAATATATAATATATAAAAGCTTCATTCTTTAAAATTTCAGCATTCTAAAGAAAAATGATATAAAAACGCAGTACAATTAAAATTTTTTCCAAATTATATTGCCAATTATATCTGCAATTTTAGTTTAATACAAATTATATTTCTTATGTAGAGTGTCTGCATTTTGTTATCTCAAATAGACTTAAAAATACATTCAATAGACGCTCCTTATAATCATATTATATACATGTATTTATATTTATTCACTCGTTTGCGCTCTCGCGAGCACCAAATTCGCGAGTTCCTCTTTGTGCTGCATTCGCAAACGTTTTTAAGTGCCGTGCGTCTAAAATCATGCACTAGAAAAAACTTGCTTTGAGTCCATTTAAAAGGAACTGAACTTGAGCTATGCTCACATGATAGTTACTGGCCATATTTTTGCTGATATAATGCAATGCACCTGGAAAATATGTTCAATAGTTTAAGTGCACTCACTCACTTGTGCATTATCCAATTTCCAGTTTGTGAAATGTCGCAGGACTCGCAGGAGCTGGCTGGCTGGCTGGCTGGATAGCTGGCTGGCAAATGTGATTCCACATGATTGCAATGCAATTCATAGGCCAATTTGGAGCACTCTTTCGTTGCACACTGCAGCGCACTGAAATCAAAGTAAATTAGAAGAGAACAACAAGGAACAGGCAGCAAGCAGCCAGGAACACAACTGCACAAAAAAGGCAGCCAACAATCGTTAAGTGCAATTCTCATCGCATTGATTGCGCACTTGATTACGATAAATGAAACGTCAACAAGCGCCTCACTTGACTTGAAGCAGGAGAGTGGAAGGGGGCGGGGGATTCCAGGGGGTTGGGGGCTTCATGGCAAGGACGTGCAGTCACTAGGCCCAAATGTCCTTTGGGCGCCTGTGGCATTATTGCCTCCTGTTGTTGTTGTGGCTGTTGTTGCTCTTGTCACACTCGTGATTTCTTTTGTCTACTTTTCATCAGCCTTGGTCTTATGAGACCCCCCTCTGTACTCCCCCATCCCCCTCTCCTACTCCACTGCTGCTGCTGCTGGTCAGTTACGCTACACAGCTCTGTGTTGGCCGACAAATCACAGTGTGCCCCATGCCGGAAAATCAGTTGTCCTGTGTCCTCTGCGACGCCAAGTGTCCTGCGGCAGCTGCGTCTCAAGGCGCAGCCTCTGCCAGGGAGGGGGTATAGTGGGGGGTTGGGGCTACATGTTGATATGCTTGCAGCAGCAGCAGCAGAACCAAAGCGTTACACTGGCCCCAAAACGAAGTCACAGTCAGCGGGCACAGGACTCAGGACTCTGAGTATATGTACAGGCAGAGAGAGACACACACAAGTCAACTACACTGAGAGGAATACCATATACACATAACATATGCATAAAAGTGCACAATTTGATAATATGAATTTGACTTTGAAGAAAAGTTCTATGAATTTTCGAAATTTTTTACTTGATTTTTCGAATTTCGTTTATTTTTGCTTTAAATATAATTTTTATGTTTAAAATATGTCCTTACGATGACAATCATTGAATAGTATTCCTCTTCTTGTAATATAATGCTTGACAATATACATTTCTTGATATTTTTTAGCTTTGAGTGTTGATCCAGCTACTAAAATGTTATTAAACATTTACTTAATATTATTATGAACATAAATTCGAGTTTAACAAGTCCTTAGCACATTTACCTAAACCATTTTGAAGAGCTAGTATTAACGTTCCTTGAGCAAAGTTTTACTTCAATTGAACCCACTTTTAGCTAATCCAACTTCTAATCTAATTATAGAAAATATGCTCTGAATTTTAAGACCATTGCAAAATACATATGACTTTTTCTATATGTTTTTTATAAATTATAGCAGATTTTCATTAAATGAGTATAAATTGACCTCGAGCCGACTAAATTCTCACTTATCAAGTAGAAAAATCGCTAAGCATAAAATCGCATAATTTCTATGCTTTTAAGACAAATTTCAATGGAAATCTGTTTTCAGTTTGTTGAAAAATTTGTTCCTCTTGAGCAAATTGAGCAAATTTTCCTAATGTTGTGGAAATGGTTTACTTCCTTTGCGAGAAAGCTGACTCACATGACTTATTTTGCTATAAGTTTGTGTAATTATATTTTGTTGAGTGTATACACACACAACACACACACACACACACACACACTGAGACTACACACACGTAGGCTCCGTCTGTTTGCCATTTGGACGCTGAGGCACTTAAGGCTAAAGGCAGGCAAAGGACAGTCAGTCAGCTACAACAGAAGCCGGAAGGAAGCCCGCTAAAACCCAGACCCAGACACTGTATCTATTCCGCACACACACACACACACACGCACACGCACACACACACACCCTGTCTCATGTGTGTGTGTGTCTCTGCCTCTGGAGAATTCATTCATGTTGAAATGCGCAAATTTGTTATCAACGCTTTATGCCATTATGCTCATGTTGCCCAGCAGCTCTGAGATTTACCAGCATCCCATTACACATCCCCTCCTCTCTTTCTCCCCCTCTCACTCTCTCTCACTCTCTCTCTCTCTCTCTCTCAGTCCCCCCTTGTGCGACTCCAGTTACAGCCATAGAGCTTCCCAGCTAGCTCCATCTTCGTCTTCGTCTGCGTCTTGGCTTTCATCTTTGTCTCCGCGTGTCGTCGACACAACATTTGGCCAACGCTTCGTTCATTTGTTTTTACTTGAATTTATGGCTTTAATAACATAACAGCCAACCCCTAAAATACAGAACCCCCAACCCCCCCAATCCAAACCGGAAAGCAGAGCCATTGGGGCCCATTGTCTGTCAGCCATTTTGTTGACCCAACTGTAAGTCTATGCATATATTTATGTATGTATATGCATGTGTATGTGTATGTGTACACGTGTGTGTGTGTGTGCTGCTTGTTTGTTCTATAGTCGGCTCATTAGTTTTCGATAAACTGGTTCAATGCCTGGCCAAGAGCAAACGCTGCCCTAAAAGGTCCTTGGAGCCTGCCATTTTTGAGTGGCTCTTGAAGCGCGTTGCGAGCCTATCTTGCCACAACTTGTGGCAGCGCATTCTTGCAACCCCACAAATCTTAGGTGAGGCCGTTTTTTAGTGCCACCAAATGCAGAAGTGGTGGAAGTGGGGACGGAGTTGAGAGATAACTTCAAGTAGCTGGCTAAGCGGTTAACTGCAAGTGCCACAGCTTGTGGCAAGTTCAATAAATTATGCGGTTATGCGACAACAGACAACAAACAAACACTGAAGTTGGGAGAGTGGGTCTTGTGACCAAATAGGAACATTAACAAGAATTATCTGGAGTGTGCCAGAAAGAAAAAGCAGCAAGATGGAGTATGTGATTGTAAATTAAAAGCATCTACTAAACGCTCTCTCTCTCTCCCTCTAACTGCATCTGTCTGTCACTCTTTTGCTGTAAAGAAGATAGGTTTCTCTTCAACACAATGATAATATCCTAACATCACAACAATAGTTTCTTATACAAAATCTGCACATTTTTATAAATTAATTTTCGTTAAATGGTTTTCTTTAAATAACAACATTCATAATTGAAAAAAAAAAAAATTTTAGTTTTCTTTATCGAAAAAAGTTAGCCTAAAGTTAGCTTTAAAGTAAGAGAAAATTAAGCAACCGCTGACCTGCAGCTGTATATATATGTTGAACAAATAAATATTACTTAATTCATAATACAATTGAATTGGGTATTTTAGAAATTTAAATACAAAAAAAAGTCTTTTTGAATTTGGAATTTTTAGAAATTATGTTGTAAATCAATTTACTATAAAACGCTATCAGAAAAGTGATTTTGGGTCAGTTTACTTTTCTTTAAACAAATTATGGAAAATAATCATCAAAAATTTTTGGTATTTCGAGTAAAAAAGTTGCTTAAAACAAGTGGGGAAGGATTATCTTCGGCGTGCCGAAGATTGTATACTCTTTTCGAACCTATAGGCAATTTTCACTCTGCCAACTGCACCACTGAAATTTCATAAGCTGTACAAAATCGTTATGTCGCGTAAAATTTTTTTTTTGTTCTAAGATTATTTAATTTATTGGCAGTTGTATAGCAGCTATAAGATATAGTGATCGGATCCGGCCAGCTCCAACCAATGTGATGTCTCTTTGAATAATAAGTATCTGTGCAAAGTTTCATCGCGATGGATTAAAAAACATGGGATATATGGCCAAAACCGACTTCGAGTTGTATGGCAGCTATAAGATATAGTAGTCCGATCCGGCCGGTTCCGACCAATGTGCTGTCCCTTTGAATAATAAGTGTCTGTGCAAAGTTTTATCGCGATAGCTCAAAAACTGAGGGACTAGTTTGCATACATACAGACAGACAGACAGACAGACAGACAGACAGACAGACAGACAGACAGACGGACATGGCTAGATCAATTTGTATTGTCATTCTAAGCATACTGGCAGTAACTTTTGGGGTCTCCGACGCTTCCTTCTATGCGTTACAAACTTCAGGACAAACTTAATATACTATTTTCTTCGAAAAGAGTATAATAAACTTCTAGGACTTCAAATCAGTGAAATAACTTAACTTATTTGAAGTCTCAATGACATTTTGTTCAAGATTTCGACTCTAGAAAAATTTTGTAGAATTTTGAAGTCTAGAAATATTCTATTCTTCTCATGCTTTTAAATTTGGAACAGAAAATAAACTGTATGGAATGTCTATCAGTCTGTCTCTCTCATTCTCTCTCTCTCTCTATCTCTCTCTCTCTCTGTCTGTTGGCCTTCAAAGCTAGAACTGTTGAAGTAGCATTTTATGTAAATGATTTCCTAGTGCCATACGTCATAACCATGTGGTAGAATACATTTTGAGTAACTGTCGACGAGTAAATGGCAAAGTTTTGCCTCGAAACATTTTATTGAATATGCAAAGTTGTGCGCCAAGGCCGCAGTGTATTATAAATTAATAAGCGCACACACACACACATATAAAGATATATATATATAGTCATGCACAGTTGGTGGGAATTCTGCATAAATAATAAAGTTAAATACGCTTACAAGACGCATTTTGCGGTCTCAGTTTACATTTTGAGCTCGCACAAAACTCCGACGAAAACTAACCAAAAACTATAACCAACATTTTGCGAGAGTTTCGCATTGTTGTGCGTGTGTGCGAGTGTGTGTGTGTGTGTGTGTGTGTGAGTACTGAGCGCCTTGGGTAACATTTTGGGTAATTTGCGCCCAAGCGCAGCATCTGCAAATGGCATCAGAAGTGCGCGAAAGTTCAAACGAAAGTTTGCACTCGGCAAAATATGCCCCGAAAATATATACACATACATACAGATATAGTATTTATGAATATATATTTTATGAATATGCGTTAAAGAGCACTTAATGCGCATATGTGAATAATGGCTGGAGTAAGTGCATTGCCAGCCAGCAATTTATTCAGCAAGCCAGCGAGAGAGAGAATAAAGAATAAAGTCGAGAGCTTCCAATAAACCAAGGCCAAAGTTTCGAGGCCATCGATTCGGGGAATATAATTAAAAGCAGAGGCAGCAGCGCAAGAGAGTAAAGCAGATGACTTTAATTTCAACAGAAATCAGTAGTTGAAAATGGGGCAGATTCTTATAGATATATATTTATATAAATTTAAAGAATAATATTTAACAGCAAGAAACAAAATCTAGATAGATTATGTAAAATCTTAATAAACTCAACTGCACTCGCACTAAATTTATTTATTTATTAATAAGCCAAAAACAGTCGAAACTAGAAAATGGATAATGTATTTAAAATTTAAATTAAATATTAAAGTTAAATTTATGCAAAATATAAAAATATGAAAATTGGATATCTGGCAGTATTTTCATTAAATAATTAGGCTCAACAAGTTTTTGGGCAGAAACAAAAAGAAAGAAATATTCAAAAAGATTAGTTAAAATATGATTATGTTTTTAAATGCAGGCAAAAGTATCTAAAATAGAGAGTTTTTGATTATATAAAGAGTGTACGCTGAATAGAGTTTAAGTTGTTGCATAACTCAAGTAATACTAAGGGAAGCCTTACTTAATGATTGTTAGTTCTGCAAGCCCATACCTTAAACTATACATGTATATATATATATGTATATATATATATACTTATTATGATTACAAACTTTGCTTTAATTGCTCGACCAAGAAGCAGATTCAGTGAAAAGTTGTAAGCAAGTAATCGGAAACGCAACTTGCGAAAGTTTTAATAACTTATTCTAATGCTGGAAACCATAGACTCTAATAATGCCGCAAATATATACGCCTCTCTCTCTGTAGCGCTTTTATATTGTCTTGGCAACTTCAAAGATACTGTATCTGTAGCTGTAGCTGTAGTTGTATCTTTATGCATAAGTAGCAACACTCATCGCTCATTATTCAGCGCATATTTGTGTTTCCGACTGGCTTAACTTAAGCCCCCTCCCCTCCCTGCCCTTACCCCGCCCCCTTTCACGAGTCGTATCAAAATTCCAAGAATTGCCCTTGTCAGGCGCATTCCCCGGGAAATTTTGGTAGAGGGATTTTGATTTAGTGTCGCAGGCGAATCAATATATCAACAAGGCGGTTGCACGCAACTGAAACAGAAACTGAGACTGAGACTGCGACAATGACAAACGCAGGCCAAAACATTAACATTAGCACTTAACCTGGCCTTAACCAAAAGCCAGTAAGCCCCCCCCCCCCCAAACGCCGTCAGCGAATGTATCTGTGAGATACATTTGCAAATGATTTATTTGGACTGCGCAATCGGGCGAACTTTAATATGAATCATTTGACATTTGGACTTGACTTGGCATCTTTTTGTTTCAAGCATATTCTTTGCTGTCTGCTGCTTTTGATTTATCACATACAAATTTCCGCTGCAATCGCCCCCCTTTCACCTCCGCCCTTGCCTTTTTTGACTGTGCACGTAGCAAAGCGACTTCATTAAAAAAAAGCAACGAATGCAGCTGCAAAGCAAAGGCGACAAAAATTAGTAACACAATTTATTGCATGTCTTATCAACAGCTCGCTTGTGTGTGTGTGTGTGTGTGTGTGTGTGTGTTTGTATCTGCATGCAGTTGAAATTCATTCACAAAGAGACACTGACTAAAAGTTGTCAATGTGCAAATCAATTTGCAAGCGATTTTTATTTGCACATTAAGTGGCCATAAGCAGCA
Source organism: Drosophila flavopinicola (assembly GCA_035042425.1). NCBI lineage: Eukaryota > Metazoa > Arthropoda > Insecta > Diptera > Drosophilidae > Drosophila > Drosophila flavopinicola. Next base: position 570,233 of record JAWNLL010000438.1, on the reverse strand, counting down.
GCAGTTAACAGCGTGAAATAAAGTTCGATAGATGCCGAAGAATGTGAAAACTAGCTAAGCTATAGCAGAAACAAAACAAAACCGACAAATGCCAACGAGCTGAACGACTAAGCCAATACACTAACATTGAGCTACTCACTTGAGTTGAATGTCTCAAATGAGAAGCTCATCGAGTGATTAAGTGGGCTAAGAGCAGCACTTGTGGGCAGCAATCAAGTGATAATTGAGAGAGGCATGCACCATCAGTCATAAGTAGCCATAGAACTGACCACAAAGCGACACACAAACATAATGGCTTAGTTGCAAAAATAATACAAAACAAGTTGGCACTAAAATTGTTATTGTTATTTTCTGGTATTTTTATTTCTAGGCAGTATTTTTTTTTGTGATATTTTAGAATTTAACTTCTATGCATTGTAAAAAAGGCTACAAACAGACTTTGACTCCTTTCAACTAACCAGTTTACTGAAGAAATAGCTGAAACTATTTTATTTCAACTTAATATTGTAATAAATTGAATTTTCTTCAAAGTAAATTGCAAAATTTGGCAAATATATAAGATAATATTTTATGCAGTGCATACTTTGAACTTTAAAGAACTCCAAGCAACTATATGGACTTAAAAGTACAAACGTCTAGTTTATTAAGAGCGCGCATTTATTATCAAAATGCAGTAATTGAAATAAATACAAATTTACTATCAAAATACAGTAATTGAAATAAATGAAATATTTTAATGAAATATTTTACAAATTAGAAATCAAAACTTTAGATCTTACAGTAATATTTGTCTTCCTCCATATGTTGTCGTCAATGACTTCTCCTTAAGTTCATTTTGAGTCCATTTCTTTGTTTTAACTGTAAAATCTTTTGTTTTTCGTCTCTTGCTACCTAAACTCTTAAAAGAAGCTCAGTTTTTATTTATTTCAAATTTAAAATATAAAAAAGTGAATTTTATAAGTTAATAGCAAACAAAAATACGATTAAAATTGCAGTTACAGTCAAGTGGTTTGCTTGTTGGCTAGTCTGGTCACACTGCAGCTTACTTGCAGCAGTAAGTGTTGCCAACTGCCTGTAAAAGTGTTGCCAACAGCCTGCAAATGTTGAAATGCTCCGTCTGCGCTTTGTTTGTCGACAGCTTTGACAATGACAAGCTGCACAAAATTTGCATACAGTAAACAGGCAACAACAGTGACAACAACGACAACAACAACGACAACAACAACGACAACAACAACGACAACAACAACAACAACAACGACGACAACAAGACGCAGAAGCAGAAGAAGAAGACGACGTCTCCTCTGGTCGCTTGGAAAGGCAGTAAAAAAATTGACTGTCAATGGGAAAGTTAATGCAACTAATGACAAAAAGCGCCCGTCATTTTGTACCTCATCCGTTTGTCGTCACCTTTTGGGGAAGCAGAGCGTAGGGCTTATTGGCCCCAGTGCCAACCACCCCCCCCCTCGTTTTTTTAGCCCCACCCCAGCACTCAGTTAGTACCCGCTTGATTCATTCGGCGACACTCACTCAATTTCTTGCTGATAAACAAATTGAATGTGGATTTGGCTCTATACTGTACTTTGTACTCCCCCCTCCTAACTGTATCCTCTCTCTTCAGTAGGTAATACCCCTGGGGACACACACACACTCGCACACACTCGCACACACACACACACTCGGGCACAATGCGAAATGGAATAAAAGTTGAAAGCGAATAAATAAGGAAAAAAGCGCATTGATTTATTTCAGCCAGTTTGTTGTTAACATTTTAACGATTTTGTCCTTGCGTTTTAGTCTGCTTCTTCTCTTTCCACTACTGCTTCCTCTTCTGCTGCTTCTTTTACCTTACTCTAAGCCACCTCATCTGCCTCTTGTTGTTGTTGTTGTTGTTGTCTCCTGTGTCTGTCGCTTAGCCAAATTGCTGAACATTAGTCACCGATTGACAAGGCAGCCAAAGAGAAGCATTCAATATCCGACCCCGTAGCCCCAACTCACCCCCAACCCCCAACCCCCACCTGCTTTGGTTCTACCTGAGTGCGCCCGTGACTTGGCCATATACAAATCAACTAATTTCAAACTTGTCGATACTTTAACGAAAAAATATAAATAAATAACAAAAAAACAGAATGTTTTGGAAAAGTTTCACTGGGAGAATTACCTCTTACCAGATCTTAAGCAATACATTTTTAATGATATCACTTTAATTTCAATGGAGCTTGCAGTGTACGAGAATCTAAATAACTCACACTTTTCGGTTTATATAAAAAAAAACGTTTGGCTGCAATTTAAAATCTAAAAAGTCTAAATTTCCAAAATTAAAAGGAAATGAATACTCACATAGCTTAAAAAAGTCGAAAATATATTGAAATCAATGCCATATGATATTAAAGTTAATGCTTTTTTGAAGTAGTTTTGAATGTCAGCTACAATTGAAATTGTTTGGTTTAAAATAAAATTCTATAGGTTATATTCTCATATTTCAGAAATTTTTATTTAGTTTTCTGTGTCGATTGTTTTTTAAAAATAAATAAAATTAAAGCTCAAAATCATAGACATATGCTTTAAATTAAATATTAGAATTTAACATTTTATAGGAATTTTGTAATTTTTTAAGAAATTTGTATTTGAAACCATAAACCTTCAAAATCATGACCAGAAACTTATGAATTAACTGTTACACTTTACTAGCTCTTACTTAATATTCCTATTTGTCTATGACAAACAATCTACAAATTTCATTCTACCCCATTGTAGTCGTTGCATCTGTACAGGGTATAAACGGAAGGCGTCCAGCGGAGATAGTCAAAGAAAATAATTATTCTTGTGTCGCGCTACCGTTCGTTGCCTTCTCTGGGGCATTTGTCATTGGGCCCCTGGTCCGGTCCGTCTGTCTCTCTATCTCTTTCTCTATCTCTGTCTGTATGTCTGTCTGTCTCTTTGGGATGTCTTTCTGTCCGGGATGTCTGTCCGCTCTTCTGGGTTTTTCTGGCATCGCTGCAGCAGCACTCTGGCTAATGAAATGCCATCTTCTCCTAGGCTGTTGTATCCCAGGCCATAGGCCATAAAAAGCATTAGGCCAACGGCTACCTGGCCTCATATTGACTTCTGTTGTTGTTGTTGTTGTTGTTGTGGTTTTTGGTGACCTGTGCCATGGCGCTTGATTAGCGCCTTTCCAGATGATTCAGCGCCTATGAGCTGAATTTGCATTACGAGTGGGCAGCAAGGGAAAAAGATAGATAGAGAGAGAGAGAGAGTAGGATCAATAGATACTATAATTCAAAGTGAAATAGCAATCAAACAAGTCGCAGCTTTAAAGACATAGGCTATATTTTAAAGACAGTTTTATCTATTAGGTATGCAAGCAGTCAAATGAGGGTGAGAGTATAAAACCATTGAAATATATGGAAGAATGGTCGTTAGAGAAAGATACAAGTTGTCAGCTACTAGAAATCTTTTACTTGGGATCGCTAGATGGCAGAGAATGTCTCTTAGAATCTACTAGTCGAAATTTGAATGCTGACTTTGACAGCTCTGAATGCGGCTTGTGACAGATTGATTGTAGAAAGATATCAAACTGTGTATCTGAGAAGATACCTCATAGCATTTAGAAAGATGCACCAATTGGGTTTATTGTATGGCAACGCTGCTGCTAATTCAAATAAGCTGACAATTTATTATTAATATTTATAAGGTGGCAAATTTCGGAAGTATGTCATAATTATACGAAATCTCCCAACTTATCGGGCTCTACCTCTAAACCATCTGTAAAACCAAAACTAAGACCTATTTAACTTAAAAATTACCTATTTATTCTAACATTTACTAATCTTTTTTAAATTTTTATTTGTTTTGGTTTTTTATGCTTTTTTTATTTTTGTCTCAATTCTTGCAACAAATGGACAAATTTTGCAATTTAAATACACCCAGAGAATATTAATTGGAAATTTAAATACATTTAATTGGCAAATTCATTTATATTAATTTAACATTATTTTTTTAAAAGTAGTTCATAATTTGAATTGATCATTGAAAGTAAACATTAAAGAAATAACAAAAAGATATGTAAATGTAAAAATTTACTAATAATATATTAAATATATTTTTACTTTTAGCAAACAGATGTATGCATCTTCTATGAGGTGGCAACTCTATAGCTATACATAATAAGTGACAACTCTATAGCTATACATAATAAGTGGCAACTCTATAGCTACTAGTTAGTGTCAATATTGCAGCTCCGCTTTTGTATTGAGTTTATTTGCTGCAGCTACTCTATTTAGTGGCAACCCTGTAAATATACGCATATAATAGGTGGCAACTCTGTCAATGTGCAGACTGCAATGTTTTGTGCTGGGTGACAACTCTGTTCGGCTGCTGTGCTTTAACAAATTAGTCAGCATATTGAAAACATTGTTTGCTTTTTCGCGTGGCTGCTGCTGCTGCTGCTGCTGCTTCTTCTTTCTACTGCATGCTGGACGCACACCCGCATACTTTCTCTCCCCCTCTCTCTCTCTCTCTGTCTCTGTCTCTGTCTTTGTCTATCTATCTGTCTCTATCTAGCTCTAAATTGACAAATTGGAATGAGTTTTTGTTGCCGGCTTGTGCGACACTTGGCAGCTCGGCTGCGTTTTGCCTGCTTTGCCTCTCTTTTTGCATTCTACAATGGCCAAAACAAGCAAGAGATATCTTCAGCACACACCTCACACACACACACACCCCTGTCACTTCACCTACACACACACACACACACACACACACACACACTTTTTACTGAATGCGGCCCGAGCGAAAATGTCTGACGAAAAATTTCAAACACGTTTCAATAAAATTCAATTTGTAGCACATTTCAACGCTTTCCGCTGGCAAACCCCCCTTATCGCCCCCACCTGCTGTAGACGCCCCCCACCCAGCATGTATTATACAATCGCCACCCGCTCACATATGCGTGAATTTCCTTTTGCACTTCTGAGCGCCGCTTTTGTTCCCCAGCCGAAAAAAAGAAAACAACAACCTTCTACTTCTGCTTCTTCTTGCCAGCGTCGCCCATTTGGCATCAATTTTTGCTTTGGGGCTATGCACATTGTGGGTGGGTGGTGAGTGGGGCTTGTTTGTGCGTGTCAGTGTGTACAGCTGTGCCCCCATTCCCCCTCCCAAACCCCCCTTGCAGACACCCCTCAATTTCAGCATAGCGCGCAATATTTTCGATTTCGCGTCGCTTTCGGCTCAAGGATATTTCTCATATGTGTCGCACGCACGCACAAAGCAGCGACGCCTGCCTCCAGTGCTCCCATTATCCCCACCCCCTGCCCCCTGACCCCATCCCCACCCATCCACAAACGCCTCCCCTCCTCCCTGTCCACAAAATGCAAATGCAAACAGCATACGAATTAGTAAAACGGAAACAGGCGTTTGTGTTTTGTAATATTTGCCCCAAAACAACTCGGAGACAAACACTCCACACACACTCTCACACACACACACACACGCACACTCACTCCCCCTTCACTCTCCCTTTTCAGCTCTAGTCAGCCCCCCTCCCATTCACTCTTTTGGTTGCGCCCCTGCTCCTTTTGCTTCACACTTTGCATGCCAAAATACAGGAAGTAAAATTTCGTGTTGTGTGAAAGCGACAGCTTGTCTCTCTGTGTGTGTGTGTGTGGTGTTGTTGCTGTTGTTGCCCCTCTTCTTCTTCTTCTCGTTTAGCGTATCGTTGCTCTGTCCCAACTCCAATTCTCCCTCTATTTTCTAGCACGCGCTTTTCCTCATATTTTTTTGTTTGCTCCTTTTTTCCATTCTTATATATTTGTTGTTGTTTGCTTCTTCTCTGCTCGTTTTCATTGCATCAAATTTTTGACTTAAATTACCTCAAAGGCACGTAATAACTACCAGCACTAGAAAGCCAAGCGCCACGCCCCCTTTTGTTGCCCCGCCTCTGTTTAATAAGCAGTGCGTGATTTTCATTACCAAAATGTATTTCAAGTGTGTTTAGATTTTGCAATATGCGAAGTGCGAAATGAATATGCCATACACACACACACACCAACACACTCACACACACACACACACACCCCCCATTCTCATGTGTGTGTGGATTTTCTTTCAGCATCCAATTCATTCGCATTTTCCTTGCCAAACATAATAAATATAGTACAAGCAGCAAAATCAAGTGAAATCAATTTAATACACTTTTCAGCTGCTTGCGCGCAAAATGTGAAAATTGTGAAAACTCATAGTGGGAGAGAGCGAGAGAGAGAGAGGGCGCGTGAGGGAGAGAGAGAGAACGCTCACATCTGTGCCCATCTCGCAATTTGCTCTTCGTTTTCTTGCTGCTTCTTTTCTTTGCCCTAATTTATTACATTTTAATGACTTTTTCATGCAACAGCTTTTGCCTTTGATGCTCCACTCTGAGCGGGGGCGGGGGGCGTGGCAGCAGTGGCAGCAGGCCGTGTGCCGCATAAATCGCGTCTTGATTTCGCATTTATATGCACGCCTGTGTAGCCAGAGACATAATTAGGTGCCAGCACAAGCTCGACTCCGCATCCTTATCCTTATCCTTATCCTTATGTGTGTGTGCCACAGATAGGATCATGACAAATATGTTTGTCACACACACACACACACACACTGCCATAGATAATGTCACAGCAGCAGCTCCTTAATCCAAAAGCAGGCTTGGACTTTATAAGGCCTGACAACTCTCAATGCGAACTACATTTGTCAAACCAGAAGCTGAAAGTAGCTTAAACATATTTCAAATCACTTCGAACGTATTATCTAGTATTTTCTAAACTTTTCCTATAACTTATAATAAATACTACATTTTTTAGATATTTTGACCTGTTTATATCCTGAACTCATTAAAAATGGGTAAAAAGGGTAAAATGGTTTTTAGATATTTTTATCGGTCTTGTGGAATTTCTTACATTTATTTAAATGTATTAATAGCTTATAATAAATACTAAAATTTTTAAGTATTTTTATCTGTTTGAGCTTGTTGCATTTCTTACATTTATTTAAATGTACTAATTGCTTATAATAAATACTACATTTGTTTAACTGAGAATACTTTGTGGCAAGTATTTTGAAAATATTTGTATCGATTTGAAATTGTGCATTTAAATATTTAAAATTTCTTACATTTATCTAAAGCTATTTTTTTATTTAAATACAATATTCCCAACATATTTAATTTAATTGTTATGTCAATGAACTCTTTTAAAATATTATTAAAATGCTTTTGCAACATAAATATATGTAAATATGTTTCACTGTAAGTCGAAATACTTTTTAAAGATATTAATCAAATTTAAATTGGAGTCCATTTCTAGACAATTCTATTGTAGCAGTCTATTTTGAGTTATTTGGATACTTAAATAATATTATTACTTAAATAATGTTATAACTTACTTGCTGCGATAGTCACTGAAAACAAATTAACTTAAATTATACAATTAAAATTAAAAGTATGTTCTTGTATTTTGCACTTACATTATTAACAAATTTGACTACTAAATTAAGTATGATAATTTTAAAAATTAAAAAAATTGTGAGATAATCTTTGGCTTTGTAAATATTACAGAATATTGTTCATTTAATTTAGTAAAATATTTCTTAAGTTAAAAACTTGTGAGTTAACATTTAGCTACATTTACAAAATATTTTTTAATGCTCTCTTGACTTAGTATTTTACTTCTCAGTTCTCGACTTAGCTCCAAGTGATTCACTTTTATTCGCTAAAATTTAAAGACTTACTAACTTAAAAGCAGGTTTGATCAAGTGCAATTTAGCAAGATTTTCGCAAGAGATTTTCCCACAATTAAACGCTGTTGATGAGTCAATAAGCAAAATGCAACTACGATGTGTGACTAAAGATGCAGCCATTAGCTTTTAATAATGTCCACACAGACTGAAGACCATTACAATTTGCCAATAATTGCACAATTTTCGGCGGCATGTGGCAACATCATTTGTGTGTGTGTGTGGCAAGTCAAATGATGCTCTTCCTGCCAGGTGGCAAGCTTGGAGTACGTGCAGCTTATGACAGAGAGACAGACAGTCGGACAGACTAATTACAAATGCCAGTCACACAAGAGTCGGCTTCTTTTTTGGTCTTGATTTGCTTCTCTATTTGTTTTTTGTATTTTGTGTTTTTGTCATAAATATCACAATTTTATCGCAAACATTGTGAATGACTGGAATGATCGGAAAGGCAGTTAAGCGCTTCCTGGTTGTTGCCCCATGCGGCACTCACACACACACACACACACACACAACCTATTATTAGACACGGTTTGGGTTTGGGTTACACAGGTTTTGGAAATTTCGCTTTTTCGATTCGAACTCAGATTGTTTTCTTTGTTTCGGGCTCAGATTTCGTTAGCGAGTTTCTGCTTAATTATAGACCAGGAGGCGGAAGGTCGGATCGGGGGGGGGGGGGGGCAACTGTTGCCTTACTCTAGAGTGCGCCCTCATCAACAGCTCAGTTGGCAGTCGGCAGCTGCGCATCAGCCACGCCCCCAAAACAAAAGCAGCGCCCCCTTTGGCTGCCCTGTGTTTTGTTTTAAAGGCACCAAAGACAAAGCACACACAATCTGAGCCAGAAAATCGCTCACGAGCGCAGTTCAAACTCGGGACTCTCACTCTCACTCTCTCTAATCTTATAATGCGTCTTTGTGCCACTTCAAACGAATGTCAGATGAGTCAAGGGAGTGGGGGTGGGGCAAGTGAGGGTGGGGCAAGTGGGGCACAGACAGTCAGTCAGACAGTGCGTCATTTCGTCATTTGAAGGCTCTCACAGCTATCGGTAGACCTATCATTATCATGTGTACTGATTGACTGATTGACTGACTGATTGACTGACAACTGCGCCTAACGCTGGGGTTGAGAATGTGTGTGAGACTCGACGCAACTGAGTGTAAATGTATCCATGTCTGCTGCTGTGGCTGAGAACCCTAACAGCAAAATATTGAGCTTGACTTGAGACACTTTTGTTAACATAACAATGTAAACTAGCTAATGCTAGTAATAACATTTAATAATAAAAGAAAAGCAATGCAATTATTATCCTACTCTTAGAATATAGAAGAAACTACATAGAAAACATAACTTTTAGTGATTGATGCCATTGTTAATAAGCTTTAGCTTGTAGGATGAAATTTCAATGGTAACAAATGCCAAACCTAAGTTAATTCAAGTTGACTTAAATTTGGTTTAAAAATTTAAAAAGTTCACAATTGTTAATGCTTGTAAGGAAAAGAGTCAAAATCTAATGAAGCATTATGTATAAAATATATAAGCCTAATTCTTTTTTTGCACGGTAATCTAGAAAAATCCGTGAAAAAAATAGCCGGTGTGAAAAAAAACATTGAACAAATTTCGCAAAAATAAAAATTGTCAAAAAAATTAAAGCCCAAAGATTCAAATTATGTAAAAAACTTAAAAAACAAGTGGCAACATTTATGCAATTTTCACACTGCCAACTGCACCATCGAAATATTTAAAGACGCATATAATTGCTAATTATAACTGAATCGATTTGAAATTTTTAACATTGATGAGTTATAAGGATGTCCAAGGAATGTAAAAGGAAATTTAAGGCGATAGCTTTGAAAAGATCGAATATATGGCCAAAACCGACTTCGAGTTGTATGGCAGCTATAAGATATAGTGGTCTGATCCGGCTGGTTCTGACCAATGTGCTGTACATTTTAATAATAAGTCTCTGTGCAAAGTTTTATCACGATAGCTCAAAAACTGAGGGACTAGTTTGCATACATAAAGACAGACAGACATACGGACATGGCTAGATCAATTTGTTTTGTCATTCTAAGCATACTGGCAGTAACTTTTGGGGGTCTCCGACGCTTCCTTCTATGCGTTACAAACTTCATCACAAACTTAATATACTATTTTCTTCGAAAAGAGTATAAACATAGAACAAATTTCGGAAAAATAAAAGTTGAAGCCCAAAAAACTGAAATTATGTAAGAAACTTAAAAAAAAAATGTTATTTTCAAACCTTGTTAAAGCAAAACCGGGTAAAAAAAGAGCGTGTAAAAAGAGAATTAGGTGTATAATTATTTGTTATACATATTGCGTCTAATTACGTTATAATTCTACATTATTTTCATCTATATATTTGTAAAATTTAACAAATGTGGAACTATGAGAAGAGCATTTGCTGGCAGTGCATCTCTCAGTCGATGACAGCCACTTTTCAGCTTTAGACAAGTCAAGCATTTGGTTTTTGCTTTTGGCATTGCAAAGAAGTTTCTTGGCCCAGTTTGTTGGCCCGATTCACACACCTCCAACGTAAGCGAATGCGCCTAATCCTTAACCCTTAGCCCGTCACCCTTAACCCTTAGAAGCGTTACGGCTTAACCCAATTGTGGCACAGTTTTCTAGCACATCGTTATCTATTGTCTATTGTCTGTCTTAATTGCTACAGTCAACGACTTTGCTCAACATTGCAATTTGCATGCGCCACTCTTCTATATAGTATATCTAGCATGCTAAATACCTTATATGTGTGTATATATAGAGCCTTATATGTATGTTTGTGTTTGTGTTACAGTTCAATAGCATTCTGGCTGCGTTCTCGTTGCCAAAAAATGTGTAACAAGGCGCCATCCTTGTCGTCGCTGTCTGTCTGTCATCCTCGTTTTCGTCCTTTCGTCCTGCTCTGATGCTGCTGCAATGCTTCAAATTCAAATTCAAATTCAATGACTGCTACTGCTGCGACGTCTGCTTCTTCTTCCCGCTGCTGCTGCTGCTCCCTTTATTTGCTCCTGCCACTCAGCTTTTGCCAGGATAAACATGTTAATTTCGAAAAATGCAAAATTCTATAATCCGATTTAATGTTTTATTCATTTTGCACAAAAGCGAAGAGCATGCAAGTGTGTGTGTGTGTGTGAGCTGCTAAAGGGGGCGTGGCTGGGGCGGTCTACCTGGACTACACACACATAGACACTCTCTCTCTCTCTCTCTCCTTTTCCCTGGCTGGCTGGCAATTAGAATTTTAAATTTTTTTTGCTATTCGCCTGGTCGCCATTTGTTTTTGTCTCTCAAAACTCACACAGATTGAAACACATATATATATATATACTATATATGTATTACCAATACATGTATATATATATATATATGTAAATTTCTATTTTTATCGACATTGTTGGCATCGTTGGGCGCCACGCACATTAACCTACTTAGGTTGGGCGCCATTTTGCTGGAATGCTGCTTTTGCTAATGTTGCTCCTTATCCTTGTTAGATATTCAAATTTCTTACTCTACTTTGTTACACACACACACACACAGAGATAGAGAGAGAGAGAGAGAGGGAGGGAGGGAGGGAGACAGAGATAAAGCGAGCTAGTGCTGCAGATTATAAATTCACAGCTTAAGCTGCTGAAATGTATTGATTCAGCATGAATAATCTTCTTGATACCTGGCACAAAATGCAAAAACAACAACAACAACTATTGCAAATTGTAAATATAAAAGCAACTTTTCAACAGTTGTTAAAAACGCTCGCGGCACCTTTTCTTGTGTAATGCCATTTTGATGCGACAGCTCATTAAAAACTCTACTACAAGATATATGTATATACTTGTATCTACTATAAACAACAACAACTAGAAGTGGAGCTATTTGGGCGCCTTGTCCATTTTGATGGGCTGCGGCAGCGGAAAGTATCTTGCAGATACTTTTGGGACAATTCCCAATTGCCGCCTCTCGGGCTGCGCTTCTTTTGGCGCGCTCTTTTATTTACTTTTAATTTACTTTTAATTATAAATTCATGCTTTTGCACATTGGGGGATTAAGCTTTAAATAACGGTAAACATAGCCCCACTTGGAATACTCCAGCACGCCTCAGTCTCTCTCTCTCTCTCTCTCTCTTCCCTCTCTCCCTATTCCATCCACTTTCTCAGTGTTTGCTTTGGCATTTCGGCAACAACAACAGCAAAAACCATGGGAGAACGACTATCTTCGTTACGCCGAAGCTTACATACTCTTATAGACCGCATTTGAGTTCTATATTGAAATCTTAAATTACTTAATTTCTACAGATATCATAAAAATCAAAGAATCTGCAAACTTACTACACAATAATACAGTAAACAGAAGATTTTTGTGTGTTTTCAAGCAATAGTTCTTATGGCAGCTATATGATATAGTCGTCCGATCTGGCCATCTTTTACTAGTGTACTGCAGGATAGTAAAAGAAGGTCACATGCCAAGTTTCATTAGGATAACTTGCAAACTGAGCGAGTAGTTTGCATACACAGGACAGACAGGACAGACACAAATGGCTATATCGACTCGACTATTGAGGCTGATTAAATGTTCCTTTCCCTGCGTTACACACTTCACACCAGAATGATAGTACCCTCTACGAACGTATCAGAAAGTGAATGAAATTTGTTTTGGGAGCTGCGCCTTGGAAACTCTATCGGCCATATGATTCATGCTCAAGTGCCAGTTTCCACTTCCCACTTGCCACTTCTCACACCCTTTGTATGCACAGGCTCACATTTTAGTTTAAGCCGTGCCGAGTGGGCTGATGGGTGGCTTATAACTCGGGCGAAACTGGCGCTGGGAAAGGAAAGGAAAGGAATTAATTTCGAATTTCACTTTCAATTGGGCAACCAACGTTGTTTTCTGCGGTTTTTCCTATTGTTGCCTTTTGGTTATTGAAACTGTTTTTTGCTTCTCCCTCTCTCCCTCTCTCTCTCTCTCTCTCTCTCTATGCTGTGAAGCCAACTAATTTAGCTGATTGCGTTTTTGCTCGGCCACGCCCCCTGTCGCCCGCCCACATGCCCTAAATTGTTGCCGTGCGGCATTTAAAATGCATTCGAAAACAGATTTTCAATTGGGGTATTTAGCCATGTTATATATCCCATATCCTATATATATATTTTAGACTTTTTTCCTAACTGTTATTTGTGCGCTAACTAACTGCAATTTTTGTGGATTTCTTTTCGCTAGTATTAGTATTGTTGTTGGTATATATATTTTCATTTTAGGCTTGCTTATTCTATTTTTTTCTATCAACATTTTAGCTGCGCCCTATTTTGATATGCCACGTGGCCCGTCCTTCGTCCTGCGTCCTTCGTCCTGCCTTCCTGCTGGCGCTTTATCAACAGCTCGTCCTTCGTCCTGTGCCTTTACTTTTTTCTGTTGCTTTTGCTTTCGCTGGCTCATCCTTAGGCTCTCATCATCATCCCCATTTATACGCGCAAATATTTGCGCTTTACTGCGTATTTCTTTTTCTTTTTTTTTTGCGGCGTTTTTTGTTTTGTTTTGCCAACCGTTCTCCCTGCCTCCCTCTCCCTCTCGCTCTCGCTCTCTCTCTCTCTCTCTGTGTGTTATTTTCGGCGTGCTCTGTCTCTGTCTGCTATAGCAGATTTCCTATTCAATGCGAATGCCGCGCAACGCAACGAGCCGAAATGAAAATGTTTAAATGAAAGATTGATTGGATTTTGATGAATTTCGACTACACACACACACACATATTTGGTTATGTACACACACACACACTCACACACACACACACGCACACTGACAATGAACGCTTTTTTCGGCCCTTTTATTCCACATTCGTTTCAGCTCAGATAAGCGTCCCTCCATCCCATCCGACTCCCATCCCCTCCCCAAAAAGCAAAAATGATTTTCAGCTTAAAGTCAAGTAAATCAAAGCAAATCAACTTTTGCACTCTCACAAATTTTCCATGCGAAAATTGATGCGAATTTTCCTTTTGTGTGTGCGTTGACTTTTCCTTTTCTTAGCGGCTGCTGCGTCGTCTTCTTATTCTGCTGCTGCTTCTTACCTGTCGCTGACAAGTCTTTGTGGCAATTGCATTGTTGCAACAGGAATCAGACATCAGACAGAGACAGAGACAGAGAGAGGGAGATAGAGATAGAGAGAGCTCATATTCGCTATTCATTGGCAAATCAAAGCCGAATAAGTTTATCGTAAGCCAAAACTGGCTCACAATTGAATAGAAACGTTAAGCGAATTTAGCTGGAAGTAAATCTTATCTTTAGATTCAATGCTGTTTTAATCCTCGCTCAAAGTGCGTTGAGTAGCCAATAAATTGATTGTAGTTGAAATCTTTTGATATAAAACACTTGATGCTCCAAAGCTAAATTCATATTGAACATTCATAATTCAGTCATGCTGGTATTTCTAAATTCACAAATGGAAATTTGCATTGAGCAACTAAATTGTGAGTTTGAGTATATGATATAACTTCTAACTCTTCTTAAGATATATTGCAAATGTCTTTCTGTTTGCATTATTACATAAAACAGAAATTGCTTTGTTATTATTATTGATTTTATTTATTTATTTTAATACCCAGTGAATTCATAGAAATTTCCTGACGTCTCCCAAAACAAACGTTTTTTATTATAAATGTTGGTATCATAGTGATATTACTAATACACTCAAACTTCTCTAACTCGAACTTCTTTAGTGCGAACTTATCTAACGCGAACTTCTTTAAAACGAACTTCTCTAATGCGAACTTTTTTAAAGCGAACTTCTCTAATGCGAACTTCTCCAACACGAGCTTGTCCAGCTCGAACTTATCTAACTCGAACTTCTTTAAAACGAACTTCTCTAATGCGAACTTATCCAACGCCAACTTCTCTAATCGAACTTCTTTAAGGCGAACTTCATTAATGCGAACTTCTTTAAAGCTAGCTTCTCTAATCGAACTTCTTTAAAGCGAACTTCTTTAAAGCTAACTTCTCTAATGCGAACTTCTCTAACGCGAACTTCTGTTAAGCGAACTTCTCTATAGCTCGAACTATTTCTGTAGCAGTTGGAGTTTCGAGTTAGAGACGTACTTTTCTTCTTCCAATTTGTATATTTGTTATCCTTTTGCTTGATATTTTGAAAATGTCATTTAAGCTAATCCTAGGAAGAAATGATTAAAAATTAATATGAATACTTAATATTCATAAAATTGGCCAGTCAATCAGCATTTGTGATTTCTTAATGGGCAATCAAACAAGGACAATCGATTGGATTTATCATATGAACTTTCTGCTTTCACCGGCATTCAAATTGCAAAAGTATTTCAACAGATTTCCGCAATGTGAATGTGAATGTGAATGCGAATGTGAATGAATAAATGAATGAGTGTTTTGTGCCATCATATTTTGTCTAATGCATGGCAGTTATATCCGCTTGTTGTTGTTGTCTGCTGACCACATATAAAACGTAAAGTGGACTCTGGACTCTAGTCGCCTCTCTCTGTTTGGCAGGACATCATTAGGATCATATGTCATCTGTGGAACGGAACTAATGAATTTTTCATAAATGGCCACCACCAACGTTTGTTGTTGCCCCGAAGGGTGGCAACTGTTGGACTATTGGACTGTTGGGTTCTCGGGTGGTTGCTATTGCTGTTCCTGTTGCTGCCTCCTGCAGTTGACACAAAAACCAGATTAAAAGATTATGTTGCAAATTAACTCTCGGGGGCGGTATGCGATGTGCCCGAAAGCCTTCAGCACAAACGTGCCACGCCCCCCCCCCACGCAAAATTACAAAAAGGAGATTTGCCAGACATTCAGCCCGAGCCCTCGACACTCGACCGACCGACCAGGGAACCAGGGAACCATAGAGCCAGGGTTGGTGGTTGCTGCACTTGCAGCTGCGTTCGCATCCTTTTTGGCCGTCTAATTCAATTTGTGCCTCGTGCAAATGGAAAATGCCATTTCATATTTCCTTCTATTTCTCTTCTTCTTTTATTTTGTGCTGTGTGTCGAAAGTGAAAATGCTGCCAGGGGCACGGTGGTGCTGTGCTGACTATGCCTGCCACGTGGCCTCAGTCTGAGGCTGATGACCCGCTGTGCCTCAACTATATTTACTTGCAATATTTTTCGCTTTACGATTTCCCTATTTTTTTATTTTTTTTTTTTGGGAAATTGCCCTTGCCTTTTGGGCAGCGCCCATTTTGCGTCTTTGATTCCGCACTTGGCGCAATTTCCGTTATTAGCTCGATTGATTTTGGGGGGTGTTGAAAAATATGGGCATATTTCATTTATGGACATTCCGCTTGCCACAGCAGGTGGCAACTTTGAGCGCTCAATGTTGCCACTTAACGCTGCCTGCTGCTGGCTGCTGCCTTTGCTCCTTTGCACATCTAATCCTCTGGCAAACACCTCGACGACTCTTGTCGGGTTAAGGCAGCTGCCGCTCCTGCCACTCCTGCCACACTTTTGCCACTCCTGCCAAACTCGACAAACAATTAATAAGCGCTCGAGAGATGTTTGAGGCGCTTATCGCAACGCTTTCACGCTCTCCAAAAAGACTGCAAACAGTCTTGGGCCAGCAGCTAAGCTCTGCCGAGCGTAAACTGTTTGCATGCACTGTGTGTCGACGTTCTAGATACCCTGGAATGGCATTTGCATAGCTTATGGATAGTTGAAGCTCTTTTCAGTAGATCAAAACGGGATGTTACCACTATAATTTACATATGAATATGAAATGTTGTATTTCATATCACAAAAAACCATTAATAACGCTCTCAAGCCTTTAGAAATTGCCTTTTAAGCCCATAAGCTGCCATAGCTTTGTGAAAACTTATCAGATTTTCTTAACAGACACTTTTTTGCTCATGCTTTGATTGTAATATTATTTCGTCATCAGAAATCTGAACCCTTTGAAATTTCGGCTTTTTTAATCAAAAACAAATCTTTGCAATTGCACTTCAAAGATCTAGGAACTTCCATAACTTTGTTAAGACTAAACTGCTAACCCAATGCACTTTTAGTCTTGGTTTGATCTCTATAATAATTCAACATCTCAATCTGAAGCACTTTCAATTGTTGGATATTCTATAAAAAGATATAAATAGGTTCTCAAGACCTTTCAAGACCGTTCAAAACTGAATTGATTTTCGATCCCGATCATGTTTGTCTATAATAATTCAACATTTCCGATATTCTTTTACAAATCATCTCACAATGAGTTAATAAAAGTTCCTAGAAATGCTTTTTCAACATTTCAAGCTACCATAACTCTATCAAAAGAGAATTTATACCTTACTTCTACCATCATTTGGCTTCTATTTGAATTGAGCATTAAAATTGGAAAAACTCCCAATTCATGTCTTGCTTTGACAATCTCTTTCTTAAATAGAAACTAATACATATTGATTTATTATTAATAATAATTACAATTTACTCGAATTTTAAGTCATTTTTAAGTACATAAAGAGCGAACTTTGATCTCCAGAGAACTTTAATCTTAAGCAGCTTCCAATCGACTTAAGCAGATAAGAAAGTGCTACGAATCTAGATATACCCTGTGTATGTGTGTGTGTGTAGGGTATTTGCTTATCGTTAATGCCGAAACGTTTTCGCTGTTTGCTGCTTTTGTTGTTGTTGTTGTTGTTGCTGTTGTTGTTGCTGTTGTGTAAATAATTAATTTGCAAGTGACAACAATTAAAGCCGCTGCTCAAACTTCCGAGCTGGCAAAGCTGTAAATATTTAATAAGACCCATAAACGTGAAAATGCAAGCAAAATAAAGGGAAAGGGGGAAAGGGGGGCTGGG
This sequence comes from Drosophila flavopinicola, assembly GCA_035042425.1. Taxonomy (NCBI): domain Eukaryota; kingdom Metazoa; phylum Arthropoda; class Insecta; order Diptera; family Drosophilidae; genus Drosophila; species Drosophila flavopinicola. The sequence goes on along the minus strand of JAWNLL010000438.1, from coordinate 552,666 downwards.
GGCCAGTTGGAAGAGGAAGAGCTGGAATGTCAAACAAAGCAGCGAGCGACGCTTGTTGATAATGATGATGTTGTTGCATTTGCTGCTGGTGGCTAAATTATCAACTCAACAGACACAACAACAACAACAACAACAACAAAAGGATATAGCAGCAGCAGAGCAGCAAAAAATGGATAACTCCAAGTAAAAAAGCAAAGCGAAGCGCCTGGCAATAAAATACAAAAAGTGGTAGTAGAAAAAAAGGGCCCGGCTCAGGTCGAGGCAAATCGCCCCTTAATAATATTAATTCCGCCGTCATAACAAAATTTACCATTTACGGGTGCCAGGGGGGTATAAAGGTGGGGGTGGGGCAGGGGGTGGGGCTGGGAGTGTTAGGAGGACACAGGCACTGCCAAAGGATGAAGCACAGCACTGAAAAATGCTTTGATCATTTGGCGTCGCTGCTGCTGCTGCTGCAACAAGAACAGCACACACGACACACACACACACACACACACACAACACACATACGCCCCCTCAGCGGTTTGACAGCCACATCCTCAACAGCGACGTCGTCGTCGTTGTTCCTGCTGCTCCCTCGGGGTGTTATTAGTCACATGGCGGCATCGACTGCCGCCTGAATCAGCAGCAGCGTGGAATAGGTGAGGGGGGGGATACAGCAGGCTAAAGGGGGCAGGGGGGGTTTGCCAGTTCGCTTGGCTTGCTCCGGTTTCGTTTTTTCCACGTTTTTTTTTTCTGCAGAATCATCTGCCATGAGAGCGCGTAACTGATAGCAAAGTGATGCCCCACCCCCAAACCCAAACCCAAACCCCAACCCCACTCCCACCTACACCCCTTACACTTTTCACAGCAAGCAGAGCTTGTACCTCCCCTTCCTCCCCCTTCCACCCCTCTCTGCTGAAAGCGCTGTTGCTTTTTTCTTAGATCATTAACGTTCGGGTTGCACGCTTGGGTTTAACATTTGGATGCAGCGGCTGCGGGTGTTTCAGAAGGCGTTGGGTAATGGGCTGAGGAGGAGGAGTAGGAGGAGCGCTGATGTGACGCATGAGAGGAATATAATAAAGCGCAGCCAAGCTGAAGAGTCATGCGGGAAGTCTATAAGGCATATAGAAGCCAAGGCATATAGTATACAGCTTGCCAATAAAAAATATACCATTATAAGTGTAAGCTGGTCAATGCCTAATTGACTAAAGTCGACTAAAGCAAGCCAACAATAATAATAAATAAATAAAAAAATACTTAAAAACTTAAAATTGATATCGTAAGCTAATTAGCTAAAGAAAAGTCTAAAAAAATTTAGAAAATTAAACTTTTATCTTTAATTGTGTAAAAGTTGGAAAAAGTTAATCAAATTTTAGTAAATTTTAGCTAGTTTAAAAAATTTCAAACTAAAAATTAAATTGTTTGAGTTTTGATTGAGCTATAAAAGTTGTTAAACTTAAGGCAATTTTTAAAAAAAGTTTTATTCATAATTTCAAGAGTAGTTTCTGTCCAAAAAGAAGCACCAAAGCAAATTCAATAGTTGTATAAACAATTTTTTTTTGATAAAATAAGGTTTTGTTGAAGGTAACTCAAATATTGGAGGGCTTTTCAAATTGGAAAAGTAATCATGATCAACGATTGAGTTTTAGGCATTTTATGATATTTTCGAAGCAGATTCTTAGTACTATATTGTTAATGAGGGGTCTTCTTACTTTCTTCCTATATAACCATATAATTAATTTGCGATGTGCTTCTTTTGTTCCAGTTCATGTTTGATTGCATAATATTTGTTGCTTTTCATATGTTGCGAGCTGTCGGCCATGTGTGTGTGAGTGTGTGTGTGCGTGTGTGTGTGTGTGTGCTCCCCACTTTTTGTGCCTGCCCCCACTTCCTGCTGCTGCCCCACTCATTCTTCTAGCCACCCTCGCTCGCTCGTTGCGTGCATTGAAGCATAAGCAAAGTGCAAATCGGGGCCGTTGCACGTCCCCAAAAAGGAAAATTGTGCAAAAAAGAAAAAAATATATATGTATCCTTACGCATATAAGGGCAACAACAAAAATAAAAAAAAATCAACGCACAACAGCGAAAAAAAAAAATGAAAATAAATCGAGTATAAAAAATTGGTTCAAGGGGTTGCAATTCTGCTCTTCAGCTCTGCTCTGCTCAGTTCGCTTGTTGCTTTTACGCTCGATATGAAATGCTCATGTGTGTGTGTTAGTGTGTGTGTGTGTGTGTTTGTTGTACACCTACTAGCAGGCACGCCCTCCGCCCCCCAACCCGCTGGCTTTATTGCAGGCGTGATTACCTACCTGCCCTTGGCTATTAGCCACGAGCCTCTAGCCTCCCCCTCTCAAAGTTGCACTGCCCAGTCAAACATCCTCCCCCCCCCCGCCCCTAAACAACGCCCCCTTTGAGGCAAAAGACGTGAAGAAGCAGCAGAAAAAATATACCAGAAAATTTAATAAAAGCGCAAATTAATTTTGCGTCCAACCCTCGTTGAATCGTTTTCTGCCCTTCTTTCAGTTTCAGCTCCTGCTGCTCCTGCTCCTGCTTCTTCTTCTCTTCTTCTTCTTTCAGTTGTCCTGTAGTTAGTTACAAGTTTGCTGTTGCTGTTGCTGTTGTTGTTTTGGCAAAGTTTGGGCGCTTCTTCTGCTGTCTGCGCCTGAGTTTGGTCGCTGGCTCGCTTAATTTATGGTCTCTGGGGCGCTGTCTACAGATTTATGCATAATTTGTAAATGAAAGTCAGAAACTAATTAAATTGATTTGCCTGCCTGCGTTCCACTGCGGCCCCCCGGCCCCCCTTTTCTTTTGCTTTTGCTTTTGTCTGTGTCTTGTCTATGCCTCTCATACTCTAGCCCCATCTCTCTCTCTCTCCCTCTCTCTGCTAAGTTTTTCTTTATTATTTTCTTTTTTTTGCTGATTTGGCGTCTTTTTCTTTTGCGACTTTGAGAAAATTTCGCGAGAAAAGCTGCTCTGTGACATAAGCAACTAAGAAAGAGAGAAAGAGAGAGCGAGAGAAAGAGAGAGAGAGAGAGAGAGAGGAGAGAGATGGAGAGAGATGGAGAGCAATGAGAAAGTGAGTGAGAGTCGCAAATATTATAAGGAACGCTAAGATCTAGTGCGAGTTAGAAAGAGACAGCACAAATATAGCGATATATTTATTAAATATTTAATTTAATTTTCATTCTACATAATTTCTTCGAGCAAAGGTGAAGTTCAAACAATTAGAGCTTACAACGTTCCGTTTTAAAAATTGTAATTTAAATGTTAGCTCAAGCATACTTAAAAAGAAAGTAAAAATGTAATCCGAAAGTAAAACACAGAAGTAAAAAACAAGATGTTTTTAAGTATAGAGCTTAATATGTAATATTAAACACATATTATAATTACTTTTGTATACTTTAACACAAGTGCAGTAAAGTTGAGAAGGAATATGCAAACTTCGCAAAGTATAAGCATATCCATTCGGAAGACTTAGTAAACCTAAGCACAATATTCTTAAAATAGTATTTATCAAAAAGCTGGAGGCTCACAAATATATTCGAATCTTTCAAAATTACAAAGAAAAGCTGCTTGAAAAGTGAAGCAGCTTTCTCCTATCTATGAGTTGCGACCTTCGACAACATTTGTAGTCGATTTCGAGTTTATATGGAATACTCGAATGCGTACTTAAACAACATCTAAACAAGTGGGGAAGGATTATCTTCGGCGTGCCGAAGATTTTATACTCTTTTCGAACCTATAGGCAATTTTTACTCTACCACTGAAATTTCATAAGCTGTATAAAATCGTTTTGTCGCGTAACATTTATTTATTTTTTGTTCTAAGAATATTGAGTTCATTGCCAGTTGTATAGCAGCTATAAGATATAGTGATCCGTTCCGGCCGGCTCCAGCCAATGATGTCTCTTTGAATAATAAGTATCTGTGCAAAGTTGTATTGCGATAGCTTTAAAAACATGGGATATATGGCCAAAACCGACTTCGAGTTGTATGGCAGCTATAAGATATAGTGATCCGATCCGGCCGGCTCCGACCAATGTGCCGTCCCCTGGAATAATAAGTATGTGTGCAAAGTTTTATCGCGATAGCTCAAAAACTGAGGGACTAGTTTGCATACATACATACAGACAGACAGACAGACGGACATGGCTAGATCAATTTGTATTGTCATTCTAAGCATACTGGCAGTAACTTTTGGGGGTCTCCGACGCTTCCTTCTATGCGTTACAAACTTCAGCACAAACTTAATATACTATTTTCTTTCTTAGACACAAGTGTTGCCTCTGTTGCAAGCTGAGCTTGCACCTTCCACTTGCCACACTTAAATGTGGAATCGTTGCTGAATTTAATACGCCCGCAAATTGCAGACAATTAAAAGCAATTCACAATTAAATATGCACAATTTAACAAAACTTGATACGATTTCACTCAAAATATGTATAAATGTGCATATATATATATATTTGTGTTGATGAATTCCCATTCACATGTATATTTTATTTAGTAAGGTGGGGGTGCTTTTTAGAAGACGGACCAATGTAAAGCTGGCTCCAGTGAAACATGCCACAAACTATAAGTTTGCTGCCTCTTCTGCTTCTTCCATCTTTTTACCCTGAACCCATTAAAAATGGGTGAAAAGGGTATAATGGTTTTGTGCAAAAGTATGTAACAGGCATAAGGAAGCATCTCCGACCACATAAAGTATATATAATCTTGGTCAGTATCAACAGCCGAGTCGATCTAGCCATGTCCGTATGTCTGTCGCGCTGATATCAGAGACTATAAGAGCTAGAGTCCCGGGACAGTACAAGTTTGTTTTATTTTTATCGATAACTCGTCCCGTTCAAAAGTTATCGATCAATTTCGACTTCAGACCAGTGTTTTTTGGCCATAGCTTGGAAGTGATAGTATCTACAGGCCCCAAATTTGGCAATCTCGAATATCATACACATATTACAAAAATTTCACTTTTGGGATACCACCGCCCAATCCCCCCAAAAACGCATTTTTAAAGTTATGACCTTGTAATTTAGTTTGGTCACACACTTTGTAGCCAGTGTTATGTCCTAAGAGTTTTAGAAAGATCGTACAATAAATGCAGAAGTTATATACATCTATACACACTGATATATGAGTATGAATTTAAGGACTGGGTTCAGGGTATCTGCATAGTCGGGCACTGCCGACTTGAGCACTCTTACTTGTTGTAAATTCAGCTTGCATTGTTGGACTGCTGCTCATTCTGATTCTCATTCTGATTCTCATTCTGAATCTCATTCGGCTTGGGTCAGTCAAGTTTCGTTTTGGCGCACAGCGCACAAAACTAACAACGCCCAAAACGTGATTTTGTGCAACATTTTCACACACAGCTCCCACAGGTCGGTTTCGGCGTTTGGGTTTGGGTTTGGGTTTCGGTCTCGCGGTTCGCGGTTGTACCCTGTACCCTGTAGCCCCACCCACCACCCTCAGCCCCACCCCCACTCGTATACCCCCACTCCAAGCACCACTCCTCGCTCCTCACTCATGGCAAGTTTTTGCAGGCGAGCGTAGATAAAGCCAAACTAAATTACACGCTGTGCGGAAACGTGCTAGAAAAATGAAGCGCAAAATCAATAATAATCCACACACACACACATCAACACACACACACACACACACACACAGTGTAGGTATGAGTGTGTGTGCTAGGAGCTGGGCGAAATTACAAGCGAAATTGGCGCACAAAAGACAACAAACTACAGCAACAAAGAAAAACATAAAATGCTACGTGGCCGCAGCGACTAATGCACAACAACAACAACAACAGCAAAAACAGCAACACTAACACTAACAACAACAACAATTGCTGCAGTTTGTCAAACAAATCAGCGCAACTAATTGATTGGACCCAGAGCCACAGTCCTATGAACCTGCTGCAAACTGCAAACGGCCAAATGCAGCCAAGAACTGAATACAGCAATTGCATTTAACGACAGCATTTAATGGCACACACACACACACACACACACACACACACCCAGCTAGAGGGTGTGGGAAATGCTAGATGAGTGCGATTCAGGTAGAGTTTGGACGGGAATGGCTCAAATGGCAGCAACTGAGCAGCGAAATTAGCCACAAACAGCAGAATATCCAATAAAAGACAAAACAATTGTTTGCTTTTAGCAGTTAGTAGATAAAAACTAAAACTAAGCGACTTGCTAGCAAGTGCCTAAATAGCATTATTATTGTGGTTATTTGTTTGTGTTTTTACCACAAATTATAAAAATGTCAAGGAATCTTTAAAATATATAATAAAATTATTATTAATATTATTTGGTAAATGCAGATTATATGCAAAAAGCATTCTGCAAGTGTGCATTTATAATTTCTGGAATTGTTTAACTTTCAAAATTATTTGCTATTAATAAGAATAAGAAAAATCCACTGAAAAAAAGTATTCTTTAATGTTTATCTTTATAATAGCTCAAAGTAGTTTTAAAATGTTATAAAAAAGTACATTTTTCTCGAGTTAAGTGAGCGTTGAAAAAACAGCTGAAAACGAAGCATTTGATTTGAGGAACTGAAATATAATAATATATATAATAACAGTAAACAAAATTCAAGCAGTCATACAAAAAAATCTTATTTTTTTTTAATTTTAAATCAACATTCAACATTGAAGCGTTATAAACATTCCTGTAGATATTTATAAGCTTCATTATATATCAATATATATGCATATGAATCAAATCAATTCTATTTTAAATGAAATTTGGAAACTTAACAGTAAAAGCATTCACTAATAGCTAATAATTAAATGCTCTCTAATCCATATTTCTTATGTTTTCATTATTCTTATTTTATTGCCAGCTAGTTAAATATATTTTGCTGCCAACCACTAAGCTTTCACTCAGACACAGCTCGACTCGACTTTAAGCCTTACAATTCCAATTACAATCATGCTGAAGGATAACTTGACTTATTGATCTGTCCTGCTGCTGAGATTTGAACTCAGCTGTTGTTCACTTGTTCACAATTACAGCATCAACTGCTGCACTGAGTGGCACTTGTGACTCAACCTAATGTGTGTCATAGTCAGCGTCAGCGTCAGCAATAATTTGTTACTATTTTTGTTACTGGCGCACACTTCACACACACACACACACACACACACACAAGAACAACAACAACAGCAGCAATTGTGTTGTGCGAAATGTTTTAATTTTTATGCGTTGCATTTAAATAAAAATTAAATTAAATGCACACTTAAAACAACGGCTGCAGCAACAAAACGTAACGAAACCAAACCATTTGCTATGGCAACAACAACAACAACAACGAACAAACAAACAAACAAACAACAACAACTACAAAATGCCATTTGAAGTTGCAAAATGCGTTGCACTCAAAAGTATGCAACACTTTTTTGCTGCTGCTGCTACCCGTCGAGTGCTCAAAACGGAAACGAGGGCGCTGTTAAGGGTGTGTGCGTGTGTGTGTGTGTGTGTGTGTAAGAGGCGGCCGATTCGGGGTCAAACTGTGCTGGGGCTGGTCAACAACAACAACAGCAAGTAATAATGGCAACAATATATATACATGTACATATATATAAACGCAGCGAGAGAGAGAGAGGGAGAGTAAGGACTCTGGACTGCTGCCACATTTATGCACAGGAAGCATTTGTAATGCCCCCTGGCGACGCGAGACTACACATGTAGCCTCCTCTTCTGCCTCATGCCTCCTGCCCCCTTTCCCTGCCCCCTTTTCGCTGCCCCCTTTCGCTGCCCTCAATTTACTACCTCGCCTGCTGCTGCTGCTGCTGCTGCAAACATTTTCAGTGCGGATCCTTTGTCGCCTGCTGCTGCTGCTGTTGTTGGTCAACTGAAGTGAAATGCAGCCAAGCTGCAATGAATTGCGAATGCCCTGAAAGCAGTCTTTAAAATGAACTGCTCAACAAATTTGAATCAATTTGGCTAAAAGTTTATTATCATATATTAAAGTTGACTCTGCCAAATCAATCAATTTTGAAAATAACACAAAAATGCAACTAAACTCCATGAATTTATTTGATTTTTTTTAATTTTTTTTATATTTATTTATTTATTTATTTATTGTCGACTATTGACAGTCAACACAAAAGAATTTATATAAAATTATAAAACATTTAAAAGTATTTAAAAATTTACTTAAAATTTAAAATATTGAATTAAAGATATAAAGCTAAAATTGCGTTAAGTTCTGGGGATAGCAATAACAAAATGAAAGCATGGGTGCAACATTTGCTGCAAGGATTTGGGAAAAACCCAGATAAACCCAATCAAACCAGTAAATGTCGAGTAAAAACAGTCGACAGAGGAGAAATCACTTAAAATTGTAAATATCAGAAAAATTCAATTCAGAAATGTGAAAAGTTGACTGACAAAAATCTGTGGAATTACTGCAAATAGCTGAACAATTTATTGTTTTTAGCAAATGATAAGCACACAGCTTAGCCCCGACTAAATTTCATAGCGCTGGCTTAACTCTCACTGCGCTAAACTTAACAAAATCGAAGCCAACCCAAAAAGTTGTCTATATTTATTTGTGCATTTTTTTTCCATGCCATTTTTGTGTATACTCTATAAAAAAAAGTGCAGAGCGAAAAAAGTGTGTGTGTTGTTTTGCGGTACGCCCCGTTGCGTGTGTTGCTGCTACCCGGCACCACCCAGCACCGCCCTGCACCGCTGAGTGGTGCTCCTGCTTTGGCAGACTGTTTATGGCTGTTGGCTACAACTTAATTTAAATTGTTTAATTCTATTATTGTTGCTAATAAATCACAGGCACAGCTTGCGCTCAACGCTGGCTGGCTTAGCGTTTGCTAAGCTTGCCCCCCGAAGCACACACACACACACACACACACAAACACGAGCACATTTATCTTCAACACACACACACACACACACACACACACACACACATACAGAAACTGGTCGCCTGCTGTTGTCGTTGATTTTGTTGTAAGCGGCTTTCGCACTCATTTTGGCCATTGCTGCTGCTGCTCTGCTTCTTCTGCTTTGTGCGTGTGCGTGTGTGTGTGTGTGTGTGTGTAGATTATGCATGTGTGTATGTGTGTCATGCTATATAAATTACGCTGATCTGGTCGCTTTAGCCGCTGGCAAACTTTTGTAGGCGACTCTCGTAAATTTGCAGCTTGATTTTGGGTCGATTTGCAAATGCCGATTTCTTGGTCAGCTCGGGTCAAGAGAGAGAGAGAGAGAGAGTGAGAGATGGGTGAGCAGCTTAGGCATTGTGCTATATTATGGTTCATTTTTGCAATGCTAAGCGCGCCAATCGACGTTTTTCGGCCAAAAACGTTTTGCCGGCTTACCAATTGCCAATGGCCGAAGTGAAAATGAAAACGAAAACGACAACTGCAAAAGACAACAAATACTTTTTGGCCCGCACGCAACCGCATGTCAAATGCAGGCCACGTTCATGGCAGGAGGGGCTGCTGGCTGAGGGGGGCTTGGGGTTGGGGCTGGGGTTCAGCTCTTGACCAGCTGGCGACCGCTTGACATGGCCATAAATAACAAAGCCAAAATGGCGTCCAAAGCACACAAAAATTTGACAAGAGTCGAGCAGCGAGCAGCGGGCCAAAATGTGATATGTCAAATGCACTCGCCATTCATGATGAGCGAAGAGCGAAGAGCAAAAGAGACAGCCAACGAAAGAGGGAGAGAGAGAGAGAGACAGAGCTGAAGGACGCACCATTAAAGTTGAGAATGAAATAAATATAAGGATTGCATCCATAAAACTGTCTGAACTCTGGCGTCACAAATTCTATAAAAATTGCACTTTGCTGACTAATTTCAGCGAACTTGCCAAAAGGCAACAGCAAAAGCAAAAGCAAAAGCAATACAAGTTTTTTGTGCATTGCTTAAATAAATTATTCATTTAATGTCTTACGACTTGCTTTCTTTCTTCTCTTTTTCAATTTGTATTCTTGACCAAAACGACAACTATTGCAATTTTTACTTCTACTTTTAGCTTACTTTTGAGTTACTTTATGTGGTTAGAGAAGTGTTTTATTGCAGCAGCACTAAAGAATCAGTTTTAAACAAAGACATTCAACATAAAATGACTGCAATTTATTTGATTCTGCAAATGGATTGCTTTAAAGCTCAATTTGTTACAATATCTGCTGAAAAGTTGACTGCTTTTTGGACTACAGCAATTGCTATCATTATACAAAATTTGGATCAGTGGAACTTCAAATTTGAGTTCTCTTCTAGCAAACATATTTCGAAATTTATGAAAAACTATCTCCAAATTGCATATTTATACAAACTTTATTGCAATGACTTTTTTCTATGCATGTTTTACAATCTGTTTTGATGGCAATTAAAGTCACAGCAATGTTGATTAACTTTACAACTTTACAAATGACAAATGGAAAGGAAATGATTCAAAGGATTCAAGAATGGCAGCCTTCTAGTAATTTGCAGTGGCTGTCCAATCAGAAATATATGCATTTAAATGATAAAATTATATGCTGATGTCGATAATATTAAAGCTCAAATGCGCATGCATATTATTATGCATATCTCGATAGTGACAAGTCGCTTGTGCTACTATTCACATGCATTTCTCAAATATTCAACAATTTTCTGTGCAACAAAAAAAAGAAAGAGAAGAAATTAATTGCATATTTGTTGTGCGCCACAATTTTATAAGAGTTGGCTCTTGTATGTATCCAACTCTGTATATATATGGAGTATATGCTCTATATATATAGCACTAGTACAAACACACACACACACACACACACAAAGTACTCGGTGTGTGTGTGTGTGTGCGGTAATTTGAGTCCTTTGTCTTGTAAATCGCAGCGCTGGCAGCTTGCAATAACAACAAGTAAGAGTGATCGAGTCGCGAGTGCCCGACTGGCAGATACCCTGTACCCACATTCATGAAATACTTGTTACGTGTGTAGGCTATTCGAGAATATACTTGCCAAATTTGGGGCCTCTAGCTCTTATAACTTTTAAGTTATGGCCCAAAAAACGCTGAGCTGATATACAAATGTATCGATAACTTTTGAACGGGACGAGCTATCGATAAAATGAAACAAACTTGGGGACTACGAGCACTTATATTCCCAATATGAAGTCTCTAGGATCTAGTAGTCTCTGATATCCGCGATAGACGAACAGACTTGGCTAGATCGATTTGGCTGTTGATACTGATCAAGAATATATATGCGTATATATATATGGTCGTAGATGCTGCCTTATGCGTGTTACATTATACACTTTTAATGCATTCAGGGTATACAAAATAAAATATATACATATATATATATGCGTGCATATAAAAAAAAGTGTTGCATACTTGCGGGCGGCGCGTGAAAAAGACGCAAAAATGTGTTGCATATTTACATGGGCAGCAGCAGCAGCAGCAGCAGGCGTGTTCAGTTATCCTGCAGCCTGTAGCTGCATTTCCGCTTAATGTTGAGCGATAATAAAATACAAACAGCAACAACAAGAACAGGCAGCCTGGCTGCTGGCCAACGATAATGAAACAATGGACACACACACACACACTCACACACACATATGCATTGATTTATGTTTTTTAATTTAAAATTTCCGCATCACTTAACCGTTAAAAATAATAATAACAATAACAGCAGCAGCAGCAGCAACAAGCCCAAAAAGCAATAACAATGCCTTTTGTGTGAAGTGCCACGCCCCAAAAAAAAGGCGTGGTGGGGTTGGGGATTGGCAAAAAAACTATTATTATTATTACATGTAATATATACATATATAGTTGAGATTTAAATATTGCAATGTGAAGCGAACAACTTTGAACATGTTTTAATTTCCGCATTACAAGCCCCCCCTCTCTCTCTCTCTCTATATATATATGCGCTCTCACTCGCACACTTATATATAATGTATATGTATGCCTATACTGACTGCATCTCTTGCATTTTGTTTTGTGCCTCCACAGATTGGGCGGCCACCAACAACAGATGCCACAAAGTATGTCAACTGGCAGCAACACAATCGGCCATGGCGGCATCGATCGCAGCGGCGTCAACATTGGGATGCCCATGGGCGCCGGCACGATGCCGATGCCGGGCGGACAGGTGGGCGGTGGGCCGCAGGTGTCCGTGGGTCCGCCGGGTGGGGGCGGCGGCGCTGCCGGTCCGCACTGCCAGATAAGCGGCTCGCAGCCATTGGTGATGCCCGGATTCCCGTTGCGTAATTCGCACTCAGCGCATGCACCACATTATTCGCCATATTCGCCATCCAGGTAAGCAACTCCCCAATCTGCCCGTGACTCCCAATCCGAGTGGGTCAAGTGGTGGGTCAACACACACACACACACACAATTTACTTACACTCCATTGAGTGCATTCGTTTGTTTCGCTGTGGTCGTCGCGCAACGTAAATGACCCAACCAGATAGCCATCCTTCAGCTTTGTATCCTTGTCGTCCTTGTCGTCCTTGCTGCCACTTTAACACTCTTTTTAAGCGCGAACTTATCGTGTTGCTTCTCGCGACCTTTCCACTTGTTTCTTGTGACTTTTTGTAGCTTCTCTCCTTACACATTCTCTTCATTTTGTTTCTTATGCCTAATCTGACTTTTTGTAGCTTCTCGCTTTGCTTCTCGCTTCACTTCTGTTTTGTATTTGCAGCTTCCCACTTTACTCTGCTTTCTTGAATGTTTTCATTGCACAGGCAATTCATATTTGACAGCTTCTCTCTTTTTATACATTCTCTTCATTTCGTTTCTTATGCCTAATCTGACTTTTTGTATCTTCTCGCTTTGCTTCTCGCTTTACTTCTGTTTTGTATTTGCAGCTTCCCACTTTACTCTGCTTTCTTGAATGTTTTCATTGCACAAGCAATTCATATTTGAGAGCTTCTCTCTTTGCTTCTTGCATCACACTTGAATTGTATTTTACCCATCATTTGTATTGTATTTTCTATAACATTTTAAACCAATTTCTATCATTGCTGGTAATCTTAGTCTTGATATATTTTCTTTAACTTTATAATTTGTTTTGCTTCTCTCTTCGCTTCTTGCTCCTACGCTTACATCTTGTAGCTTCGCGCTTTGCTTCTCGCTTAACTTCTGTTGCATTTGCAGCTTCCCGCTTTACTCTGTTTTTTTTGAATGTTTTCATCGCACAGCCTTTCATACTTGAGAGCTTCTCTCTTTGCTTCTCGCTTCACACTTGAATTGTATTTTACCCATCATTTGTGTTGTGTTTTTTGCGCCTATTCTAACATTTTCAAGCAATTTCTTTCATCTCTGGTAATATTTATTCCAATATATTTTCTTTTACTTTATAATTATTTGTGCTTCTCTCTTCGCTTCTTGCTGCAACTATGACATCTTGCAGCTTCTTGCATTGCTTCTTACATACTTAAGGCTCCCTCTGTTTACTTCTCGCATCTGTTTCGATTGCTTTTAACTTCTCTGCTGCTTCTCGCTCCTATTGTAATAGCTTGAAGTGTCCTCACTTTGAATTTGCAAGTCTCTCAAATCGGATTCCTGTCGACATTTTGAAGAGACTACTCCATTTGCCATTTGCTTGGCCCTTTCACTCGTATAGGTTTTTTGCTTTTGCGGTTACTTTGTCATTTTGCCCAGAGAGAGTCCTTTGCTGTTGACAACGATTGCAGCTGCAGTAGCTACTTGAGCTACTGCTTCTGGTCGGTCGGTCGGTCGGTCGGTTGACATCTCCTCAATTGTCCGGGTACAAGTAGGCTCATTAGGTTTCCTAATTGACTTTTTCACTGCTTGCATAGCGCCACTCAGTCAGTCACATGTAGTTTTAGTCTGTAGTCTCTCTCTCTTTCTATCTCTATGCAAACAGAATCTTGCTCGACAACTTTTATGCAATTAACTAGTGGCAGCTGTAACACAGAGCCAGCGTCCTAACTTGTGCATCATTTTGCGTTGCTTTATTAAAAAAGTTGACAGTCGACAAACTCATCGGTGTGTGTCTCTGTGCGTATGTGTGTGCGTGTGTGTTGGTTTGCAGTGTGTCTTTCGTTGGTTTTTGTGGTCCTTGTGCCATGTCAAGCGACTAAACCAACTTTTTATCTCGCTCCACACTGCGTCATGCGTTCGTTCGTTCGTTCGTCCTTCCTCCTGCATATGTAATAGTCCTGCACCTTAGAGATGAGCGATATTAAAGAAGCAGCCGCTTTTAGTGAGGCTTTAAGCGTGGCAAATTGCTTAGAGTAAAGTGTCACTTAGATTAGATGTAGAGCTTATACTCATTTCGAGTAGTGAATCATTTGAAGTAGTAAGTGTTTTTGGACTCTTGAATGCTTAAAAGTAGCGAGTGATTCAAATTTGTCGCTTTATTCGAATAGTGAGTTTTCTTATCGAGTTGTTTCAATTGACGAGTGATTGAAAGTAGCGAGTATGCAAGAGTAGCGCATTGTGAGTCATCTAAAGGAACGAGTGTGTTTTGATAATGAGTAGTGAGTAACGTGTGAAATTAGCAAGCAGTTTCAAGAATCAAGTTACTAAAAGCAGAGAGTACGCAAGAAGTAGCGAGTGTCTTCAAGTAGCGAGTAAATTGTACCAGAGTCTGAGGATTGCGATCAATTGACGAGTGATTGAAAGTAGCGAGTATGCTAGAGTAACGAATTGTGAGTCGGTGATTGCTTAAGAGTAGTAACTTTGAGTAACGAGTGAAATTAGCGCGTAATTTCAAGAATCAAGCTAGTAAGAGTAGCGAGTGTGAAATCAAGTAACGAGTATTTTCGAGTAGCGAGTGTTGCTAAGTAACGAGTCACAGATGATTGAGATCAGCGACTAAGTTCAAGTGACGAGTATTTTCAAGTAGCGACTGTTCGATTTGTTAACTTGATGGTACTGCTAAACTTGAATTGTTTCTAATCCAAATGTCCAAGCACAAAACAAATACTGCAGTATGAATATTTATTTCCATTAAGTTCAGAGATTTAGACATATTTGGCTCAGAATGTAAACCAAAATGGCTTTTATAAAAACACAGTTGTTTACTTATTATTTAATAATGCACATGGAATAGTTTCGCATTCTAAGAAGCGAGTGTTTTAGAAACGATCGATCAGTTTATATGTATATACGATGGAGTAGCTACAAAGGTGGCAGCATAGCTAAAGGACGAGTCTTTTAAGCAACTTTCATTATCGTCGTGCTCTAATGAATAAATACCCCGACTATTCCCAATGTCCTGGCTAAAGGAATTCGCAGTTGATTCAAAGGCGTAGCATTCACTTTGGGTTGTCGCTTTGATCAGCAGCAGCATTCTCCAGCATCCAGCGTCCATCTCTAGCTAGAGTACCTCATCCAATGCTGTCGCACTTTATAATCACCATGGCACATCCTCCCCCCATGCACCTCCTATTCCTCTCGTCTGTAGCCCCTCTATTCGGTGTCCTGTTTCTGTTTGCCAGTTGTTAATTACAAATGCATTGCACAGTTTGTTTAACGCTCGCTGTCTCTCTCACTCTCTCTTATATCATACTAACTGTCTCTGTCTTGCTTTGTGTTTTTCTTTTACAGGTTTCACATAGATAAACGCTGTCAACACCGATGTTCCTGGAAATGCTTGAGCATCGCCTTAATATTCATATCCGTCGTCCTAACCGCCATGGTGGCATACTTTGCAGGTAAGGCACAACCAGGCATACGCACACAACACACACACACACAACACACACACACACATACTAAGTAGATGTGGGGGCTGTGATGAGTAGAATATGAGTGTGTGAATGCTCAAATGTGTTTAAGAGCCGAGTGTGGACAACGCGGCCGTTGTCATAACGCCCAGCACACAGTTGAGTTGATGAAAAATACACACACAAGTGCAAACACACACACACACACACACACACACACACACACACACATACACATATATACATATTTTATGCACACACACATATACACAAGGCAATTACATCAAAGTGTTTGTTTTACATTAGCGTTAAATGGTGTTACTTTACACACACACACACACACACACATACACACACACACACACACACACAGAGAGAGACACTTATGCACACAAGCTAAGAAACTTTACGCCTGGCGCGTATGCAAACGCAATAAAGCCCAAGCCCCACCCCTAAGGTGCAGCCCCACCCAGCAGAGCCCCCCTCATTATGTTCATTATGTGAATAGTTGCATGTGGCAGCTGTTGGTCACCATCAGCAACAGCAACAGCAGCAACAGCAGCAGCACAATTGACAAGCAATTAGAAACCACAATAGGCTGCCACGCCCACCGCCCACCGCCCACCTCACACCTCTTGTCCTTGCCATAGTCTAGAAATGTCGAAGCAGTTCAATTCAGATAAACCACACAAGTTCTATATTAACAATATACATATATGTATATATATAGATATATATATCCAAGAGTTCAAGCATGTATTATATAACATTAGCAAGTTGCAAGTTGAATACGAGTGAAAAATGGGTTGGATTCAAGTGGATGAATCAGGTAAAGTCAACTGGAACGATTATTATCATTTTGATTAGATAAGCTCACACAGTAATATTGTAAGTTGTTAATAATATCGTTCATTTATGATCAATAAACAGCTAAATTGCAATTAGTGCAGCTTTAGTTCTTATTAAGATGAGTTTTAGAGAAATGTAATCGATTCCAAAGCAATCAACTCTCAGCCAGAGTTTAACTTTCTTGTTCGATTCTGTGAATCAGTTAAGTAGTAGTTTTTACTTTCTGCTGAAGTTCATTTAGTATCTCTTTAGAGTTTCATTATTGAGTTATTGCTAAATATCTTCAAATATAGAAATGAATTTAATATATATAATATAATAGATGGTTGGAGTATTGAAGAAATAAGCGATTTTAGAGTGAAATGAACCAAATGAACGATAATCAGAGAACTAGTTCTGTCCTTCAGTTTAAAGATTAGTTCAAGCGGAAATCGTTTGCTATTCGATTCCATCCGAATCGACAAAACATAATTATGATTATTTAAAATTTATTTTTTTATGTTTATTTTATTAGTATTCATCTTTAAAATGTATAAAATTAAGAACCAGCAGTTCTTTTAATCATTTGATAAATTAAAAAAAGCTTTTTATATTAATTTAATTGTTTTTTTTTCAAAAAACCATTTTTTTGTTGATCAGGAATTATCAAAACTTAAGTAACTAATTTTGATATAATGTTTATACTTGGGCTAGCAGTTTTTTATATTTTCTATATATTTATATATATATATATATATATTCTCAATATAATTTATACTTCTACTTTTCTATTTTGGAGCAATCCTCATTCAAAATGTTAAATAGATTTAACTTTGTTTACCCACTCAGTAATTTCTCGCAAATTGTGCTTACACAAACTTTTTGGTAATCTAAGCAGCAGCAGTAGCAGCCAAAACGCTGCAAATATTCTCAATGCCATGAGCATTAGGGGTAGTCAGGGCGTAGGAGCTAAACTATTTGATAGCCCCTCACTCGCTCATTAGCTGACAATGGCAAATTAACAAAATTTTGAAACGCCAGCGCCTTGAAGCGTGCAACGCACACCTTAATACACACACACACACACCACACACACACACACACACATACACATATATACACAGCAAGAGCAAACAGCAAACAAAAATGGCGACAGAGCACAAAATGTCTGCTCACCAAATTCAAATTGAATGCGGCAGCTGCAAAACGCGTTTTTCGTCTGCTTTTGTCTCTGCTGCTCCTCTTGTTGTTGTTGTTGTTGATGTTTACAACTTGATAATTAAACACGTTTCGTGTTGTTGGTGTTGTTGCTGTTTTTGCTGCCACCTTTTAAATTATATTTACAGGTCAATTTGATTTTTTACTGCCAACCTTTTGGCTAACGGAGCAACTTTTGTGCTAGCTCCCTCTCTCTCTCTATCAGCCACTCTCTCTGTCTCTGTCGCACTCCCAGCTAAGTCTGAATTGTTGTTGTTGGGCAGCTGCCGTGCAAGTAAGCGCTCCCCGAAAAACTTTGCACATTAAAATATGTAAATTTTAATTTGAAACAAAAGGGTTGACGTGCTGCTGCCAAAGCCCCACCCCCGCCCCCCTTTTTTGGCTCAGCCCCCCCTTTTTGATACAGCCCCCACCTTTGTGCCTTGGCGTTTTATCTAGTGAAACATTGGCGCAACTTTCTGCTTTTTTTTGTTGTTGTTTTTCGTTTTTCGGACACTTTTTGCTGGTTAAATTTGCCACCCACACAAACATTTAATTTATGCGCCCTAAAATTGTTGTTGTTGTGAGTGTCTCTCTCTCGCATCTCTCTCTCTCTCTCTGTCTCTCTCACTGTCTGCCATTTGGCCCAAGTGGGCGTGGCAGTGCCTAAGATAGAGCACTCAACCGTAGGCAGCTGATCGGAGCATCGATTGATATTCAGTTGAGTGTTTTTGGCGTTCATTTTGACAGCTGGAGCGAATAATTTGGCACACAAATGTTCACAAAAGTGATATGAAAGTATTTCAAATACGGCTGCAACCTAATGACATTTCAAATAATTAAGGATTATATTCAATTTTGGATCTTAATGCCAAATGTGTATGGCGATTCTCTAGGAATACGTTTGCTGATAGATTAAGAATGCATTTAAGGGTGCTAAATAAATATATTTAATATATTAATAGAGAGTTCATACACTAAATGTGATTAAGTACAGTATTTTAATGAGAAAGTTTGTTGTTGCCTTGAGAAACATTAGAAAATAACAAACAAAAATGTTAATGAATTATAGGTTTTTATACTCTTTTCGAAGAAAATAGTGTATTAAGTTTGTGCTGAAGTTTGTAACGCATAGAAGGAAGCGTCGGAGACCCCCAAAAGTTACTGCCTGTATGCTTAGAATGACCAAACAAATTGATCTAGCCATTTCCGTCTGTCTGTCTGTCTGTCTGTCTGTCTGTATGTATGCAAACTAGTCCCTCAGTTTTTTAGCTATCGCGATTAAACTTTGCACAGAGACTCATTATTTAAAGGGACAGCACATTAGTCGAAACTAGCCAGATCGGACCACTATATCTTATAGCTGCCATATAGTTGTAAGTCGGTTTTTGCCATACAGCCGATCTTTTCAAAGCTATCGCCTAAAATTTCCTTGTACACTTGAACATCCTTATAACTCATCAATGTTCATAATTTCAAATCGATTCAGTTATAATTAGCGAAGATATGCGTCATTAAATATTTCGGTGGTGCAGTTGGCAGAGTGAAAATTGCCTAGTGGTTCGAAAAGAGCATAAAATCTTCTGTACACGAAGATAATCCTTGCCCACTTGTTTTTCTCACATTTTACATTTTGTGTGGATGTTTTTTTGCACATGCTACTTGAATTTTCAAATATTATCGATATAGAATTACCATAATGAATTATAGTTAATGATAACAATAACAAACAATGTGCTTAAGGAAAGAAAGAAAGCTTAATGCTAAAACACTTATTATACAAAAAATTTTCATTATTTTCGATGAGTCCTATTTGACTTAGTGCTGTATAGGTAGATATAGAAGATTGACATTTTAAGGATTGGCTCAAGATTGATGTGTCGTTTTTATTGTCTCAGCTTGTTCACGCATTATTTATTTTAAGCTGTCCTCAACTGCTTTGCAACGATTTGCTTTTAAGCTGGCATTTGAAAGCAATTTGGCAAATTTCTTCTCACGCCTCAATGTGCGAGTTGTTTTTTGTTGCGATAATAAGTTCGATTCTCGCATGCAGCTCGTGACAATCGAATGTTATCGGCGACGCAGCCTTATAAATTCCACTCTGGCCTAGCTGCTAACTCATTTTGGAGGCGAGGAGCAGGAGGCGTGGGCATGGGCGTGGGCGGGGGCGTGGCTGGTTTAGCTATTTGACTTGAAGCGTGCTGCGTTTAATTTATTATCTACGCTTTTAGCAGCAGCGGCGGCGGCAACAAAAATAGCAGCAGCTGCTGCCTCGAGAGTCACAGGCACTGATTTACAACAACAAGAGCAGCAGCAGCAGCAGCAGCTAAAAGTTGCGGCTTCCTGGCTGCTTTTGGTAGCTTTTGGCCCGCATATCCTTGCCAGTCCTGGCTGCTGCGGTGTCACAACGTTGCAAGTGAACGAAAACAAATTTACAACAAACCACGAGAAAAATGTGTGATGCCACTTGGCTGGCTGGCTCCCTGGCTGGCTCCTGGCTGGCTGGCTGGCTGAAAGGCAACCCCAGGACCTGTCCCCCAGTCTTAACCATCCAGGACCTCTATGGGCAGGCACTTTACTTTAGAGCTTTTGGCGCACAAAATGAATTTAAGTTGAAAAGTTGTGAACATTTTGTGGGCACAGGCAACAGCAGGCAGCTACGATGTGTGTGTGTGTGTGTGTGTGTGTGTGTTGGCAAAAGCTGCGTGTGGATTTCACTGATTTAATTGTTTGCCAGTCGGTGTGCGACAGAGATAGCAATAGCAATAGCAGAGCTGCTTGAAATTTATCTTTTAAAAATAATGTATTAATTTTTGTGGCTACCCTCGCAGCAGCAGCAACTCTGTGCGTGTGTGTGTGTGTGTGTGTGTGTGTGTGTGTGTGCTACTATCCATAAACTCATTTGTGTAAAAAGCTTTTGTGTGTGTGAGTGTTTTTGGCTTCGCTTCGCTGCGGTAAATGAATTTACGCTTCGCCTGTGTATCTGTCTATCTATGTGTGTGTGTGTGTGTGTGTGTGTGTGTGTGTGTGTGTGTGTGTGTGGTGGGTCGTTCGCTTTATGGTTGAATAGTTTTAAAGCTGCGGGGCTAAGAAAAGTAGCAGCAGGTGATGAAAACAACACGGCGACTGCTGCTTTAGCTTTTAATAGTGGCTAATATTTTTGCAGCTGCTGTAGCCACGCCCCCTTAGAACCACCGCCTCTGCTTGTCTATGCTTGTGTGTGTGTGTTCGACATCTGTTTGCGCAATCATTTTCTATTAATTAAGCGCAAGAGGGTTTAATAAAATTAGCAAACACTTGCGGGCGGGCCATCTGTGCCTGTCTCTCTCTCTCTCTCTCTCTCTCTCCCTCTGTGTGTGTGTGTGTGTGTGTGGCAGACATTTTAAAATATACACACACGCACACACATGCACCATTGTCAGTTAATTAACAAGCGCAAACACATGAGTTGAGTGGAGCTGAGTGGAGTGGAGTGGAGTGGAGTGGAGTGGATCGCATCCCAGAGCTGAGAGAGGTGTGTTTGTATTTGTATTTGTGCTTGTGTTTGTGTGTTGCGTTTAATTCGATTTGCATTTGGTTGCTTGCACGTCACGCCTTCAAACAGCAGCGAAAATATGAAAATTGCTGCTGAGTGCAATGGAAATTAAGCGCAATCATTGCCTACTTATGTGGGCAGCGAATCAAGCGCAGCTTTTATGCCCCAAAAATGGTTGCCTGCTTTTAAGGGCAGATTTAAAACGTGTTTGCCAAATGCACGAATATGGCCCAACAGGAATTGACACACACACACACACACGCACACACAATACGCTATTGCCTATTTATGTGCGCTCAGCAGCTGGCCCAAAAAGTGTTGCCTGCTTTTCAGCGCTGCGAAATTTCGGTAAATTTGCGAAAATTTTGCATTTTGGCAGCAGTGTGCTAATGAAGAGAGAGAGAGAGCACGGAGAGCGGTGTGAGTGAGTAGAGAGCTGTCATCCATTAGCTGCTGCAAGTGTTGCCTACATTTGAGCGCCAGCTTTGTTTTAGTTAAATTCAATTCGCAACTCTTTACAAATGTTCGCTTACACACTGTTTGCAAGACTGATAGCAGGCATATTGCTTTGCTGCAGTGCCAGTGAACTGCGATATTGTCTAGGGACTCTTATAAGCGAATATTTAGTGTAAGATATAAAGCTGTATATCTAGTAGAATCTAGTATCTGAGCAAATCTGCTATGCAAAGAGCTCTAATGATTCTGAAAGGTCTTTCCTTAAATAAGAAAAACTATTTGATGCATACGTATGTGTAGTTCAAAAAATACACATACGCAGTGTATGACAAATACTTTTGCATACTGCTGGATACCCTGTTTAGTCAATTTGTATACCCAAATTGGCACTCTATCTCGCTTGTGCCCGCTTTCGCCGCTCGTCTTCTGTCTGTGTGTAAATGACTGTCATAATTTGCTGGCCAATATATGCGGATATATCTGTGCCATCTATACGATAATCGACCGCAGTGTCAACAGGACAACAACGTGACATGTGTGGAGGCGACCGCAGCAGCAGCAGCAGCAGCAGCAACAACAACAACAAAGATAGCGAGTGTTAAGCTGTTGTTGCTGTTGTTGTTTGTATGCACACAATGTTTGAGCAGAGAGCACAGCTCGATTTACCACTTTCTATCACAACAACAACAACAACAACAACAGCAGCAGCAGCAGCAAACAGCCAGCGATAAGTGCAACTGCAACAGCTGTGACAACAACAACAACAACAACAGCAACAATAACAACTGACAGCGCAGGAAGAAGCGGCAATCAGGACATTTAACATGTTTGACTGGCAGCTGGCGGGGACTAAGGGGCAGGGGGCGGTGCAGGGGGCAGGGGCGTGGCAGGGGGCAGGGCTCCACAGTAGCTGAGGGTGGGGCCTTGCGCTTTTGGTCAGGATGTGGATGCGGATGCGGATGCGCATTGCAGTAGTTATCGGAAATAGGTTAATCGATTTTTAAGCGGATAAACTATCGGAAACTCATTCGATATGCACTGTTTCACAAATTGCACACACACACACAAGCTTACAAGCTGTAGCCATACACAACCCACCCACTTTTAGCCCCTTCTTTGGCTTCTTATCGTTGTCATTTAGCAGCAGCTGTGGGTCATTTTGGTTTTTGGGCTTTGGATTTTATTTTCATGTTCAACTCGACGGCTCTTTGTGGCTAAATGTAAAATGTAAAATGTAAAATGTAAAATGTAATTTGTTGCCCTTGCCTGCCATACTTGAGAGAGCAGTTCAGTTCAGCTCAGTTCGGTTCAGTTTAAGCATTCATTCGCATTGCATTACATCCGCTTTTAGCTTTCAGTTGCAAATTAGGATGCGCACTGTCAATTGCGTTTTTTGAGAATAACAACAAGAAGGCCGCTTGATTTGTCTTTCGAGCTGTGCTTTTAAGTGCACTTAGCTCAATTAGTGCAGCTTGGGGCAATCGAGTTGTCATTAATTGAGATTTGCTAGCAATAAATATATGTGCATATATTCTCACTTGAGTGGCGTCTCAAGCTTTCCATTCAGGCTTCACTGTACTCAATTAGTCAGTCGATTTGGTTTGTTCACTCCTCTCTCCCTCTCTCTCTCTCTCTCTTTATGTCGGACTCTCTTGCTCTGCGGTTTTTCCAGCATTTCGTTGCATTTCTTTGGAAATTCTTATGCATGCATGCGGCCAATCGACTCTGACTGACTGACTGGCATTCTAATCGCTCGACCGCAACAAAGAAAGTCAATTATTCAAGCAGCAAATAACGAGTAACGAATACCAAACAACATTTGTCCAACAGCTCAAAACAGCCGCAATAACAGAACGATTGCTTTTTTTTTTTAGAAGGAATAGCCAAATTGAAATCGAAATCGAAATGAAACAAAGACAATTTGTGCAAAAACAAAGTCATTTGACAGCTAGACAACAATCAGCTAGCAGATATTATAGAAAAATATATATTATATATCATTCTATATCTGAATCAGTTTCGCTTGTGTAAGATATTACGACATAAAAAAAAGAATGAAACCTATTCCTTTTTATAAGCTTATCTTCTACTATCTTCAACTGCTTGCTTATAAATTTATATATTTTGTGTGGACAAAGTATAATAATTAAAATGATGAGCTACAAACTGTAAAACTGAAAAATAAATTGTAGAGGTTCTACACGTGATAATAATGGTAGTAAAAAAAAAAAAATTGCACATTATGCTTTCTTAAATTGTAAAATAGTATCTTATAGTATACATTTGCAACTATTCTTAAATTGTTAAATAGTATCTTTGATATACATTTGCAACTATTGGGCGAACAATCGAGAACAGTTCTCACAGTTATGGCCGCAGACACACAGAGCGCATATCGTTTAGTCCAAAAAGGTTCTCAACTATTAAAACTTGTGCGCCAATTGGCCAAGTAGAAAAGAAGAATATTGAAAGAAGAATTCAATTAAAATGACGCAACACGACATTTGCCAGCAGGCAGGCAGGCAGGCAGCAACTATTGCGACTATTCCAACAGTCCAACAGTCAGGGCGTGACCTCTACCCTTAGTCCTCCAGCTCCAGCTCCAGCTGCTGTTTGCCCCACTCTCACTGCTTGGCCTGTCCCAGTCCAGCTGGCAGCGTGGAACGTGGAGCTAGCTAAAGGTGTGCGCTTGTCGTTTAAATAAATTATATTTCTTCAAGGAAGTGCAATTAAGAAAATGCTTCATAAATTTGTCGCAACTTTGTCCCTGGACATGGACATGGCAAAAGGACACAAGCGAGAACTTTAGCAACCCTTTCGCACACAGTCTCACTCATTAGGTTGAAGAGCCACTTGGTCGCATTGGGGCACGTAGATTCAATTAGTTGATCTTAACGGCTCGCATTTCCGGTTCCGCTCATTGCGTGTGCCCAGCAAAGCAACAACAAAATTAACTAATCGAATTCACACACCCTTTCAAACTGACAACTATAAATAACGACTGGACATCAAAAGGAGTGTCCTGTGTCCACTAGTTCAGTTTATCCGGCGCTGACCAAATTGAGTCGTTGTCAATTTGGTGTTACTCTCCACACACACATCGCATTTTATTGATTTTTTTGTGTGCCAGCAACTAAAGTAAATATCATTGGGCGCACAGCTTGATAGGGTTGCTTATATCCTTGCTTGCAAGCAGCGGGGCGTATGTGATGGCCACAAATTGTAATCAAATTTAATTGGTCCTGCTTGCACCCCCATGCCATTCCATTCCATTCCATTCCATTCCTTAGCAACAAAGGCGCGTAAAAACTGTGCCAAGTTTTCCTATTCTTTCATTCGACTCAAGCGCCCAAAACTGTGCTACACTCTCCGGTCTCTTGTTTGTGTCCTTTGGCAGGCTCCAGTTGCCATTCCCACTCCCATTAGCGTTCCCATTCCCATTCCCATTCCTCTTCCCCTTCCAGTTCCAGTTCCAGTTGGTTGACCAGTTGCGAGCCACTTAAATGAAAAGCTTGTTAACTTAATAGCAACTACATGCCACGTATTTCTCTCCCTCTCCCTCTCTCTCTCTCCCTCTCTTTCTTTATATATATATCTCACTTTATTTATTAATGATGGGCCATTCGACACACACTCACACACACACACATGCTTGCTCCTTGTTCATTATGCCCGAGTAGCAGCCGAAGTATTTCCAACTCAAATCAAATACTTAATTTCAGTAGCGAAATTAGTAAAGCAATTAATACAATTGTATCTTTGCTCCTTTAGTTGAAAGCTTTTGAAGCCATTGTTTTTAGTATTTCAGTTAGCTTGCAAGCTTATAAATAAATAAGAAACGCTTTTTTTTACTTAACGATCAATATTGCTTCTTAAGTTTTATTCTCTTGACTCAAGTAGAGAAAGTTTAGATTTGTATTAGTTTTGAGATCTAGCTTAGTTGTTTTCACTACGAATCGAAACAGATTCGCTATTAGAGACAAGCATTAAACAAAGCTTTCTACTTATATTCAACTATATATTTTAAGGAATTCCAATTAATAAAATGTTTAGTACATCAAAGTATTTTAGAGAATAGGTTTTAATCGGTTAATGGAATGTTGCGAATAAGAAGCAATCTTTTGAGCAGATTGCAGACTGAGAACTGACTAAAATGAGCTAAGCGCCAACTTGATTTAATGATGAAAACATGTGTGTGCAGTTTTTTCTGAGTGTAGTCGCTATAAATATTGATGTGTGTGCTCGCTTAAATTAAAAGCTCAACAACCAAATTGAAGCACGTTCCTCGACGTTAATTTGTCGTGCCTCATATGAGTAATTGCGTATCACATGTGTGTGTGTGTGTGTGTGTGTGTGTGTGAACGGAGGTCCTTTGTCTGCCTGTCTGCAGCATTGTTTGCTGCTAGGCTCATTGCCAAGACATTGGCCGTAGACAAGGACAACGACAACAACAAGGACAACAACAAGGACAACAACAAGGACATCGACATCATTAGGTCGCATTAGTTTACATGTTGGGCGCTGTCAAGCAGCTGACAGTGGAGAGTACATTTATTTTAGTCATTCCCCAACTCCCCATTCCCAAATTCCCGATTCCTTCATTTCCATTTCCATTTCCATTCTCGTTTTCTATTTCGTTTGCCATTGCCATTAACATAATTTCAATGTGACCCCGCAAGACGCTTTTGTCTAATTGCATTGTTGAGCAGTAAAAAGCTGAATGTATGGTTTGTTCTTTTCATGAATACATACTATGATTGATGGACTTGTAATTGATTGGCTGATTGAAATTCACTTGTTAACTGATTAAAAGTGCTTGTAATGCAGCTGAAAATGTTCAACAAATGATTATAGCTAATGAGCTTTATTTGCCGAATGAATGTTTTAAATAATTGCTTGAATGATTGAGCATGATTGATTGATTGTTTTTGAATATTTAAGCAAATCACAATCATTGTTGCTCTGGGATATTTAGAGTGATGAGAATATAATTGGCTTAAGAGTGAACGTTTTCAGAATTATTTAAAAGTACGATTGATTGATTGATTGAGCAGGATTTTATTGTTTGCGCGAATGCCTAAGTTAATCAAACTCATTTCTGTATGACAAATTGTTGAAGTATACAAAGAATAATGACAATTTGATTAGCAGAAGAGTAAACGCATTTGATAACATGATTGACTGATTGAGTACATTAAATTCTGAATTGAAAAATGCATTACATTGATGTATGTATGATTGATTAGAACGTGATTGTTAAACTACGTTTCTACTTGCTCTACTTGTTGAATGGATTGTGAAATGAGTTAAAAAATCACAAGTTTGACTGAGCAGCTCTTCAATCATGATTGTTGCCCAGACTTGCCAGCAGGCGCTGTTCAGTGCTGCACTTTTAAATTGCCACGAAATCGCATAATGGCCACATGGCCCAAATAAAGCGCTTGGCAGTGGCCCGGGCGGGACAGATGGCGTCGTTGCCATAAAAGCACATAAATTTCGGTATGTTATCGATAAACGATAGCCGCCGTCCATCTTGCATCGTCCATCGCTGGCAAGCAAAATGCAAACGTGTTAACAACGCGCATTTTCAGCTGCCGCATCTGGCCAAAAAGGGTAACTGAGATAGCTGCTCTACGTGCACACTCCCAGTGTGTGTGCGAGTGTGTGAGTGTGAGTGAGAAGGCGTTTTGGAATATATGGAATTGATTTATGGGCGAGTGCATATTAATATGGCGTTAAAATATGATGCCAAAAATGTATGTCTGTGTGTATGCGTGTGCGAAAGAAAGAGCAAGAGCAAATAGAAGCCAGCAGCAGGAGCAGCAGCTGGTGTGGATTCACTGAGCCACAAGGACAGCGCCACACTAAACATTATTGCCGGCAGCGGTGCCCGGAACAGATTTATGGCGTTAAATTTAGCAGCCAGGGCGATTTATGGGGTTTGAGTAGCAAATCGCAGCCAAAAACCACAAAGGACTAACCATAATGGAATTATACAATTTTTGGCGGACATTGCTCCATCGAGTTGCTCAGTTTTCTTAGTTGCGCCTCAAGTCTTTGAAACGACAAATCTATCGAAATATACAAATAACATGCGATGGTTTGTTTGTATAAATAAATATATTTTTCTTGTTTTAATCAATTTCAAAATATATATAGCTATTTTGTTGTCTTTAGAGCTAAGCTTTTACGAATGTTTCTAATCTTTCTTATTTTTAAAATATGAAATGAAAACCTCTTTGTTAATTAGACTGAATTGAGAAAGCATTTATGCATTTTAGCATAAGAGCGGGGAGTATTTTTACAGATTTTTTTGTATTTAATTATACTCTTTTTCGAAGAAAATAGTATATTCAGTTTGTCCTGAAGTTTGTAACGCATAGAAGGAAGCGTCGGAGACCCCCAAAAGTTACTGCCAGTATGCTTAGAATGACAAAACAAATTGATCTAGCCATGTCCGTCTGTCTGTCTGTCTGTCTGTCTGTCTGTCTGTCTGTCCGTCTGTCTGTCTGTCTGTCTGTCTGTCTGTCTGTATGTATGCAAACTAGTACCTCAGTTTTTGAGCTATCGCGATAAAACTTTGCACATACACTTATTATTTCAGGGGACAGCACATTGGTCGGAGCCGGCCAGATCGGACCACTATATCTTATAGCTGCCATACAACTCAAAGTCGGTTTTGGCCATATATCCCATGTTTTTGAATCTATCGCGATACAACTTTGCACAGATACTTATTATTCAAAGAGACATCACATTGGTTGAGAAAACAAAAAAAAATGTTACGCGACAAAACGATTTTGTACAGCTTATGAAATTTCAGTGGTGCAGTTGGCAGAGTGAAAATTGCCTATAGGTTCGAAAAGAGTATAAAATCTTCGGCACGCCAAAGATAATCCTTCCCTACTTGTTTTTTATTAATTTCTTATATCTTTGACACGTAAATTTTAAGTAAAATCTAATACAAATGAACATGCAATTATACTTTAAGCACAACAATACATTTTGCATTAGGCTAAGCTGTTATGCTGAAATCAAAACACTACTTCAAAATTTAAAATAATTATAAAAAAAAAACCTATAAATTGGCCAGTTGTGGCAGAGTTTTATAGCTGGCTTTAAAAAAAAATTAAAAAAAAAAAATGCAACAGCAAAAGAACGTTCCGTAAACTTGTTCAAGAAAGAGTCGACAGTCGACAATAATCCACAAATTTGTATAATGCCAGCTTGAAACCAATCCACAGACAAACTAATACGTAAATAAACGAACATTATTGGAACATGGAACTAACCAAATGTCTCTCCCTCTCTCTCCTCCTCTCTCGCTCTCTCTCTCACTCACTATCGCTAAGCAGTCAGCTCGATGAAGCCGAACATGGACAGCTCGAACTGCATCCTAGTCCAAGACGTCAAGTCGCAGCCGCACGATCTGCGAGGCGACAACAAGTCGCAGCTGGGCGGGGCCACCGCCTACCCCACGGAGGAGTCCATACAGACCAGCACCTCGGATCACAATGCAGCAGGCGGCGTGGGCGCAGCAGGCGGAGCAGCCACTGGGATACAGCAGCAGCTGTTGCTGCAGCAGCAGCAGCCACATGCCATCAATCAGCCGCTGACTCCGCTCGACGCGACCAACACTCAGCTGCAGGATCAGCTCAGCGCCCAGCATCAGTTGAGTCAGCAGCAGCAGCAGCTGTTGCTGCAGCTCAATCCGCTGCTGCATCAGCAGCAGCAGGGCGTCGGCCTGACGGGTGGCCAGTGGCCGCAGGTCGTCGAGCTGAAGGACTTCAATGAGCTGTACCACGCCAACATACCGGCCTATCAGTTCTGGACTCTGGAGTTTCGCAACAAGCATCCGGCCTTCATTCGCTTCAACTTCACGCTGCCCTGGGGCGCCCACTTCGCCGTCTACTCGCGCCGCAATGTGGCGCCTTCAGTGACCCAGCACGACTTTGTGGAGTTCATCAAGGGCGGACGGCTGGACAGTCACTTGCGGCATCGTCGCAACGCTGGCAACTTGACGCATGTCAGCCAGGACCTGGCACTGATTGAGGCATACGACCAGCAGCAGCAGCAGCAACAGCGACGACGACGCGGAACTAGCTACGAGGAGGAGCAGGAGCAGGAGCAGCAGGATCGGGAGGACGACGAGCAGCTGAACAGCAGCAGCGATGAGTCGCCAGCCAATCTGGACTCGGTGGAATACTTTGATCTCGAGACGCCACTGGACATCGCCAAACCGCATCCACAGAGTGTGGCTCACTCGTTGCACAAACGCTCAGCGGCAGATGGTGGTGCCGTTGGTGGTTTGCCCGCTCTGGACATGGATGCAATGACTGTGAATGTTTCGCTCTTGCAATATCTGGACACTGGCTTGTGGTTCATCTCGGTGTACAACGATGAGCTCGTCGCTCATTCCGTTTCCCTCTTGGCTGAGGAGGCGGAGGGCGTCAGCACCACCTGTCCCAATGATTGCTCGGGTCGTGGCAGCTGTTATCTGGGCAAATGTGACTGCATCGATGGCTACCAGGGCGTCGATTGTTCCAAGAGTAAGTACACATTCACATTCACACTCACATTCACTCTCACATTCACACTCACTGCCCCCCACTCGCGACCCACTCTTGACCCACTCTCGACCCACTGTCCACTCAAGCTGCAATTTAAATTAAAAACTTACGCCAAAGTTGAGCTGTCAACATCACCTGCTTTTTGTTTGCCTTGCCCAGCCATTCGCAATTCCCTTTCCTCTCTCTCCCTGCTCCAGTGGCCCCAACGAATCTAAATCTACTCGCAGTGCTAGCAAATGCGACCCTTGGCTATTTCACGTAGTATATACCTCACACAGCTGTCCGTCCGCCTTGGCTACAGTGGCCTGAAGCAAGTGATAATGTTGCAGGAATTAGCAGCATTTAGCTGTATTTTGTATTATCGATAAGCATAATATAATGCGTGTTGAATTCCATTGATTAGCTTAACAGCATTTGACAATATTTGTGCTTTCGATAAATAATCTCTAAAAAGTTAGCTAAAACTATCAGCATTTTATGTTATCGATAAGTTATCGATTTACACATTTAATAGCATTGTATGCTACCTATAGAAACAACCAATTTCATATTGTGATAATCTCTTACATATTTAAAATCAGACTATTAGCTAGCCCTGAAGGAACTTAAATATCGATATGTTATCGATGTGCTCAACAAACTGCCAATTCATCGATTTCTGCCTTCGATTTCTATATCAGCAAATAATATATAGTCTTTGAAATATATTTAGCTATCGATAACTTACTATCACTTGCCAGTGCCAGCAACACATTTGTGCTATCGATAAATTTTGTTGATGATCTTAGTCTCACATATTTAAGTTCTTGAATTGATGTCAATAAATTCCAGAGAAGAAGAACTTTTAAGCTCAGTCCGAAAAAGAGCATTATTATCTGATTCTGGACCATTGCTGTAAAATTGATTGCATTTTCGATAAATTAAGTATTAGCATGTCAACTTATCAGTCATCAAATAAAGCTGCTACTTAAGATTCATTTAGAATCACTGCTGCCTCGCATTAATGTCAGCCTCAATTTAGTTGGCAATTGGTTAGCAATTGAATTGTGTTGGCCCTAATTGTTTTGTACATTTTGCACCACTGTGCCGCAGAGTATTTTTTTTATTATTATTTATTTGTGGCCCGCTCTGCATTCATTTTATTTATTTTTTCCTTTGCCTTTGTCTGACACTTTTCAATACCAATTTTCGTTTTTTCTTTCATTGCCCTTTTTGCACACACACACATATATATATATATATACAACTGTCTCTGTCTTTTGTGTTTAACTTGGCTGACTCTCTCTCTCTCTCTCTGTCTGTTTGCAGGCGTTTGTCCAGTGCTGTGCTCCGCCCATGGACACTATGGCGGCGGAGTCTGCCACTGCGAGGACGGCTGGAAGGGAGCCGAGTGCGATATACCCGTCGGAGAGTGCGAGGTGCCCAATTGCTCCAGCCACGGGCGCTGCATTGAGGGCGAGTGCCACTGTGAGCGCGGCTGGAAAGGACCCTACTGCGATCAACGTAAGTGTCAAGGACTCCCTATCCCTATCCCTATCCCTAATCCCCACCCCCTTCCCTGTGTGTATGTCTGTGTGTGAGAGTGTTAGAATCTGTCTCTCTCTCTCTTTCTCTCTCTCTCTGTTTGCTTTTGCTGCTGACTTGGCATAAAAATGCTAAAATTATTTATTTGCCTTGTTTGCAATTTTCGGCAACTGTTTTCGGCCCGACACTGTTGACACTGTGCCGCCCGATAAGGGCCTAACAAACCTACCCCCAGTTGGGGGCGGTGGGCGTGGGGGCGTGTCAAAATATTTCAGTTATTATGCCGCCCCAGCGTTTAGAGCCGTGTTTATTTGCTGCCCTTAAATTGCATACACTTCTGCCTGGTCAAAAGCCACTGGCACAGAGTTAAAGCACTCGAGCTTTTGCTTGCCACTTTAATGGCCAAATTCTTGGCAGCCAAGGAAAAAAAAACCAAGAACTGCCAAAGTAACTGAAAAAAGAAATGTGGTAAAAGCCAAAAAAAAAAAGAGAAAAAATTGCATAAAATATGCAACACACACACAAATACACAAATACACGGGAACAATGTGAATGCTGCCACATGTGATTGCTTGTTTGTCTTTCTGTATGTGTGTGTGTGTGTGTGTGTGTGTGTGTGTACTGGACCCTTGGCATACAAAACAAGCGAACAACAAACAGAACAAACAGCAGCAGCAACAACAACAAAGCAAACATAAAACGTATAAAATCGAATTTATATGTCGAAAGCATATTTCACATACAAAACGCTCAACAAGCCAAGAGAACGAAGAAGAAGACGAAGAAGAAGCAGCAGCAGCAGCAGCATCAGGAGCAGCAGGACTAAAGCAGAGCATAAGTAGGACACACAACAACAACAGAAACAACAACAACAAACATGCAACAACAAAAGTGTAAGAAATGAGAGGTTTCCTTTTGCGGTTAACCGAATAGCAGATACACTACAGCTTACAAAGATCTGCCCAATTCAATATTATATCTTGCCAACTTTTAATGCCAATGTCAGCTATATGTTATAGTTAACCGATTCAGATGAACTTTAATCATCCTTCAGCCCTAACAAAATGCATCAAGTTGCTTTAATGTTGTCTTAATATTGTAGTCCTG
The DNA here is from genome assembly GCA_035042425.1 of Drosophila flavopinicola. Taxonomy (NCBI): domain Eukaryota; kingdom Metazoa; phylum Arthropoda; class Insecta; order Diptera; family Drosophilidae; genus Drosophila; species Drosophila flavopinicola. The sequence goes on along the minus strand of JAWNLL010000438.1, from coordinate 519,809 downwards.
CGGACGAATTCCGATGAAAATCGAAATGGATTAAAATTCATATTGAAAATGAATAAATTAAGCTTACATTTCTTAAATTCGCTTTATAAATCGCAGTAACCCAACTTAGATTTATCATATATTAGCCTGATTGCCGAATCAAGAAAATGTTCATCAGCTTTGGAAACTTTCAAGCTTGTGACCTTTGAAAGTAATTCTTATTACAATTGTTATATTCGAAGTTCTCCAACATATATGTTGAGATTTAGGAATACCTGCATCAACAGCAAAAGATTCTCAGCTTACAAGAGATTGCTCTAAATAATATAAATTATGGCTCAAAACAATTCAAAATATTGAATTTATCACTTGAAAAGTGCTTCAATTCGGCTACTTTCGTCTAATATAGCTGCTCCAACAAAAAGAAGCAACTGTACCAAGTTTAAGCAATAAAGCCAAGCTGAGTGCTCAGTTCAGATAGCCAACTAGACATTATATATAGCTATATCATAGATCTGGAGAACCTTGCACATTTGATAAGCAAGTGCATAGAGCAGCCAAATAATGATAGGGCAGCAGGAATAAAGCCAACGCATACCGCAGGAAAAAGTAAAATTGTAGCGGAAGAAGAAGCAGACGACAGCAGCAGCGAAGAAGAAGAAGAAGACGAAGCAGCAGCAGCACAACCAGAAGAAGAAGAAAGGAGGAAAAAAATTGCAACAACTGCGCAAAATTACCAAGTTGAACTAAACTGGAATTTCATTTTAATGACCACTTTCGTACGTGTCCAACATACTAATCATGTCATGTGTGTGTGTGTGTGTGCGAGTGTGTGTGTGAGCGAGTGTGTGTGTGACCTGACCCCGAATATGGCAAACAAAGTGTGGGGGGGGGGTGGGGGTTCAGCAAAGGCAAGCCGGCATGTATCGCCATCGGTTCGTGACGGGCTTTTGTTTTGCCAAGGTCCTTACGAGTGTCCTCGCTGTACTCCCTCTCTCTCTCCCTCTCTCTCTCTGCCGCCCATCTGCTCTGTGTATCTGCACATATTGTGTATTTTTTCTATATGTTTATTGTATATATGCTTGTGACTAACGAAAAAAGAAACCAACACACACATTTTGTATTCTTTGCTGGCAACGAACGCAAACCCAAACCCAAACACAAAACAACTGGCAACTGGGAATCGTGCAGATGATTGCCTTGATCCATTGTGCTCGGGACACGGCACCTGTGTGGCCGGGCAGTGCTACTGCAAGGCTGGCTGGCAGGGCGAGGACTGCGGCACCATTGATCAGCAGGTGTACCAATGCCTGCCCGGCTGCTCCGAGCACGGCACCTACGACTTGGAAACGGGACAATGCGTCTGCGAGCGCCACTGGACGGGACCCGATTGTTCGCAAGGTAAGTGCAATAAAGCCACCACCTGACCCACACCACCTTGCTCTTACTCACCTGCCACACCTCATACAAATAAGCCGAATAACAATTGCACTCTATATGTATACCATATGTGTGTGTGTGTGTGTGTGTTTTATTTGTTGTGTTTTGTATGTTGTGTTCCGGTGTCGTTCCGTACAACAAGCTGCTTACAAATGATGCCTCAGTGCGAGCATTGAATTCAAATTAGAGGTTAAGTGTGCGAAAAGCAAGCCCCACAGCGGAGCACAAACTAAGAGGGGGCAGCTTACATCTCAGACATGCACTTGTTTAGCAATATTTAGCTTGCGATTTGCGAGCGCTGCACGAATGAAGTTCAAGCATTGAGCAGCTCACTCAAATCACAGCTCAAAATTGAAGCAGAGCAAACGTTTGTCAGTAGCTCATAAGAATCACAGATTAGATGGAAAAAATATTTGTAAACTAACACGATTTCATTTCAATGAGAAAATGCGATTTGATCCAACAACTTTTGCAACAATAAAAAAAAGTGTATCCGCTATACACTTCGTATACTTAATATTGCGAGTGAAAATATTGAAAAATGTGTCATTTCTTTATAAAGCCGCTGTTAGCAGCAGTAGGACTTACCTATAAACGAAGGACTTGTGTATTTCTTATCAAATTAGAGTATTTTTCTTACTACATAAATAGAGGAGAAGTAAAAAACTTGACTTTGGGTAATTTGCATATACTGTTGTAAATTTTAGCAATTTCATTACTGTTAGCGCTCGAGGTACTTTAAAAACTTAAAGCTTATGGGATTTTAAAGTTGTTAAAAACTTAAATGATTAATTAGTGTCAAATTTGTGTTATTTGGCCAATTTACATGCCAATCTTTTAGTCTCAATTGTTGACTAAAAAATTCCTAGAAACTAAAAGCATTAACTTTGAATGTAGAATTCAACTTGAGGACAAGCTTTCCATAAAAGGGTATCAGAATGGGTAAAGATTTCACAGACCTTAAGAAGCTTAAGTTGTTTTCTAGTACAATCTGCAAGCTTAGAGTGAGAAATGTTCAGCGCATATAACTCTCTGAAATGCCAGCCGAATGCTTAGTTATTTTACATCAGCGGAAGCTTCGATTCCATAAAGAATACCTTAGCGTTTCGAATGAGCAGTTTAGTCAGAGTTTATGGTCGGTCGCAGGACGTGGCTGTAAAATGTGTTGGGGGTGAAGTCGTAAAGCCCAATGGCAACTAATGCAGTTATTATTTGTGTGCGGGGTGCATGAGGCGTATGCGTATGCGTATGCGTATGCTTAGGCATAATGATGGTTTATCGCATGGACCGAATCCAAATTAGATGATGGCCATAAAGCCGAGCCTTCAATTAGGCCAAAAGCAGCCAGTTTTAGCTTAGCGATTACCAGAAGCAACTACTACAGCAGCAGCAGCAGCAGCAGCAGCTGAAACTAGAAGGATGGGCTACATAATCATTGGCAAGGCTGCTGCTGGATGGTGGCCCAATAAAACATGCAGCTTACGATGTAGCCAAACTGGCAAACTGGAGTCCGACACGGAGACAAAGCACACACACAGAGAGAGAGAGAGGGCGAGAGAGTGAGAGGGAGAGGGCAAAGGGCAAAAGGACTCTGCGCTCTCGCTCGCTGTGGGGCACGCACGCCTAATTTGCTTAACTTTTTAGCACCGACTGGCGGCAACTCTGCCCAGGAGGTGGGGCTGTGTGGGGCAGTGGGGCAGTGGTGCAGTGGGGCTTGTAGGTTGGGGCTGCTGCGTAATGAAGCAGAGCTTCATAAAAATTCATTATTTATTTAATACGCAGGTTTCGCTGCTGCCTGCTGCCTGGAAGCAGGCCCTCCTCCTCCTCCTCCTCCTCCTCCTCCTCCACACAAGCGTATAAAGCAAATAAAATAAATTTACGCCTGCGACGCACAGAAACAAAAGTCAACGGCTGCGGGGGCTGGGGGCTAAGAAGTGGGGCTGCCGAGGATTGTCGCTTGTTGCCACGTAAATGTTACATTTATAATGTTGTTTTTATGGTTCACTCGCTGGGGCAACATTTTACAGCCATAAGCCAAGTGCGAAAGTAGCGAGCGCAGAATAAAGAACACACACTCACACAAAGAAAGAAAGAGTGGGGCAGGGGGAGGGGCTACGCCTCCTGTGGGGGCACGAGCAGCACTTTAATGAATTTAAGCGCACACATATGCACAAATACAAGTACATACACATATATATATATATATATATAGTGTGGCAGTAATAACCGTGCAACGATTTCATTTCATTTCATTTCACTTCATTTATTTATATGCTCATTGTATTCTACTTCCACATCCGGTTCCTCTTCTTCTTTCCACAGCCGTTTGCAGCCTGGACTGCGGTCGCAATGGAGTCTGCGAGTCGGGCAAGTGCCGCTGCAACATCGGCTGGACTGGCAACCTGTGCGATCAGCTGCCCTGCGACACCCGCTGCTCGGAGCACGGCCAATGCAAGAATGGCACCTGCGTCTGCTCCCAGGGCTGGAACGGCAGACACTGCACCCTGCGTAAGTACTTCAAACACACACAATTACCATATAGTCTAAGCTATATACTACATACATGTAGAAGGATCAGCCAAGCCTTGTGAGCATATCTCTGCTGGCTGGATTTCACTTGTTACACTCAGAACATAACAGCAGGTCTCGGCTAGTGCATCAGCTTAATCTTATGAGCATATCCTAACTTATGCATGACAGTCCTAGCTCAAAGCTATTTACGCCTTTCAGACCATTCTTACACTCTTCAAATAAGTGTATAGCATTCATTACTCTAGAAGTATAAATCTGTCAGCTGATCAGTCAAACCCATAAGAATATCATAACTTTAGCATCTCACACTTTACCTTTCACACAATTGTTGTACTCTGAAACTAAATATAGAATTTTTTAGAAAATATATAATTAAATATATTTGTGCTAGCTATTCAGCAAATATTTCAGTTCGCGTATATTATTGCACAAAAAAAAAATATATATGTAATCAAAAACGATTAATCAAGAAACAGACTTTTCACTGAGTGTATTCCACTCTTGTTCCCCTTTAAATATTATATCATCAACCAATCCTAATAACTTTTCGTCCTTAGTATGCAATTTTCTAGCTGCTTTCATGACTCTGTCTCAAATATATCATGTTGCTGATCTTAGCATGTGTTCGACTAGGCGTATACTTAGTATTCAATAAACAGTGTTTCAAGCACAAAATGCTCATTTGATTCCTGTGAAATATATTCGAATAACTAGCAAGCTATGTCCAACAATCTATGCAGCTGAAATAAATATCGAGACGACTTCAATTGACTTGAATTAAAGTCTTACTTTGCTTATTTCAAATGATGTTGACTTAAATTATGCAATAAACAATTGAATATGCAATTCTCTGTGTGGAATGTGTGCCAAGTAATTAAAAGTTCGTCTGCATTGTTGCATGTTGGATGTTGCATGCTGGAATGCGGGACTGCTGCTGTCAGAGGTAGACAGACGTTAGACAGACAGTTGTTGTTGTCCACTTTAATAGCACTATGTATGTAGCATAATGTTTCAATCGCAATCAGTCGGATTAAAACCGCGACAAGTGCGTTTCGTACAGCTGCAGGACCGCAGCACACTTATGTGTCCAGTGTTTGCCTTGACCTCACTAGCAATTGCAATCTATTGTTGTTGTTGCAGTTGTTGCAGTTGCTGCTGTTGTTGTTACAGTTGCAATCTGCTGCTGCTGCTGCTGCTGCTGTTGACCATTTACAACTGACGCGCAATCGATTAGCTATGCGCCAATACGAAAACCCGAGCAACCGCAGCCTGACATTCCACATTTCACATTGTACAGCAACACCAACAACAACGAACAACCAACAACAACCAACAACAACAACGAACAACCAACAAACAACATTGTCGCGTCATGTCGCAACGCGCCAAGCCAACCAAAAACATTGCGACGTTGCAGTCGCTATCTCTGTCCCCACACGCCCCCCGCCCTTCGCCAGCCACGCCCCCTTTGCCACAAAGCTGTTTGTTCAAATATTTTGCAGCAGTTGCAAGCAAGTCAAAGCTGTTGCTGCTGCTGCTGCTGCCATGTTTTTTATCAATATTTTTTCGCACTTGCGCCAAAGTATTTTGTACATGTTTACGCCATTTGGCCGAAAACTGCAAAGTGTCCAAAGGGCCCAAAAGCGACTACCAACAATTGGCGATCGAAGTTGCGCTACTGGCTGACTGGGTATTGGGTTATTGGCAGCAACAGCCCCCCATTTCCCCCTCCGCCCCCCCCGCCTCTTTCCACCCCCTTTGAAGTTATGCTCCTGACAGTTTTGCCGCCATAACTTAACCAGTTTTGTGCTGCACATTTTTGTTTGCTTTTTGTTTTTCGTGCTGCTCTTGCTGAGCAGCGTATTGTGAAATTCTGTCACGAAATATGTAACGCCATGGAGGAGTAAACATGTACACAGCAAAAAAAACTATAGTCACATTCTAAAACATGGCAATGGAATTTGTTTGGCTTAAATTTAAATTTTATTTCAAGATTGTTTAATTTGAATAAATGGAATTAATTTGATGTATTTTCCTTAAATTTCGGAATCTTGGCAGTTTTGCTTACAAATGAAACTAAACAATTATATATAATATATATAATCGCCAATTTATTTGACTGTGCTATAAGAAATATCGGATAGTTTTGCCTAGAAAGTAGAGACGATATTATCATGTCCATCTGAATGTTTATCTCTACGCAAATTAGTCTCCGTTTGTTAGCTAATATCTTGATAATATATTTGTCATTTTTTTCGGACAGATTGGATAACTATATAAAATGAAGTCCTTCAAAAGATGAGTTTCTCTATAAATATTTTTATACTCTTTTCGAAGAAAATAGTATATTAAGTTTGTCCTGAAGTTTGTAACGCATAGAAGGAAGCGTCGGAGACCCCCAAAAGTTACTGCCAGTATGCTTAGAATGACAATACAAATTGATCTAGCCATGTCCGTCTGTCTGTCTGTCTGTCTGTCTGTCTGTCTGTCTGTCTGTCTGTCTGTATGTATGCAAACTAGTCCCTCAGTTTTTGAGCTATCGCGATAAAACTTTGCACATACACTTATTATTCCAGGGGACAGAACATTGGTCGGAGCCGGCCAGATCGGACCACTATATCTTATAGCTGCCATACAACTCGAAGTCGGTTTTGGCCATATATCCCATGTTTTTTAATCTATCGTGATGAAACATTGCACAGATACTTATTATTCAAAGAGACATCACATTGGTTGGAGCCGGCCGGATCGGATCACTATATCTTATAGCTGCTATACAACTGGCAATGAATTAAATATTTTTAGAACAAAAAAAAATGTTACGCGACAAAACGATTTTTTACAGCTTATGAAATTTCAGTGGTGCAGTTGGCAGAGTGAAAATTGCCTATAGGTTCGAAAAGAGTATAAAATCTTCGGCACGCCGAAGATAATCCTTCCACACTTGTTTTTGCTTTGTTATACAAACTAACTAACTTATAGTTTAAATTAGTGATTATTTTTGTTGTTGAGATCTTATCAAAAAAGATATAAAACAGAGCATATCGCCAGAGACAAAATCAATTTTCAGATGAAGTGATATAAAAACTTAAGTAAACTCAACTGTTACTAAAAACTGTTATATCTAAAATATCAAAGTCATTTAAAACTAGGACAAAAATGAGAACACAAACACAAATCAGAACTATTTAGTAATTAGATCCATTCCTGAAACCAAAAGACTATAATTTTCTGTATATAGCTTATTGATTTAATAAATTTAGACAAATTCTTTAGTTCTTAAATTTAAATTCAGCCTTATAAACAAACCGTTGTACTCCATGCTGCAGTTGTATGTAAGCTGCGGCATTCCAAAGATAACTGTCCCTTCAATATCTCTGCTGTTTTTGTTTTTTTGGCTGCTTTATTTTTGTTGTCAAACTGTCAATTGAAGTGCTGGGCCCCAAAGGTATCTGAAGGGGTTGTGCAGAGGTCTAGTGGAGGGAAGTGGGGGTGGGGATTGTGGGGGTGGTGTTTGAGGCAGCCGCATTGACAGCAGCGGTGCAGCATGATAAGTAGCTATCGATTGACAGTGATTAAAACTTTAAAAACAAACAGTCATGTTACAAAAACATTCAAGCTGTTGGATAGAAACCGAAAGAGCGTGTGTGTGTGTGTGTGTGTGTAGTTGTGTGTGTGTAGTTGTGTGTGTGGCGGCCCCCTAGCGACGTTGGCGGTTCAGGCATGCATGTAATGGCATTACACATAGCCATGCCTCAAATGGGGGGCGGCGGGCAGGGTCGCGTCTAAGTATGTTGACTGCCTGCCTGTGCCTGTCTCGCTATCTATCTCACTCACTCACACACACACACACACCTCGCCCAGTGTGTGTGTGTGTGTGTGTATTACATTTCGTTGACGTGTGCAAAACCAATAAAACTTCCGACGTCATTTCACTCAGGCCCAGGCGAAAGACACTTATCCCAGCACCCCCTAACCGACTGCCCCCCTCACAACTGCACGCCCTGGCTGGCTGGGAGCCGCCATGTCGAACGGCATTCAGCATTCCCAGTGGGAACTTCCTCTGATAACATACGGCCAAAAACGTTTTGAATCGATTCAAGTGTTGCAGCAGCGCTCTGAAGTAGGACTAAAAAGGAGTGATGGGGGGAGGTGGGTTGATGGGGGTTAGTGGTGGCTTAGACGTGCGAGTCACGCTTGCAAAAGCACAAAGTGCCACCCAATATCCTGGCACACACTCACACACACACACACACACACACACACATTAACTAATACATGCATGTCTGCTTGTATTTTTAGAAAGTACTTAACGACTTTGCAGCGACTTGCCATGTGTCTCTGTCTCCTTCTCTCTCTATCTCTATCTCTCACTCTTTCTATCGCGCGCTCTTTCTGCAGCACTTGACATACGCGACACACACAATGCGGTAAAGTTTATTGAATTTGAACAGAGATTTGTAACAAATTACACGACTGCAATCCTGAAATCTAGATACATTTTTATGTCTCTCAATCCCAATGTGACTTCTCTCTCTCTCTCCCTCTCTCCCCCTCTCTCTCACTCTCTCTCTCTCTCTCTCGCTCCTTAGCTGAGCTTGTAGGTGACATCTAATGTGCTAGAGTTCCCAAATAGTCGTCGACTTTTTATGCCGCACTTACATTTAGTTATGTCGCCTTTTCTTTGCTTCTTCTATATTTTTTTATTAAAAGTCGGCGCCGAGATTTTACTATCAGCAGTGGCGAAAATTGTAAAAAAAGAAGAAATATTCTTGCAAAGATTTGTGCTACGCGATTAGAGCTATAAAATAAGATGTGCTGAGAGACAGCTGTCTATCACAGGCTCTCAGTTTTAGTGCATAACTTGAGCTTAGTTGCGGTTTTTATGTGAGAAATTCAGCAAATTGCTTCGTTTTGCATAAAAGAGTTAAATAGTCTGCTCTGCCTCAATCTTCAGCTAAAATGTATGTAAACGAGCTGAGTTAGTTGAGGCTAGTTAGGTTTGCTCAACAATAAATGAAGCAAATTACTTAGATATACGCTCTGAACATTAAAATGTTGCAGTATGTTTAGTAATAGCTAAATTATATGATAGACTGTGGCGTTACTTCAGACTAATAAGGGTTGATTTGTAAGCATTCTAGCAAGCTACTTAGATATAACTAACTTATTTGTTACTAGTTCTTACTTATCTTTTATTTTGGTCTGTTTTCTGTTTTCACTCATGACACTGAAATTTGAGTTTCGCTGTAATTTTCAAAATCCTATTAATTCTCCTGTGCTAACTGTTCTTAGTCGACTTTGAATAAACAAAAATAATATGCATTATAACTAACTATATCTTAAGTTTAAGCGTAATTGTATATATATACATAGAGTTTGCTGAGTTTAGTCCAGTCTATATCATTTCACCTTCTTCTATACCAAGTTTCAGCTGAAACACTTGTAAAATAGCCAAGTTACTTGAGGTTAGTCAGGTTTGTCAGCTGGAAAAATAACCGCAAATAGATTCAGTGTTCAGTGTTGACAAACTTCCAACATACTTAGCAACTATATAATATAAGTTTTTCTTAATGGTATTTGCAGAGGATTTGCGAGCGTCTAGCTGGCTGAAACTAAGTAACTTTTTGACAGATTTCTGCATGTGCCAAACTTAGCATAATACCACTACACACACACACACACACATGCACACACATACATGCACACACACACATACGCACAGACGCCTGGGAATTGTTTGTGCAAAGGCAGCGTCAGCAGACATCGTTCAAATATTGGCAGCAACACTTGACGTTATTGCCAATATGTGTAGTGTACACACACACTCTGATGTGTATGTGTGTGTGTGTGTGAGTCGTAAACAGGAAGGCAGTTACGACAAGGAAGTCATTTTATGCGCCGCAAACTTTTTAACATACCGGAAGTTGAGTTAGCGTCGAGGTTACCCATTTTGCAAATGACACATGTCAAGTGACATTAACTTTGCGTCAAATGCTCAAATGCTCAAATGCTGCCATGTCATTGCTGTTTTTCTTGCTGCTGTCGTGGTACAAACAAATAAACCCAAACCCAAACCCAAACCTCGACCCCCAGTCGCAGTCGCAGTCCCAACTAAACCCAAACCCGAACCCAATCCCAAGCGAAGCGGCCCATCTATCGTTACGTTTCGTTTGCTTTTTATGTTTACTGTTTTGTAGATTTCTGCACATTTCGTTTATGATGTTGTCGATGTGCGTGCGAAGGGCACTTGCGAGTCCTACTGGCTGCACCCTTGCCTCAAAGCATACCCCTAATACGCTCCTTCGACTCACTTGAGCGCGCCTTGAAGAGCAACATTAACATTATTTTTATATTAATGCTCCTCACTCGCAGCGCATATAAAATAAAAATAACAACAGCAACGACGACAAACAAATTGTTAAGCATTCAATGTAGACAAACTACTCGTGGCTACTTGAAAGTCATCATTCAATTTTAATCGGTTCAACTCCGGTGTCCCTTGGCAAACAAGTTGATTGGCTGACAAGAGCAAAGAAAAAGCGCTGATCAATGTCAAGAAAGCTGAACTCATTAAGAATCCTTTTCTAGTCACTGCTAGTCCTGTTTGGCCACCCTCTTAACCGTTGATGAGTTTCTAACTTTGGTACACGTTGATAAACAGTTCCCAAGAACACTATTCGTATTCTCTCCTACTCGTTACTAAAGTTTCTCTTGGATTTCTTGTACTCGCTGCTGACACTTGCATAATATTTTACTCGTTGACACATATTTTATATTTATTGCTCGCTGATCAGCTGCACTTATGAAAATTTCATATTGCAATCATACTCGCTTATCTCATTTCCAGCTTTTGACTTCCTTATACTTGTTGATGAGTTTCTACCTTTGGTATTCGCTGCTTAGCAGTTCCCTAGAATGCTATTCGTATTCTCTCCTTCTCGTTGTAAAAGTTACCTCTAAGTAGTTCTTTTTGACGCGTTGATAAACTCTTACATTTATTACTCACTGATTATGTAAATTTCATATTGCAATCATACTCGCTTTTCTCATTTCCGTTTCCTTTTCTAGTCCCCGATAAACTGCACTCGTTGCTTTTAACTGTTCCACTTCCTCTTACTCTTTGATAAGCCTCTATCTTTGGCAATCGCTATCAGCGATGTTTCTCAACAGTTCCCGCAAAATGTTATTTGAATTTTCTCCCACTCGTTGCTAAAGTTATTTCTTTTACTCGCTGATGTTTCACTTGCATTCTATCCTACTCGTTGATAAACTTATCTACTTAGAACTCTCTTGTACTCGCTGATAAACTTTTCTCTTGTTGTTATTGCATCTTGTACTCTCTTTCCTTTCCTGTTCTACTCGCTGATTAACTCTTTACTCGCTACTTTCACGTAAAAGTTCACTTACTCGTTGAGAAAACTGTTTGCTTTCTTACTCGCTGAGCATATACTCTCAGCATTGCTTCTCTCGTTCCGTTTCTCACACAGAGACAAAATATTATGAAAATCAGTTATGAAACTAATATTTTTAATTTTTTAAATAAGTTTATTTATCATTTTACCATATCTTCAATTCGAATGGATCTGAAGAACATTCATTGGAACATCAATCAGATATTGATCTGTTTTACCCCTGCTTGCATTTTTAGTTTGTATTACTCGCTACAAATCTCTCTCGTTTGTGATTTCCACAGCTGGCTGCGAGAATGGCTGCTCACGTCACGGTCAGTGTACTCTGGAGAATGGGGAATACCGCTGCGATTGCATTGAGGGCTGGGCTGGCAGCGACTGCTCCATTGCACTGGAAATGAACTGCAAGGACAACATTGACAACGATGGCGGTAAGTAGAAGGCAAAATGCGATCAGCAGTAGAAAGCACACACAAACGAAAACGAAACCAACTCTAGATGGCATGACGGACTGTTCGGATAGCGAGTGCTGTTCGCATCCAGCCTGCTCGGAGCACATAATGTGCCTCTCCTCCAACGATCCTGTTGAGGTCCTGCTGCGCAAGCAGCCCCCCTCGGTGACTGCCTCCTTCTATCAGCGAGTCAAGTTCTTGATCGAAGAGAACTCGGTGCAGTCGTATGCGCACATGGATGAGTACAGCGAGAAGTAAGTACAATGCCAATTTCTCGACTAGTTGTATCTTGTATCTGTAACGGGGCCCCTATTCTAAAAAAAAAAACAAAAGAAAATACCAATGGGCTCTGTATATATGCTGTATAACTTCTAGTGCGCAGTTTAGGTCTACAGAGAATGCAAAAATCGAAGAATGGATGAGGCTTTCTATTGAGCAATTGTTTTTGTTTTTACCTTACGAATTATCGATTTATCTCGAGTTTCTTTCAATTCAATATATATTCAGTTACGATTTTCGTTTCGATTAGTCTTTCGATTGTTGGTTGTCTTGAGTTCCGAGACATTGGAATAAAACGCAAGAAGGATGTAATTAAGCGTATATAAAACTCTACTCTCTGCATACTCTATGCTCGTATACATCAATGTACCTATATCTGTAAAATATTCTATACTATAAGCATATATGTATGCTTATATATATATATCTCTTAATAGCTGTACATTCATGTATGCACCACAGAGAAGAGTTTTAGTTGAGTTTCAGATTCTGAATCTGAATCTGTTTCCGATTTTCAGTTTAGCAATTACATATATATCGCTGCCTAATCTTACGTTTTGTGGTACTGCATCAACGAAGAGAAAAAGCTCAAATTTTACTATCAATTCTTATGATTTACACAAAATATATATATGTATATACTATACGATATATATACTTATAGATATATATTAGAATTTTTATTTATGCTTTTACAAAAGTTGTTTAAACCTCTACAAATGAAAATTGTTATTGAAACTTGTTTACATATGTTTTCAAACTTCAACTGAACACATTCAAGTAGTCTCAACAAAAATCGAATCAAATTCAATAAAAAAAAAAAAATATACCAAAAAAATACCAAAAAAAAATTCAAAAAAAAAATCAATACCCGCAATCACATTCCCACAATCCCTTACGCCTCTCTCCCCTCAATGAGTCTATCATTTATGCGTTGGACGTGCTATTAACTAACCTCAAAATATTTGAAAGAACTTAAAAGAAACAAAATGTTGAATTTACGTTTTTGTTTACGTGTCATTCTATTTGTGCTTTAGTTCTATACTTTCCTCCTTCTTCTCGTTTCCTTAGTTTCTGGCCTAAAAATTACCAATTTGAAAGAAGAAAAAAAATGATCTTTATATCGCCTAGCGCGAACAATTTTCTCTTAGTTTGAGCTTTTTCTTTTCTTGCCTGCCTCAAAAGTAGAAGGTACTTAAAAAAAAATACAAAAAAAAAAAAAACTAAGCGCAACAATTTTCCGTAACTTTTCAATTCAATAATATTTGTTTAGCTCTTCATTTCCCATTTCGTTTCAAGCTCTTTATTTCCCATTGTTTCGTACCCTGCGTTTTGTCTACTGTAATATGAATGGTTCATCCAAAAAATAAAAAAAAAGAACAACTGTTTCAAAAAAAATCCAAAGCGAAAATAATGATAGCACTTCATTGAGTATGTGTGTTGTCTAGTGTTAAACCTCCTTGTGTTCGTCTAAACCCCAAAAAAAAGAAAAAAATACTATGTATGACTATGAAATACTAAAACTACAACAACAATCATGACAAATGATACAAGAGAAATGTTATGATTATATACGATATATTTAGGTGTCAGTCTTCCATACAAATATAGCTGAATTAAACTTAGTCTAAAATGTTCTATTAAAATATCTATATATTTATCTTGAGTTATCGGTTTGCGTTGAGTTCTTTCGTTTGCTCGTTTTCATTTGGTTCTCCAGAGCGTATTTTGAGGTTATCGTAACATAACCTCAAAGTGTGCTAAATGCTCAAATTGCAATTTCTTTTCTTAGTTATTATTATTAAGTATTCAATATAAGTAAATATATATATATATACAATATCTGCTCACAGAGATGTGTGCAAATTTATGTTTGATTTGCTTGTGTTCGGTTCGTATCGTATTTGTTTCTATTGCTTTTTTTCCGTTTCGATCTATCGATAAACATATTCGATAAATATATGCAAAATGCGAGAACCAAACGATTTGCCACGGTCTAAATAGTCGAAAGTGTACTCTTTTGTTGTTGTTTTCTTTTCACTTCATTTTATGAAATTGTGATTGTGATATACCATTTGTTATGAGAAAGAAACCCGATTACTAAATACAAAAAAAAGATAAAATAGTGAAAAACGGTTAAAACATTTAAAGAATTTACGGACTTAAAACCAATTTGACTTCTATGTGTTACGACTATTTTCATTTTGATTTCGTCTCATTTATTTTGTAACTGTGTGTGTCTAAAGCGGATTTGTTTTCGTATTACAAGTATTTGCTATGATTTGTAAGTAATTTTAAAATATAATATCCTAAGTTGAACATTTAACCAACTAACCATACTAAAAACGAAACGAAACGAATCGATGCAATGCGCTTGCAAAATAACCCAAGACAAACCCCAAAAGAAGCCCAATGATGTGCCTGCTGATGTGTACCCCAAGTACTACTTTCTCTCTGCGACCAGACAAATATAAAATACCAGTCACTGCCAGAAAATACCAAATTAAGTGTGTTTGTCAAATGTGTTTTATGATTTCATTTCTCAAGTGATGTTTGTTGTATTTCTTTCGTTTTCATTTACATTTCAATTTTCATTACACAATTGCTTTAGTTTGAAGCTAAGAAAGTTTTCTAGGTATGCCTCATAATATCGCTAAGCGATTGCTAAACAAAAAAAACAAAACAAAAAAACAAAAAATAAAAAACTAAAAGTATATTACAAAAATCTCAACTATGATTCAATTCGTTAACGAAAAGCATTTTTGTCTTTTAATTTCTTTTTTATTGTCCTGTCAATTAATTGTGTACTGTCCTACTCTGTTGCTGTGGCTCGATACCTTCATGTTGTGTGCTAAACCAAAATCCAAATCAAATTTCAACACAAATCAATTGCATTTCGTTTGCAATCAACCTAAACAAAATCTATTTTGAAAAATACTTAAAAAATACCAAAAAATACTACGTTTCAACCCGTGAACTTGTAGTCTCTTCTGGAGCTCGTTCACACCTTGGTAAGTCGAAAAAAAAACACAAAAAAATACAAAAATATAAAACTTGAAAGGAAACACAGGCGTATATGGTACCAAAAAAAAAAAAAAAACTACCAAAAAAAAAATACTAAAAAATACTTTTCGTAATTTTTGGCCTAGG
Source organism: Drosophila flavopinicola (assembly GCA_035042425.1). Taxonomy (NCBI): domain Eukaryota; kingdom Metazoa; phylum Arthropoda; class Insecta; order Diptera; family Drosophilidae; genus Drosophila; species Drosophila flavopinicola. Next base: position 504,565 of record JAWNLL010000438.1, on the reverse strand, counting down.
CCTACTAGTCGCTAAACTTTAGTTTCTTTTCGGTTTCACATATTCTACGTCATATAATTGCATCGATTTTTTCTGTTCTTATTCCATATAAGCATAATGCATCTCAAAACTTCCAGTATACAAGAAACTATTTTATTACTTTCTCCATCCATTCAAAAGTCTCTCTCATACATCTCAAACATCTTTGACACCGAAACTATTCGGTTAAGTTATCGTTTCTCATTTGTCGGCTCGACCGACCTATAAATTACAGCAATTATGCATTCGCATAGCATTTCCCATACAAAATACCAATGAACTCTTATAGAAGCCGAATAGCCTCAATTAATAATATATTCATAGCTCCGCATTTGCCAATCCGATCATCCATTCATTATGTGTTTAATAGCACTTGTTGCCTGCCGCTGGCAAATCATAATGGAAAAAAACACCTTTTCAAATTGTTTTTTACGATATTCGATTAAAACATTTTGAACTGTTGCATTTCTGCTGTAATTGCTACTCGAAACCCGCCTCCGCTCCGCAATTGTCCACAACCTTCCCCTTGCCCCCATATTGTTTTTGTTATAACACATATACTTTATTCACATTTTCATTTTCGACTTTAATAATAATATTCCAAGCATTTGACGCATTTCAAACAACCCAAAAGTCAACAACTCATTTATGTAAATAAAATAAACCCATCAAATCAAATATGGAAAAAATATAACAAAAAAAAAAGAGAAAAAAAATAGAAAAAATAGGCGTGCGAAAAAAACAACACCAGCAACTGTATTCATATGATTTTTTCACACACTTTTCCACAATTTGCATCTCATGAAATTTTGTTATTATTTCAATAAAAAAGATTCAATTAAATAGCCTACTTTTTAGGGTCACGCAAAAAGTTAAAAAAAAAAAAAAAGATATGAAAAAACAAGAGAATACAGACAAAAAGCAACTACAAGAATTGCAAGAGAAAAATTATATTATGAAAATAATCAAACTATATATTTGTATTTGTATTTGTATTTGTATGTGTTATGTGTACGTGTCTATGTGTATTTAGTTGGTTATTCATTTATGTTTCCCCCCTTATATTTATGATAACAAATATTAACACGCATACTAACAGTAAGCCAAAACAAAACAAAACCAAACCAAACCAAACCACAACAACAGTTACAACAAATACAAAAAGCAAAAAAACAATGAATGAAAAACACAGATCAATCACAACCAAACAAGTCATTCGACCTATTGATTTCTTCTCAAGTTTTTTATTTCGATTTCGTTTTAGATACCTTAATTTCTTTCTGTGTTAGCATGAGTATACATTTCTGTTCTGGGAAATCGATTGTGTCTTTATGTGTTTTCCTGTTTTCCTTACCTTAAGTAAAATCAGTCACTCGCTCGCTACACATTTACTCGTTACTATCTCCAACCCACTATCTCTCTCTCTCTCTCCCGCTCTCTCTCGCTCTCTGTTTCTCTCTTTCTGTCTCTGTCTCGCTCGTCACTCGTTACCACAACAACAAAAAAGTTCACCTGTAAACTAAGCGAATTTCTTTCTCATTCCACCAAATCCAAATTAATACCGTTCGGTTCTTAAATTATGTTTTTACTATTCATCATCGTATCTCAAGTTTTTTGTCACATCTTTTCCCTTTCACTCTCTCTTTCTATCTCTCTGTATCTCTCTTTCTCTATCTATATATCTGTCTCTTTCTGATCTCTGAACTCGTTGCGTTTTGTTATTTTGTTTTCATTTTGATCAAAGCTTTTTATAATACATATAAATAAAATCTCATATAAAGAAGAAACGCTTTTACGTTCATAGATATGTTATTTTCTCATTTTGTTTATAACTTATTTAATATAAAAAGTACAACAACAAATTAGTGAGCAAGTCGAGACTTGCGCAACAACAACAAAATAGGTCTTCAGTATTATTGTAAAATACCTAAGCAGCTACTTATATATATCTTTGTCTCAACATGTAACTGAAGAAGGAAAGAATACCAAAAATACTGAAATCGAATAATATAAAGCAAATGAAATATATAAAAAAAGTATAAAAATCCCTATATGTTGAACTCCCCCACAAAACCAAAACCAAAAAAAAGAAAAAAAAACAAAAAAAAAATACCACAAATTCCCTCCCAACGTTATCCCAAATGTCCCAATTGTCTGCGTCTAAACCATTTGTTTATATGTTTTCCAAATACAACAAACAAACAAAATATCACACACACACACACATACACACCCATCCACACACACACACACACACACACATAACGCTCTATTAAAGCGCATCCCAAAAGGATGCACAACAAAAATGACAAAAAAACTGAAAAAAAAAGAATTAAAGAAAATTTTTACAACAATTCAGAATGCAAATTTTTTCACAAACTCTTTTTTTCTGTTACTCAAATTTTCTCTAATTAAGTATTTTAATTGATTGTTTTTTGTTTCATATATAAACAATTCTTTTTTTTAACGTTTCATTTTAATTATGTATAAAAATGTGATATTTTTCCACGGTGCCAAGGTAATTGATATCTTAAATACTTTTATGGGTTCATAAACAAGTGAAAGAGCTTTTCAAATCTGGCTGGTGTCAATTTTCCACTCATTATAGCAAATTAACAGTTATTTGTTGTCTTACTAATTGAGTCAAGTAATTTACTAATTGTTGAATAAAATATTTATTCCTATGACAGCGATTTGATTTAGTAAATAAATCTTTTCTTATTTTGATATATGTATGCGTACATATATATAATGAAATTGCGTAAATTTCTGATTTACACTATCTGTTTTTAGCAAAATAAAGCAGCTGTATAAAGTCTGATTAATTTAAAATGAGAAACTTATTTGAAATTGCTTAAATAGTATACTTGTTTAGATATAGTCATTGGATATATAAATTATATACTATTCCAAGCAGCTATTTCTAGTCTGATTAGGATAAGTAAATGTTGGATATTATATGCAGTTAGAGAGTATAGAGTTATATATTATTACTTTATATATATACTACATATAAATTTCTAATGCTGTGAATCAATTATTTGCATTCAATAGAAGCTTTAACTCTATATAATTATTTATTGCAGCTCTGTCTCAGTTGAACAGTACTTTATGTAACCCTTTTTCTATATATTCATTTACTACTATATCTATTTATCTGAATATCTATCTGGGTGTTGTGTTTGTTGTTGTTGTTGTTGTTATGGTCTTCGAGCTGTTGTTGTGTAGAAAGAGCTCCTGACAGGCATAACCATAATCGGCGATTGCTGCTGGCTGCTGGCTCTGAGCAGGAGCAGCAGCAGGAGCATGAGGACATTCAGGACATTCAGGACAGACACCGCAAGGCAATTATAAGGTAGTCCGAGCCACATCTAGAGTGTCAAGCAAGTCGAGCTGGGCTGCCATGGAAACTGGGTGACATTGTTATTGCAGTTGTTGCTGTTGCTGTTGCTGTTGTGCTTGCCGATAAAATGAAAGCCAAGTAAATGCGATACGGGCGTGTCTTTGGTAGAGCTCTGACTGTGACTATGCTAACTGGATAGGGTGCCGAAGGGCGGTGGGGGTAGCCAAGAGATGGCCCCAACGAACAAATGTCGCCTTGTCAACGTCTTTGGTCGCGTGGGCGGCGCTTTTTGGGTTTGGCTTTTTGTCTGCCTTTTGGCTCGTTTGCTTTTGTGTTGCTCAAGTGGCAGCGTTATGTAGAGCAGCGCCCCAGAGTGGACTGAGCGAGGGGCGTAGAGTTGGGGCTGTCTTGCTGGGAAGATGGAACAATGGCGACGGCGGCACATTGAAAAGTTTTTGCTACTTGCAGCAGCGGGGCAAATGCAAAAATTGTTAACAATAGAAATAATACAACGAAGCAGCAGACGCAACTACAGCAACAAAATGGCCAACAACAACAAGAGCGAGCAGCAGCAGCAGCAGAACAACAACAATAAAGCTGACTAAAAATTAAACAATAAACAATGGCGGGGCGACTATAGATTACTTCCTGTTTTGGCTTCCATTTTGGCTTGACTTTTTCCCAAACAACGGCAAGGACGAAGTCAAGTGGGCACCGGGGGGGAGCGGGAATGTGGCGTCTACTTTGGGCCCTTTTGTTGGATTTGCTGTTGAAACTTGCTGTTGCTGAAGAAAGCCATAAGGAAGCGCCAGCAGGCAGGCAGAGGCAGTCAGCGACTGTCGTCTTGTGTCCTGCTTCCATTTCGATGTTGGCCCGCCGACTCCTTGCTAGTCTACTCCTGTCTGCTGTCTCCTATCCACCCTGTCCACCCTGCCCACCCTGTCTACCCTGTCTACACCCTGTAGACGCCGCCGAGCAGCTCACTCGTTTTGGATTAGGTGTGGTTAGTTTACCCGTTAAGTGGTTTTTGCCAGCCAGCTAATGTAAATCCCCACTGATACTCCATATTTATCCACTACTCTCTATCTCTATCTCCCGCTCTTTATGTTTCTCTCTCTCGCTCTCTTTCTGTTTTTACGACGTAAACTGATTAACTAGCGCCAGCGTCATCAGCTAGTTGCCCCCGGCTTAAACTCACAGTCACAAATCTGTTGACGCTTGCCAGTCGCTTGTTCAGAGAAAGAGTGAGAGAGACAGAGAGAGATACAGAGAGAGAGAGAGGGACAGCAAGAGAGGGTTGCTGCTTAAATGCAGTCAGTTGCAGACTTTCAGATTTTACTTAGTGTTGAATAGCCTAAAGTCAGATAAACTTCTCGAGTATGTTGCAACCAGCTTAAGAGTTAAGGCTTATAATGCTTAAGACACTTGCAGAAAAGAGAGAGAGAGAGAGAGAGAGAGAGAGACAGATATAGAGAGAGAAAGAGAGATACAGTAAAAAATGTAATACGGGTTACACAAAAAACCGAATGAGGCGTAATTAGAATGAGAAATGAGTAGAGGGTTATTGAGAAAGTTATATAAGAAGGGGAGATAGACTAGTATGAAGATCCAAGAGAGAGATTAGGAAAAAGTAGCATGATACAGATAAAGAGCGATAAAGTCAAAAGTTACTACCAGCTAAAGTTAAATCTAGGAGGTAAAGAGATTAAAGAAGAGTGAGTTCCACTAGACTTAAAGTGAAAAACTCTCCAAGCTGATTTAGGCCTATCTCTTTTCCTTCTCTGTATTGTTGGTTTCCCTCATACCATTCTTATATTCTTCGCATTATTGTTGTGAATATTCGTAAGGTTGTCTCGGAACAAACATTTGGGAGTCTTTTGGGCCATGAGTCTCCCTAAAGGGACAAATATGTTCTACCTATCTAATGAATGAGAGCAAAACTCTTGTAGAGGAATTTCTGATCTGTTTTGGAGTAACGAATTCTTCGCAAATAGACTTCCTCTTATATAGTTTGTATTCCTCTTTCATATTTTCTCTCTCCCTCTCTCTACTTAAGCATGGCGCTCTTCCTCTGTTATTTAGATCAACTTCAAAGTTTTTTACAAAATCCTATGCTCAAATATGAAAAAAAACTGCAGACTTCGAATATTACGCTTTATATGTCTAAAAGTCTAAAAGTCTAAAAGTTCTGTTTGTATGTTGTACTCAATGTACCATATGACATGCATATGTGAATATGCTCATGTATGTAAATATGGTCAACTGGACGTATACTGTATATAAATTAAACACTTGCCATTCCGAATGTTTTCACAGTCATTGTCGCGCATTCATTGTTGTTATCAACGTGGCCACATTCCTGTCTCCCTCTCTCTCTCTCTCTCTTTCTATCTCTTTCTCGCACACTCTTTATCGTCATCTTCTCGCTGGTTGTTGTCGTTGCTGTCGTTGCTGTTGTTAATGTCAGGAATCGCCGTTGCCAGCGTGAAGAAAAAAGCACAAAAATTACAGCGTACAAGTTGCACATAAACCAAAATTAATACCCGTATAACTTACACAAAGAGAGGGAGACAGAGGCAGAAAGAGAGGCACAACAGACAGCAGACAGAGAGAGAGAGGGAGAGAGAGAGGGAGAGAGAGAGGGAGGTAGAGAGAGAGATGGAGCGAGTGCTGAGCCTTAAATAGCCTGCAACAGTAAACGAGGGGCGCCCAATAGAAATGGCAACAAACTGAACGCCAAGTAAAAATGCACAAAAAAGAACCGAAGAGAGAAAAGTGAACGAACGAAAAAAAGAAGAAGCAGAAGAAGTCGAAATATATGTGAAGGAGAAGCCAAAAGAGAAATTCGCGGAATTTTGTGCTGCAGTCGCATAAAAACGCAAAAAAGGACGAAACGAAAAATGCAGCCAGCGAAAAAATGTCGACGGGCCACCAAAAGCAAAAGGAAGTATACATTGGCCCAAAAGGCAAGGCTGGCTATAAAGGGTTACCAGGGAGGGAGGCGGGGGTATACGGGTTGGGGTAGGGTTGCCCAGAGCTGCAGCCAGTTGCTATTTTGCCATAGTTATGGCCTCTGTGGTCGCTGCATGTGTGTCCATGTGTGTGTGTGTGTGTGTGTGTAGTGTGTGTGTGCACTCAATATAATTTAATATTTTTCGATAGCAACAGCAGCTGAAAGTAATTACTTTTATGTGAGATTAGATATATTTATGTGTGCAGAGCTTATGACCATAACCTACAAAAAAAAAAAAAAACATCTTCCCCCCTGCCCCTGGAAGCCCCAAAAGCTCCACTCTCTCGCTGGCGCTAATTCGACATCAGCAAAAATTTTTAATGGCCCTTTTTGAAGTTGGATTGGGGAGTTGGGGTTAGGCTTCTGGTTAGGGTTTGTCCTGTGGCCAGGGCCATAAGTTTTAGTTGGCTTTGGCATTTTGTTATTATTCGCTGCTGTTGTTGCCTGTTTGTTGCTTTGTTTTCTTGTTGTTGTTGTTGTTATTCCTTTGGCGGTTGCGCGTCGCATTTAAGTGAAGTGCAAACGGCAAACTGAAAAACTCGACAACACTAAAATGAGAAATGAAAAGCTGAGAGAAAAAACAATTCGTGTTACAGGCCGTTGCCAGGCACTGTAAACTAACTGCTAACGGCTCCTAGGTCCTGGGTGCTAGCGGGGCTAGCCCAGCAAGGGGCGTGGCAGTGGCGTTTGTAATGGCTTCATGTAACTATAAAATGTATAAGCTGTGCGCCATTGTTTGCCCCCCTCCCCCTGCTTTCTGCAGTTGCATTGTGACCATTGCGGCTAAATTTGATGAGAAACAGTTATGATGGCCGCAAAGCAAGCGCCCCCCAAATACAACAAATTATGTTGCTCAAGTGCGGCCGAATTCGCGAGTCTTTGAGGTATTATGTCATTAAAGCAAAACAAAACTAAAACCAATTGGGAGTTCCAAGTTGGAATTAGAATAGCATTTACAGGAAAACTTGCAATTAAAAGCTGCGGCTTTAGAATTTCATATTTGAACGAAGAATTTCTTGGAGCATAAAACGCGAGTGATGATCGTTCTTTAGCTAAAGCCCACTTGATTGGAATTCTTGATTGATTATTTGAAATAAGCAAAAGCACAAGATTATTTAAGTCATTCGATGTAATCTTTTATGCATTTCTTAATAGTTACAAATCAAATGCAAGTTGGGAATTTTTTCAAAACTTTTCAGGCTGTCTGTAAAAGCTCTTGTTGCAAGCTGATCTTTAAAATGTTTAACTTCCTATGGCAAAAAGCTAGCTAATTGCTTTAAAAAATTACGTCAATATCGGATCACAAATGATTCCAACTCGAAGCATCACTTGGTGAAACTTTTGGCAAAAGCTCTTTTTCTAAAAGCTGATCTTCTTGGCCAGCTTAAAGTAGTTAGCTATATATTAAAGATCTTTGATGCTATGCTACAGATACTACTTTAAAGGTCATTAAATTTCAAGTTAGCGTTTGAAAAGCTCTTTGAAAGCGTAAGCTCAGTTCGAAATCATCATTAAAGTGCATTTTCTTTTCTGATGAACTTTTTCGAAATATAAAAAACTCACTTCAGTTTACTGTGATACACTTTTGCCAAAAGCTTTCCTCACTCAATGCAAATGTAGGAGGAATGTAGATCTGAGAGCTTTATTGATCATTGGCAGCTGCCTGCTGCTTGCAGTTAGTACTTATGTAGCTGTATGTAAATATAAAGCTTTCTCTCTCTCTCTGTCTGACTGCATACTTTATATATGTATATATAACATGTGTAATCTTCTTATTGGCAAACAAAATGACATCTTTGCCCGGCAGCAATCGAAGCTGTCGAAACACCTGGACGACCTCGCTCCCTCCCTTTTTTTTCCCAGCACCCTCAACCACTTGCCTCAATTTGTTTTGTGTGCGTCAAATTGGACAGCCAAATTGTGGCATAGTCAGGTGGCGGAGTCTGCGAATGTCTGCTGCGTACCCTAATCTGTGAGCAGCCACTAGTTCTGTGCTGCAGCCAATGAATGTCTGGCGGCTTTAAGTATGCTAGGGGCTGCCCCCCTTTAACCCCCGTCCCTGTTACTGTCTGGTTACTTAGTGCATGGTCTAAAGTGACGACACATGGTGTGGCATTTACATATCTCTCGTCTCGTATCTTGGACTTATGCCAGCGTCTCTCGTGCAATCCAACAGTAGCCCACAACCCCCAACCCCCAACCCCCACCCCCAATGTATCCACCCCCACCTCTGCCGTTTCTCTTGTCGCTGCAGCTTTTATGCAAATTTACAAAGTGCAAATTACATGCTACTAAAGGTTTTTCTTTGCTCTCCTATCGGACGATAGGTGTGCCAGTATGTGTATGTATGTGTATGTATGTATGTATGTGTGTGTGTGTGTATGTGTATGTGTATGTGTGTGTGTGTTGGTAAATGGCAAACTTAAAAATTCTATTCAAACTTTTCTATACGAAGTACATGAAGCATCAGCCGCCTCAGCCCCTCAGCTCCTGCCTCATCCTCGCTCTTTCGCTCAGCCCAACAGCTATTTATTTATTATGTGCTTTTTTCTTTCATTCTTTCGTTTTTTGTGTGTTTTCACCCCATCGTCCTCGCACAATGGGGCCCAAAGAATCTCAGTCTCTCTGCCTCGGGGAAATGTCTTTATCCGCCTTCAATAGGCGAGACGCCAACGTCAACTCCGACGCCGAATGCTTTATCAGGCAGGCAGTCAGCTGAATGCATTTCAAAACGAACGATTTCCTTACTTCATTTGCAACGGTGTCGACAAAAACACCGAAAACCGCTTTAAAGTCGCAGCTCGCTATGAGCGATCGATGACACAGCTCGCACTGTTATCGTTAATCGTTTTACGACAAGCACCCTTTTCATATTAGACTAAGGTATTACATATGTGAGTTATCGATAGCTGTCAGCAGTTATCGATTATTGATATGAGTATTATATCGATATATTATCAATTCTTGAGAATTTTTTTAAATTTAGGTGTTATTATTTAAGGCTCTACTTATTGAATCTAGACAAACTATTAGGTTTTTCAATGGTGCACTTCCTTTCAAAAAAAAATATGTTCCAGTTTTATAAAACATTACAAAATCTGGTGCATTTTATTTCATAGCAGCAGCAATTCTAACATTCCTTCTAATAGAATTCCACCATTATATTACTGTAGAATCATAAATAAATTGTAAGCTTTTACAGCATTAACAATTTACAGAATAAAACAAATCAGGGTATAAAAACAATAAACCAAATATACTTGAGTGCAGTTTATAAATCGTCCTAAATTTTGGTCTTTGCCCTTATAATTTATTTATTAAATGTTTCTTTGCAATGTGCATTTAAAAAATTGGGGAAAATTATAAGGATTTCTACTTTAGCTTCTTTGACCTGACGGGATCCTCAAACCCAATGATATTTTTAAGCATGATGAAGAAAATAGTTGAGTTTTCAAATTGTATGAAAATGGCTTTAGAGTTTTTTGACTTTAATTCCAAAATTCATTTAAAATAGTCTAATTTGAATGGCATAGTTTAAATTTATATTTAAATTTCATTTTAGTTAATTAACAAGTATAGGAATATTTATATCCTTTAAATTTACAAATTTGCACATTTTTCGCTTGAAATGTAAACCGAAATATTGCTTATATATAGATGTTTATTATTTTACTGATATGCAGCCTCTACTTAGATATTTGACATACGCCCTTAATATATAAATAAATGTCCCGTCCTTATACATTTGGTGTACATAACTGCTGATGGCCTTGCTCTCAATAGATTATTCAGCTATAAAAGCGGCATTCTCTGCCCACTGTGCGCTCTTTAATATTTGTATGCACACTTCGTTCGTTTTTTAAGCATATTCATTTTCTTTTTATTTTTATTATATATATAAATATATATATTTTTTGGCTCGCTGCTTGTTATGAGAAAAGTAAAGCGACGGCAAAAGGATGCAAAAATGGGCGAAAGTGCAGGAAGCATTTCATCAGGCGCAGCAGTGTGGCAAAGTCTAAGCGGGGAGTAGCTGCCCTTTTACACCTCTGCCGAGCACACAAAACCCACACTGCCACGCCCCCTGCCCCTGCCCCTGCTTGTCGGCCGTAAAGACGCTTCACTGTTCGTTCGCTACATAAAGCACATTTATCGTGGTTACAAAAGCGTAAAAGAAAAGTGTGGCGCACCGTTTGCGCCGTTGAAAAATGTTTCAAAAACTGTTTCAGGCTAAATGAACATAAAGCGCAAGTAGACCCCCCCTCCCCCTTAACACACTGCCAGCCCCCCTTTTTGCGACGCTTATGGCCTGCAGCTTGGCTTTGTTTTCGAGTGGGCGACTGCATCTTTCAGCTGCTCAACGCAGCGTTCTGAAAATAAAGCCAAATTAAAATTATATACTCTGGCTCTCTCTCTCTCTCTCCGTCTCTCTCGCTCTATGCTGTTGGGGGGCGTGGGGCGGTGGGCGTGGCTTGGGGGCAAGCACTGCCCTTTTGTACTATGTGCAAAAGTCAACTAAGTCGTGCTCCATTTTTATGATGAGACCGTCGACGGCTGCTGCTTCTACGGCTGCCACTTTGTGTGTCGCGGTAAGCCAACAACAACAACAGCAATAGCAACAACAACAACAGCAACAGCAAGCCAGATAGCAATATAGGGTGTTGCTGCCTCTTGTTCATTGCCTCTTGGGTGCAAATGAATGGCAGCCTCCAACTGCAAAGAGTAGAGTAGAGAAAGCCTGCTGCAAGCACTCTGCTCTTTTTCCTTCCTCTCTGCCCGAGTTGCCCAAAGAAAAGAAATTAAATGCACTTCCTTTTATGCGCGCTACTCATATTTTGCGAGAGGCGCCCGCCACGCCCCCTTCCCTTTGCTACACACACACACACACACACACACACACACACACACACAATGCGCTAATAATGGAAGTGCACTTTTGACACAAAAGGTGGCTGTGGCGACAATGCGCCCACTCTTCTTCCTTTTGCCCCCAGCTGCCAGCAACTCGTCTGGTTTATTGCTCATTCGCTGCAACGGCGATTAGTCGAGTGGAGCTGGGCTGGAAGTTTGGGCTGGGGCTGGGGCTGCGACCTCGAATGAGATTAGAAATTTTTGTGGCATTGCTTTCACTTCATTGTTCAGCTGCTTCAGAACCACTTCCAGCTGCAGCTGCCTGCCACAAGCTGGTGGCGCCACAAGGCCAATGGCAATCACTGCTGAGATTACTTTTCAGCTTCGCGTTTTGCCTGCCTGCCTGCCATTTCCGGTTGTGCTGCTGCTTCTTCTGCCTTAGCCACTACTACTTCCACTAAATGCCTTTATGACGTCATAATTTTGAGTGCCGCCCATTGAGGAGCTGGCAAACTGATTGAATTGCTGGCCCTGAATGCACCGAGCAGCGAGCCATCGAGCCAAAGGTGAAAGCACAATGAGACCTGAACAGTGAAGTTGCAGTCAGGCCAAAGGGCAAGCGCAAAGAAAGAGAGAAAGAGACAAAGCGGGGCAGAGCGAAAGGGAAACGAGCAATGTGATGGAGTCAATGTGTGTTTCATATCCTCAAGGACAGCTCAGCGCAATATTCAAGTTAGTCTTAGATATTTCAACATTATATATCTACAGTGGAGCCTTTGTTTCTTATTCTAGCATAATTTAAGCTAGCTGTGACTTTGTTATATACAAAACGTTCACCCAGGCTGCAATCTAAAGAATATCAATGAAAATATATTTGATCAGTGATTATTACACTAAATTTTGAATATAATATTGACAATTTAAAATACACTACAATACAATTTGAAATAACACCTTTGTTGAATAAATATTCAAAATATATCAGTCTGAAAATACTTTCTACAGCTTACAGATTTTGTGTATTGCAAATAAAGCAAGTAAAATGCTATTCACAAATAAAAATAACCAAATTTGCGTAAGTGACCATTTAGAATATAGTTATATAATAATATAGTAGTTACTCGTTGATTCAAAGCATTCTTTCCTATTTCTGGGACAATTTCTGAAAATTATATTATACGAAAGATCTGCAAATGATGTACATATGTCTTATCCGTCTTAATACACACGCTGACCTCTTCTGACAAAATCAAAGTAAACTTGGCAACAACGAAAAAAAACCACGCTTCCAACGATTTCTGTTTGCGGGCGGCCAACGTGTCGTATGAGTAATTTACTTCATGTATGGCAAAGGCCAAATAAAAAGGTTACTTGAGCCACGCCCCCGCCACGCTGGCCTAAAGTGGGCGTGGCAGCGGGCGGTGGGCGGTGGGCTTTGGCAGACGGGCTTTTCGCTTCTGCGTCTGGGCTGCAGTAAAAATAAATCAAATAAATAATAAATGAAACGAATCGAATCAAATGCGAAATAAAAATCAATGGCACTCACCACTTGAATGAATTGGAATACACACACACACACGCACACACACACACTAACATACACACATGCATACTTATACACATGCAATTTGCTTTTCGGTTTGATTTCAAATAAAATTGTGCTTCATTGAATCGAATTGAAGCAGCAAAAATGAACGAGCCTTGGGGCAAAAAAGGAGGCACAACCAACACACACACACACACACACACACATACACACACACATACAGCGAGCTGTACAAATAAGCGGCATCTGCTGCTGACTGAAGCGACTTTGGTCAATTGCAATTAGAAGTCACTGAAGAAGTGCCTCCACCCACCCACTGCCCACTGCACCACCAAAGTGCTGTGCACCACACAATAAAAATTCAACTCTTTGCAAACATCGCAACACACACACACACACTAACACACACGCAGCATATCTGACCCAAATATTGTACATTATGTGTTTATGTGCACAAGAGTCAAGTGCTGCGGTGGTGCGGTGGTTTTTTGGGTGGTTTGGGTTTGGGTTTGGGTGGCTTGCTTGCTGCTTGCTTGCCAGCTTGGTTGAGAAATTGCAACACTTGAGAACTTGAAAATGTTTTGCCAACTTCGCATCGGGCCAAAGTTCGAAGAGGCAACAAACAGCTAACTGCAGCATTGCTGCACAAGCCACCACCAAGGCCCCCTCACCCACCAAACCCCACCCATCCCCTTTCATTTGCTGCTGCACCACTCAATCTGCTTGGCGCTGAGTTCCCAGTCCAGCAATAATTAGTGCAAACAATTGCGCCATTTGAAGAAAAGTCTCCTTGGCCGCCACACTGCGGCATTTTGTTTCAAGGTTTCTTTACTAACTTGGAGCCCCCCCCCAAGAAAAACTCTAGACAAAGCCCCCCTCCCCATCCCCTTGCTGGACTCCCTCTTCTGCACCTGAGCGTGTCCAGCATGCAGCACATATTTTTTCGGTATTTTCCAAGCAAATTGGCAAACTGCACAAACTGCGTCTATCGGCTTGGGTTCAGGCCATCTATTGATGGGAAGGAAACAGAACAGGACAGAGCAGAACAGAGTTGCCATAGTTTCTCAATTGTTGGATAACAGCTCATTAAATGGAATATCAACTTTTATGATTGCTTCTTTTTCGCTTCTCTCTGCTCTTATTGTCGTTTGTGTTTCTGTTTGCTGGCATTGAGTTTACAGCGTCGCAGTTCACAGCTGCCTCTCGATTTCACTCATGCATATTCGATGGCAATTTTGTTCGGGTGTAGCATAAGTGAGAAAATGGAATAGAATAGCAGTGCCGTCATCTAAATAATCTGTCAAAAATATACAGATTTTGTGCAAGTCTATTTTGAATATACAAATTTGTGTGTTTATCTTTGAGAAGCACAAAGATTGCCGCTCCTGAAGCTTTCGATCATATATTCCACGCATTTAGATTATAAGTTCGACTTTTTATCTGGAACAACTGTACACAGTTTCGGTAACTTATCTCACCTGGTCTATTAGTTCATGAATAACAAAGTTCTTTGAGCTAATAAGGATAAGATTTATCTATTGCAAAGGCTTACAAAAGCATATGCGTGCATTGTAGGAAAACTCCAGTCACTATATCGATAAATAATATCGATAAACGAATCTTATGATATCGATAAACGACACATATTTATCGTTTAAACCACAAAAAATATAGTGCTAATACATATGTATGGAAATATTCCAAAAAAAATCTCAAGTTTGCCTGCTATTTACATATATTACATACCTATCGCTATGCGCACTTATCGATTATATCACATCTTTAACTTTTACCTTACAGCTGTGGAAAATATCACATTTTCAAATGGTAACACCCATTCAATGGCGTATTTTCATTTCGTTCAGTTTGTTTTGTTGGTTGTATTTAAGTTTCTTAATGCCTTATATATAGTATATATAACTATGCGATAAGTTTTCAGTTCAGTTGTTCGATTTGTTCGCAATTCAAGAACTTGTAAACATTTTATAACCATTATCGATAGATTTGCCCACGAATATAAAGCAAGCAACCAAAAACAAAATCAATTTGTATACATAATCATACAAATCTTATCATTAAGTATTGAACTTTTTTCTCACTCCTAACTCATAGTTGTTCTATTTTGCATGATTTTTGATACATTCCCAGCATTCTAAAGAATCTATTGCTGAGCGCAGCGATTGTTGGCTAGCTTCATACATAATAACGATGGAAAAATAACCGTTTGATATTGATTCATGCTGTTATCGATAAGCAGAGCCCTGTGTTATCGAATCGCATGTATATTTCCTGCGATAGAATAACTTTTATTTGGGGATCGATGTTTGCTATCAATGAATCGTTAACCTTATATCGATGTTGATCCATTGTTATCGATAAATATCGCAACAAGTCAAATGTTATCGATAACATGAGTGCTCTGTGTCCATTGGTGACACCGTTCAGCCCCTCACCGACTGCGATCGATGTTTGTCGATAGTTATCGATAACAGCGCTATCGCTCAGCTCAGCAATCGATATGCCGTGCACAGTTCCTTATACTACACACATAATAAATGTTTTTTTTATCTGTAGTTGATTGTGGCCGCAGCTCAATGACAAATGATTAAACCACAGCTCGTGGAATACCCAAATGTTAAATGATTTTCCAGCTGAGATTCGCCTCTCCCAGGCCTTAATCTGTAAAGCTAATCCGTTCTATCGTTCCCAATACCATTTTTAACGAGCTGCGGGCCAAATGCGTTTTGCACCTGTACAAAGAATACAAAAAGAAGAAAATGACAGCAAATTCAAACACTTGAGCATTTATCTTTCATTTTTTTGTAGCTACACACACATGCAATCAAACAAACACACAAACACACTCACAAACACACACACCCAGACAGACAGACAGACAACAGCAGAGGCTGTGAAAATAGATTGAGTCTGTACATTTATTTGCCAAGCTGTTTTCAATAATTGAATTATCCAAGCAAAAAGACATTTTCAAAATGTGTGTGTGTACAGAACAAATTAAATACTCCAAAGCACACAAGACACACACACGCACACACACACACACACACCCACACACACACACAGATACACACACACAGAGACAATTTTTCACATCTATCATCCATCTCGCTCACTCTTATAAATACATATGCATATGATAATATTTATGAATATTTTCTCAATTTATTTCGTTTTCTCTTAAATGGAACAAAAAAAAAACAAAAAAAAACAAAAGAAAAAAAAACAATTGCAATTTATTATCTTATCTTAAACCTTATATCGATATTAGTTAAAGTTCAATTATTCGATACTATCCGTACATATATCTATATATATATAATATACAAAATACTTACATAGTTACAACTCGATGTTTTTACTACTTTGTTTACTTTTATGATTTCACGAAACATGCTGAAAGCAAAACAAGCAACAAATCAACAGAAAAACAAAAACAGTTCAAACAACAACATGCAATACACAAATTTAAAGCACGCAACTAACAAAGCCATTCTCTCTTTTACAAAAACCCCCACAATACCTACCACCCACTCATCATCACTTCGACTCGCTCTCTGGATCAACTTGAACTCCAACTCCAACTCCAACTCGAACTCCATCTCACTGCCAACAGTCGCGTTTCGGTGATGCGTGGACAGGTGATAACTCCCCAGGGTCTGGGCATTGTTGGCATTCGCGTCTCTGTGGATCGCGACTCACGATTTGGCTTCACCCTAACACGACAGGGCGGCTGGTAAGTAAACCATATTTTAACTTTCACATTTACATTTTTACAAGGTACATGGTAAATTTCAAGTATTTGTAGGATTTCTATTTGTGCACATCTAAGACAGATTTCCATATCTTGCTTTTAGCTTAAAGTTGACTATCATCAGCATTCGCTTTGTCAACTTCATTATTCTTCTTTGCAAGGTAGTTGAACCAGCTGTTAAGGCTTCTTCTTTTCAGTGTGGACGAATTCCATAAAGTTTTTGTTTCGATTTGGAAGTGTACGTTTTTTTTCACTTTTAAAGTTTCAAACTTTATATTTACAAATTGGTACTAATTCAAAATGAAAGCCAAACATTAATAAAGTTGCAGCTTCTTAGGCCAGTTTTCTCATCTTCCGAATTCGTTCTGCTTAGATCATAATTAGCTTCTCTTTCATTTTAAAAAGCCTTTATTTGTAGTGTTGCCCAATTGAAAATTAATCATCCTGGAAACAAGCAACATGAGAAAATAAGGCAAAATATTATGAAAATGTTTTCTTTTCAAGCTTTTAAAATGATTGTCTAAGACTAAAAGAAGTTGAACTACAGCAACCACAAACTGAAGCAACTTTTAATAATTGTCTCCTTACTGAATCAACATGAAAATGTTTAAATATGTGTTTTATAATTTGTTTCAATGCTATAACTAGTCGATTACATACATACATAATAAGATATGTAAGTAGTATACTTTCGCAATATGCAAGTGCCTGCAAGGACTTGGGCTTCTCATTAATTTGTTCGCAGCAGCAGCAATAGAAGCAGCAGCGTCTTTAATCTTTTGGCCCTCGAAATGCAAATTACTTACGTATGAGTAATTTTTCATAATTTGTCAGCCAGTTGGCGCAGCTCTACGGTCTTCGGTCTTGCGTCTTGGCCAAGTTTCGTCTTTTGGCTTTCTCTTGATTACATTTTGTTAATAGAATTTTGTTGGGCACAGGCCAAGTGTACAGCCAGATAAAGCGAGTTATCACTTTTTAATTAAATCTTTCACTTTGATATGCCCCGCTCCCCTCCCCCCACAGAAAGAAATATGCTCTCTGCCATGAATAGACAGACAGCCAGACGGACAGGCAGACAGACAGACAGACAGGCAGGCAGGCAGAGGATTTTAGATTTAGACTGGGGCATTTGTGGTTTTGTTTCTCTCTCTTAAACTTCTCTCACGTGACAAGTGAGAGTAGAAACCAACCTAAAAGTCTTTATTAACAGCTGACCAAATCACATTTTGCTAAATTTCATCAAAAGCAACGCAAAAAAACCCATACAATAAATAGAAAATAAAAGCAAATGCAATTTGTGTTGATTAATGGGCCGTGAATGCCCGAAAAAGTGATATTTAGGCAAAGCTGCGCTTATTTCAAACTCAGTACGCAGCTCTCGTTTTTCGCTGGCAATTCAAATGCAACAGTGTGACCATATTTCTTATTAATGGTGTCTTTTGCTTTTAGTTTGCGTATTTAACTATGCCAAATTAGCTGATATCATGTATTTAGAGGATATAGATAGTATAGATAGATAGATAAATAGATAGATGGATAGATAGATGGATAGATAGATGGATGGATAGATAGATAGATGGATAGACAGATGGATAGATAGATAGATGGATTGATTGATTGATTGATTGATTGATTGATAGATTGATAGATAGATAGATTGATTGATAGATAGATAGATAGATAGGTATATAGATGGATAAATAGATGGATAGATAGATATATAGATAGATAGATAAATAGATAGATGGATAGATAGATAGATAGATAGAAAGATGGTATGGATTTGGAAAAAATAGTGTTACTTTTATAAAACTATGTATTTATATATATATCTTTCTATTTAATGTTAACTAATAAGCAGTCAATCCAGCAAATTATAGAAAATGAATAGCTAACTTATTCGAATTAAAAAAATTATAGTTCTAAATAAAAGTTTAAAGTTAAAGTTAAAATTAAGTTAAGTTCTGGGCTATTCATAAATGAGTATTGGCTCCACATTTGTTACTAGTATCAAACAAAACAGTTAGCTGTTAGTAAATTCGACAAAGATAAATCAAATCAAAGACTTCAGTACAAATTAGAGTTGGATAAAGTAGTCTAGATCAAATGAATGCAATATTAATAATAGTTTGATATATATGTCTCTGGCATAAGTTAAGCCTAAATAATCGCAAATCATAAGCATGCAAATATAGTCGATAGGAATTAGAAGCTTTTATCTACTGCTACTTTGATCAGCGTACCAGCTACGCAGCCAGGCAAAAACTGTTGCTAAAAATATTTTGTCAGCACATTTGAACGTCATTCGCATTTGGCATTTGCTCGAATGAAATTTAAATCAAAACACACAAATACACAGACAACAAGCACCCACACACACACACACACATACACACATAGAAAAAGGCAAAATGAAAACACGAAATGGAAATGCTGATGAAGCTCAGGAGGCTGAGAAGGGATGAGGATAGAAGAGGACCGCTCGCCAATCCAATATATCTAATATAAATATTTTTGCAGTTGTTTTTGGTTGAAAGGATTTCCGCTGTTGCCACAGCAGCAACAACAACAACAACAACAAAAGCAACAACAGCAAAAGCAATAATAACAGCATAAGTAATGTTTTTGTTGTTATTTTGACATTTTCTTTTGCCTAGCATGTGTGTGTGTGTGTGTGTGTGTGTGTGTGCTTTGCTGGCCAATTTAAATAAACATTTCGCACCCGCTTTGCCGTTGACGTTGCGCTGCTGATTTTATTATGTCCAGCAGCAAAAACAACAACAAGCAGTCAGCATATGGAGAAATCGCGAGTGAACGACTAAGAGATGCCCTGCACAAACATAGCGGGCATCGTAATCATAATGAGAATGATAAGACTCAATTCGCCTGATATGAGCAAACACAAAATAAAACTTACAAAGCAAACTCTTTTGTATAGTGAAATTGAGGTAAATTGATATGTATATCATATATATCTATATATATATATATAAAAATCATGGTGGATATGCCTGGATAATTTTAGAAGGATCACATCCTGCCAGCGTAAGCATTTACATCAAGTTCTTGCAATTAAAAAATTAAAAAAGTAAACAAATAATCATATTTGACTGCCTCTGATAAATACATGTTTATTTAAAGCTCTGCTCGCCACTTTGAAGTTAATTTCTTTGATATTAGCTTTGGTATTTATTGTCCGATTGAAGGGCTTAGACTATATACATATTTATCAATCAGAGATGAACTTTCGCTTGGGCATTAAAATTCTATAGAATAGCTAAATACTTTAAAGCGTTCAGTTCACAAAACACACAAAATACACCTGCAGCAGTCTACTATTACAGGGTATTTCAGAAGCCATGCCACGCAAATAAAATCTGTGCAGCATACAGACAGACAGACAGACAGACAAAACTAACTGTCTGATGATTATTTGTGTTTGCTTACCCACACACACACACACACACACACACTAACACTAACACTAACACACAGGCAACGCGCAGTTGCTTTTGTTCCTCTCAAAAAGTGTTGCATACTTATGTGCTTGACTGTGTGTGTGTGTCTGTGTGTGTGTGTGTGTGCGAGGGTTTGCTTTGGCCCGAGCTGTCTGCTGTTTTTGTCTGATTACATTTTTACCTACTGTGCCATAATTTCTCATTAGCCCAGTGGCCGTTAAATGCCGCTAACGTTGACCATTTTTCACATTTGCCTGACTTGCTTTGCTCCTCTTCCTCTTGATTTTCTCGCTGCTTTTTGCAATCAGCAGCAACAACAACAACAACAACGTAAACAATTATAAAGCAAGCGCCCAACTGTAGACCCAAGAAAACAAGAACACAAAAAAAACGAAGCTTTATATACAGAAAATCACAAACATGTCCTGATTTTTGTTGTCCTGTGTCCTGTGTGCTGTGTGTCCTGTGTGCTGTGTGTCCTTCGTTGTCTGCTTCTTAGAGCTCTTATTTGGTGGAGGACATAAATTCCTCAGTTTTTATTTATTTTTATTATGACTACTTTGTTGTTGTTTATCTCCGTGTGTGTGTGTGTGTTTCTTCTTCATCTTCGCTTTTGAGGGATTTTAAAGTTTTCTTGTTTTCCTTTCTTCTGCATGTGTGTGTGTGTGTGTGTGTTTGTGTGTGTGCCTGCACTTACTTTTGGCCCTGTCGTCTTGTTGCTACATTCTTACTTTTGGCTGGCAATAATTCCTGTTTATGTTCACATTATTTTTAGCTCTATAGTCCGTATATGATGGCAGTATGAGTATGTTGGCCAGGCAGCTGCACAGTGCTCTATAAAATTAAATGTGCTGCCTTCAAAGCAGCAACACACACACACACACACACACTCAGAGAGAGAGAGAGAGAGACAGTGTGAAATGAAAATATTGCACACTCGCATGCAATAAACTAAATGCTTCCCATTTGGATTCCCATTGAGTTCGAGTTTTAGTTACTCGTTGCAATCATTTGAATGAAGTCGCCGACAAGGTGACTCCACAGCGTGGTCGGCCACAGGGTGTGTTGCGCCACAAACAGGGTGTACATGTGTTTAATCAATTCAGTTGACGGCTTAAGCTTGACCTCGTGTTTATTGCCTTGTTTCAACGCGATAGCGAGAGCGAGAAGCGCTGCCTTTGAGAAGCAAACGAGCAGAAGCGTTAAATAACAAAGTAATCACACACTGCGTAAGAAGTAAGAAGCGTACAGATAAGCAAAGCGAGAAAGGAAGTCGCAAAAGCAAAGCGAGAGGCAAACAAAGTAGCTGCGTAATAATTAAAATTCAAATCAGAGCAAAAAAACAGGAACATAACTGAGGCAGATGCAAAGCGAGTAGCGAAGTAGCTAAGTGTGAAGCAAAATACGTAATACTCAAATTCATATTAGAAAAACGAATGCAAATGAAATCCAAAAGCAAGAAGCAAAAGCGAATAAAGAAGCAATTCTCACATAAACCTACCTACAAATTACATCTGAAATAAAAGCAAGCAAACATTTCTTCACTTCTGCACTTTGCTTGCTGCAACTTTTTCACAGATATTTCCCAATTTGTCACTTGCTTTATGCATGTGACTTATGCGAATAGTTTTGTCACTCACTGTGCGCGCAGCGCTCCTGCTCCTGTGGCCTCCACTCGCATTATGCCATCAACTAAACAACACTCACACACACACACACACACACATTAGCTACTTACATGTGTAGCACATACTTTTCGGCGCCACTGTGTTGCTTGCTGTGGTTGTTGGCGCTGCCGTTGTTGTTGCTGTTGCTGTTGTCGCTGTTACTCTTAATGTTCGCGCGAGTTTGTTTATATGGCTTTGTGTTTATAATGTTTATTTCAATTCTATGCTCTTATTATCAACCCACAACCCACAATCCACAATCCACAGCACACACAACATGCTGTGCTCATTTTTGTTGTCGTTACAAGTTGCCATTTTTAGTAGCTTTTTATGCCCTATACCCTGTAATTTGGCTGCTCTTTAGCAAAAGAAAAAGAGAGCAATGACTTTCTTATTGAAAATGGTTTTTATTTTATTTAATTTGTATATTTTATTTAATCAAGTTCTCTGCTGCTTTTTGTATTCTTAAGTGATTATCGCATTCCATTAGATACTATTGTTGCTTTTGCTTCTCACAACGCTTCTCGCTGCTCATATTTCATATAATTGATTTGAGCTGCGCTTCGCTTCTCGCTTAACTTCTCTCTTTTACTCATCATTACTTCTTACTTACAGCTTTAACTTATTCTTGCGTCTAAAATTGTCTACAGGGTATCTGTTTAGTCTTGCCTATTTCTTACTTATTGTTGCCTGTTCTTATGGCTGGCTTTTAGCAGCATTTTTTCTCTCTTTCAAATGATTATTATTTTGTTGTTGTTATTGTTGCTGTATTTTATTTTGTAGCTGTCCTGTTGCTTGTGGCCATTGTTGTTGTTGTCCTTTGACATGCATTGTTGATTATTATTGTTGTTGTTGTTGTTGTTGTTGTTGCTGTTGTCAGAGCGAGCAGTAATAAAGGTAATAAAAGTCATTATATTGTGCTGCAGGGGATTATTGTTGGCATTTTTTGCAACATATTATTAGAGCTGTAGATTGTGTGTGCTGTCAGTGTGTGTGTGTGTGTGTGTGTGTGTGTGTGTGTGTGTGTGTGGCATTATGAAATGAGCGTCTAGTAATTGCCACGCCCAACTCATTACTTGCTATGCCTTCAAATCCAATTCAATTACAGATAAATAAACCACAACGCCTGCAACTATTTAATATGCGTGTGTGTGTGTGTGTGTGTGTGTGTGTGTGTGTGTGTTTGTGTGGCGTGCATAAATGTGATAAACCAGCTGCAACAATTGCAATAACAATAACAGCGAATTGTAACTCTTTTAAAGGCGCCACAACAATTAAATGAAATTAAATTAGCAAAAATTGTAACAAAATATTTATAATTTGTTTGCTGTTGTTTTCGCTGTTGTTGTTGTTGTTGTTGCTGTTATTTGTTATTTGTGCTTGCTTATTCATTGAAAAGCTTTTACACACACACACACGCACACAAAAGAGGCTTAACTCTTGTTTATTGCAACATCAAATGTAATTATTTTTTAATTTAATTATTGAGCAACCCAAAACTGTAACCATATGTTTATGTTTTACGCAAATGGGGAGGCTTGTGTCTGAAATCGATAAGGCGGCAATTTCGCCAATTATGACAAGGTGCCACAAATTGTGGCATGTTGTTTGTGTGCCCACAACTCACTCCACTACTCCTGCCACGCCCTCTCGCAAGGGCTGAATTCGCTTTTGGCTCTGTTTTCTGCTCTCGCAGACAAACACAATTAAAAATCACATTAATTAAATATTTCCAAAGCAAAAGTTTTTGCCATTTCTTAAGCTTTCTGCGTTGTTGTTGTTGTTGCCCTTTGTTTTCCAACACGGCTCTGCTGCTTCTTCTTCTGCTTGTTCTTGTTCTTGCTCAGCTGGCCTGGTCCAACTTTTTGCAACTTTTCGTACGCCAATGCGAAAAATACTCGTAATAATGAGAAGGCGGCCCTGAAACGCAATCGCCATCATTATATTAAATGCGGCTAACACAAGCATCGAGAATGGGGGGAGGATGTGTACAGGGGGAGGATGTTTTCCAAGGGGGGAGGATGTGCACAGAGGGGATAGCTGCAGCTGACTGGAGGTCTTAACTTATGCTCTAGCAATTGTTGTTGTTGTTGTTGTTGCTGCTGCTGTTCTCAAGCAAAAATCCTAAAGTTTTTCAATTTCAACAAACAATTGAGGTATTATCTGCTCAGCATACGCTACGATTGCCAGGACGACAGCAAGGACTACTGAGGACTCGGGGGGACTCGCGGGCTGTCTTTGAGCTGTCTGCTCGTGCGTCAAACGCACGCACACACACACACACACACACACACACACACACAAATCTGCTTTGGGGGTGTCTGTCTGGCAGTTCATTAAAATATTAATTTGCATGTTTTGTAGCGTGCAATTTTTGGGCGCTGCACAAGTTTTTTCTTTTTCGTTGTTGCTCGCTCTCTCTAACTCACATTCTCTCTCTTTCTGCTTTCGTTTGGCAGGTTTGATGTGCTGGTTAATGGCGGCGGTGCTGTTACCCTGCAGTTCCAGCGATCTCCCTTCCGGCCCCTCACCCGCACCGTCTTCGTGCCCTGGAATCGAATTGTGGTGCTGCCCCCAGTCCAGATGCAGCTGAGCGATGACGATGAAACCACCAGTCGCAATATCAAGTAAGTTTACCAAATATATACATATACATATACATTTTATAGGGCATTTCAAGTAAGTTTCATATTCATAAAGTAAACAACAACGCGAGTCGTCGGCCACATCACAAACAAAAGAGATTTGAAAAGAAAATTTAACCCTACTCAAGACTTCTCATTAATATTCTAATAAACATACAGTTATACAGTGGTCGGCAATTATATTTTGACAGGCTTGAAATTTCACTCTCGTTTTATTTGTATTTTGAGTTCACGCGATGATAAAAGTGTAAATATAACTTTAAAATATGATGTTCTCAATTAAATCAAATGTTCTATTCTGGAAAGTAATGAAATAAAGTAAAGCTTAAAATATCAATCGTCAAATTCTATATGCCGATCAGTGTAATTATAACAAGTAAGAGTGCTCTAGTCGGGAGTGCCCGACTACGAGATACCCTGAACCCAGTCCTTACAATCATTCGTACTACTCTAAACACACACATGCTGCAGTACAAGCAGTACAAGCAGTGCAAGCGGCTTAAGCAGTTAGCTTGCTCTTTCGCTGAGCCCCACACAATGAAGAGTTAAATCTTTTGGGGGGTTTGGGGGGTGGTATCCAAAAAGTGAAATATTTGTTACATGTGTATGCTATTCGAGACTATACATGCCAAATTTGGGGTCTCTAGCTCTTATAACTTTGAAGTTATGTCCCAAAAACGCTGGTCTTAAATCGAAATTTATCGATTACTTTTGAGTGCGACGAGTTATCGATCAAATGAAATAAACTTGATCTGTCCCGGCACTACGAGAACTTATATTCCAAATATGAAGTCTCTAGCTCTTGTAGTCTCTGATATCCGCGTGTTCATACAGACAGACAGACGGACAGACAGACAGACAGACCGACATGGTTAAATCGACTTGGCTGTTGATACTGATCAAGAATATATATACTTTATATGGTCGGAGATGCTTCCTTATGCCTGTTACATACATTTGCACAAAACCATAATACCCTTTTTACCCATTTTTAATGGGTTCAGGGTATAAAAAGGAGACAACGTTATAATTCAGTTTGAGTTCAAAAGTAACCTTTTATTCTTAGTGCTTATCTTTGTTACTCAAACAACCAAATTAGAAAAAAATAAATAAAATTTTAAAAAGAAAAAATAAGTGTTTGCACTAAATCTAATTAGACGTCGAAATATTTTATAATTTTCTCGTTTTCAAATTCAATTATTAATGAAATATATATATATAATTTCGAACTACTCTAACTATTACTTCCATTCCTGATTGCGTGGCAATAACTCTTCAAAACAAAATTATACATTATTTAGTTCTCATAATTCAAACTTAATATCTGAAAACTCAAAACTCTTTATGGATATATAACTTACAAATAATGACTCAAACTCTCAAGTGAAAATATTGATTGAACACAAATGGACTTTAGATAGTATTTGAAAAATTAATACATTGCAATTTGAAAAGTTTGCTAGTATTATTATTTTTTTTATAAAACAACAAAATTGTTTAGCAAATTAAATATGGTTAGATGTATTATTTTGTATAACAAATAATCGAGTAGTTATTATAAGACTTAACAAGTTTCTAACTATTTTGTTTGCTTGTAAAATAGTTTTGAGTTCTGTAAAGGTTTGAGTTCTCTTAAGAAGCTTAATTCAGTATATATTTTGCTGAAGGCCTAAACATAATTCAAATAAATAAATATCTATATATGTGATTAAAAATAAAATAGTTACTGCACCTCAACTCAACCCAAGTACAACTTAAAACTATATGATTTGTGATATTTTCCGTTCCATTCACAGGGTGGCTCCGTTGAATCCGGCGTTGACATTCCTCAACTCGATCCACTATCACACGGCGGATGAGGCGAACGATGCCAGCAAAGTGTGCATGGATCACGATCACGAGAAGCTCAAGCCCCAGCTGATAAGCACTTGGATGCCGAACGGAGTTGGCGCCATGCCCGGCAAGCGAGTCATCTTTGCCGAGACGCAGGTGAGCGTGCCCCACCTGCCACCTGCCACCTGCCACCTGCCCGCTTCTCTCTCATTTAGCCCCCTTGTGAAAGCAATTGCCAGCAGCTCATCCACTAATGCCACTCCTAATTAGCGGGGCCGCTGTGGCAGCAGCTGGACTCAGCGTAGTTTTAATTAATTTAAAGTTCGCCTTAATGACATTATAACTTTGCATCTACCGACGACCGAAGCGCAGCACAAGCACACATTAATTCTCCACAGAGAAAGAGACAGTGACAGGAGAGAGAGAGAGCGAGTGATAAGAGAGAGAGAGAGAGAGAGAGAGCATTACATTTAATTGCTGCATTGCGAGTCCTGCCAGCTGTGGCCCCGCAGGATGGACCACAAGGACCCAAGGACCGCCTTGATAGACAAAAACCAACTCACTTAGCTGCAAGCGACAATTGTGAAATGCTCCCTCTTGCTCTTTGCCTATCCCTTTATCCATATTTATCGCCAACCCTTCTACTCTACTCTTTCCATACGAACAATAGTCTCTGGATGCTTATTGCCTGTATGTGGCAGCATTATTCTCTCTCTCTCTCTCTCTCTCTCCTTCTCTCTCTCTCTTTCTATCTACGCACTATTGCACTTGTTCACTCATTAATCGGGTGAGCTGCTGCCCTTGCTACCCCGCCCATTTACCTAATTCGATTGTTTTGCAACACTTGTCCAATCAAGACTTTTCCGCTCTCTCTCCACTCTCTCCGCCAACAGATCGTCCAGGAATCGATTCAAATACCCGGCTCGGACCTGCACCTCACCTATCAATCGTCGCAGGCCTCGGGCTACTTGAGCATTGTCAGGATGCGCTTGACCTCCGAGACCATACCGAAGACCCTCACCCACGTCCATGTGGGCGTGGAGATCGAGGGCGCACTGCACGTGAAAACCTACGAGGCGGACCCCAGTCTGATACACACGTTCGCATGGAACAAGCGCAACGTGTACCGCCAGAAGGTGTACGGCGTGACGATTGCCCGGATTTCGGTGGGCTACCAGCACACGACGTGCCAGACACCCGTGTGGATCACGCAGACGGCCAAGCTGCAGGGCTACGACGTGGACATCTCGGACATTGGCGGCTGGGGTCTGGATATACATCATCACTACAACTTCCACGAGGGCATCCTGCAGAAGGGCGACGGCTCCACTCTGCACATGAAGGAGTACCCCAGGACTGTGAAGGTGGTCATGGGAACGGGTCTGCAGCGACCGCTCAACTGTCCGGACTACTGCAATGGCGTGGCCAAGGATGCCAAGCTGCTGACCCCGATTGCTCTGGCCACAGGACCCGACGGTAGTCTCTATGTGGGCGACTTCAATCTGGTGCGTCGCATCACGCCCGATGGCAAGGTCTTCACCATACTCCAACTGAGCGCCACCCAGGTGTCCTATCAGTACTACCTGGCCGTCTCTCCAGCCGATGGACATCTGTACATCTCGGATCCCGAGCGGCATCAGATCCTGCGTCTGCTGCGCCTCGAGAAGGTCAAGGATCCGAGCATCAATAGCGAGCCGGTTGTGGGCAGTGGACAGCGTTGCATACCCGGCGACGAGGGCAACTGCGGAGACGGAGGTCCTGCACTGCAAGCGCGCCTCTCCCATCCCAAGGGACTGGCCATTGCCGCCGATCGCACGATGTACATTGCCGACGGCACCAACATCCGAGCTGTGGATCCCAAGGGCGTTATACACACCCTGATCGGTCATCATGGGCATCACAACCACTGGAGTCCGGCGCCCTGCTCGGGCACTCTGATGGCCAATCAGGCGCAGCTGCAGTGGCCCACAGGACTCGCCCTGAGTCCCCTGGACGGCTCGCTCCACTTCATCGACGATCGTCTCGTGCTCCGTCTGACCTCCGACATGAAGATCCGGGTCGTCGCCGGCACTCCGCTGCACTGCAGCAACAATGGCCAGGACAGTCGTGTGAACAAGACGGCCACGGACAACGTCCTGGGCACTGTCCTGGCCATGGCCTTCTCGCCATTCGGCGACCTCTACATAGCGGACAGCGACTCGAGGCGCATCAACTCGATACGGGTGGTCGACACGGCCGGCAATATGCGTTACTTTGCTGGCAAACAGGAGGGAACGGGGTAAGTCGACATTCCCAGCATTCCATTGGGAGTACGTTGGTCGGGTATTTGACAACTTGTTTATGCGCATATTTGACCCAATTATGGGACGCTTCGAACGCTTTTTGCCTATTTGCATTTTGGCCAAAAAGGATATACTACTAACTACACTTGTGTTCACACAAATAGTAGTGATTTAGTTGCATATTCGGACACAGTCAGATATATTTCCATAGTTTCGAATTGTTAGTGACAGAATTTGCAAAAGGTCCTGCTGCTCTTCTTTCGATATGTGTAGCTTATAATAATTTTTTACATTTTTCCAAAATTATTATTTAAATATTAAATATTTTTTTCACATTTACTTTAATAATTTTATAATATAAGTTAAATAACGCCAGACTACTTTTCCTGTTTTGTGGCATTAATGGGAGCATTTTTCTATTGAGCAGCCAGAAATTGTTGTTAGTTTAGGAAATCGGGCTAAGAAACATGATCAAACCCACTAGGAAATTCAAATTTGAAGGATTGCATTTAGTTTCTAAAAAAAATACGACATTTTTAAAAAGAAGGTACATTTGTTGTTATATTTTCATAAAAAGCCAAAAAACATTATAAAGATGAAACATCAATTTTAACTTAAGTTTAATGCTTTTTCACGACTACTATTTTTATGAACAGCGTAAATTTTATATTTTTTTTGTAATTTGGTTCTGGTAATAAAACAAATAGTTTACGTTACTTGTAATTTGACAGTTCAATAGACAGGCACTACTATATTTATGAACACGACTGTATGTCTGTCTCAGGGGTGGTGTTTTGTGGCAGTGGGGTACCGTTAGAGCTAGGGGCATAAATAATAAAAAAAAAAAAAAATGCACAAAATTTTCAGCTGCACTTGCACAAAATTTTGTGCAAATGCAACCGAAACTCGGGCAATAAATGTCAATGCAGCTAGTTGTGTGTATATATATGTGTGTGTGTGTGTGTGTGTGTGTGTATGAGTGTGTGTGTGTGTGTGTGTTGCAGGCCAATCGATAGCTGGGCCGCACAGTTTACTTTATTTGACTTGATTAAAACGTTTTTAAAGCATCAAAAACAGTGACCGAAAAATTAATTGGAATTTTGACATTTGGGACTTTTGGCATTCGATGTGCGTGTGTGTGTGTGTGGATTAGTGTGTGTGTGTGTGTTAGTGTGTCACACAGGCATTGAGCATATTTGCATTTTGTGCCGCCCAGTGTTGGCAAACGCATCGAAATGAAATATGCCAATGAAAGCCACACGAATCCAGACGAAAATGCAGCAATTATGAACAAACAGTGCTGCAAAGTGTTTTCCGGCAAACACTGGTATATACAGTTACAAAGTGCTCGACAATGTTTTAGAAAAAAACAACAAGAGTCAGCGCCAAATGAGAATATTGATTTGTAAGCATTGCAGTAAAGTGCTATAAAATGAGCCTAGACACGAATAAATGAATGAATGCAAATGTGATTGATCAGCTATGGATAAATATACAATAAAACTACATTTACTGCACACTTGAAGACTAAATTCGAAAAAAAATAACACCGCTATAAGGTTAAATGACAAAATGCAATTGCAAATAAACAAAATATTTAAACACTACAAAATGAGCAACTGTGATTAAAAATGCTCACTCAAAATGAACAAAACGAATTGTTGAAATGTGTGAATCAATAGTGCGAAAAGTAGAATGCAATAGGTAAATTTTCATAAATAAACTAGAACTAGCAAACTGAAATGCATTTCCAGTTAGGAATTTGGCAAATGAGCTGACAATGGCATGAAGCAGGCACTATCTCTCTCTCTCTCCCTCTCCTTCTATCTCTCTCTCTCGCTATCTCTTTCCATGAGTTGCCACAATATATTATGACAATGTAAACCAATTAATTTGTTTCGCTGATTAGTTTGCGGTTGCCCCAGAGCCACAAGAGAGAAGGATTCACACACGCACACATCAACACACACACACGCACACACACACACACACACAGAGAGAGGTGTAAAACTATGTGCAACTTTATGCAATTGCCAGTTTATTTAATCTAATAGAATTCTATGCGGTCGCTTAGTTTGATGGACACACTGATCAGGGGCGTGGCTTGCCGGGGGGGAAGGATTGAGCTGCTCCTGCTGCTGCTGCTGCTGCGCCCCGAAAATGTGGGGCGTGGCTGGCGCAGACGTGGCCAAAGTAATTAGCAGACACCGCAAACGGCGGCGCGCCAACGACAGAAACTATAAATCAACCTTTTTATTTAGTAGCCACTATCGTTGCTGCTGCTGCTGTTGCTGCTGGGCAGGGGGCGGCAATGGGCGTGGCCGCTGCGCGATAAGCGACTGCGGCAGCGAGGAGGGCACAATGGGGCCACAGGATACAGGACACAGGGTAGAGGACAGAGGACAGAGGACTGAGGATTGGGTTGCCGTTGTCTGCACTTTACTTTAAAATGTTTATCGAACAAACAATGTCATCATAAATACGCGTCCAAGCAGCCAGCCACAGAGTCGGCTTTCAGAAGACACCCCAACCACACTACACCCCCCCACACACACTCCACCACACACACTCCACCACACTGCACCACTGTGTGTGTGTGTGTACACTCAGAGAAAAGCGCTGCTCCTAAGCGGCTTGATCTTTAACATTCAAGTTCAATTTGCACCGAAATAAATCGCTGTCAAACTCAAAATGATCAATAATTGTGCTTAAAAATTCTTGAATCAAGTGATAAATACTCAATACTCAATAATGAGCGCTCTTGCTCCTCATTGAAGAACTTCAATTGTAGACTCAAGCTGATTTATGTATTTTGTGAAATGATTTCAATAAAGATTTATACATCTTTTTGTTAAGTAATCTAGTGAAATTTGCTGAAAATGTTTCGAGAATGTAAGCTGCTTGAGAGTGAGAACAATTGTTACTTAACTTACACCAAAATAGTGTTCAATTTAGGAATCTATTGAAATGACCATAGGATATTCGACACAAATCCTACCAAGAACATAATAAACTAGCATTTGAATTTGGAAATAAATCAATTTTAACTCTTAAAACAAATAAATAATTATATAAATAAGTCCGCTTTTGCAATTTGTAGCATAAAAGCTATACTCGTTTTGGTCTGTGGTTAAAATGCTCAAAACTGGTTTTTTGCTCAGTGTATTTGTCGCCGTCTGTGTTCCGGTTAGCGCAGTGGTGCTGGCGTGGGGGCGGGCGGGGGCGTGGCAGCGACATGTAAACGATGCCTGCGCCACAGATAACGACTGCTTGTGTGTGTGTGTGTGTGTGTGTGTGTGGCTTAACGGTCTAAGCATTTCCTGTTGCATTACTAACGCTCTCTCTCTCGCTCTCTCTCTCTTTCGTTCTATCTCTCTCTTGCAGCACGCAGACCTGCGAGTGTGCAATTGGAAGTGGCAGCAATGGATCGACGGTGCTGGGCACGGGCAGCGGGGGCGCTTACTCAACGACCGTGAATCCGACACGCAATAATGGCGGCACGACGCCAACGACACCAGCTGGCGGAAACGGAAACAATGGCAGCTCGGCAGCGGGCAACGGCAGCAATGGCGGCGGCGGAGGCGGCGGCGGCGGAGTGCTCAACGCTAGTGGCGCCTGCATTTGCACTGGCACTGGCACTGGCAGCAGCGGCCTCAGCAACTCGGGCACCCTGGCCGGCATTGTCGCCGGCGGCAGTCTAATGTCCACCGGACCCACGACCACCACAACTGTGCTGCTGGGCGCCAAGACGACGGCGGGCGGCGGCGGCGGCGGTGGCAACTCGAATCTGGGCGGCGGCGCCACCCTCAACGACGACGGCACCCTGAGCAATGCCGAGACGCTGCTCTCCTCGAACGCTCGCTTCCAGGCCATCTCTGCCATAGCTGTGGCCCAGGACGGTGTCATCAATGTGGCCGATCAAGGTGAGTGACCGAATCTGCATGCTCCTATATAGCACTGGCTGTAAGCATAAGCGATGAGAGCATCCAAAGTGTAGAGTGTACAGTGAGCGAGAAGCGAAGTGAGAAGCATAGAATGCAACTAAGAGAGAAGTTACCAGCAGTTAGCAGTTTGGCTAGTAGCTTGTGAGCTGCAAGCAAGCAGAAGTCAAATGACAACAGATCCCTGAAAGAAGCTACTAGCTGGGCTGGCAATGTGATCGGCGAAGCGAGAAGCGAAGCAGTCAAGGAAGCAACAAGGATAACAGTAAATAAAATGAGAAGAGAGAAGCTATGCAGCGAGAGAAAAGGGCATAAGCAGAAGCACAGAATGCAATAAGCTGAGAGGCTAAGCGAGAAACTAGTCGAAAAGCTAACTGATAGGATAAGTTAATAATACAGTAAAGAAACAAAGCGAGCTCAAATGTAAAAAACAAACAAGCATGGCAGCATTAGAAGCATTCTGATCTGAGTAAGGTCAAACGATAAGTTAAGCGAGTAGCGCAGGCAGTTAAGAAACGAAAAGCGAGAAGCATGAAGAAGCAGCGAATTCCATTCTCTAATTTTCGAGTCCACGTCCTTTTTTTGTGGATTCGGATTCAATTGAAAAATGTTATATTTGCATTAAAAGTTGGCAATTTTGGTTTGAAATTTGAACTAAAATAGTTAATGTATCAAGCTACTTGTTTTTGTTAGTGTGTGTAAACGCATTCTGAACTCTCACAGCTGCTCACTTTTTGCACAATTTGCATTTGAAGTGCCCTAATGAATGGCAAACCGTCCGAGCTGCGTTCATTTTTCGCAATTGCCAATGGCTAATTTGCATTTGGACAGCCGATTTGAGCGATAACATTATCGATTGGCACATTAAGTAATCGAAACTAATTAGCAAAAATACAAATTCATTTGCAACATGTCAGCTGCCAAATGAATACATTCGTACACATATGCCAAACGCATGTTCGTGTCACATGTAACATTTGGGCAAATTCAATTATTCGCTGCAAATATCGCTATCTATCTCTCTCTCTCTCTCTCTCTCTCTCGCTCTCTCTGTCTCCGGTAAACTAACTGGGGGACATTCGCTTAAATAGAAATTTGCCAACTTTCATTGACGGCAACAACTGCAAAACACACACACACACACACACACACAGCACACACACACGCACACACGACACACACACACACACACACACATGGGGGCACACACTTGGAAAATGCGACATTTCCTTTTGGCAAATTTAGATTGTATATATTTTTGCACTTTTCTTCCATTGTATTTTATGTTTTGCCAACAAAATAGGAATGGCCAAAAAAATAAGAGAGAGAGAGCGAGTGTGTGTGTGTGAGTGAGACAGGTTGCTATTGTTAAAAGTAAAGCAGAAGCGGATGTTAAATTTTGCGACATATTGCAAAACACAAAACGCAACAGCAGCAACTACGAATACAAATACAACTACAACTACAACAATGACAAGCATAATAATAATACAAAATAATAACAATAATAATAATGATAACAACAACTTGAAACAGTTGTCGCAGATGTTGTTGTAGCCACTGTAATTGGCCATTATGGCAGCTGAAAGACTGAGAAGGTAAGAAAGCAGGGGCAAATATGGCAAACGGGGGCCAACAATCAGAGCAGAGAAGTAAAAAGCGAAACCAATTTCCGTCACAATTCGAACGAGGACAAATTAGGACGCGATACACACACACGCACACACACGCACAGCAGGTGGAAGAGGAAGCTTCAACAAAATGGCCGCCAATAAATAAGATGAAGCCGAAAAGCAAAAGCTCAAAAAACAACAGCAGAAGAGAAGGCAAATGGGGGCAGCAGTTGCTGCGTTGGCAAGGTATAAATTTGAGTGCATTAGCAAAACGTAATTTGATAAGACCAAAAATGTAATTAATAAATTTCGACAATGGGCGAAGAGAGAGAGAGAGAGAGAGAGAGGTGAAACGAGGCGACGCTAACGATGTGAAGTACACAAAAAATAAAAGGGTGCTTAGAGGGTAGCTGGGTGTGGGAGGGTCGGCTTGACAACGCAACACGAATTAATGAAGGGCAGGGCATAGAGAGCATAGAGAATCAAATAAAGAAACGTAGAAACGTAGAAGAAGTAAAAGACGCCGAAGAAGAAGAAGAAGCCGTGGAAAGCAAATCAATGACTATAATTAATCAAGTTTTAGTCGTCGTGCGCAGGTTGAAGGGAGGTGGGGGTGGGTTGAGGGTGGGGGTGGGTTGGGGGTTGGGGATGGGTGAACACGTGTGAGTGATTGCCTGCGGGGGCTGCTTGGGCAGGGGGCAGGGGGCAGAGGGGTCTCTTCTGCCCTGTTCTGTTCTGTTCGTCTGGCCGAAAGCGAAAAAGTGAAAATCAATCTTATTACCTACGCGGGCAAAATTGGCGCAACTAATGCGAACAGCTACAGAGCTGTAAGCCCCCCTTTTAGTGTCTGTCCCCCCCCCTTTCAGCGTGGCTCCACTCTCGGCATGAGCAGGCATTAATCAAGAGCACACTGCCACGGACTGTGTGTGTAGACAAGACATTTAGACATATACTACACACGGAAAAAATCGACAGTAAATCTACAAGCTTAATTGTCGGTGGAAAAAGCGCTCACTGCCAAACAAAATATAAATATATACAAAATATATACTATATATGTAGTCTTATTAATGATATAGAACTGTAGCATATAGTTATTCTTGCTTTATGATGTAGTCAACTAAGATCAGTATTCATTTACATTCTTACTTGCTTACATGTAGTAAGGTAAAACCAGTGTTGAGCATAGTTTTCATAAATTTGCTTATTTCAATAACTGTACTCTTGAAAAAAAGAACTTTTATGGAATGTGAACGTAGGATTCCAAACAGATTTCCTCTTCCTTACTCTAAAGGCAACAAATTATAAAAAAAAACAAATGGTAAATATGTTACTGACAATTTGACTGTAATATTTTACAGTGTAGAAGGTTTTTGGGGTTTGGGTGCAGGTTTGGAGGGTTTTGTTAGCCCCAGCAAAACGTAAATAAGCTTCATTAAAAGCTTACAGCTTAAGTGCCGATTGGTGTGCTTGTGTCTGTGTGTGTGTGTGTGAAAAATTGTTGCGTTTAATGCGTTGCCAGCACTGTGAAAGAAGAAGAAGAAGAAGAAGAAGAACATCGAGAGGAAGAGGAAGAGCAAGCGCGGTGAGAATTGGAGCAAATGACAACGCAAAAGCTGATCAATAGAAGGTGTCGAGAAGAAAACGTCGTAGCAGTAATCAGAAAAGTTGTAACTAACTAAACTCATTAATCGCCCACACACACACACACACACACACACACACACACACAGGCAGGGGGGCAATACTTGGCTTATAATTAAAAAGAAAAACTCATTGAAATTGAGTTTCATAAACTATGAAAAGTTTAGATGGGCACAACAACAACAACAAGAACATCAACAAACTGCCAGCTAAATAATCAACAATTTATCATCGCGTGCTTGCTGCGAAGTTGCCTTCTCAGCTGCTCTTTGGGGTCGCATTCGTAAATGTTGCGCTGGCTTGCTTTTAAATTGAATTTCATATATTAGTTGTATACAGTTTAGTACTATTTCATTATTTTCCATAATTGCACTCACTTTGACACCTCAAAATCTTGTTGAATTCCCTACTTTTACCAAGTTACAGACAAAAGTTGCATTTTAATACCATATGGCATTGATTTGACTATATATAGTGTTGGAAATTTGGACAATTTTGTTTTAAATTTCAAACCAAACTTATATATTGTATGCAACAGTCTTTTTTACTGTGTGTGCTTATTGTCTTTAGTCTAACGGTAATTCTTTCCAATTCCCCTTTGTTTTTCATTCGTTAACGTTTTGCTTACATATGGCAAGTCAACTTTGAGGAACACAGCCAACAGAAAACCTGTAGCTCATTTAATTATTGGCTCTCTCAGCTCTCCAATTTCGTTTTGTGCTGCATTCGTTAACGTTTCAGTTGGCCCGATTTGCATCGAGCTGGTAACTGGTAACTGGTAACCAAGTAACTGGAATTTGCGCTCGCAAGAGTTTTGCATGCTAAACGCACAACGAGCGAAAATAGGAGGAGCAGCAAATGCATTTATATTCCATTTGAATGAATATTGGCAACACTTGCGAGAGCTGCCTGCCTGCCACATATGCCAGCTACAAAAACAGCTTAAAACCAGTGGAGCTGAACGACTGAGCGACTGAACGACAAACCGATAGACCGATAGACCCACAAAAACCGATACATACACTGAGCGTGTGGGCGTGTGCCATAAAAACCGAAAGAGAGGCACATACAGATAGCGAGAGAGAGAGAGAGAGACAGTGGACAGAGACTGAATGGCAGCCAGCCCTTTTGGCACAGCGTCGGGGCACAAACAAGTTGTTCACTTTATGGGGTCATTACCATTACATTACATTACATTATACACACACACACACACACACACACACACACACTCCGAGTAGTGGAAGGGGGCGGGGCACGCCCTCGCAACCTCCAGGCGAAGCAGATTGCATTGCATTGAAATTCGCTCAATCGTTGAGCGCCACAGCATATTTGGCGCTATGCCAAACGTCCTGCGTCCTACCCCCTTTATCCTTCTCGTGCCTTCCCTCGCTGAACTTCCTGTTTCGCCCCGCTGCCAACAAAGCAGAAAACTTGTCCCAAAATGTGACCCCATAATGTGGATACTCAGCCAACTGCTGCGGCCGCTGCTTCCTCTCTCTAGCTCTCTGCTCTTGTGGGTAAATGAACTGTAATGCAATCAAATCAACACCCCCGAAAAAGCAACAAGAATGTATTAAATATTTGATTGTCATATGCGAGCGATAATCATCATTTTGAATGCGAATGAATGTTGTGAATGTCGAAAATAATAAAATACACGCAATGGACTACAGTTGCAGCCGGCAGTAATGCAACTCTGAACAGCAGCTACTTACTCTTGGCAGTCACTGTTCTACTATTCTATGCCCCCCTCTATCTCTCTCTCTCTCGCTCTCTGGTTCGTTCTCTGTCTCTATCTGTCAGTCTGTTGTCGTCAGTGTTTGTCATGCAAAGCTGGCAGAAAGCAAGCAAATTTATGCAAATCCAAAGCGATTTACCAACACTAACTTAAAATGTAACGCAACACAGGCAACAGCAACAACAGCAACAACAACAATAACGTCTACGCTGAACAACAGCCAGCAAATTGCACAAAAATACTTAAGGCAGACTCGTCCTTCCTCTCTCCTCTCTCCCCTACCCTGCCCCTCTTATTTTCCCTCTTTGTTTTTTGGGTGCAGTGATTTTAAAACTTGAAACGTTTTATGAGGCAACAAAATGAGAGGGAAGCTGGGCTAGTAAAAGCAAACAGCTGCAAGAAGTTGGCGTTTAGCTTAAGCAAATGCAGTCGCTGCAAACAAGAGTGACTAAGAGAGAGAGGAACGAGAGTAGGAAGAGCTCGAGATGGACTAAGGCCTACGACAGCAAAGAGAATTTAATGACAGTTTTAAAGCTCTTTCTATGTATACATACATACAATACGCTCTAGACATTGCATAAGGTTATATGCCAGACTAAACAGGCACACAGCAGCTGTTAAAGCAATCAAAAGCACATCTTGTAACATTCCTCTCCTACATACGTATATTGAATACAATATCTCAATGTGTAACTCACCTT
This sequence comes from Drosophila flavopinicola, assembly GCA_035042425.1. Taxonomy (NCBI): domain Eukaryota; kingdom Metazoa; phylum Arthropoda; class Insecta; order Diptera; family Drosophilidae; genus Drosophila; species Drosophila flavopinicola. The sequence continues at coordinate 466,497 of JAWNLL010000438.1, read as the reverse complement.
CATTTGGCAATCTTTCGCTTCTTTCTTCCTGTGCATTTTAGGCTCACTGCACGTTCTGGCCCTGGAGCACTATTTGCCATCGCACGACGAGAACGGCGAGTTCCACATACCCTTCCCGCCCTCGAGCGAGATCTACGTGTTCAATCGCTATGGGCAGCATGTGGCCACCAAGGATCTGACGTCGGGCAAGACGCGCTACAGTTTCCTCTACTCGAAGAACACGAGCTTTGGGCGACTCTCGACCGTCACGGATGCGTCCGGCAATAAGATTCAGTTCCTGCGCGACTACAGCAATGTGGTGAGCTCGATCGAGAACACGCAGGACCACAAGTCGGAGATACAGATCAATGGCATTGGCATCATGACCAAGCTGAGCGAGAAGGGGCGGCAGGAGATCGAGCTGGACTACGACAGCAATACGGGTCTACTGAACTCACGCTCCTCCGGCGGCGAGACGTACATCTATCAGTATGATGAGTTTGGCCGTGTCACCGGCATGATACTGCCCAGTGGTGAGATTGTGCGCATCACTTCCCAGCTGGCCGATAACAAGGGACTAACGGTCTACGTGCACGCCTCCGTTGAGTCGCTGTTCTCCAGGGAGCGCCTAACCGGACCCGGTGCTGGCGATGGCAATGCCAATGAGCTGCTGGTGCTGGGTGGTGTACGCTCCACGTTCCTCAGGCGTGGACGTGCTCACGCCGATGCCGAACTGAAGGCGAACAATACGCTGGTCATTCACGGCGCCAATGGCGTTGTTGTGGAGGCTTCAGCTGTCGCCCGGCATCCACTGCTCGAGGCGGCTCTGCCCGTCGAAGCGGAAATGCTGGCCATGTGGTCGCATCAGAGCGTCACCATGGGCGATGGTCTGACCAACTCCATGTACTCGGTGTACAATCTGGTTGGCGATGTGCGCAATCCGCAGCAGACGCTGAATCGCGAGATCTGGGTGAATCAGTCGCGCGTAATCGGCGTGGAGTTCGATCAGTTCACGAATCGCGAGACCTTCTACGATTCGCAGCGTACCCCGATCCTGATAGTGGCCTACGATCAGTCCGGCTTGCCCAAGTCGTACTATCCGGCCAACGGCTATCCCGTCAACATCACCTACGATCGCTTCAATCGCGTCGAGGGCTGGGCCTGGGGTCCTGCGGAGCTCAAGTACAGCTACGATCGCCACGGCCTGCTCTCGGAGATCACGTCGCAGCAGGATGGCATCATTTCCTTTGTGTACAACGACTGGAACCTAGTCTCCGAGATCGGCTTGGCCAGCCAGCGCAAGTTTGTGCTGCAGTACGACGATGCAGGCGGTCTGCGACATGTGGTGCTGCCCTCGGGCACCCGCCACAGCTTCAGCATGCAGACATCGATCGGCTTCATACGCTGCACGTACACTCCGCCGGGCAGCACGCGTGCCTATCTGCAGCACTACAGTCATGCCGGAGCCCTGCTCCAGACCATCCTGCCCGGAGACGGTGCTCGCATCGTGTACCGCTACAACGCCGCCGGTCAGCTGACCGAGGTGGTGCATGGCGATGGACGCAGCGAGTTTCAGTACAACGACGCTACCGGCATGCCCAGCACCGTGTCGCACTCGGAGCGCGAACTGGAGTACCGCTGGGACTTTGAGTATGCCGCTGGCCTGCTGACCGAGGAGCGCATCGATTATGTGGCCAAGACCGGCCTGAGCAATGCCAAGTTCAGCTACGAGTACGACAACCAGTTGCGCGTGGTAGCGCTGCAGGGTCGCATCGGCGGTCAGAATCTGCCCAGTCAGGCCTATGCCTACGACAGACGCACCGGTCAGCCGAGTCTCATCGGCCAGTTCAAGTTCACGCGACCCGCTCTGAACCAGACGCAGCTGCACGATGGATGAGCCGGCCGACCCGCACCGTCGATGGGCGTTCCAGACGCAGCGCATGGCCCTGGCCATACACCGACTGGAGGTGTTCCGCATGGAGTTCTCCTACGGGGTGCATGGTCGCATCGCGCAGACGCGCACCTACACGCGCAACATGGCCGTCAATAGCTACACGAACGTGAAGAACTACACGTGGGACTGCGATGGGCAGCTGGTGGGCGTGGAGGCGCAGGAGCCGTGGGGCTTCCGCTACGACGACAATGGCAATCTGCTGTCGCTCACGTATCGCGGCAACACCATACCCATGGAGTACAACGCCCAGGACCGCATCGTCAAGTTCGGCGAGGGGCAGTACAAGTACGATGCTCGCGGACTGGTGGCGCAGAATGCGCGCGAGGAGCGCTTCCACTACAACACACAGGGTCTGCTCGTGCGCGCCTCGAAGCGGGGACGCTTCGATGTCAAGTACTACTATGATCACCTGAAGCGGCTGACCACGCGCAAGGATAACTTCGGCAATGTCACCCAGTTCTTCTACACGAACCAGCAGCGACCCTACGAGGTCTCGCAGATCTACTCGCCGCGCGACGGCAAACTGATGTCGCTCACCTATGACGATATGGGTCATTTGATCTATGCCCAGGTGTACAGGCACAAGTACTATGTGGCCACCGATCAGAGTGGCACTCCTCTGATGCTCTTCAATCAGTACGGCGAGGGTATTAGGGAGATAATGCGTTCACCTTTCGGTCACATTGTCTACGACTCGAATCCCTACTTGTATCTGCCCATTGATTTCTGTGGCGGCATTCTGGATCAGGTGACCACGCTGGTGCACATGGGCGATGGGCGTGTCTATGATCCGTTGATTGGCCAGTGGATGTCGCCGGATTGGCAGAGGGTCGCCGAGAGGATTATAACACCCACTCGCTTGCATCTGTATCGCTTCAATGGCAACGATCCCATCAATGTGGGCCAGGAGCGACACTATCCCGCCGACTTTGCCAGCTGGCTGCTCACACTGGGCTACAATGTGGCCAATCTGATGCCCCAACTGGCCAAGGACCTGGTGGCAGCCACCCGCACTTGGGGCCGTCCGCCCGCCAACCCGATTGCGCTCAACATGCGTCGTCCCTTCGACAATATACCCACCATGGCCGTCGAGAGCGGCTTCCTGGCGCACCTCAACGTCCGTCGCATGTCCGACTTCGAGCAGCTGTCCGCTCCACCCCGATCCGCACTCAAGTGCGATGTGATGGATCCCTCGCCGCGCTCCATTGGCTCCGACACAGAGCCGCCGTTCGGCAAGGGCATTGTGGTGTCGCGCACCGCCGACGGCCAGGCGATTGTGTCCAGCGTGCCGGCGGCGAATGCCATCTATCGCGATGTCTACACGAGCGTCTTCAATCGATCCAAGCTGCTGCCGTTCACGTTTGTGGTGCACAATGCGCAGCAGGACTCGTTCTTCTTCGTCAAGGAGGACGCGTGGCGCGCCAGCGAGGACAGGCAGCAGCTGAAGCGTCTGCAGGGTCAGGTGAACACCACCTTCCATGAGATAACGCGCGAGGCGACGCCTGCAGCAGCAGGCAGTGCTGCCTCAGGTGCTGCAAGTGGTGGTGGTGGTGCTGCAGCTGCTGCATGCTGCTGCTGCAGGCGCAGGTGGCAACTATCTGGATGTGAAGATCCACGGTGCACATGCCATCATCAACTTGCGCTACGGCACCACAGTGGCCAAGGAGCAGCAGCGTCTGATGCACCACGCCAAGCTGACAGCGGTGCGCAAGGCGTGGCATCGCGAGAAGGAGGCGCTGCGCAGCGGACTCACCACAGTGCTGGAGTGGACGCAGCAGGAGAGCGACGAGATCCTCAAGCAGAGCTATGCCAACAACTACGAGGGTGAGTACATACACGACGTCGCCCTCTACCCGGAGCTGGCCGAGGACCCCTACAACATCAAGTTCGTGAAGAAGAAGGGCGCCACCGGGGGGGCGGCAGGTGTGCCCAGTGTGCAGCGGCGACGGCGCAGTCTGCCCTGGTCCAGCGATGACCAGGATGCGACGGAACCTCCGCCGGTTGCATGTTGACTCATAACCGAGATCGACATGCCGCCGCCGGTTGCCTGTTGATTTGTAACTGCAATTCAAGAGATCAATATGAAACAAGAGTCCCCCACTAAATATAATTAAAATATTTATAATTATCATAATTACGAGTATTATATAGCCACAAGAAAGATAGAAACGAAGCAAGGCGCAACTGTACTAAATACTAAATAAATAGGCCTACAACAACAACAACAACAACACAACAAGAACAAGAACAAGAACAAATATACATGTTACTCAATACATTTTTAAGTCGATTGCTATAAAAAGAATAAAAAGAAAAAGGAAATTTTTTTTTTTTTTATTAATCGTTAGACATTAGAAATGCGACAAAGCGAATGCATACAAAATATAATTATAAATAAACTAGAGCTATAGCATATATATGTATATGTGTATGTGTGTGCGTAAAGCGAGTATACATACATATATGCTCCAAATATATATACATAACATATATACGGTAGTTATACGTTAGATATATATGGAAGAAGCCCAAAAGCTAAAACTAAGCCCCCAAAAAATAAATATACACACATATATATATATAAATATATACATGCCTAAATGTACATGCATATACATACACACAAACAATAAGCGGACGGAGAGATGCAGCATTGGATGATATAGGGGCAAGGCGCGCCCAAAATTATAGAACAAGAAGAAGAAAAACGAAAAAGGAATTTTTGTTTTTTTTTTTTGTTATTTAATCGTGGTACTCGAGCTTTTTGAGACTGGCATAGTTTTAAACGAAATCAACCAATACATACACACACACAAACACATACACATACACACATATATCTATATATATATATATATGTATATGTATGTAGCAACAAGAATAAAAATATAAAAAGCAACTGTAGCATAAGCCCAGGCGACCAGGCCGCAAAATTCTCTGTGTCTCATTAGTCACAAAGCAGGCAGCTGGCATAAAACATAATAAACTAAATATATATTGATACATATATGTATATGTGTATATGTACCCCCATTATTAAATGTATATAAAAATAATAAAAAAAAAAATGCAAGCATAGTCTTAGGCGTCGTCGCAGCTGTAGCTAATTAATGCCAAGTTTAGACCAAACGCAGAGCAAGGCAACCAAGAGAGTAAAGGTAGTTAAGAGAAAGAAAGCAAACACATGCTCATGCTATATAGCCAACTTTATATGTATACACAAGGAAAACAAAAGAAACAAGCAAACGTCAAATTTAAAGAAAATTTAACTAACAAACAAAACAAAAAATACAAACCATATGCGCCATAAACTATAACTGTAACTGTAATTCTAGCTGTAAAACGACGCCGCCAATAAAACAGGCCAAGCTAAATTGTTAAAACAAAAGAAACATAAGAAATGATCAACATTTAACGTAATTTATAAACTCCAAATTTAGCTTTTATAACAATTTTATTTCTATTTTTTTTTCAATGCCTAAATTAAGCTATGATTTTAACTAATTTATTGTAGGCAGGAGTATTAAATATTAAAATAATTAAAATATATTATGATTTTAAAATTATACATACAATTTTTTTTATCACAAAATAAACGTACTTTTAGCATAAAATATTATATTATATGTATTATGTAAAATGTTTTGTTATTATTTGTAAGTTTTGCGCGAAATACACAAAAAATGAGCAAAAAAAGAAATGAGAAATATATAAATAAAGCTTAAAATGAAAAACAAGAACAAAAAGCAGTATTAAACACATAAAACAAACAAAATATATAAAAAAAAAGTGGATAATGGGAATTCCCAGACAAAATTTCAGATTAGATTCGCTTCTGATTCAAACTCACATTCACGGGCAGCTGATTCATTTTCTTCCGTCCAACAACAAAGCTCGAGCAAAACTTGAATAAACACACACACACACACACACACACACATACAATTGAGTTTTAACTTTGGTTGCAGTTTTGGCATTTTCATTTTGAAAGAAACTTTTCTTTTGATGAATTGGTGCTTATCGAATTTATTGCAAGCAAAAAACTACTTAGAATAAACGATTGTAAAAATATATAAAATAACAAAATAGATTTTTTTTGTCCTTTAGCGCTTAAGTGGAGCAAAATGTAGATTTGGCCTAAAACAAATTGCTGAATTAGTTGCAAAAACAAAAACCAGGAAAGAAAAAATTAAATTTTTTATAAAATGGCAAAGTCGTAAAGAAAAGTGGCCAAAATGGAGGAAGAAAGCAGAAAAAAACAGAAGAACATACGAATTAAAATTGGGCAATTGGCGTAATACTAATAGTAACAATAAAGATAACGATAACGATAGCGATAGTCGATAGTCGATAGACGATAACGATAACACGTTTAGTTTGTAATAAAAATAGAACTTGGCAAACACCGCACCCGACCTAAGCAACTGCTAGCTAGATACATTCACATATGTATGACAAATACATAGTACATACGTACAATATGCATGTTCACGTATCGTATGTGTTGGGGTCGTGTGTGTGTGCCACACATACATACATACATAGGTACATAACATAGCGTTATATCAAAAGCTTCAGCTACATAGTTGTAGGTACAGTCACGTCGCAATGGCAGAGAAACAGACAGAGACAGAGACAGAAACAGAAACAGAGAGAGGGATAGAGAGGAGTTGATTTTTGTGTAAATACTTCATAAGGCTAAAACTAATATGGTAAACTAGTGTTGTATAACGCATATGAGTATATAGCACCATGCATTGATAACATTTTTTTTTACTGTTTTTTCTGTGGCTTTTCTCGTCGCTCGCGCCTAAAATACTTAAATATAAATGTAAAGAAAATGAAAGGAAACAAAACAAAACAAAAATACTATATACAGAGCTACATATGCATATATACTACAGATATATTATATAAGTATATATATATATATATATATGTGTATGGATAAAATACATAGTATTAATATGCATACCAATTGGTATTTTGGTATTTAACTGGTATGTATTTTTGTGTGTACTGTACTTTGAGTTTCGGTTTTCCGTTTCTCTTTTGTTAATTGGCAAACCAAAAACAATTTGACAAACAAAATAAAGAGCAGGAGTCAGTTACCTATTAGAATTTGGCAAGCATAAAACAAAACAAAAAACAAGCAAAAAACAAATATGGCAAAAAGCTAAAAACATTAAAAACAAATTGCTTCAAAAGCAACAAAATACTAAAAATACTAAAAAAAATATAAAAAGCCAAAAACAAGAAATAAAAGCAAAATTGCACACTCGAAAAAATAAACCTAGAGCAGAGCAAAAAAATGGCTTAAAGAACAAATACAAAAAGAAAAAAAAAACAATATTTATATGTAAATAAAATGGTATTTTAGTATATTTATGTTAGAGCGCCGTCAAATAAAAAAAGGCAAAAGTCATGCAAGAAGAAAACAAAAATACTTAGCAAATAAAGAAACAGGGAAACAATTGAGATAAAAATTAACATTTAAACGTTTTGCACACAAACAAACCAAAAGATACAAAACACACACTGCCACACATACATACATACAAACATACATACACACACACACACACACAGATAAACACACTGCCACATAGACATATACACTCACACACACACACACACACACACACATATATATACTCACAGCACTGAAGCGACAACTACAACTACAACAAGATGAAGAAAAACAAAACAAAATTTAGCAACAACAAGAATTTATGAGATATAATAAAGAAAAATAACTAAATACAAAATAAAGTAAAGACAGTAAAAGCGACAGAAACAAAAAAAAAACAAAAAAAACAGTTATTATTAAAAAAAACAGAAGAACAAATTATATTTACTAGACAAAAAAAAAACAACAAAAATACCACACTCACACGAAAAAAAAGGAAAACTTAAAGTTTGTAGTATATCAACTATGTATTTCACAAAAAATAGTAAATAACATAAAAAGCAAAACCAAAAAAACAAAACAAAAAAAAAATATTGTAGGACAAATTCTACTAAAGTAACGTAATAAAAAAGAAAAACCTTTTTTTTTTGTAAACCTAGTGAAAACGCCCCGTACCCCAAGCAAAAAAAAAGAAAGAACGCGGAAATGAGCTAAGTAAATGAGTAAAATGAGAGCAGAATGAGCGACAGAAAAAATGGAAAAGATTCACAGCAGACGATTTAAAACTAAGCATCTATATATAACGATAAAAAGAACAATTATATATGGCATTATATTACAGCAAGCAAGCGGAAATAATAATATACATACATAATAATAATAATAATAATAATAATTATAATAATAACAATAATAATAATGATTATATATGTATGTGTAATAATTAATAAATATTTTAAGCGTATTAAGTTGAATTATAAAATAAACCACACACACTTCTGAGGATATCAAGGGTCTAAGAATAAATAAAAACTAATGAATTAATTAAAAATAAATAAATAAATGAATATAAAGCTAAATGTCAAACAATGTCTTTCTCTTTGCATGTGTCTAGTTTTTAGATTCTCCCAAATTCAGATGGTTTCATTTCAGCTGTGGTTCGTATTTATTCAAGGATGTTTGCAAAACAAGGTCAAGTAATAGAAGCTGCACCCAAGTCTGAGTAATTACAATTAAAATGTTTGAGGCATATAAGTATTTCTCATTGTAAGATCTCGAGAACTCTTCAGCTCTCAGCTGAAAATACTCTATTTGCATTTGACATTGGCTTGGTCCCAGGTTCTAGTTCCCAGCGTCACATTCTACAAATAATTGAAATACTTGACAGCTTGCTTCTCAAGCGCCTCGTAATAAATATATAGGCGTACACTGATAACTAAAAGAGAAGGTCAGTCATAACACTCACAATGCAAGTATTTGGCTTGTTTTGTTCTATATTCAAATCAAGTATACGTCATGCTTATGAATATGTATTTTTCAGCTTTTTTTCGTAATTTGATGTTAGTTTATTGCAATTTGTTAGTGATTAATACTTAAGTATTTGGAATAACTTAATGCTTAGTTACAAACTAATTTATTTTAGTTGATTTGTATATCAAGTATACGCTTATAGATAGAAAATTGTGCTACATTTGTATTTTCCAGTGTATACTTTGTGCTGTACTTGCAGTCAGCCTCCCTTTTGGCTGCACTCTTGTTGCTTTTATTGTTAAATATTCAAATTTATACATAGCATCTTGAGCTGCAGCTAGAGTACAGCGCAGTTGTTGCTGTTTGCCAACTACAAACTATGTGTCAACAGAGCGCCTCAAATGGGTGGCTGGAGGGTAGCCCCCGGGCCCCTACCGCTGCTGTTGTGCTGCAGCCAGGTGGCCAGCTTCCAGGTAACTTTGAGCCGACTGACAGCGACAGCTGAAGAAAACTGCAACAAAAAACGCAAAACAAAAACAACAGAGGAAAAGAAAAGAAGCAGAGTTGCTGCTGCAGCTGCATTATTTATCATGAGGCGTTGAGCATTCGCCAAAAACTGAAGGGGTTGTATCTTCCACACACACACACACACACACACACACACACACACAACACACACCCTTCTCTGTCCCTCAGTCACAAGTTGAAGATGCGCGACTGCAGGTCGAGGTTGTTCGCTCGGCTCTTTGCATTTGAATTAAAGAGCACGGGCATCATCATCATCATCGGCCTCAGCATCCACCTCATTGTGGGAGGGGGGGGGGGGATGCCTTTTCATCCTGCTCATTCCCATTCCCATCATTCGGCACATCATTATCAGCATTCGCCAACATCATTATCATTATCATTGTCATTATCATCGCTGCAGTCGTCTCTCGTTTTGTTTAAGTGCCAGTAGCTGGCAACGTTTACATTTTTTGACAGCAGCCGCAAAGGCGAAACCACCAGGCCGAGCCACCCGAGCCACCCGAACCACCCGAAGAACCACCATGCGTGAATATGTTAAAAATGCAACCTGCATCTCAGTTCGCCTCTTTTATAATGCCCTCTGCCCATTTGCAGTGGGGTTTAATAGCCTTGTGCGAGTGTAATGATATATGTAATAGGACGAGTTGCAGACATCTTACAGTGGTAGTCATATATATTTTGACAAACTGTAGTCTGTGCTTTCCGTTATATTAACACTCTTCTACTTTCAAAATCATGGATTTGATTTAATTTTGGCTTAGCTTGAATTCGAAATGAAATTAGCACTGTCTGTTGTCTTATGTTCTCGATTAAATCGGCTCTTGATGGACTTATTCGCTCGCTATATACTCATCTTAATTTAAGAGTCATAAGAGTGATGTGGCTTGTCTTAAATCAAACACAAACTAATTTAGTTGACAATTTCGCTTGTATTTGACATAACTAATTAAATTATTGGAGCATATTTCAGCAAATATATGAACTAGATTTAGTATATAGTACTATTTAGTCTTCTATACGCTTCAGGCATAAGTCCGATGAAAAATATGTAAGCATATCTGTTAAGTCTTTGCGAAAGGCCTAACAGCCAGAATACGAATACATGAAACCTTTGCTGCTTTAATCGCATTTATTACATGTCTATCACTCAAACCTAAATAAAATTAATAGATAAATACATATAAAAGTAAACAAACAAATATATTTCGTGGTTAAGGCTAAGGACTTTCAGTGAGAAATATATTATATATTAAAAATGTGTTTCGATGAAAATACGAATGTTGTATTGTATATCAAATCGAAGCCAAGTATAGGGTATGCCCTAGTCGAGCACACTCGACTGACAGACTCTTACATGTCTTGTTGTTATTATTGTTGCTGTTGCTGTTGCTGTTGTTGTTACTGTTGTTGTTGTTGCATGTAATTCAAAGTATGCACATACACTTGACATTCCAAAGCTGTCATTTCGTTTGGGCGCCTGTGCAAATATTTATGAGCAGCACTGTACTGGCCAGGTGGGGCCAGGTTCTGTTATGGGGTGGCAGCCCTGCCGTGTCTAATGAGCACTGGGCTGCATTATCAATGCGGCCCAGCGCAACTTTTAAAGCACTGCCAAGTGGATAGTGGGCAGGATATGGGGGGATGTGGAGGAGCGGCAGGACACTCAGCCTCACATACAGTGAGCGCTAATGGGCAGTGGACAGTGAGCAACACTCGCGCGTAATCAGCTTACGTAAATGTGCGTGGATGCGGTCAAATGTAGTTGAGGATTTACGCAAAAAGGATTTCCATGCTATAAGCCAGCAGCAGCCAGGCAGCAAGCAGCTAGCAGCAGGCAGCAGGCAGTTGCAGCAGCTGCCAGGACATGCGCCAGGATGCTGGAAGGAGGAGGGGAGGGGGGTGGTTGGGAAAGATGGCGCTGAGCTGTTGCCAAACGACGCGTTGGGGCAGTTGTCGGCCAAATGTTAAGTCGCAGCTGCTAAGTAAGTTGGAGTCAAGTGACGAAACAGCCAGCTGCACCTGCAGATCCTGGCACATCCTTGGGCTGCCTGTGACTACAGCACTCGGGCGACTTATGCACACAGACAAAGGACACCAGCAGTTGGCAAAGATGTGTGCCGGCTTTAAAGCATTCAACGTATGCGAATCAATGCCGCTTTTTTTCTATCTGATGAATCGCAATGACGAGTCCTTTGAGGGCAATGAGTGCTGCAGCTTATTCAAATCAAAGTGTGTCCATAATAGGAATTTCGCAAAGCACATGCCTTTGGGGTGCCAGAGAGCCTCAAGCAAGAGAGCCTCTGCAAAATCAGTGAACATCCTTGTCGCTCAAGGACAGTTTCCTAAAAGTTTGTCACCAACATTTATTCTGCACCTAAAACTTACACAATAATTGCATATTTCATTATCTTTTGATTTTTTTATAGCATATATGTTGTAAAATTGTATTTTTAGCGATTGTATAATAATATAATGCAGCTGCTCTGTCAAAACTTCTGCCAATAATGACTGAAGCTGATCCTTGGGCAATGATCTTAGGCAAGTGGAATGTGACTAGGAAAATGTTTAGCACGGGTTATTAAATGGAGTTTATGGAAGAACTTCAAAGTCTCGGCGGGAAATTAAATCTTTATATATATTGAGTTTTGGTTTTTGCCTGCGGCAAGTAAGAATTATGAGGAATTTTTTATACCCATACAATTTAAAATATCAAAAAAACATTATTATGATTTATAGTCGATATTCATTACTCATTTTATATGTTTATCAATTAAAAAGCATGGGAGTAATTAATTATTGACGATCTTTTTGTTTATTAAGAAAGCTGTTAGGTGAAAGCTCAAATCAATAAATAAATAAACAAAATAAATAAAACAAGTGGGAAAGGTATATTTTCGGCGTGCCGAAGATTTTATGCTCTTTTCGAACATTTAGGCAATTTTCACGCTGCCAACTACACCACCGAAATATTTAATGACGCATATCTTTGCTAATTATAACTGAATCGATTTGAAATTATGAACATTGATGAGTTATAAATATGTTCAAGTGTACAAGGAAATTTTAGGCGATAGCTTTGAAAAGTTCGGATATATGACTAAAACCTACTTCGAGTTGTATGGCAGCTATAAGATATAGTGGTCCGATCCGGCCGGCTCCGACCAATGTGCTGTACATTTAAATAATAGGTATCTGTGCAAAGTTTCATCGCGATAGCTCAAAAACTGAGGGACTAGATCCCATACATAAAGACAGACAGACAGACAGTCGTGCTTAACATGCTCAAGTGTCGTGTCACGAGCTCATTGCTAAGACGAACTATTTGCCAAATGTCTTTGATGCGGCAATGAAACATCAAAAAGATGCAAAGTCAACATGACACACACACACACAGACAAAAGCGTGTGTGTGTGTGTGCCGGCCACATTATTAACTAGTCGACAATTTGCTGCTGAATGAACTTGCTGAGGGCGCAACAAAGGCGCTCGCCGAGTAGGCGTGACACAAGTGTCAAGGACCAAGGAGCTGCTGGATTTGGTGGTGTGTAATTGGGGGAGGTGGGGTGGGGGTATGCTAAAGCTGAGAGTGATGGAGAGTGGGTGGGGGTGAGGCTGAATTTGTGATGTGGCTGCCGGTGCTGTGGGCAAACTTTTGCATATTTGTTAAATACTTTAATTAATAATTTAGAGAGATAGCTAGCGAAAAAGAACACAAGCAGAGCGAGAGAGAGAGACAGAAGAGAGGAGGAGAGGTAAAGCGGAAAGCGGAAAGACACAAGGACAGTCTGTTGTGAGAGGCAGTGCCTCTGTCGCTGACAAACAAACAAACAGCAGCAGAAGTTGAGCAAACAACTAACAAAAGATCAAGGATTATGCGTGCCCACACACGCATACAGCGCATGTGTGTGTGTGTGTGTGTGTGCGTGGGTGTGCGTGTGTTCAGGCAGGATGTGCGGCACGTTGATGTGGTCGCCGTCGTCCTCCGAGGACAGGTCGCCGCTCCGCACTCGAATCTCGTTGCTCAGTGCTCAGTGCTCGGTGCTCGGCTTTTGTGCTCCGCCAAAGAAAACAAAGAAGATTAGACTAAGCGAAGAAAGAGGCGAAAAGGACAAGGAAGGAGCCACGAGTACACTGAAAAAATGACAGATCAATATAAAATAGACTTTTGAAATATGCATATTTTTTTCTTCAGATTTACTCGCATCAAAATAAATTTGTGGGTATAAAAATAAAAATATGGAAATTATTAATTGGAAATGAATGAAAGCCTAGTGGTGCGAGAGGGATAGCACATCTTGAATTTCAAGACAAAGGACGAAAGGCATTGCGCAAAATTTAATTATTGTTTTAAGTAATTTGTAAGACAATAGAGAATTTATATTTTAGAACTGATATTTCAAGCTTGAACATTTGAAGCGAATAAAAAGTATGTGGTTGTTAGAAAAAGGCAGAAGTAAATACACATTAGCTGTTGGCAGCTAAGGGTTTAAGCTTCAATATTAATAATAATAAATAAATAAATAATGATAATAAAATAATAATATTCAATAATATTGTTTCAATATGGAAAATATAATATTTTGGTGACTGAACTGATGTTTGGTCTCAGTGTAGGAGTGAAGCGGTCTGAAATGCTCATAAGGCAACTTGATGAGTTTAATTATTTGAATGCTTGAGCACACACACACACGCACACACACACACACACACACACACACACACGCAGACACACACACACACACAGACACACATTAGCTGTGGAAGGGGGCCAAGGGCGCGCTAGTCAAACAAAAGGCAGCTGCTTTTGTCACATGCCTACCCCCCTCCTCCATCGCCCCTCTCTGTACACCCATGCCAAAAGCCAAGAGTATACAGAGGGGCCCAGGGACAGAGGCGCCCACATAGCTGCTGTACGTGCCAAGAAACGACAACCTCCCAACCCATTCCAAACACCCCTAACCCCCTCCCCCCTCCCCACCACTCCCTTTCACACTCCACAGTCAGATGTGTGTGTGTGTGTGTGTGTGTGTGTGTGTGTGTGTATGGTTAACAATCCACAATCTTTTCTTGCTATCCGCAGCATTATCTTTGTGTCAGACTATGCCCGGAATGGTACGGAATGTTTTTGAGCCAAGCTCACAACTTGGCTAAGTTTGCGGGGTATTCGGTGAGGTGGGGCCTGCCTGCCTGCCTGCCTGCCTGGTCACCAAGGATGCCACCCTAAAAAATGCGGGTGGTGGGTGGCTCAAAATGCATTCAAGGCTGCAAGCGAACTTAACCTCAAAACACTTGGAAAACGCCACTCATCCCGAAAATCCAAGTGGGTAATGCCGAATGGGAATGCAATCAAAAGAGCGTTTGGAAGCTCAGCTGATCAACTCAGTGTACGAAAGTTCATTCGGTGTATGCATGTAGGGATTATATTCTTCGACTATATTTACTTGAATATACGTAATTACCATAAATTTTTATTATTATAAAATTAAAAAAATATAGAAAGCTGTCTTTTGAGTATATTTATAGTCTTTTAGAAGAAAATAGTATATTTACTTTGCTCTGAGGTGTGTAATGCATAGAAGGAAGCGTCGGAGACCCCTAAGTATGCTTAGAATGACAAAAACAAATTGATCGCGATGCAAATTTGCACAGAAACTTATTTTTCAAAGGGACAGCACATTGGTCAGAGCCGGCCGGATCGGACCACTATATCTTATAGCTGCTATACAACTGGAACAACTATTTTTTTAAATAAATTTTTTTCCGAAAAACAGTAAGGCACGTCGAAGATAATCCTTCCCCACTTGTTTTTGTAAGTGTTATTGCTATTAATATTAATTATAATATCCATCGCAGTACGAAACCGTAACTGAAATTTCCTTTTCATTAACCATGCAATATTTATTTTTTCCAAAATGGCAATACAATTTAAAATATCAGTTAATTAAAAATTATAGCCGAATATGCTTTGCTTGAAAACTCCACCTAAGACCTTTAAAACTGAGACTAATTGTTCCTATAATAACTCACTCTGAAATAGTATAGAGTGGCCGACTAGCCCTAACATAATTATATTCTTTACATTCTCTACACTCTAAAATTTTATCCACTTGTGAAAAAATACGCTTTTTTTTTACTTAAAAAAAACTTGTGTTACTTTCAAGCAAAGTTTATAATTGCGAAATTTTTAATTGGTCGATTTTAACATAAATAGTATTATATTCCATATGAAAACTTATTCTGTTGTTGTTCATTCTGCTGTCTAAAATCAATCAAATCAATTCAAATTTCAAAGTATTTCATGAACACATTGATAAGCCTTTAAGCTCACACCACTCAGGCCACTTTGGTTTCTTCTCTTAGTTTAGATTCCACTCCACTGTAGCACAATGGGCCTAACTAGCTGACAAGTGTGTCAGTTGAATAGCATTCCTAACTTCACTCAGCTTATAAGTAGTTATACCAAATAGGTATAAAGTAAAGTACTTTAATTGAAGTGCTGTTAGCCACATTACTTGCAGCTATTTCGTTACCTGTTCCCTGGTTGTAGTACTTCGCCATTGAAGATCCACTCAAGAGTTGCTCTGTCCATCGATCTAAGAGCAATTGATTTAAATATATTTATAAAACAGCTTGAAACAGCAAAATCCAGAATGCAAAAGCAACTTGTCAAATTGGCCACAAAAATGACCCTTTGATGTCATTACAATTGCAAGACACAACAGCAATGCGAGCACACACAAAAACTAGTGGGAATGCTCTGGTGGGGAGTGCATGACTTGAAAATACCCTATTGGCAGCTTAGCATTGCGCTTAAAGGTTGGCCAACGAAATGGACTTTTTTAATTGGCAAAGCTTTCAATGTTTTTTGAATAATATAAAAAAAAATCGCAGAACGGGAAAATCATTTTATGATTCTTTTTCAAATTTTCAATGAAAAGTCTTTGAAGACGATATTCACATTTTATTGGAAAGTTCACCTCAATGGGTGGAAAATGAGGCACTAGCTTATATTGGCCAATCAATCGTTTTAGTAAGAATTATCATAAGCTTGTTCACTGATCATTCTGATTAATAGTATATAGAAACAAGTGGGGAAGGATTATCTTCGGCGTGCCGAAGATTTTATACTCTTTTCGAACCTATAGGCAATTCACTCTGCTAACTGCACCACTGAAATTTCATAAGCTGTACAAAATATTTAATTCATTGCCAGTTGTATAGCAGGTATAAGATATAGTGATCCGATCCGGCCGGCTCCAACCAATGTGATGTCTCTTTGAATAATATAGTATATGTGCAAAGTTGTACCGCGATAGCTTAAGAAACATGGGATATATGGCCAAAACCGACTTCGAGTTGTATGGCAGCTATAAGATATAGTGATCCGATCCAGCCGGCTCCAACAAATGTGATATCTCTTTGAATAATAAATATCAGTGCAAAGTTTAATCGCGATAGACTTAAAAACATGGGATATATGGCCAAAACCGACTTCGAGTTGTATGGCAGCTATAAGATATAGTGGTCCGATCCGGCCGGCTCCGACCAATGTGCTGTCCCCTGGAATAATAAGTGTATGTGCAAAGTTTTATCGCGATAGCTCAAAAACTGAGGGACTAGTTTGCATACATACAGACAGACAGACAGACAGACAGACAGACAGACAGACAGACAGACGGACATGGCTAGATCAATTTGTATTGTCATTCTAAGCATACTGGCAGTAACTTTTGGGGGTCTCCGACGCTTCCTTCTATGCGTTACAAACTTCAGGACAAACTTAATATACTATTTTCTTCGAAAAGAGTATAAAAAGAAGTTAGAAAATAAACGAGTGATTTACATAAATACATATATTCAAGCTGATGGCATTTTATATTTTATATGTTTTTGCTTTTGGAATGAGAGTTGCAATGCAGGGAAACAATCATTTCTTCATGTATATATCATTGATAGCTAACACTTCCCAGGGCAGATCGCTATAAGATTCGAATTCCAATATAGAAGAAATTGCTCAAATCTGTATTCGATCAAAGTGTGCCTTAGATTATATGAAATCTCAGTAGTCCTTGCATCGGTTCGAGCTAGAGGCTTAAACTCATAAACAGTCGTTTCCCATTGTGAATTCAGAGCTCGTGCAGTGAGCATAAAAGAACCAAATTTCCAGAAAAACGTTTATAATATTCACAATCCGTAAGTATTTTTAATTTTCTTCAATCTAATCTCCTATTTTCTGAAATCAAATAATTTTTTCATAATTTCTTTAGAATATTGAAAATGTGTGACCAATTTATCATCGTTTATAGTATTTCCATGCTGCTGCACTATAACGAGATCACGGCCGAATCAGAAAGAGGCCCAGAAACAGACATGTTTGTTCTGTTCGTATATGTTCTTTTTCTATTGATGGACCCGTCTATGACGAACTTTCCAAATGCACGTCGCTGGGTGCGCTAGATATGAAGTCACTCAAAAGAACTTGAAGCTTTGCTTTTGCTGCGGACAACATGAGAAGGCATCCGACACAGGACACCGAACACTGAGCCTGACGAGGACACAAAACAAGAAACAGTTCAGATGTGTGTCTTACAATTTTAAATCATATTAACCACACATATATTTTGTACACAAAAACTACTACACAACCCCATTAACCTCACAAACCACTTTCCCGGGCCTACACTACTCACAAAAGATAAAGAAATAGAGAATTGATTATGAACCGGTTGAATTTGTTAATTCATTTACGAATAATCATTTTCATTTACGAATAATAATAAATAATGTGTTTCAATGGGTTAATTCCGCAATTCTGGGATTCCCGCATAGTGATGATACGATTAGTCAAATTTTATTGAATTTTGCTAAAATTTATGAGTAATCGCATTTCAATTGGGCTTATACCATTAATATCCATATCAACTGTATGCAGGTCGATCAGAATCTGTAGCAGTATTTCTGATTACACTTACATTTTATTCTAATAATCCCCACCTACTTATACGTGCTTATTGAGAGCATTTCCCCACTACGTCTAATATTATAAGAGTCGAAGAAATGTGCAAGCAAGCAAGCAACGTTTAATTTATTAACAATAACTATTTAGACATCTTCCGCGTTGCCAAATCAGCGCCGGTTCACTGGCCGGAATCCCGAAAGCAGCTCATCGAACCTGTCGGGCGAGTCCAAGCTCGTCAGATTACACCAGCGACTGGCGGACAGGAGAAACAGCACTAGCGCCACCAGGCAGCGGCTTAGGTACACCAGCACGAGGTTGTTCCACAGCAGAATCTTCAAGAGCTTATACATAAAGGTCCAAGTGTATGTCACTGCGAAGTACTGGGCCAGCAGCGCAAACAGCATCCAGAAGCCTATCCACACTAGGCGAACCACGGGAACATCAATCGCGATGCTTGTCATCGAGGGGTGCAGCATCAGCAACAGCACAGCAAAGATCAGCAACACTGAGCTGAGATCCGGCTCGGGGGTTCCAACTGGCTGCTCTGTGAGTTCGAAGCAGTGGCAAGTCAACGAGATGACCAGTATGATTAAAAAGGGCAGCGCCATTTTGAAAACCGATTACAAATTTAGAAATATATATATATATATATAAAATAAAAATTTCTTTACTAATTTCAGGTGTGTACTGTTAGACCTCAAAATTCACAATGAAATACGAAGTTAAATGAAGTTAAGCCTTAACTCGAATCGATGCAAAGGCTACTGAGATCGAAAATAAGCCAAAGCCCACTTTGATTGAATACAGTTTTGAATAGTTTTCTAGCGAGTTTATTTAAAAGTTGGAATGTTTGCTTTCATATGCATATCCCCAATTGCCGATGGCTGTATTCACTCAAGTAATTTGCAAGAAAATCTGATCTATTTCGGCAATGTTATGATAGTTTTGATATTTACTATAACATTCGGAACCCTGTTGTGCAATATTCTCGATTTTTGTATATCTCGGCCATTTTGATATTGCGGATATTGGCCAGACACTAATTGTCCGGATTAAGGAGATTATACTGTATTATGCACTTAAGTTTCTAGAAAGCAGTGCCGAAGACCGCCAAAAGTTACCTCTAGAATATTTTTAGGAAGACAACAAAAATCTGTCTGTAAAACTACTCCCTCAGTTTTTGACCAATGGCTTTGAAACTTGGCACAGAAGCTTATAATTCAAAGATACTCCACGTTTGATCGAACCGGCCAGATTCGACCACTATATGTTACAGCTATCATACACCTAGAAGTCGGTTTTTTGCCATATTTGTTTCATTTTTCATTTCATATTTTCTTCGAAAAGAGTATAAAAAATATAATATTGCTTACAGAAAGCTTATAAATTTTCTTAAATTTATGGTTGTCTTCTTTTTTTGATTATTTGTTATTGTATAGTAGAAAATCAAAATCAAAGTAGAAAATTACTTTGATATTATGAATTTATTGAAAACATTAAAATTTTAAAATACTTTTTAATACAAATCTAAGTTTTAAGATAATACTAAGTTTAAGTCCTGTGGGTACCCATAAATGGAGATTATTCGAAGATTTCTTGCAGGGATAGGGCATAACCTGGAAATGCAAAATCAAAGAAAATAAATTATGGAAAAGTATTATAAAATAAGAAACCCAAAGCACAAATCTGAGTAATTTTGAATATCCTAAGCAAAAAATTGCCTAGGAAATTGAAAACGAAAAATGTTTAAGTTTAAATCTTGTATAACAGAAATGTTTGGGCTCAATCTTTAATTTCTCTTGTAAACTTTAACAAGCCAATATTTTAGTGACTTGCTCTCTAAATATAAGTAATTATTGTGAAACAATAAATAAATGCAAATAAATGTTTAAAGTAAGTAAATGAGAGCTAACTTCTCTTTTTAATATATAATGGGTATACAAACACCTACACACGCACACACACACACACATAGAAGCAAATTCATTGGGACAATAGACAAGGAGCTGCTGTGATGAAATGCGAAGTTGCCTGCAAATGGAAATGGAGCTGAAACTGAAGTTGCTGCTGCTACTGCAATGCCAGCAGGTGGCGATGGTTGGGGTTGGGGGTTAGGGGGATTGGCGAACTTCACTTAATGTCAACTTAATTGCATTGTTGCAGCCACAATTACAAAACGAGTTTTGCACAAGGTAACAAAACGTCGTCGCAGCACCTGCTGCCTGCTGTTGCAGGACCTCTGCTGCCTGCCTGCCTGCCTGCCTAGCTGCCTAGCTGCAGGTCCTGTGCCAGTGCACAACAATAACAGCTAAATGTGTATGCGATTGTGTGTGCGAGTCTGCGAGTGTGCGAGTGAGTGTGTCCGTAAAAGAATCAATTGTGTGTGACCAAATTAAGTTCACTGACTCGCACACACAGCGACAGATCTCTCACAGAGCGTACAAGTGTGTGTGTGTGTGTGTGTGTGTGTGTGTGTGTGTGTGTGTCCATTGTCAAGTGGAAGCCAAACGGGGATTCATTTGAATTGAGTGGCGCCACCAATGGACCAAGGAGCAGCAAGCAGCAAGGGCTCTACCCCCAAAGCCTTAACCTGCTGGCTAAATCCAACCCCTTACCCTTACCCTCACCCTCACCCTACACTCCCCCACCCCCTCCCCATGACTATTGGCCCATTGTTGGTTGCTCTAACGGCAAATGGCAGGTGTTTGGTTCGCCTGCTGCTTCGCTGTGCACAACTAAATTGCAAACAGTTCGCAGCAATGCCGCACTGAATGCATATACCGCCCCCCCCCCCCATACTCCCCCCACGTAACAAAAAAGCGGCACAGGCCGCAGTAACTGGCAAATGGCGTACATTTGGGGTAGTCCTGACAACGCACACACACAAATATGTGCATATGTGTGTGTGCTTTGAAGACATTCTTCATTTACATCCATTTGGTCAACTTTTTCGTTCATAATTGGGAAGTTTGCAATTGTTTATGCTTCAAGTGCGTCAAACAAGTGTTGTAAAACTTGGTGTATTTATATACAGTGGTTCACCGCTTATTTGCTGCTGTTTAATACAGTCGCCAAAGTCTTTAAGTTATCAAACAAATTTTACAAGAGTCTATTAAGTATTATTTATATTCTATAATAAAAACTTCATTCAAATGTTTTTAAAAAATTGTTGAAAAAATTTCATGATGAGTAGTCTGCGTACTACACTTTACACTTTACTAAGACAATTCAACTGTAGTTGAAAGATTGAAAGACTAAGCGGTTAATAATATGTAAAATTTATGAGCAAGCAACATTAAAATTCACTTTTAATTTAATAGCAACTATTGTTTTTGTAAATCTTAAACAAAATTGCTGTTAGCATCTGGTGGTTAATTAAAAGCTTTCTATAATTTGTGTATACCCGAAAATCATTTGAAGCTGCCATAAAACATTTGCAGGTATTTTCAAAATACAAAATAAGATAAGTTATGTAAAAATATTTAATAAAAATAATAACACATTAATTAACTGCTAATGTAATATTTGAAATTTAGCAAAATTGTATTTTCATGCTTTGAATAAAATAAATGAAGAAAAATAAAAATACAACTGCTCAATTATAATCGCAGTATATTTACAACAAGGCTCTCTACAATCAATTATTTTCAATGATGTAATTGAATCATTGTTGTAGAAAATGTCCGCCCAAGACGGTTGTCTGCCTCAGGTTTATTTGGAACAATGTAAAAAGTCAACGTCAGCTGTCAACATTATATTCCGTGAGTAAGATGAGTTGTCAGAACATTAATGTTATTAATTCCCGTATTCAGTATATGTTATACGAATGACATTTAAGCTTGTTTTCAAGCCAATTTAAATCGAGGAAAATAATTTGTGGGAGGAGGCTCTAAGTTGTACTACAAAATTTGTGAGGAAAATTTTGAGCCTAATAAATAATGTGTATTTGAGAAAAATCGAAGTTTTCATAATTTTATTACTTATGATTATTACTATTCTACGACTATTCAAAATAGCACCATTAAATATAATATCATTAGATTCGCACATACTAATACAGTTACCACATGTGGTACAATTCTACCAAAACTGCAACATTTCTTATTTCTTGGTACATTGGAACATCACTTTTATTCAAAATGGTACACTTTTTAAAACGCGTAACGAAAAATGTTTGGAAGTATAAAAAAACAAGTGAGAAAGGATTATCTTCGGCGTGTCGAAGATTTTATATTCTTTTCGAACCCTTAGACAATTTTCACTCTGCCAACTGCAGCACTTTCATTACCTGTGAAAATTGATATCATATGAATTTAAATTTTCTAGTGAAATATGAAATATATGAAATGTTTGAATAATAAGTATCTGTGCAAAGTTTCATCGCGATAGCTTTGAAAACATGGGATATATGACCAAAACCGACTTCCAGTTGTATGGCAGCTATAAGATATAGTGGTCCGATCCGGCCGGTTCCGACCAATGTGCTGTCCTTTTAAATAAAAAGTCTCTGTGCAAAGTTTGATCGCGATAGCTCAAAAACTGAGGGACTAGTTTGCATACATACAGACAGACAGACAGACGGACATGGCTAGATCAATTTGTTTTGTCATTCTAAGCATACTGGCAGTAACTTTTGGGGGTCTCCGACGCTTCCTTCTATGCGTTGCAAACTTCAGCACAAACTGAATGTACTATTTTCTTCGAAAAGAGTATAAACATATTTACTTCTTAACGCTGAATAACATCGAGCAATAACATTTCATATGCTATTAGCTAGAAAGGGCTTGGCTTAGCCAAACTTTGAAAGTCAAACATAATTGACACTGCGCATCATACTTAAAAGCAGAAAGAAGTCTCCTTTTCTATCACCCACTTAAGGTATTCAAAAAGAGAGCGCTTTCCTAGTTGTCGCCATCTAGTATAGTTGCACCATAGCCATGAGAATGCGAATATGCCAGAGAGCGAATTTGCTTTTCTCTCTTTCGCACTCACACGTTTGTCTGTACTGCTCTAACTAAGTGTTGTAAAATGCCTTAAAGCAGTGTATTTCTCCATTAATCACACACGTCTTGAAATTATAAGAGCCCAAAGAACATAACACATCTAAGGCTCGAACTGTTTTAAGCAAGCGTTATTAAATGCCCTAAATCATTACCAGTACTAATTTTTCTGTAATCTCAGCTGTCCCAATAAAAAACAAGCAGATCCTGTGGCGTTCATCTTATTTTAATACAATATAACAATTTTTTGGGGCAGCTGGAAATTGGTCGTAGAAACATATTAGCATCCCAAATATAGTTTTGCAAAATGCGCTCTCCTCTCTCTTAAATGAAAAACTGCTCGTCATTGAGAAAACTGCAAAATCATATTCTACTGCTCCAAGGATGGGTTGTGAAATGCAGTTAAGTATTTGTCAACTAATACACTTTAAGCCAGAATTGTATACATTTTGATTGCTTAAGGAATCAAACAAAAAATTAAACATCCGTATAAACTAATCATACACGAATAAGCACAGGTTTTGTGCCAACACTGCACACACAAATACTAGGTGGCATTTCGGCTGTTAACCAACACTACAATGACAAAGCTGTGACGGCGCTTTTACTAACTAGCTGAGAGTTTCTACCGCGTTGAAAATTGACAAAAGCCAAATGTCTCGAACTCAAGAAGTCGGCAAGATATACCATAAAGGATCCTCCAGCAATCGGAGCGACAGTTCTAATAAGAGGGATGATAACGTAAGTAATGATCCATGAACATGAGCACATACATGTACATATGTAGCCTGGCTTCTTTGCACAGCTGGTGTATTATCTGCTGTGCACCGAGTGCCAGCGCGCATTTCCGCCGGACACCTTCGACGGCCAGATAACGGAGTTCCGCATGTGTAGCCGGTGCCAGGCGAAGAATCCCGAGATATTCAACTACGTGGAGAAGTACATTGCCAAGCCGCAGCGGGATGGCACCTGGCTGCCATTCAAGGAGCGCCTGGACAACGTCAGCGAGAAGTGCAGCGAGCTGATGGCGGAGATTAAGGACTTCCGCAAGGAGGCCGACAAGCCCAAGTTGGACAAGGTCAAGGACGATGCCGAGATCGAGGCCATCACCGAGGACTTCTTCAAGAGCCTGATGGAGCCCAGCTCCTACTACGATGAGGGGCCCCTCACAGCCGAGGCCATGATGCTCTCCAATCTGCAGTATGAGATGGAGGATGACAAAACCGACGACTACTTGCGTTACGCTAATATGCGCCGCTAATATGACATATTGATAAATTGATATACCTCTGAGCTGGTACATATCTCTATTCTCTATAGTATACACATATCCTTGTGCCCTATCCTTGTGCCTTATTCCTATTTCAACATCAATTAAACATGATATTTACAACAGATGCGCAGCATCTTTGTGCCTTGCATTTATAACTTCAATAAGCTTATACATATGTTACGAGTTCTCTCAAAATATTGCGACATTGGATATTGGAAGTGGGCTTTTTCTCGCTTTGGCACAAATATCGGTTTTTTTCTAGTCAAAAGTAGTTTTAGATACGAACATTTGCAAACATACACAAGACTGAAAAGTAAAACTACCCGAAAATCAAATTGGCCAAAAATCAGAAATAACAGAAATATTTCTTAGATTAAGGGCTGCTTTTGAGAAATTGTGTATATATATAATTAGTATATAAATAGTATATTATATATATTGTAATTTACATAATCTAAGATATAGTTTTTTATGTCAGACAGCGTGATATATTAATATATAGTTTGTTATATATAGTATGAAATATTGTATATTTTAAATTATTTAAATGAGATATTTCATAATTTTAATAATTCAAATACAGAGTATTTTACATTTGATATTTTATATATATTCCATAAATAATACAGACAAATAACACATAATACATATATACAAAATTGTATACTTAAGTTTTAGCTAGCAAGAGCCTACTGCTTAATTCGATTAGATAAAATTCTGAAAACATATCGCTAAACTATTGAAATTATACTTTAAAAAAAAAGTATATTCAAAATGTACTTCATATCTATTTTTATACCCTGAACCCATTAAAAATGGGTAAAAAGGGTATTATGGTTTTGTGCAAAAGTATGTAACAGGCATAAGGAAGCATCTCCGACTATATAAAGTATATATATTCTTGATCAGTATCAACAGCCGAGTCGATTTATAAGTTCTCCTAGTCCCGGGACAGATCAAGTTTATTTCATTTGATCGATAACTCGTCGCATTCAAAAGTTATCGATAAATTTCGATTTTAGACTAGCGGTTTTGGGACATAGCTTCAAAGATATAAGAGCTAGAGATCCCAAATATGGCATGCATAATCTCGAATAGCATACACATGTAACAAATATTTCACTTTTTGGATACCAACCCCCGATCCCCCCATTTTTGAAGGTATGACCCAGCAATTTGTTTTGGTTACACATATTACACACATACAATTGTATGTCCCAAAAGTTTCAGCAAGATCGGACAATAAACACAGAAGTTATTGGAGATTTAACTTTCCATTGTATGGGGCTCAGCGAAAAGCAAGCTAACTGCTTAAGCCGCATGCACTGCTTGCAGTATGTGTGTGCTTGTAAGTATTCACACTATTAGGCAAGTATTAATGGAAGTCAGAGCTGGGTTCAGGGTATCTCCTAGTCGTGCACTCCCGAACTTGTATATTACAGCTACACAAAATAGTCTCTATATTGAGCCAACATATATACAAATACAAGTCTTATAACTTTAACATAACTTTGGCAACATATTATCAACATGTGAATAATGTTTGCGAAAACTACAGCAGCCACAAAAATTGTTGTGTGATATGTCTGTAGAGGTATTATTTGATAGTATAAATGGCTCATTCGTATTTGGTAAGGCTAAAGAGCGCAGCCGTTTGTGCTGCCATTTAAAGTCTGGATAGTTTCTATCTTATATCCTGATACAAAATGAACGAAACACAACAGCATGGAAAAACGCCCCAACTCAAGTGCGGAATTACGGAAATTAATTTTGAAGCATGTTCTCTTAACTTTAATGAGATTTACGTGTGCGAGTTTGCCAGTGTGTGTGTGTGTGTGTGTGTGTGTGTGTGTCTGTTGGCTGGTGCCTCAATTTTGCGGCTTTAGTGGGTTAAGCGGCTTATGGTGTTGCTAAGTGACAAAAGAGCAAACTACCAAATGCCAAAAAGCATAATTAGTTGCATGCAACAGCGCTGAAATGTACCCCAGCCCCACCCCACCCCACCCCCACCATCTCCTCCCTACACCACCCCAGCCCCACTTGTCAGCTGCCAGCCTTAGCAGCAGCCACGCCCTCTCTCCAGCCTCCGCCCCCATCCGCACAAATGAAGTGTGCTGGTCAGCTGGTCGGTTTTAGTTTTAGCTTTTCGGTTATAGTAGTACTCGTTGCAAACCTGGCAATAAACTAAAACTATTTGAGTACTAAATAGACATAGAAATAGAAATAAAAACAGAAATAGAAATAGATAACAAAACCCATAAAGTAATCCTCTCAGTTACACTCGAGCTTAGCCAACAATTTCGGGAAGGTAACTTTTGTTGCGATGCTCCCAAAACAATTATAATAAACACAATAAGTAGTTATTCATAGCTTAAATGTGTTTTAAATGCTTTGAAATAATTGAGTCAAATTATCTTATTGCATTAAATGATTAAATTTTAGCAATTTATGCTATGTGC
The DNA here is from genome assembly GCA_035042425.1 of Drosophila flavopinicola. Lineage (NCBI taxonomy): Eukaryota > Metazoa > Arthropoda > Insecta > Diptera > Drosophilidae > Drosophila > Drosophila flavopinicola. Next base: position 439,466 of record JAWNLL010000438.1, on the reverse strand, counting down.
ATTTATGTGAGTGACTTGTGGGCTTTTATTATTCTATAATAAGTTAACTAGCTTTTTTACTATAGCTCTATAGCTTCACTTTTCTTCGAAATCGACCTTCTCCTAATTACCAAATTTACTAACTGATAACTTTTTGCTTTGCTCTGATTTCTTTTGGATCCTCCCAAATCTTTGATCAGTACTCATTGAATAGCAAATTTATCTAATGATATATTATTGATAGTTAATTGTTGGCTAATAATGTTTAACAACTAATATTTACTACTTGGACTGTGTAAATTACGTTAAATACATGCTAGAAACTTACTTTTTGTCTTATTCAATTTGGAAAGATTTCAAAAGAATATGTAATTTGTACTTTGAAAATCATTTACACGACTCTTAAAAGTTAGAAAATATTCACAAATTTAAAGCAGTATTCGATCAAAAACGAACGAAAATGTATCTTTAGTTCTAAATATTAAATCGGATTTCTTTGAAATAAATGTGCATATTTTGTATATATGTATGTACTGCCAAACATGATTGTTTGTTGTAACTGGCTTTTATTGCATTATATATATTTTACAACATTTTGAAGTCGTGCATCCTGTGAAAGAGAGGCGACTAACCAAAGCCATTTGTTCGGCCAGTTCCAACATAAAGTAGAAAGTCGAAAACAAAACTGAAACAAGAAAATTGAATTCAAAAAGGCGATGAGCAGGGAATGGGGACTGGGTGGGGGTAAAGTAACTGTAAAAGAGGGAGTAAAGTGCACAGAAGAAAGAAGGAGCGAAGAACAAAAAGTGAATTAGTGGGCAACAACTAAAACTAAAACTAAAAACTCAGCAAGATTAATAGGAACACGTAAAATGTAATTATTTTCCTGTACTTGTGCTATTTGCGACTCGGGGGACGAACAGGAGGACGAGGGCCAGAGCTGAGGCGAGGACAACTACGCACACACACACATACACACACACACACACACACACACACACACACACACACATAGAGACAGACACATGACAACTTGGAGCATTTTTCGAGCTACGTTGCTGAGGCAGCAGCCAGGACTTTTCACACACACACACACACACACACACACACACACACACACTTGTAAAGCAACATAGCTGCTGGCGTTTAGTGTGCTTGTGCATGTGTGCGTGTGTGTGTGTCTCTATGTGTGTGTGTAAGTTGTTTCGCCCCAAGTAGTTTTCTTGTGTAATTATAATTGCATAATTTATTTATAATATGATTTTCATGCTGTTTTCCCTCGCACACACACACACACACACACACCAACACACACGCACTAGAGGTGTGGAGTGTGCGAGGCAAGATCTGAGAGAATAGTGGGCGGCGGCGGCTGAGTGGGCGTGGCACAGCATAGCGAGCAGCGGTTTAGTTTATGTTGCAGCAAATGCATTGGCGGCGCCAATTTCGGGCAATGGCCACATTGCCCAAAGCGACAAAGGATGCAGATGCAGGATGCAGGACACTGGATAGAGGATACGGGATGCAGTATGCAGGATTCAGCGCCCAACTCCCTGTCTCTATACACAGCAACGAAAAAGGCATTCTAATACAGGATTATACTTTTTCGAAGAAAATAGTATATTAAGTTTGTGCTACACATAACGCACAGAAGGAAGCGTCAGAGAGCCCCAAAAGTTACTGCCAGTATGCTTAGAATGACAAAACAAATTGATCTAGCCATGTCCATCTGTCTCTCTGTCTGTCTGTCTGTCTGCATGTATGCAAACTAGTCCCTCAGTTTTTGAGCTATCGCGATAAGACTTTGAACAGACACTTATTATTTCAGGGGACAGCACATTGGTCGGATCCGGCCGGATCGGACCACTATATCTTATGGCTGCCATACAGCTGGAAATAAATTAAATATTCGTAGAACAAAAAAAATAAATGCCATGCGATAAAACGAATTTGTACAGCATATGAAAGTACTGCAGATGGAAAGAATGGAAAAGAGTATAAATTCTTCGGCACGCCGAATATGATCCTTTCCCACTTGTTTCTCATTACATTCAATTGAGTCTATATCAGCAGTGAATGGCTGGCAATAACAGAGTATTAACAAGTGCAGTAAATCTGACTAGCTTGATTTGAGCTTTCATTATTATTGTTTGTTTTCAATGTTTTCAATGCCGGATAACTACGGAGATAGAACTATTTTTTAGATCAGCTGTCGACTATCTTGTTGTTGAAGTTGTAAGCTTTTTCCAATTAAATTATATAAATTAATAAGCATTCATAAGTGCATTCAAATGTGATTAGTAAACTACTCTTATTATTATATATCTTCAAGTCTTTAGCATCAACAAATCAAGAATGATTCCGAGATTAAATCAATACCGCAAAAGGAGTCAGCAGTTTGTTAATCTCAGATGTCTTAAACATATGTATATTTGTATTTATGATTATTACTAATAAACAACATTTTTGTTTATTTAATAAAAATATTTAAAAAATGCTTGACGATTAAGGCTTCATTTAAGATTTCCACAATGAAAAGAGAACCGTACTCAAACTCAAGTATTTCGTATTCCGGTTTAAGGAAGTTTGATTTCAGATACGCTTTTTTTTCCTGTGTAGACAAGTAGTCGCCACAAGGCAGCAAGCAGTCAAAGCAAGAAGACTGCATTTGCAGCTCAAGTGAACAGTTTGCCCAAAGAGGGAGACAGATAGAGCGAGTGAGAGTGAGAGCGAGTGAAAGAGAGAGAGAGAGAGAGCGAGTGAGAGAGCGAGTGAGAGAGAGAGAGAGCAGTCGCTTGGAGACAGTCGAGAGTCGAGGCAAACATGCAAGCGCTTCAAGTTCATTATATTTGGGCATATAAATTTCATTTGGGCCACAAACCGAAATCGGAGTCAAATGGCTCCGGAGGCATTTGCCTGTATTATATGCCACGTGCACACACACACACACCTACACACAATAATGTAACTGTAACTGGAACTCTTGTTGCTGTTGTGGGGGCGTGGGGCAGGGAGTTTAAGGGGGGGCAGTTGGCAGTGTTTGGTTTTAATGAACGACACGTCGCTGGCATCGCAGGAGTCGTCCGCATCATGAAAACGTTGCCACTTGCCACATGCCACTTGCAACTTGGCACTTGCCACATTACCACTTGACACTCCTCGGCAGCAGTTTTTAGCGATTGTTGCCCAAAACTATAATTGGAAATACAACGGCAGCAGCGGCTGCAATTCAACAGCTGCCTCTTCAAACATTTAACAAACAAAAAACTCTGTTTAAAAATTGACAAATATTTAATGGAAATTATTGAAAGAAATTTATTGAAATTGATTGTCAAAATTTGAATAACCAATTACAATATCGTTTTAGTTTTAGTTCTTATACATACTTGAAAGACAAGGAGCAATTTTTACTATAGAAAACTTGCCAAGTCAACTTTTTTGATAGTTAATATTTCATTATACTTGAACAGTTTTTGAGTAACTAAATATACAATCAGAAAGGCTCTTTTTCTTACCAGATTTAAAAATATTAAAAATCTTTATTTCTTCTCAAAAATATTATTGGTATTTTGTTAGATTATATTTTGAAAAAATGCTTACATAATTTTCCTATCAGTCTTTTTACATACAAAATATATATATATATATATATACAAATATTCATAATCCAAATTATAAGAATTTACTAGACATTGCCAGCACATAAAAATGTTACAATAAAAAAAAAAACGAAAAATTAAGAAAACCAAATAAAATTGCAAATATTTTACGTTAATATTGTGTCTATGTTATATCAATGGCTTCTAACCTTTTAAATTAAACGCTTAGTGAGTGGAAAACAAGAAGCTGTTTCTGTATGTTGATTTTCTATAATTTTGTATATGCATGAACAAGTTTTAGTAACCAAATGATAATGCGATTAATATGGACACATTTTTAAGAACTCATTTGCGCTGTAAAGTCATCCACTAGGAGTCTGCCCATTGTAAGCCGCCCACATATGATTTTATTCAGATATTAATACAAACATCTGCATTTGAACAAATGCAATTTGATTGAGTCCTTTCAAAAAAGTGATTGTGTGCAATGCATATATTAAATGCTCAAATGTAAATCCGAATTATGTTGTCTTTGATTGCTTTACAACAATGTTGGTCAGCTTTAATTGTCGTTAATATGCGGTCATCTGCAGTTGGCGCTATTCTGCGAGGGGGGCTTGTACCTACCCGCCCCTGGTTAGCTGGAGAGGGGGGGAAGGGGGGCCTGTTTGTTGCACTCCCCCCTCTGCGCTGGCGCATTATTTGTTTGCATATGCATTGACGTATTTGCCGAGGCCAGCGAAGCGTGTGATTAAATTTAAAATATTTAAGCATATTTTACGCGTTGACTAAAAAACCGGCCATTCACCAAGTGGCGGCTGCTGCAGTTGCTGCTGCAGTTGCTGCTGCTGCTGCTGATGCTGCTGCTGCTGCTGCCACAATGAAAATAATAACAATAAAAAATTAACTGCAAGCGCGCAAAAAATGGCGCGCAAATTAAAAAGAAAACCAAGACAAAAATAAAAAAAGAGTTGAAATGAAATGAATAAAAAAAAGCGCGACAACAAGAAATACAAAAACAGAAAAAAGAAAGCTTCACTGAAAACGCGCCACATAAAAATGTAAAAAATGCACGCGAAAAACAAGTAAGAGTGCTCTAGTCGGGAGTTCCCGACTACGAGATACCCTGAACCCAGTCCTTACAATCATTCATACTAATCTACAAGCATGTACAAGCAGTACAAGCAGTGCAAGCGGTTTAAGCAGTTAGCTTGCTTTTTCGCTGAGACCCACACAATGGAAAGTTAAATCTTAAATAACTTCTGTGTTTATTGTCCGATCTTATTGAAATTTTTGGGGCAAGCAATTGTCGATAATATGTATGACCAATCCAAATCGCAAGGTCGAACCTTTAAAAATTAACTTTTGGGGGGTTTGGGGGTGGTATCCAAAAAGTGAAATATTTGTTACATGTGTATGCTATTCGAGATTATACATGCCACATTTGGGGTCTCTAGCTCTTATAACTTTGAAGTTATGTCCCAAAAACTCTAGTCTGAAATCGAAACTTATCGATAACTTTTAAACGGTACGAGTTATCGATAAAATGAAATAAACTTGATCTGTCCCGGGAATAGGAGAACTTATGTTCCAAATATGAAGTCTCTAGCTCTTGTAGTCTCTGATATCTGTGTGTTCATACAGACAGACAGACGGACAGACGGACAGACAGACGGACATGGCGAGATCGACTCGGCTGTTGATACTGATCAATAATATATGTACTTTATATGGTCGGAGATGCTTCCTTATGCCTGTTACATACTTTTGCACAACTTCATTATACCCTTTTTACCAATTTTTAATGGGTTCAGGGTATAAAAAGAACTGCAAAATATAAGCGTAAAAAATAAAGCGCCGCGTGGAGTAAAAAATGTAAGCAAACGGCGCTGAAAATGCGCAATTGTTTACGGCCAGTGGATCGAAGGGGTGCTGCGGGTGGTTTGGTGGGGGTGGTTGTGGGGCTGATAGGCGGTTGTCTTAATGTGTGTGTGTGTGTGTGTGTGTGTGTGTGTGTGTAAAGGCTTGCCTTGTTGTCTGCTAGGCATGTGGAAAATCAGCGCCAGCGAAGCGAGAGACGCAGCAAACAGTCAGTGCGACAGAGACAGCTAGCGAGTGAGTGAGTGCGAGAGAGAGAGAGAGTGAGAGGGGAGACACACACAGAGAGAGAGAGAGAGAGAGAGGCAGCGCACACAATATGTTTCCAATGTAGCACATTTAATATTAACTTTTCGAATTTATTTTTATTTCCGCTTGGCGCAAATACATTTGCAGCCATGTGTGTGTGTGTGTGGTGTGTGTGTGTGTGTGTGTGTGTGTGTGTGTGTGTGTGTGTGTGTGTGCCACATTCATTTCGCTTCATTTCTTGCTTTCTTGCAGGAAATTACAGCATGTAATTTGCATTCAGTTGTAAAGTGAAATGGAATAATTTCACGCTGCCAACCATGCAACAGCAGTCTATTTCACTCACACTGCTGCATGTGTGTGTGTGTGTGTGTGTGTGTGTGGTCGATATCCTGCATGTGTGTGTGTATTAATTTCTCAATCATTCAATCATGCATTCTCGCAGGCGCCGCTTCCAATGCTTCTGCTCTGCTCGCTCGCTTTTGAGTGTGTGTAAAAATTTGACATGCTTTCAACCGGCGACGACACAAAGTGAGTGTCCCTATATATACATACGTGTGTGTATGCGAGTGTGTGTGTGTGTGTGTGTGTGTGTGTGTGTGTGTGTGTGTGTGTGTGTGTGTGTGTGCAAAAACGCGGAAGTTGACACTTTCATGTCTAATGGAGAGGCTCGGGCAAAAGCGGAAACAGCAGCAGCAGCAGCAGCAACAAGAGTCCTCCTTCTCCTCCTTCTCAACACTGGCTGCTGCTCAACACTGCCTTCAGACTGCAGACTCGAGCCTAAGCCTAAGCAGCCGACTGCTTTCCAGCCCGCTCTAAAAGCCCTTACCATTCCAACTCACATCATACACATGTCCTTTGGCCCAAGTCAATCGGTTTTTGTTTTTTTTCGTTTGTGTCTACAATTTGAACAGCACTCAATGGGTATTTTGCAATCATATTTGTGTGCTCCAAAACACTTCTAGAAATTCCCAATGAAATATTTATTGTTGCATAATTGTTAGGCATTACAGATATTTATCAATATTTATCGCTGATTACATTACTGTTGCATATCATTTATATTTATAAAATTTGTATTTCGTCTACTTTTTAGTTTTGATTTAAATTTGGAATAACTTACATATAATAATCTTATGGGCTATTGTCTCTTATAAGAACCTCCTCTCAAAAATGGTTTTTATTTGTGATTATTTCTTGGCGATCATCGGCGCTTACTTTTTAAATGCTTTTTGTAAGTTGCAATAAGCAAGTAAGAGTGCTCTGGTCGAGAGTGCCCGACTAGTAGATACCCTGATATCATGCTAACCTCAAATCTGTGTACATACATACAAACACACTCATACTGCAAGCAGTTTAAGCAGTTGAAGCAGTTCGCTTGCTTCTTCAATAAAGCAGTTTAAGCAGTTAGCTTGCTTCTTCACTGAGTCCCACACTATGGAAAGTTAAGTTTTAATTCGATATACTATAATCAAAATTATATACTTTGTCAGTACAATTCGAAAATATAATCGTGTTTTTAACACTTTCTTTAATAATAATTTAGTTGATCAACTAAGTTTTTGGCTAAGATTTGATTTCTTTTATTCTATATAAATTTGTACTTTATGAGTATACAAATATTTTATATTATACAAATATTTTTTGAGGTTAATAAAAATTTAGCTAAATTTAGTTTTGTTTTTATTCAACTTATTTCTTGTTTTGTGCGGCCCACTGTGGAATTTTAAAAGCAAGCAGTATGCCAAGATTTTATTTGTTTTATTCGATATGTGTCTTTCGTGTTATGTGTGTGTCTGTGGCAAAGCTATTTGAAGAAGCAAATCAAATTAAGTTCCATTTGTCGCAAACGCAATATCAAATTATGCCCGCACACAAGCCAGAGCAAATAGGCAGAAGGAGTAGCTGTGTGTGTGTAAGCGTGTGTGTGCCAGTGTGTTTGTGTATGTGTGTGTGTGTGTGGTGTGTGTGTGTGTGTGTGTGTGTGTGTGTGTGTGTGTGTGTGTGGTATACGAGTAGCTGTGGGTGTGTGAGTGCAATGTGTGTTAGTCAGGTGGACTCTTTGGTCGGATGCTAAATGGCAGCAGCAATGGAATTGAATGAATGCTTTCGCTCCTCCTGCGCTTTTTTGCAGTTTAAATTTTTAATTGAAATTACAAATTGATGCCAGCGACGCTGACCGAATGCGAATCCGAATCCGAATGCGAATGCGAATCCGAGTTCGAATCACTGGCCATATGAAAAGAATGAAAACAGAAAAACAAGTGTGAGTGCGTATGGTCGAGTGATAGCGCCTACACGATGCCCTGTAATTGAAATACAATATTTCAAAAAGAAAAACATTTCAATATGATTTTTTTTAGAATGTGTAACGATTAAATACAATGCTAAATCAAATATCAGATGTTCGCTTTATAGTTGTATTTTTTATTTTTTCATCCTCGAGCTAAGTATGACCAATAGTAATATTATCAATGTAGTTATTCCAAATTCTTACTTCAAAATTTTTGTTTTTCTTATATTATTATTACTAATATTATGTATTTATATTAATCGTTATTTTTATTTATTGCTTTTATCTAATTGATATATATTTTTTTGTATTTTCATAATAGCTTTAATTTTTCTCATTTTGTGTACTATTCATTATTGGTACTATGAAGAATTATTTGATATATTATTCATTATACATTTTTATTAATTGCTTTTATCTAATATTCTATTATTTAACTTATATATCATGAACGCTTGTTTGAGTTTTATTTATTTTCCTGTAGGTTTGGTTTTAGTTCGATTTGTTTTTGATTTCTAGGCCAACTTAAAATGTATTTCTATATTTTTAAATATGTGTATACCTGTAGGTGTGCTTTTAGTTTACTTCTATATTGCATGATAGTGTATCTTATGTGATTGTGATACCCTTTAATTTGATCAATTTTAATGCGAACAGGGTATGCCTCGAAAAGAGGTAGAGTAAAACAAATGAAACTGTCCAGTGTCGAATGTCCTTTTGGTTACTGACCCAAGTCCTGTGTCCACATCAAAAGGCTCCCCAGCCGGACTGCAACGCGAACTGGGACTGCACTTGGGATTGGGACTGGGAGTGAGAGTGGGCGTGGCAGTGGGCGTGGAAGTGGGCGTTAAAAGCAGGCGCAAGATCAGCGGCAATTGCCAGGACCAGCTTTACTGTTATTCATTCGCTTTTGTTGCCGTTGTTGTTGTTTTTGTTGAGGTCAGCGTCGCATTTAATACGCCAACTCGTTGCAACCTCGTTCATTATTAACAGCGACAGCTGCAGCAGCAGTTGCAACAACAACAACAACAACAGCAGCAGCGCTGCTGACGTCGACGTCGTCGCCGGCGACAAACGTCGCCATATTGACAGTTATTAAAGCGAATGAATGAATGAATGTATGAATGTATGAATGAATAAATGAATATGACACATTAGGCTGGTGCCCAAAACTGAATGCCCAAAACAGTCTCATGCGAATCGGACCATATTTCTTATGAATTCTCGTTACTATCGGAATATATTTTTTATAAATTGTAAATAAGTGTAAAACAAAACATATTTGAAGCTTCGGCAGTGAATTCAAGTATATTTTTTGTAATACTAATAATGAATAAGTTGAAATTTCATTTACAATTACTTCCATCTTTTTATAATAGAGAAGCAATTATAAAAACTATAAATGGTTTGTATCTATCCATCTAACACATTTATTTTTGATATTTCATATTAATTAAAACAATAGTAGGAACCATTTTTAAATTTTGGAAAAAGAAATAAAGGGAGACTCGGAGTCTCTGGAAATGCATCTCAAGCCGATCAGATTTTCGTTTTTTTATTAAGCCAAGCTAATATTAATTTTGAATTATGTTGCTAATACTATTTTATAATTGCAAAAGTATATTTGAGAAAAAAGTTCAAAATAAATTTTAATATATAAATCTTGATCGTTTTGCAGTTTGAAACATTGATGAGTTATAAGGGTGCCCAAGTGTACAAGGAAATTGAAGGTGATAGCTTTGAAAACATGGAATATATGGCCAAAACTAACTTCAATATGTATGGCAGCTATACGATATAGTGGTCCGATCCGGCCGATTCCGACCAATGTGCTGTACCTTTGAATAATAAGTCTATGTGAAAAGTTTCATTGCGATAGCTCAAAAACTGAGGGACTAGATACCATACCTACAGACAGACGGACATGGCCAGATCAATTTGCTTTGCCATCCTAAGCATACTGGAGTTAATTTTTGGGGTCTCGAACGATTCCTTCTATGCATTACAAGCTTCAGGTCGAATTAATAAACTATTTTCTTCGAAAGGAGTATAAACAACTTATCTGCAGGGTGCCGCATTAATACCCTTGGTGATAAGCATAATCATTTCATTTAATTTCTTCATTTCGCATTTCACAAAATAATATATATAAATATATGTATGAATACAATTGCTTCAATATATTTCTGATGCCTGCCGCTTAGCTTAATTTTCCAATAATTCCATATGCGGTCGATAGTAAGTGAAGAAACTTGCAGCAAAAATGCTTATAAGTCTGCAGTAAGGAGTTTACATTCCAAATATAACTTTCAAGCTGAGCAACTGTCTTTTCATGAACACAAATTGTAAGCTACAGAGACAGACTTTCCGCATATGTCCTTCATTGGACTTGCACCTGTGGCACAAGTACAGTTGCGCCGCTGAGTTAGTAGCTGCCATGTGTGTGTGTGTGTGTGTGTGCGATTGCGTGTGCGAGTGTGCGTTAGCGGTTTTCAATTTGGCGCTGATTTCGTGTCGGTTTCACTGTGCTGGTCATTGGCGCAAATGTTTTGCTTAACACCTTCACGTGATTCCGGCATTTATTAAATTGTTTTGTACTTTGTTGCCATTTCCGTTGCGGCGCTGCACGACAGCCCCCAAAAGCATGCGACGTGACGAATGACGACACGAGTGGTGCAGCAATGGGGAGGGGGCAGGAGGGCGGATGGTGGAGGGTGGAGGGGGGCTGCCAGGTTAGCGGTTACTTGCACAATAATGAGGCATATTTACAAATGCAAGCTCGAGGAGCAGCACGCTATGAGCTAGCTCTGTGCTCATCTGAGGTGAGTTTGTATTTTAAATTATGCGCATCTCTTACAGTGCAAAGGACACGTGAGGGGGCAGGTGGAAGGGGGCAGAGGGATTTGCTGCCAAGGGGGAGCACGTCCTGGGAGACATTCAGCGGCGGCGTTTTAAAATGCGACGCATGACTTTCATTTCACGTTGTTTACTTCGCATGGCGGCCGCGTGATTTTCGCTCAGTGGTGCTGCGGGTGGTGCAGTGGCGGTGGTGCGGGTGCTGCTGGGTTACAGGTCGCGGCACGATGCGGCACGTGTCAACAGTTGGAAATGGGTTTTTAAGGCGCCGCAGCGTATGCTGTTACTTGGCTGCAACTTTTGTTTCAATTACCCTAACCTGTTACCCACTCTATCCATCTCTCTTTCGCACTACCCAAGTCTCTCTCTCTCTCTCTCTCTCTCTCTCGCTTGCTGACATGGCGTTTTTATGACTGGAAGCGTGCTTATAATCCCAGCTACTTAGTACGTGTCCAGTGTTGAACAATGCACACTAGAGCGGCTTTCGCAACACTGCCCTTGCACAATCTGAGCACCTCTGCAACGACAATGATTGTGCAGATTTAGTTTTCCTTCTGAGTCGATCAGATTGGGTTCTTCAGTCTTGCTGCAAGCGCGCAGCAGCTCACATCTCCTTTTTTTAAAAAATTTTTTTCATCTTTTTTTTTTTTTAATACATTGTTTTTTTTTTTGGGTGAAAATATAAATTGTTAAGGTTTTCCCTGCTTTATTATATGCATCAATTATGCTTGCATTTTGATGGAAAAATAATGTCGCACTTGAAAAAGTGGTCAAGTATTTTTTACTCCATATTTTATTGCGGGTTTTGAGAGAACAGAAATCAGTTTTAATTTTTGCCCTAATTCATCACTTTTATTTACTATAATCAATTTTGGCCTTAGGTTTTTAAAAAAACATTTCTTTCATTTTTTTTGTAAATTATTTAGTCGGTGCCATTTTGAATTGTGATTCGTCGACCTTTTGTGAATTCAAATACGCTCTACAAAAAAGAAGAAACGTTACCGAGGTAGCAATGTACAGAACATAAGTGTTGTACAATGCCCAATAATGCGGTTTTCGCAACACTGCTTTTGCACAATCTGGTCACACTTGAAACGACAATGATTGGGCAGATTTAGTTTTCCTTCTGAATCATTCAGATTGGGTTCTTCAGTCTTGCTGCAAACGCGCAGCTGTTCACATCTCCTTTTTTTAATATTTTTTAATATTTTTTTGTTTTTTTTAATATTTTTTTTTTATTAATTTTTTTTGTTGTTGAAAGTATAAAGTGTTGATCCAGATGATGGATTTTTTCAAAGAATTAAACAAGCAAATTTGTAGACTGATGCTAAGACGGCAACATTTGGAAGAAAACTTGGTGATTAGTGCTACGGATGATGGGAATCAAGGATGGCGATGATGATGACGTGAGTTGAATATTTTGAAAAATGCTAGCAAAAGGACAGTGTTGCACAAATCACACTCCTGCGGGTTTCGCAACACTGCTTTTACACAATCTGGTCACACTTGAAGCGACAATGATTGGGCAGATTTAGTTTTCCTTCAGAATCATTCAGATTGGGTTCTTCAGTCTTGCTGCAAACGCGCAGCTGTTCACATCTCCTTCTTTTTTTAATAATATTTTTTAAATATTTTTTTTTTACTTTTTTTAACTTTTTTTTTTTTGTGAAAGTGTAAAGTGATTTTCCAGATAATGGAGTAACCCAAAGAAACTTAGAAGAATTAAGCAAGAAATTTTGTAGACTAATGCTAAGACTAATTTTGAAGAAAACTTGGTGATTAGTGCTACGGATGATAGGAATCAAGGATGACGATGATGAAGACGTAAAGGATAAACAAACGTGAGTTGAAAATTTTAATTAATGATTTGCAGAACATAAGGGACCAAAGTGAAAAATGCTAATAAAAGTACACAAAGGATAAAAATCCGATAAAAATAGCAAAGACTTAAATATGTCTAGTTTCTAGTGTTTCACAATGCACACTAATGCGGCTTTCGCAACACTGCCCTTGCACAATCTGGTCACACTTGAAGCGAAAATGACTGGGCAGATTTAGTTTTCCTTCTGAATTGTTCAGATAGAGTTCTTTCAGTCATGCTGCAAACGCGTAGCTGTTCACTTCTCCATATTTTTTTTTTTAACCTTTTCAAAATTTTTGAAAACTTTTTACACAATTTTTTCATATTTTTTTTAAATTTTTTTTAGTGAAAATATAAAGTGATACTGATCCAGATGATTGAATACCTCGAAACATGAGCTCGCAAATAAATTCTTATATAGTGCAAGTAAATTTGGATATTGATATTGAATTTGGAGACCGATGCAAACACCGCAAAATTCGGAAGAAAACTTGGTGACTAGTTCTACGGATGATGGAAATCAAGGAAGACATGAAGAGTAAAGAAACGTGAGTATAAAATGCTGATAAAAATCTTCAAGTAAAAAGAGCCCATACAAATAGAAAAGACATATTTTTAAAGTCTATTTTCTGTATTTTATTTTTTTTTTTTGTGAAAAGTGATGATAAACCAGATGACTGATTACCTCGAAGCGACTTTAAACAAAAACTCACAGAAACAATTATTATATAGTGCAAGTAAATTTGGATATTGATTCTAAGCTGGGAATACTGCAAGACAATTTGGAGATTGATGCTAAGAATTATGAAAAACATTGATGATGTAGAAGCAAACAAACCGTGAGTAGAAAACTATATTGATTATTTGCGAAGTGCAGTATATAAGTGAAACAAGTGAAAAAGGATTATCTTCAGCGTGCCGAAGATATTATACTCTTTTCGAACTGTTAGGCAATTTTCACTCTGCCAAGTGGCAACCATTGAAATTTCATATGCTGTCAAAAATCGTTTGAAATACTAAATTAATTTCCAGTTGTATGACAGCTATAAGATATAGTTGTCCGATCTTGCTGGTTTCGATGAATGTGCTGTACATTTCACTTGAATAATAAGTCTCAGTGCCAAGTTGCATCGCGATAGCTCAAAAACTGAGTGACTAGTTTGCATACATACAGACAGACGGACATAACCTTTGGGGGTCTCCGACGCCTCCTTCTATGCATTACAGACTTCAGCACAAAGTGAATATACTATTTTCTTCGAAAAGAGTATTAACAGCGAAAAATGCTGATGAAAGTACACAAGTGATAAGAGTCGCAAAGATTTTAATATGTGTGCTAAAAGCACTTGCTTTTAAAATGCAAGATCAGCTTAAAGAGATGAATTGAAAACTAAAGAGACAGAGATATAGACTGGAGAGAGGGGGAGAGATAGTCGGATAGATGACATAATTAATAGTTTTGAGGCACATAACAATAATAATTACAATATAGTTAAATGCTGAATGTCAAATGAATGAGAATGAGAATGCTGTGTGTGTGGGGCAAATGAATAAATCAAACTTGTTGCCACAACTAAGTGCACTCCGAGTGCCATTAATAATGCCCGCTGGCCATTGGCATTTGGTAGCGCAGCAAATCGGGTCAGTGCATAACCCGGTTACTCACAGACTAAGTACCCCGATCCCCTCCACCCCAATTGTGCCCCTGAAGCCTTCTAGTCAGTTTGTGTCTGCTGCTGCTGCTGCTGCTGCTGCATATTGCATGTGGCCTAATGCCGAGCGATTAAAGCCAAGTTGCAAACACGCTGCTTTCATTCTCATGCATTTTTTAAAGGCCCAGGGCAAACATTAATATTAAAACAATAAATGCTAACAAGTAGGTTGTAGAAGAAGGGGTTGAAGGCAGCTACAGCAACAGCAACAGCTACAAATGCATCGTCAATTAATGTAAATTAAAGGCAAAGCCCGAATTCCATTTCCGTTTTAACAAGACACTTAATTACATAAGTGAGTGGACACACACACACAAACACACACACACACACACACACACACACATCCCTGTGTGTTGCTAGCAACTATGTTTAGAATTTACTTAACTAGATGACGACAAGAAGTGCCTGAGTTATAGAGCATTACGGACATTATAGACACATGCAGTTGGCATTCATGCGTATTACTCATACGCCATGTGGCACACACACACACACACACCCAGTGCACTTAACCAGGCGTTCAGACGTATAAACAGCGTCAGGAGAGTAGCTGGAGCAGCTGATTCTGCTTTGGCTTCGGCTTTGGCTTTGTCAGGTATTTGCATTTGCATTTGCATTTGCATTTTGCATTTGCGAGTTCGTAATTAAGTTTCAAGTGCAATTCGAGTTTATCGGCTGCTGCCATTCCACATCTCTGCCCCAACCCTCACCCTCACCTCAACCCCTTTCTATATCAATGTCTGTGTGTGTCTGTACGGATAGATTACATCCAAATTGGCGAGCACAAATTATAATACTCTGGTACTCGTCCATTTTTGATGCCCTATACGCAAGCAAATGAGTTGAGAAAACTTATCGCAGGCCTTGGGCAAATGTTCAAGGCATTTGTGAATACACTGGACAACAAAATAGACATTTCTACGAGGCAAATACTCAGTCAAATTTTACTTTACGCCTTATATTTTGCCGATATCATTTTGTTCCTAACAATTGAAAATAAACATTAGGCAGCTACCCTCGGATTTGTTCCTTTTGCAATGCTTATTTTGCTGTTGCAATTGTTGCTGCTGTTCCTTTTTTAACAGGCCTTTCAGTACAACTACATCTTTTATATATTTTTATTTCAATATTTTATTTAATGGGTCAATTGCGAGTGGACATTTTGCCAGGGCACCTCAAACATCTTTGTTCTTCTCATCCTTTATTGAAAGGCATAGTGCAGAGAACTTTTTATTTAAATGACAAACCTTATAAGGTTATATCATCGCTGTTCGTTTCCCCATTCAGTCTTATATCTACAGTGTTTCTCTATTAAGATGTGACGTGGTTTTTTTCATATTGCCAGCTTAAACTTAAACTTTTATTTTTCTTTAACAAAACGAGAAATATTATTTTTTTTATTTTCTTTTTCACTTCTCTTCATACTTTACTGCCAAACAAGATTATTTTGTTAATAATAAAAGCCTAATCGAGAAGACGCTTAAGTAAGATCGTTTATTCAGGATACCTCAAACATCTTTGTTATTTCTTTTCGCTTTTACTTCTCTTCATACTTTACTGAGAAACAATTTATTTTTTTCAAATAGTTTTACAATATAGTTTAATTCGTTGACTTTGATGAGGTCTACTCTTCTGTTTTGATTGGACTTTCTATACAACAACAACTTACAACTTTTCCTCATTTCAACTCAAGTTTGACTTCTTCTGAACACAATTTTCTGTGAGTAGGACCATAGCGGCTCTTTGGCCAATAAAATTGTCCCACCGGGTCAGAGTTGTCATAGCTTTTTGGTAAACCTATTTCTAATAAATAAATACTAAATTGCAACAGAATCAAATCATCAATTTCCCCATTTGATTAAAAATAAGTGATATTTACTGCAAATTGCAAATTGCAAATAGCTTACCTCACAAGCATATCTATTTTGGGATGCTAGTCATATTTTTATTTAATTTTATTTATACTTTCAAAATTGAACGGTTATGCTTCCATTTTTATTTATTTGTTGACTTATTTTATTTATGCTTTGCCTTATTCGTTTTTTCTTGGGATAGAAAAAGCTAGTAATGATTCTGCTGCTTCTGACCTATGTACCAAGAAAGTGAGGCTGTCTGGCTAAGTCACTTGTCAGTCGCAACACCCAAGCAAAGATGACAAAAATTCCAATTTTTATTTTTCTTCTTTCATATTTCTTACTGCACTTCTGGCAGCCGAAAAACTTTGCTTTGACTATATAGATAGTTTAAGACATAAACCGGCATTGCACGGCACTTTCTTATTCCTAGTGCAGAGCACTTTTTATTTAAATGACAAACCCCATTATATCTTCGCTGTCCGTTTCCCCATTCAGTCTTATCTAAACTGTTTCTCTACAAAGACGTGACGTGGCATTTTTATACTGCCAGCTTAGACTTAAACTTTTATTTTTCTTTAACAAAACGAGAAATATTATTTTGGTTATTTTGCTTCCCAGATCTTATTTCAAATATTTCTACAATATAGTTTAATTCGTTGACTATTTTGAAGACTACTCTTCTGTTTTTATTGGACTTGCTACACAACAACAACTTACAACTTTTCCTCATTTCAACTCAAGTTTGACTTCTTCTGACCACAATTTGCTGTGAGTAGGACCATAGCGGCTCTTTGGCCAATAAAATTGTCCCACCGGGTCAGAGTTGTCATAGCTTTTATGGTAAACCTATTTCTAATAAATAAATTAATTTGCAAAATCAAATCATCAAATTCCCCATTTGGTTAAAAAAAGTGATATTTACTGCAAATTGCAAATTGCAAATAGCTTACCTTACAGGCATATCTATTTTGGGGTGCTAGTCATATTTTTATTTAATTTTATTTATACTTTCAAAATTCAACGGTTATGCTTCCATTTTTATTTATTTATTGACTTAAAATCACTAAACGCTACAAGATTATCCCATATATAAACGGAAGAAGCATAAAGTCCTTATTCTTCAGGCGTCTCAGTACTTTCGCAAGCATTACCATTTGAAACTTTTATTTTTAGCAGACAATTCATGCAAATTAAAATAAAAAAATATATCACACAACTTAATTCAGAGGAATTAAAAACTGAATTCATACAACAAATTTAGGGGAATTTATTTTGTTTATAATAAAGGCCTAATCGAGAAAGACGCTTAAGTAAGATCATTCAGTTCATTCAGGATACCAAACGTTTTTGTTATTTCTTTTCGCGTTTCCTCTCTTCTTTCTTTTTAGACACAAATTTTTTTTTTGTCTCCGCTTTTCAAATTTATTATTCACGTTTATTCATTTTAAGATTATGACCAACTTATATTCTTTAATCGCGTCTGTCTTTTGGCTTATCAGTAACAAGCGCACACTTATGAAGAACTTGTTGCAAACTATATGCAATAATTTGCAAAAATGCTCAGCTTTTATTTATTTTTATTTTCGACAACTAATAAAAATTCCAAAAACTACTACAGAAATCCAAATAAATTTTTTGAATGCATTCACTTCATATTATAAAAGTAATCAGATGTGAACCACAAGCTTTTCGATTAATTTTTAGATAAATTTTCAATTGTGATTTTTTGACCCAAGCTGTAATTCTTTTTTTATTTACGACTTTGTATGCCTATGAAACTATTAAATAGGTAAGTCCAGGCATTAGCGAGACTGGGCGGATGGATGGGGCAGGTGGAAAGGGGAAAGGGGAAAGGGGCATGCAACATCGAAGTTGCAAAACGGTTGCCGTAGCTTTTTGGCCGCCACGTCTATATGTCAAATTAATTGATGACCAATTTGCGTTTTCAATTAAAAGCAGCACACACTTTTTGCGCAGATACGATTTCAGTTTTGTCTCGCTCGATGGTCTTCTTCTTTTTTTTTTCTTTGTATACCCTGTAGCAAACGAGGCGCTGAAAATGAGTATGCTGCATACAAGTATTTTTATTTAAGAGCTTAACTTATCGTGATTGTTCTCTCACATTTGAGTAAATTAATTTCATCTCATCTGTTTTGTTTGGACTTCTCTCTTTCTGTATTACTCTTTACAACTTTTGCTCATTTCTACTCAAGCTTGACTTCTTCTGACCACAATTTGCTGTGAGTAGGACCATAGCGGCGCTTTGGCCAATAAAATAGTCCCACCGGGTCAGAGTTGTCATAGCTTTTATGGTAAAACTATTTTAAATATTTTAAAATTGAACGCTTATGTTTCCATTTTTATTTATTTATTGACTTAAAATCACTTAATGCTACAAGATTATCCTATGTATATATATATATACACGGAACAAGCATAAAGTCTCTAATTCTTCAGGCGTCTCAGTACTTTCGCAAACTTTACCATTAGGAACTTTTATTTTTAGCAGACATTTCATGCAAATTATCAACAAATATAAAACACAAAGTTAATTCTGAGGAATTCAAAACTGAATACATACAACAAATTTAGAGGATTTTATTTTGCTAACAATAAGAGGCTTATATTTCAATATATATAGTGATATTTTTATTTATTTTTATTTATATTTGGCAAATTGAGATAAATAAATTGCATTAGGGTAACTATCCGTTGAGCAGCTGCCGCATTTTCACTAGTTCTTCTTCGTTTTTGTTCTACTTCTTCTTCTTGTTGTTGCTGCTGCTGCTGCTGCTGCTGCTGTCGCTTTCAGCACGGAAATTGCCCCTTTTGGCAAAAGCGATGAAGTGCAGCCGAAAGTATGGTGAGAGAGGGGATTTCCCCCCCCCCTCCCTACCCCTGTATTTAAATGACAAACCTTATAAGGTTATATCATCGCTGTTCGTTTCCCCATTCAGTCTTATATCTACAGTGTTTCTCTATTAGAATGTGACGTGGTTTTTTTCATATTGCCAGCTTAGACTTAAACTTTTATTTTTCTTTAACAAAACTAGAAATATTATTTTATTTTTTCGAAAGCAGTTGATCATATTATAAACATTAGGCAGGATACCTCAAACATATTTCAATTTCTTTTCGCTTTCACTTCACTTCATACTTGATTGCAAGACACAAATGTTGTTTTTTATTTCCTTTTTTTAACTGTACTCTGATGCAAGTTACTTTGAAAACAACTATCTTTTATTTAATAAAATAATACAATTCAATTCCATTTTTGTTCAGCTTTTATTTACTTAAAATCACCTTCCTCACAATTGCAATAACTATTTATTTTATTTATTTATATTTCAACACATATTTTTTTTGATTAGTAAATTTTGTTTTCCTCTTCTTTTATCACTACTACCATTTCTTTTTTAAATTTAATTGGCCTAAATTTCCATTTTTATACCCTGAACCCATTAAAAATGGGTAAAAGGGTATTATGGTTTTGTGCAAATGTATGTAACAGGCATAAGGAAGCATCTCCGACCATATAAAGTATATATATTATTGATCAGTATCAATAGCCGAGTCGATCTGGCCATGTCCGTCTGTCTGTCCGTCTGTCCGTCTGTCCGTCTGTCTGTATGAACACACAGATATCAGAGACTACAAGAGCTAGAGACTTCATATTTGGAACATAAGTTCTCCTAATCCCGGGACAGATCAAGTTTATTAAAATTTATCGATAGCTCGTCCCGTTCAAAAGTTATCGATAAATTTCGATTTTAGACCAGCGTTTTTTGGATATAACTTACAAGTTATAAGAGCTAGAGGCCCCTAATTTGACATGTATAATCTCGAATAGCATACACATGAACAAATTTTTCACTTTTTGGATACCACCCCCCAAACCCCCCAAAAGTTAAAAAAACGCATTTTTGAAGGTACGACCTTGCAATTTGGTTTGGTCACACATATTATTGACAATTGTTTGCCCCAAAAATTTCAATAAGATCGGACGATAAACACAGAAGTTATTTAAGATTTAACTTTCCATTATGTGGGGCTCAGCGAAAAGCAAGCTAACTGCTTAGACCGCTTGCACTGCTTGTACTGCTTGTACTGCAGCATGTGTGTGTTTAGATTAATATGAATGATTGTAAGGACTGGGTTCAGGGTATCTCGTAGTCGGGCACTCCCGACTAGAGCACTCTTACTTGTTATTTATTAACTCAATCATTTAAGGCTACAAGATTATCCCACTTTTATTTTTAGCTGACAATTCATGCAAATTATCAACAAATATAAAACACAAAGTTAATTCTGAGGAATTCAAAACTGAATACATTCAACAAATTTAGGGGAATTTATTTTGTTAATAAAAAAAAGCCTAATCGAGAGACGCTTAGTAAGATCGTTCATTCAGGGTACCTCAAACATATTTGTTATTTTATTTTCGCTTTTACTTCTCTTCATACTTTACTGCCAAGCAATTTTTTTTATTTCAAATAGTTTTACAATATAATTTAAGTCTAGACTGTATGAAGTATTTTCTGCTGTTTTTATTGGACTTGCTTTGGCCAATAAAATTGTCCCACCGGGTCAGAGTTGTCATAGCTTTTATGGTAAACCTATTTCTAATAAATAAATTAATTTGCAAAATCAAATCATCAAATTCCCCATTTGGTTAAAAAAAGTGATATTTACTGCAAATTGCAAATTGCAAATAGCTTACCTTACAGGCATATCTATTTTGGGGTGCTAGTCATATTTTTATTTAATTTTATTTATTTTTATTTATACTTTCAAAATTGAACGGTTATGCTTCCATTTTTATTTATTTATTGACTTAAAATCACTAAACGCTACAAGATTATCCCATATATAAACGGAAGAAGCATAAAGCCCTTATTCTTCAGGCGTCTCAGTACTTTCGCAAGCATTACCATTTGAAACTTTTATTTTTAGCAGACAATTCATGCAAATTAAAATAAAAAAATATATCACACAACTTAATTCAGAGGAATTAAAAACTGAATTCATACAACAAATTTAGGGGAATTTATTTTGTTTATAATAAAGGCCTAATCGAGAAAGACGCTTAAGTAAGATCATTCAGTTCATTCAGGATACCAAACGTTTTTGTTATTTCTTTTCGCGTTTCCTCTCTTCTTTCTTTTTAGACACAAATTTTTTTTTTGTCTCCGCTTTTCAAATTTATTATTCACGTTTATTCATTTTAAGATTATGACCAACTTATATTCTTTAATCGCGTCTGTCTTTTGGCTTATCAGTAACAAGCGCACACTTATGAAGAACTTGTTGCAAACTATATGCAATAATTTGCAAAAATGCTCAGCTTTTATTTATTTTTATTTTCGACAACTAATAAAAATTCCAAAAGCTACTACAGAAATCCAAATAAATTTTTTGAATGCATTCACTTCATATTATAAAAGTAATCAGATGTGAACCACAAGCTTTTCGATTAATTTTTAGATAAATTTTCAATTGTGATTTTTTGACCCAAGCTGTAATTCTTTTTTTATTTACGACTTTGTATGCCTATGAAACTATTAAATAGGTAAGTCCAGGCATTAGCGAGACTGGGCGGATGGATGGGGCAGGTGGAAAGGGGAAAGGGGAAAGGGGCATGCAACATCGAAGTTGCAAAACGGTTGCCGTAGCTTTTTGGCCGCCACGTCTATATGTCAAATTAATTGATGACCAATTTGCGTTTTCAATTAAAAGCAGCACACACTTTTTGCGCAGATACGATTTCAGTTTTGTCTCGCTCGATGGTCTTCTTCTTTTTTTTTTCTTTGTATACCCTGTAGCAAACGAGGCGCTGAAAATGAGTATGCTGCATACAAGTATTTTTATTTAAGAGCTTAACTTATCGTGATTGTTCTCTCACATTTGAGTAAATTAATTTCATCTCATCTGTTTTGTTTGGACTTCTCTCTTTCTGTATTACTCTTTACAACTTTTGCTCATTTCTACTCAAGCTTGACTTCTTCTGACCACAATTTGCTGTGAGTAGGACCATAGCGGCGCTTTGGCCAATAAAATAGTCCCATCGGGTCAGAGTTGTCATAGCGTTTTCTTCTACTTTTGTATTCAATTATCTTGAATAAATAAAAATCAAAATGGCTGACTTTAAATGCAAGCAAGTACAGTCGCCCATTAAGGCACTAAGCAGTGGGAAACTAGCGCTGTTCCAATTCCACAACGTTTCACAACCGAGCAGACATGCAAACGAGTTGCAGTCGTTGCCATCGCTGCCTAAAACTTGGCCACAAAATGCAAATTCCGCGAATTCGTTTAAACGATTTTGATTACTTAAAACGCAACAACAGAACAAAAACAAAAACAAAAACGACAACGAAAAACGGAAAACAACAACAGCAATAAAAGTAATAATAAACAACAAACAAAAATGGGCGAAGGCAAAATACAAATAAACAAAGCGGTTTTTATATTTCCGGCGACGCTGAATGCAACAACTGCCCCTGAGGATGATGATAATGAAGATGATGACGATGGTAATGATAATGATAATGATGATGATGGCCATGGTGATAATGATGATTATTATTATTTTGGCTCTGGTGTACAGTCTTTGTCTTTGGGGCGCTTGTCTTTGGCTGCATTTGCAATGGAAATGCGAAATGCATTTCAAATGCGAGTTTTGCCCGAATACGAAATACGAATGCAGCGACGTTTACCCCATTACAAACAGTACCAGTACCAGTAGCAGTACCAGTAGCCCCCTCCTCCTCCGCACAGACCTCTCTCAGCCTCTGCACATTTAAAAGTCGTTGACAATTTGGCGTCGACGATGAAAATAAATAAATGGGCAAAGCCCAAACACGCTGGCCCATAAACCCGACGAGCA
This sequence comes from Drosophila flavopinicola, assembly GCA_035042425.1. NCBI lineage: Eukaryota > Metazoa > Arthropoda > Insecta > Diptera > Drosophilidae > Drosophila > Drosophila flavopinicola. The sequence continues at coordinate 416,300 of JAWNLL010000438.1, read as the reverse complement.
CAGCCGTAAAGCATCAGCACTATTCTACCCTATTACTGCCAACCACCCCCTCCCCCTCCCATCGAACCACCACCACTGTGCACCACCCACATTCCCCATCCCCATTCAGCCATCGTAAGCATGCAAATATTTAGATTAATGCAAGACTTTTGCAACAAAATACGCGACGCGCATATTGCCAAACAAAATTTTTATTTATGCCATGATGTGGGCGTGGTCAATGGGCGGGTGGGGGTGGGGCTAGGGGCTGCTAGGGGGCTGGTGGATGTACCAAGAAAGTGAGGCTGTCTGGCTAAGTCACTTGTCAGTCGCAACACCCAAGCAAAGATGACAAAAATTCCAATTTTTATTTTTCTTCTTTCATATTTCTTACTGCACTTCTGGCAGCCGAAAAACTTTGCTTTGACTATATAGATAGTTTAAGACATAAACCGGCATTGCACGGCACTTTCTTATTCCTAGTGCAGAGCACTTTTTATTTAAATGACAAACCCCATTATATCTTCGCTGTCCGTTTCCCCATTCAGTCTTATCTAAACTGTTTCTCTACAAAGACGTGACGTGGCATTTTTATACTGCCAGCTTAGACTTAAACTTTTATTTTTCTTTAACAAAACGAGAAATATTATTTTGGTTATTTTGCTTCCCAGATCTTATTTCAAATATTTCTACAATATAGTTTAATTCGTTGACTATTTTGAAGACTACTCTTCTGTTTTTATTGGACTTGCTACACAACAACAACTTACAACTTTTCCTCATTTCAACTCAAGTTTGACTTCTTCTGACCACAATTTGCTGTGAGTAGGACCATAGCGGCTCTTTGGCCAATAAAATTGTCCCACCGGGTCAGAGTTGTCATAGCTTTTATGGTAAACCTATTTCTAATAAATAAATTAATTTGCAAAATCAAATCATCAAATTCCCCATTTGGTTAAAAAAAGTGATATTTACTGCAAATTGCAAATTGCAAATAGCTTACCTTACAGGCATATCTATTTTGGGGTGCTAGTCATATTTTTATTTAATTTTATTTATACTTTCAAAATTGAACGGTTATGCTTCCATTTTTATTTATTTATTGACTTAAAATCACTAAACGCTACAAGATTATCCCATATATAAACGGAAGAAGCATAAAGCCCTTATTCTTCAGGCGTCTCAGTACTTTCGCAAGCATTACCATTTGAAACTTTTATTTTTAGCAGACAATTCATACAAATTAAAATAAAAAAATATATCACACAACTTAATTCAGAGGAATTAAAAACTGAATTCATACAACAAATTTAGGGGAATTTATTTTGTTTATAATAAAGGCCTAATCGAGAAAGACGCTTAAGTAAGATCATTCAGTTCATTCAGGATACCAAACGTTTTTGTTATTTCTTTTCGCGTTTCCTCTCTTCTTTCTTTTTAGACACAAATTTTTTTTTGTCTCCGCTTTTCAAATTTATTATTCACGTTTATTCATTTTAAGATTATGACCAACTTATATTCTTTAAGCGCGTCTGTCTTTTGGCTTATCAGTAACAAGCGCACACTTATGAAGAACTTGTTGCAAACTATATGCAATAATTTGCAAAAATGCTCAGCTTTTATTTATTTTTATTTTCGACAACTAATAAAAATTCCAAAAACTACTACAGAAATCCAAATAAATTTTTTGAATGCATTCACTTCATATTATAAAAGTAATCAGATGTGAACCACAAGCTTTTCGATTAATTTTTAGATAAATTTTCAATTGTGATTTGTTGACCCAAGCTGTAATTCTTTTTTTATTTACGACTTTGTATGCCTATGAGACTATTAAATAGGTAAGTCCAGGCATTAGCGAGACTGGGCGGATGGATGGGGCAGGTGGAAAGGGGAAAGGGGAAAGGGGCATGCAACATCGAAGTTGCAAAACGGTTGCCGTAGCTTTTTGGCCGCCACGTCTATATGTCAAATTAATTGATGACCAATTTGCGTTTTCAATTAAAAGCAGCACACACTTTTTGCGCAGATACGATTTCAGTTTTGTCTCGCTCGATGGTCTTCTTCTTTTTTTTTTTTCTTTGTATACCCTGTAGCAAACGAGGGGCTGAAAATGAGTATGCTGCATACAACTATTTTTATTTAAGAGCTTAACTTATCGTGATTGTTCTCTCACATTTGAGTAAATTAATTTCATCTCATCTGTTTTGTTTGGACTTCTCTCTTTCTGTATTACTCATTACAACTTTTGCTAATTTCAACTTAAGCTTGGCTTCTTCTGACCACAATTTGCTGTGAGTAGGACCATAGCGGCGCTTTGGCCAATAAAACAGTCCCAACGGGTCAGAGTTTTCATAGCTTTAATGGTAAACCTATTTTTAATAAATAAATACTAAATTTCATTCAACAAAAACAAAATCAAATCATCAATTTCCCCATTTGGTTAAAAATAAGTGTTATACTACAAATTGCAAATAGCTTACCTTACAAGCATATCTTTCCTGACATGCTGGTCATATTTTTATTTAATTTTATTTTTATTTATATTTACAAAATTGAACGCTTATGTTTCTATTTTTATTTATTTATTTACTTTGAATCACAAAAACGCTACAATACTATCCCATGTATATACGGAACAAGCATAAAGTCCTTATTCTTCAGGCGTCTCAGTACTTTCACATGCATTACCATTTGAAACTTTTATTTTTAGCAGACAATTCATGCAAATTATCAACAAATATAAAACACAAACTTAATTTTGAGGAATTCAAAACTGAATACATTCAATAAATTTAGGGGAATTTATTTTGTTAATAATAAAAGCCCAATCGAGAAAGACGCTTAATTAAGATCGTTCATTCAGGATACCTCAAACATATTTGTTATTTTATTTTCGCTTTTACTTCTCTTCATACTTTACTGCCAAACAATTTTTTTTATTTCAAATAGTTTTACAATATAATTTAAGTCTAGACTGTATGAAGTATTTTCTGCTGTTTTTATTGGACTTGCTACACAACAACAACTTACAACTTTTCCTCATTTCAACTCAAGTTTGACTTCTTCTGACCACAATTTGCTGTGAGTAGGACCATAGCGGCTCTTTGGCCAATAAAATAGTCCCACCGGGTCAGAGTTGTCATAGCTTTTATGGTAAGCCTATTTTTAATAAATAAATACAAAATTTCTAAAAATCAAATCATCAATTTCCCCATTTGGTTAAAAAAAGGTGTTAGTTATACTGCAAATTGCAAATAGCTTACAAGCATATCCTATCTATTTGGACATACTAGTCATATTTTTATTTAATTTTATTTATAGTTGCACAATTGAACGCTGATGTTTCCATTTTTATTTATTTATCCCATATGTAAACGGAAGAAGCATAAAGATCCTTATTCTTCAGGCGTCTCAGTACTTTCGCAAACTTTACCATTTGAAACTTTTATTTCTAGCAAACACTTCATGCAAGTTATCAACAAATATAAAACACAACTTATTCTGAGGAATTTAAGATCTGAATACAAACAACAAATTTAAGGGAATTTATTTTGTTGCTAATAAAATTCTTATCGAGAAACACGCTTAAGTTATATCGTTCATTCAGGATACCTCAAACATCTTTGTTATTTCTTTTGGCTTTACTTCCCTTCGTACTTTATTTCTCGACACAACTATTTTTATTTCAAACAGTTTTCCAATATTCATTAATTCGTTGACTTTGATGAGTCCCACTCAAATGATTAACCCAAGGAAAAAAGGCGTAATTTTTATTTTTAAACTTGTACTTCAATATTAAATCAAATATTAAATAACAAAAAGACAAAACAAAATAACAAGGTAACTGCTAGTCGAGCATAGCCCGAACTGTAGTATTTTTGCTTGTTTTTACGGCTGGCAAACAGCTGAAACAATCCCCGTCTAAAGTGAAATCCTTCAAATGCATTTTATTGTGGCATACAATTTTCATATCAACCATAAAATGGTTACAAAATAGTTTCATGCTGAGTGGAATTTATCATTCTCGAATGGTCTGCAATTTAAATAAGTTGATTATTGTGCAGCAGTCAATGCGCAAATTGACGATGGAGAATAATTCCAAGAGAATGCAACATTTTGCAGCTCAATGAGCTGATCTTCAATTAGCCCAGTTACAATTTGAATTTCGTTGATTTTTCATATTTAATTTCTGTTGCCGCAACAATTATTAAAAATCATTATGATTTATATGCAATTTGTTGGTGTTGTGCCTTTCTGTTGCTGTGCCCAGCTTAATTTATTCGATTTCAGATGTCACAATTTATGGATTAACAATACTGTTATCGCATGCAGCTCTGACAACAAACCGAACAAACACCTCCCCCCCATGCTGTTAGTAGCACAGTCACAAACCCAAACAACTGAATTTATAGCAAGCGCTTTTAATGGCTGCCCAAAGAGAGAGAGAAAGAGAGAGACAGAGAGATATAGAGATATATAAGAGAGAGAGAGAGAGATAGAGTGAGAGAAAGAGAGACTCATTCAATATGAGAGAGCGTGCACTTGAAAGCAAATTGAATTGAAGAACCAAGTGCAAACTACTTCTGAAAAGCATTTCCAAAAGCCTCAAGGAATCCGGCATTGGAAACAATAAGTTTGCCATACTAAACTGAAACGTTTTGAAAGTGTAACACAGAAGTCATATTTGGAACAGCATTTTGTGACAACTTCGACTTCAATGACCGAAGTCCAAACGGTATATAATAGACTGTTATTCTTAAATGTGGAACAGCTGAATAAAGCACGATCTTCACTTGCAATGCTTCCATTTCCCAATTGAAACGCAATGGAACTGAACCACTGAAACAGCACTGAGTTAAGACTGTGATTGTGCCATAGAAAAAAACAATTTACAGAATTGTCTCGCTTTACGCTAAAAGCAAACTAAATGTTTATGACACAGAAACGAAATGGAATTGGAACATCAAATATCATATATTTATTTAGCGAAAAGCTCCTTAATTATGAACTTTAAGACTTTTGCTAATTTCAACTTAAGCTTGGCTTCTTCTGACCACAATTTGCTGTGAGTAGGACCATAGCGGCGCTTTGGCCAATAAAACAGTCCCAACGGGTCAGAGTTTTCATAGCTTTAATGGTAAACCTATTTTTAATAAATAAATACTAAATTTCATTCAACAAAAACAAAATCAAATCATCAATTTCCCCATTTGGTTAAAAATAAGTGTTATACTACAAATTGCAAATAGCTTACCTTACAAGCATATCTTTCCTGACATGCTGGTCATATTTTTATTTAATTTTATTTTTATTTATATTTACAAAATTGAACGCTTATGTTTCTATTTTTATTTATTTATTTACTTTGAATCACAAAAACGCTACAATACTATCCCATGTATATACGGAACAAGCATAAAGTCCTTATTCTTCAGGCGTCTCAGTACTTTCACATGCATTACCATTTGAAACTTTTATTTTTAGCAGACAATTCATGCAAATTATCAACAAATATAAAACAAACTTAATTTTGAGGAATTCAAAACTGAATACATTCAACAAATTTAGGGGAGTTTATTTTGTTAATAATAAAGCCTAATCGAGAGACGCTTAGTAAGATCGTTCATTCAGGATACCTCAAACACCTTATTTCTTTTCGCTTGAGCTTCTCTTCATACTTTACTGCCAGTCGCAATTATTTTTATTTCAAATAGTTTCACAATATAATTTAAATAGTTGACTTACTACTCTTTAGGTTTGATTGGACTTTCTATATACATCTTTACAACTTTTGCTCATTTCTACTCAAGCTTGACTTCTTCTGACCACAATTTGCTGTGAGTAGGACCATAGCGGCGCTTTGGCCAATAAAATAGTCCCACCGGGTCAGAGTTGTCATAGCTTTTATGGTAAAACTATTTTAAATATTTTAAAATTGAACGCTTATGTTTCCATTTTTATTTATTTATTGACTTAAAATCACTTAATGCTACAAGATTATCCTATGTATATATATATATACACGGAACAAGCATAAAGTCTCTAATTCTTCAGGCGTCTCAGTACTTTCGCAAACTTTACCATTAGGAACTTTTATTTTTAGCAGACATTTCATGCAAATTATCAACAAATATAAAACACAAAGTTAATTCTGAGGAATTCAAAACTGAATACATACAACAAATTTAGAGGATTTTATTTTGCTAACAATAAGAGGCTTATATTTAAATATATATAGTGATATTTTTATTTATTTTTATTTATATTTGGCAAATTGAGAGAAATAAATTGCATTAGGGTAACTATCCGTTGAGCAGCTGCCGCATTTTCACTAGTTCTTCTTCGTTTTTGTTCTACTTCTTCTTCTTGTTGTTGCTGCTGCTGCTGCTGCTGCTGCTGTCGCTTTCAGCACGGAAATTGCCCCTTTTGGCAAAAGCGATGAAGTGCAGCCGAAAGTATGGTGAGAGAGGGGATTTCCCCCCCCCTCCTGCCCCTGTCGACTGTCGCGTTGTCCTGCTCCTCGTCACTGGAGTTGTTCCATTGAATTGCGTTATAATGCAAAAAGCTGCCTCCCCTTATAGAGCCCAAAGCCCCCAGCCCCACCCACCCTTTGCATGGCATAGCGCGACTAGCGTTGAATGTGATTCCGATTCCGATTCAGTTTCTGATTCCGATCAGCCCCCCTCTTGACATACACATATGTGGGCGTGGCTCGCCGCCCCCAATCGCGCTCAATGGCAAAGCTTAACAGCGTTTCTTTAATTAAGTTGCACAATTTGTAGCCGGTTGTCGGCATAATAGACTTTTGGGCATTTCGCAGCCAGAGCCGCCGAAAAACCAGCCAGATCCCCCTTATCCCCCTTACCACCACCTCTGCTCAACAGCCTCTCAATGACAGTTGCGATGCGAGTGCTGAAAATCTCCTCAGACCCCCTCGATTGCCCAGTTAAATACGTAGTCCAGGATGTCATTGAACCAGCTGCTGGGAGCATCCATAATGGGCAGATACTCCTTAAGTTTCTAGCTTGCAGGCAAATTAACTGCAACTGACTATATCTATGTCTACATATTTTATTTCATTTTATTTGACGTCTCTATATTTGGCATACTAATGAAGACATTGCGTTCAATAATACCGAAATCACTTTGTTCTTAACAACTGCAAATAAACATTTGTTCCTTTTGCAATGCTTCTTCTTCTCCTGTTGCAATTGTTGATGCTGTTCCTTTTTTAACAGTACTTTCAGTACAACTACATCTTTTATATATTTCTATTTCAATATTTTATTTAATGAGTCAATTGCGAGTGGACATTTTGCCAGGACACCTCAAACATCTTTGTTCTTCTCATCCTTTACTGAAAGGCATTGTGCAGAGAACTTTGTATTTAAATGACAAACCTTATAAGGTTATATCATCGCTGTTCGTTTCCCCATTCAGTCTTATATCTACAGTGTTTCTCTATTAGAATGTGACGTGGTTTTTTTCATATTGCCAGCTTAGACTTAAACTTTTATTTTTCTTTAACAAAACTAGAAATATTATTTTATTTTTTCGAAAGCAGTTGATCATATTATAAACATTAGGCAGGATACCTCAAACATATTTCAATTTCTTTTCGCTTTCACTTCACTTCATACTTGATTGCAAGACACAAATGTTGTTTTTTATTTCCTTTTTTTAACTGTACTCTGATGCAAGTTACTTTGAAAACAACTATCTTTTATTTAATAAAATAATACAATTCAATTCCATTTTTGTTCAGCTTTTATTTACTTAAAATCACCTTCCTCACAATTGCAATAACTATTTATTTTATTTATTTATATTTCAACACATATTTTTTTTGATTAGTAAATTTTGTTTTCCTCTTCTTTTATCACTACTACCATTTCTTTTTTAAATTTAATTGGCCTAAATTTCCATTTTTATTTATTAACTCAATCATTTAAGGCTACAAGATTATCCCACTTTTATTTTTAGCTGACAATTCATGCAAATTATCAACAAATATAAAACACAAAGTTAATTCTGAGGAATTCAAAACTGAATACATTCAACAAATTTAGGGGAATTTATTTTGTTAATAAAAAAAAGCCTAATCGAGAGACGCTTAGTAAGATCGTTCATTCAGGGTACCTCAAACATATTTGTTATTTTATTTTCGCTTTTACTTCTCTTCATACTTTACTGCCAAACAATTTTTTTTATTTCAAATAGTTTTACAATATAATTTAAGTCTAGACTGTATGAAGTATTTTCTGCTGTTTTTATTGGACTTGCTACACAACAACAACTTACAACGTTTCCTCATTTCAACTCAAGTTTGACTTCTTCTGACCACAATTTGCTGTGAGTAGGACCATAGCGGCTCTTTGGCCAATAAAATTGTCCCACCGGGTCAGAGTTGTCATAGCTTTTATGGTAAACCTATTTCTAATAAATAAATTAATTTGCAAAATCAAATCATCAAATTCCCCATTTGGTTAAAAAAAGTGATATTTACTGCAAATTGCAAATTGCAAATAGCTTACCTTACAGGCATATCTATTTTGGGGTGCTAGTCATATTTTTATTTAATTTTATTTATACTTTCAAAATTGAACGGTTATGCTTCCATTTTTATTTATTTATTGACTTAAAATCACTAAACGCTACAAGATTATCCCATATATAAACGGAAGAAGCATAAAGTCCTTATTCTTCAGGCGTCTCAGTACTTTCGCAAGCATTACCATTTGAAACTTTTATTTTAAGCAGACAATTCATGCAAATTAAATAAAAAAAATATATCACACAACTTAATTCAGAGGAATTAAAAACTGAATTCATACAACAAATTTAGGGGAATTTATTTTGTTTATAATAAAAGCCTAATCGAGAAAGACGCTTAAGTAAGATCATTCAGTTCATTCAGGATACCAAACGTTTTTGTTATTTCTTTTCGCGTTTCCTCTCTTCTTTCTTTTTAGACACAAATTTTTTTTTTGTCTCCGCTTTTCAAATTTATTATTCACGTTTATTCATTTTAAGATTATGACCAACTTATATTCTTTAAGCGCGTCTGTCTTTTGGCTTATCAGTAACAAGCGCACACTTATGAAGAACTTGTTGCAAACTATATGCAATAATTTGCAAAAATGCTCAGCTTTTATTTATTTTTATTTTCGACAACTAATAAAAATTCCAAAAACTACTACAGAAATCCAAATAAATTTTTTGAATGCATTCACTTCATATTATAAAAGTAATCAGATGTGAACCACAAGCTTTTCGATTAATTTTTAGATAAATTTTCAATTGTGATTTGTTGACCCAAGCTGTAATTCTTTTTTTATTTACGACTTTGTATGCCTATGAGACTATTAAATAGGTAAGTCCAGGCATTAGCGAGACTGGGCGGATGGATGGGGCAGGTGGAAAGGGGAAAGGGGCATGCAACATCGAAGTTGCAAAACGGTTGCCGTAGCTTTTTGGCCGCCACGTCTATATGTCAAATTAATTGATGACCAATTTGCGTTTTCAATTAAAAGCAGCACACACTTTTTGCGCAGATACGATTTCAGTTTTGTCTCGCTCGATGGTCTTCTTCTTTTTTTTTTCTTTGTATACCCTGTAGCAAACGAGGGGCTGAAAATGAGTATGCTGCATACAACTATTTTTATTTAAGAGCTTAACTTATCGTGATTGTTCTCTCACATTTGAGTAAATTAATTTCATCTCATCTGTTTTGTTTGGACTTCTCTCTTTCTGTATTACTCATTACAACTTTTGCTAATTTCAACTTAAGCTTGGCTTCTTCTGACCACAATTTGCTGTGAGTAGGACCATAGCGGCGCTTTGGCCAATAAAACAGTCCCAACGGGTCAGAGTTTTCATAGCTTTAATGGTAAACCTATTTTTAATAAATAAATACTAAATTTCATTCAACAAAAACAAAATCAAATCATCAATTTCCCCATTTGGTTAAAAATAAGTGTTATACTACAAATTGCAAATAGCTTACCTTACAAGCATATCTTTCCTGACATGCTGGTCATATTTTTATTTAATTTTATTTTTATTTATATTTACAAAATTGAACGCTTATGTTTCTATTTTTATTTATTTATTTACTATGAATCACAAAAACGCTACAATACTATCCCATGTATATACGGAACAAGCATAAAGTCCTTATTCTTCAGGCGTCTCAGTACTTTCACATGCATTACCATTTGAAACTTTTATTTTTAGCAGACAATTCATGCAAATTATCAACAAATATAAAACAAACTTAATTTTGAGGAATTCAAAACTGAATACATTCAATAAATTTAGGGGAATTTATTTTGTTAATAATAAAAGCCTAATCGAGAAAGACGCTTAAGTAAGATCGTTCACTCTAGATCTAGAGCTAATCGATACATTTAATCGGACTAAGAGCTAAGAGGATTAATCCGAACGATTGCGAAATTATCGATGGCAAGAGGAGCTTCTGTGGCAGCAAGCCAAAAAGAAACAACCCCTTGGCGTCATCTTTATTAGGCGTGTGTGTTGGGGTGGGGGTGGGGCAACCTGACGACACTTGGGTGAATGGGGGAATGGGGGAGTGGGGCAGCAGGCAAGCGACGCTTTCAAAGTTCAAGTGGCAGGCGACTAGGCGACAAGGGCTGTGTCGCCAGGACTAATGCTGTTAGGTCGCAGATATCTATATATATATATCTATATATATATATATATATATGTATATATATATGGGCATGTTAAGGACATCGCCAAATGAAGTGACAAGCAACTTAACGCATTTAAATTAATTAAAAATGTGCTTAAGATGTTTTCGACTTGGCGAAAGATGGCAACAAAAGGCGTCCTCTTCCTGTCGCTGACAACGGTAGACTCACAACAACAACAACAACAACAACAGCAACAAGCATCCTTGCAACTGGCAGCTGTAATTAGACAATTCACTCGCCATTCGCCACTCGAGTCCCTGCTCGGGCGCCTTGGCCTGTTTTGGGTTTTAGTTGCGCCTCAAAAAAAAAAAATAATTCTTTTTTTTTTTCTTTTTTTGGAAGGCACAGATTGAAGCCGCGCCGCATTGGCGGTAAAGTTTGCAACAGCGTCACGGAACTTTGTCGTCTAGGACATCCTTGTGGGTGGGGCCAGGAGCCAGTCGTGTCCTATCGTGTGGTAGGGTGGTGCCCAGTCTTTATTCGCCCCGTTGTCACTTGAGAGCGAAAGACTGCAAAAGTGTTTTAGCCTTGCTTTTGCCTTCTTGCCGCATCGACTTTTAAGTAGTTGCCACACACACACACACACACCTACATAGAAATTTAGCAGTTGTGTGTGTGTTGGGGGGCATCATCGAAGTGCACAAAAGTCGCTCAGTTGTAGGCGTTAATGAAAATGCTTGTAATTAGTTTTGTTTGTTGGCAACGCTGGCAATGCAGCGGAAACGGAAGTGCGCCAAATAATGCCAACTTGCGCTTTTGCATGCATCGAACTAATTGATTTGCCGGAACCCTCGAGTGCCCCCCTCCCCCACCCCTATTGAGCCCCCCTCTCGGAGATGTTAGCTCGACGCCTTTGAGTGCTTCCGCAGTAATGAATTTACTTCAAATGCACTCAGTGCGCACTCACTGCAAAACCTTTTGAATCACTGAGTGCAGACTGGCTGGCAATTTTACAAGTAGTATTTTTCTTGTTTTCTTGTTTTCGGTATTTTTGGTATTTTAATTTTATTGCCGATCACTCTAGAATCTGGCAACATTTTCGAAACATGCCTGTATCGTATATGACCACATTTTTTTTAACCACACTAAAGAGTTCTGAAAATACTTTTTTTATTTGCAAAATTTTTTTTAATTTGTAAGGTAAACTACGAAAATATAGTTTACCAATTTATTCATTTACAAACATGTTTGTTGTTCTTTTACTTTGCTTCTACTTCTGCTGTTGCAATTGTGTCTGCGCTGCTTTGGTAGCTGTTCCTTTTTTAACAGTTCTTCGTTGCAAGTTTTTTGAATACACCTACAAATATCTTTTATTTATTTTTATTTCAATATGTTTTTTTATTGAGTCAATTCAACTAAACATTAGGCAAGGTACCTCAAACATCTTAGGTATTTCTTTTCGCGTTTTCCTCTCTTCGTACTATATTTCTAGACACAAATATTTTTATTTTACAAACAGTCTTATAACAATAATTAACAATAAGCCCGAGCATATTTTCACGTTTATTCATTTTAAGATTATGACCAACTTATTTTCTTTAAGCGCGTCTCTCTTTTGGCTTATCAGTAACAAGCTCAAATTTATAAAGAACTTGTTGCAAGCCATATACAATAATTTGAAATAATATCTCAGCTTTTATTTATTTTTGTTTTCGACAACTAATAAAAAATCCAAAAACTACTACAGAAATCCAAATAAATTTTTTGTGGATTACTTTTTAGGATAAAGGCATGCACAGCTTTTTGAGGAATTCAAAACTGAATACATTCAACAAATTTACTAGAATTTATTTTGTTAATATAAAACCCTAATCGAGAAGACGCTTAAGTAAGATCGTTTATTCAGGATACCTCAAACATCTTTGTTATTTCTTTTCGCATTTACTTCTCTTCATACTTTACTGAGAAACAATTTTTTTTTTTTCAAATAGTTTTACAATATAGTTTAATTTTGTTGACTTTGATGAGGTCTACTCTTCTGTTTTGATTGGACTTTCTATACAACAACAACTTACAACTTTTCCTCATTTCAACTCAAGCTTGACTTCTTCTGAACACAATTTTCTGTGAGTAGGACCATAGCGGCTCTTTGGCCAATAAAATAGTCCCACCGGGTCAGAGTTGTCATAGCTTTTTGGTAAACCTATTTCTAATAAATAAATACTAAATTGCAACAGAATCAAATCATCAAATTCCCCATTTGGTTAAAAAAAGTGATATTTACTGCAAATTGCAAATTGCAAATAGCTTACCTTACAGGCATATCTATTTTGGGGTGCTAGTCATATTTTTATTTATATTTTATTTATACTTTCAAAATTGAACGGTTATGCTTCCATTTTTATTTATTTATTGACTTAAAATCACTAAACGCTACAAGATTATCCCATATATAAACGGAAGAAGCATAAAGTCCTTATTCTTCAGGCGTCTCAGTACTTTCGCAAGCATTACCATTTGAAACTTTTATTTTAAGCAGACAATTCATGCAAATTAAATAAAAAAAATATATCACACAACTTAATTCAGAGGAATTAAAAACTGAATTCATACAACAAATTTAGGGGAATTTATTTTGTTAATAATAAAAGCCTAATCGAGAAACACGCTTAAGTAAGATCATTCAGTTCATTCAGGATACCAAACGTTTTTGTTATTTCTTTTCGCGTTTCCTCTCTTCTTTCTTTTTAGACACAAATTTTTTTTTTGTCTCCGCTTTTCAAATTTATTATTCACGTTTATTCATTTTAAGATTATGACCAACTTATATTCTTTAAGCGCGTCTGTCTTTTGGCTTATCAGTAACAAGCGCACACTTATGAAGAACTTGTTGCAAACTATATGCAATAATTTGCAAAAATGCTCAGCTTTTATTTATTTTTATTTTCGACAACTAATAAAAATTCCAAAAACTACTACAGAAATCCAAATAAATTTTTTGAATGCATTCACTTCATATTATAAAAGTAATCAGATGTGAACCACAAGCTTTTCGATTAATTTTTAGATAAATTTTCAATTGTGATTTGTTGACCCAAGCTGTAATTCTTTTTTTATTTACGACTTTGTATGCCTATGAGACTATTAAATAGGTAAGTCCAGGCATTAGCGAGACTGGGCGGATGGATGGGGCAGGTGGAAAGGGGAAAGGGGAAAGGGGCATGCAACATCGAAGTTGCAAAACGGTTGCCGTAGCTTTTTGGCCGCCACGTCTATATGTCAAATTAATTGATGACCAATTTGCGTTTTCAATTAAAAGCAGCACACACTTTTTGCGCAGATACGATTTCAGTTTTGTCTCGCTCGATGGTCTTCTTCTTTTTTTTTTTTCTTTGTATACCCTGTAGCAAACGAGGGGCTGAAAATGAGTATGCTGCATACAACTATTTTTATTTAAGAGCTTAACTTATCGTGATTGTTCTCTCACATTTGAGTAAATTAATTTCATCTCATCTGTTTTGTTTGGACTTCTCTCTTTCTGTATTACTCATTACAACTTTTGCTCATTTCTACTCAAGCTTGACTTCTTCTGACCACAATTTGCTGTGAGTAGGACCATAGCGGCGCTTTGGCCAATAAAATAGTCCCACCGGGTCAGAGTTGTCATAGCTTTTTTGGTAAACCTATTTCTAATAAATAAATACTAAATTGCATAAAGTGAAAACAGAATCAAATCATCAATTTCCCCATTTGATTAAAAATAAGTGATATTTACTGCAAATTGCAAATAGCTTACCTTACAAGCATATCTATTTTGGGATGCTAGTCATATTTTTATTTAATTTTATTTATACTTTCAAAATTGAACGGTTATGCTTCCATTTTTATTTATTTATTGACTTAAAATCACTTAATGCTACAAGATTATCCTATGTATATATATATATACACGGAACAAGCATAAAGTCTCTAATTCTTCAGGCGTCTCAGTACTTTCGCAAACTTTACCATTAGGAACTTTTATTTTTAGCAGACATTTCATGCAAATTATCAACAAATATAAAACACAAAGTTAATTCTGAGGAATTCAAAACTGAATACATACAACAAATTTAGAGGATTTTATTTTGCTAACAATAAGAGGCTTATATTTAAATATATATAGTGATATTTTTATTTATTTTTATTTATATTTGGCAAATTGAGAGAAATAAATTGCATTAGGGTAACTATCCGTTGAGCAGCTGCCGCATTTTCACTAGTTCTTCTTCGTTTTTGTTCTACTTCTTCTTTTATTTTTATTTATTTATTTACTTTGAATCACAAAAACGCTACAATACTATCCCATGTATATACGGAACAAGCATAAAGTCCTTATTCTTCAGGCGTCTCAGTACTTTCACATGCATTACCATTTGAAACTTTTATTTTTAGCAGACAATTCATGCAAATTATCAACAAATATAAAACAAACTTAATTTTGAGGAATTCAAAACTGAATACATTCAATAAATTTAGGGGAATTTATTTTGTTAATAATAAAAGCCTAATCGAGAAACACGCTTAAGTAAGATCGTTCATTCAGGATACCTCAAACATACTTATTTCTTTTCGCTTTCACTTCTCTTTATACTTGATTGCAATACACAAATGCTGTCTTTTGTTTCCTTTCTTTAACTGTACTCTGTTGCAAGTTACTTTGAAAACAACTATCTTTTATTTAGTAAATAATACAATTCAATTCCATTTTTGTTCCGCTTTTATTTACCCAAAATATCCTTCCTCACAATTGCAATAACTATTTTATAGTTATTTCGAATACAACTATTTATTATATTTATTTATATGTCAATTTTTTTTATTAGTTAATTTTGTTGCCCTCATCTTTTATCACGACTACAATTTCTTTTTAAATTTAATTTCCTTGAATTTAATTTTATTTTTTTTTATTGTCTTAAAATCAGTAAATGCTACAAAACTATCCCATATTATTTGGGAGTAGCATAAGATCCCTTATCGGACTTAGAGGTAAGAGGATTAACCCGAGCAATTAGGAATAATTTCGGTTAAAAAAAATCGCCCATCTGGAAAATGGCACAATACAATAGTCATATTCAAGACTTGCTTTTTTCCTTCATTTTTATTTTATTTAATTTGATGTTAATGCTAATAAGACAAATTATTTCAAAAGCAGTCTTTCAAATTAGTTTCATCGACGCATTTTTGTTGAGATAAATTGCTTAATGAGTTGCACACAATAAATGCACGAAGATTATTTGAATGGTAATAAAAGAATAGCAGCCAGGCTGCCTCTTAAACAATAACATGTTGGATTCAGTATACAATGAAAATGCAAATCGAGTTGAAGACAATCTAAAGGAGAATCGCCAACAAGGACCAATGTGGAAGGAAAAAGTCTAACAAGCTATGGAAGAAGAGGAAGAGAGTGCACAACACACAAAAAATTGCGAAGTTTGCGTAAATATCATCAATAAGTGCCCCTCGCTATAAAATATAATTTATATTTGTAGGTATCCTAAATTGACAGCAGGCCCGTTCAGGAAACATCAAACAACAGGTCTGGAACGATTATCTTAGTTGCTCCGAAATATTTGGTACACTTTTCGAGACTTTGGACAGATTTCATTGGCTTCAATTTGTGCCAACTTGTATCGCAATAGCTCAAAAACTGAGGAACTAGTTTGCATACAGACAACTTTATAATATCCTCCTAATTATACTAGAGGCAAATTTTCTTGTATTACAAACTTCAAACTTAATAACAAACAAAGCAACCTATTCGCTTTCAAATTTCCAATTATTTTCCATTTCCCCAAGTAGGCCTGGGAACCAGATTTCTATGTACTGATTTCCTCACTAAAATATTTTCAGTTTTCCAGCTGTGCTCATAAAGAGCACAGCGGATTTGGCTAAAGTTCCAAATTCAAAATTATTTTAATACTTATTTCTGAAAACAAATTTTTGACAATATACAATGTACATTTTGGTTAATCCTCAACATTTTCTTCGGGTGAGTTGTAAAAATAAAAAGTATATTGGGTAAAATTTAAAATATCATATTTTAATTGAATAAAAACCATTTTTATCTATTTTCAAGATACACGAAATACAGTTCCGAAGGTTACTTCAGTTTTCTAAGCACGTAAGTGGAAAAATATGCTTTTATTGACATAACCATAATTCTAATAAGTATTTTATATTTACACTTTTAGCACAATCTTGTTGACACTTCCCCGTTGTTGAAAACTTTTATTTACACTGATAAATGACTATACTGATCCTATGATGAATACTCAATATTTATGTATTCGTGATCCTATGATGAACACTTAATACGACAATTACTGAATAAAGCGCCAGCGGTTGTTAGATTATTGGTAAGTGAATAATATCTTATATTTAACACTAGTGAATTATATTTTCACCCCCTTCCCAGCTGCATTGTTAACTTAATGTTACGGTACCACACTCAATTCTACACTTTCTTGTTTGCGTCTGTCTGAATCTGCAAGTTGAAACAATCCGTATACCATGTACTGAAGAGGTACATTTTTTTTTTGGTAAGCTGAATGCATTTGGAATACCATCGAGTCAAAGCCTCTAATCTTAATCCCAACTATTTCAGTTCGTCTCTTGCTGCTTCTGGGCGAACATACTCTATTCGTAAGTGTTTTGAAATCTTTTAGAAGTAACCAACTCTCATAACTTTACTTTTTTTGCATTTAGGACGCCATCGTGACTCTTATGCTGTGGGTCCCCTCATCGATGGCGTCGAATCCACATAAATATACTTGAATATGTAAAAAAATTGGAAAAAATATAGATACTTATTAGCATGTGTTGTAAAATATAATATATATAATATAATTATAGCGTTAATAAATAAGTCTGCTTTTGTTCAAATTACAAATTATGATATTATTCATAAAAGTCAATTATTTAGTGAATAAAAATAAGATTCCAAACTCTAAAATGGCCTTCAGAATATTGTTTACTTTGGGAAATGAGGGTAATAACAATGCTTTTAATAGTTATCTAGTTTACAAGGCAATTTAAGGCCATAGCTCAAAGAACATGGCAAATATGACCAAAGCTGACTTCCAGTTGTATGGCAGCTATAAGATATAGTGATGCGATCCAGCCGATTTCTACAAGTGTGCAGTATCTTTCAATATTAAGTCTTTGTGAAAAGTTTGATCGCGATAGATCTAAAATTGAGGGAATAGTTTGCATACGGACGGACAGACAGGCAGACAAACCGACGGAAATGCCGGATTAACTTTTTTGGTATCCAACCATACAATTCTACAAAAAGAGGGAGATGATAACCTCAACTTTAATTACAAGTATAGCAGGCCGGTGGCGATAAAGTAGCAGTTAATTAACGACTTCTATATAAGAAACATTAATTTTCACGTTTTATTTCTCTCTTAAATTGCTCTTTGTGTCTATACAGCTTTGCTCTAGACTAACAAGTGAGAACGTTGCAGTCGGGCGGAGCCGACAGCGTAATACTCTGATACCATTTTAAGAACAGCTAAAAGCAAGTGAACAGAACATTTTTGCTGGTGTTTGGGTGACCCGAAATCGGCCTTCCAAGTTTTTGGGGACTGGAGGGGCGTGGTCGATCTTAAGAGGGGGTGACCAGAAGTCTATTTTCCAAATTTGGTGATTTTAGCTTTAAAACTGTGGAAGATATACATTTTCGCGATTTTTGGGGCGGGAGGGGCGTGGCCCCAAATTTTTCCGATCTTTAGAGGGGGTGACAAGAAGTCTATCTTCCAATTTTGGTGACTCTAGCTCTAAAACTGTGGAAGATATAAACTTTCGCGATTTTTGGGGGCGGGAGGAGGCGTGGCCCCAAAAATTTTTTCCGATCTTTAGAGGGCGTGACAAGAAATCTATCTTATAAATTTGGTGACTCTAGCTCTAAAACTGTGGATGATATACATTTTCGCGATTTTTGGGGGCGGGAGGGGGCGTGGCCCCAAATTTTTTTGACGATCTTTGGGGGGGCTGACAATAAGTCTATCCTCCAATTTTGGTGACTCTAGCTCTAAAACCGTGGAAGATATACATTTTCGCGATTTTTGGGGGCGGGCGGGGGCGTGGCCCCAAAATTTTTTGTCCGATCTTTAGAGGACTTGGCCAGAAGTCTACCCTCAAAGTTTGGTGGCCCTAGCTCTTAAAATGTGCGAGATATAGGCTTCCGTGTTTCGTGGGGGCGGGGTGGCTGGGGGGCGTTCTAGTGGGCGTGGCCGGAAAATCCAGGACGCAATCTTTTGGGCTGGTCAGCCCTAGTCTAAATTCCAAATATTGGGACTCTAGCTTCAAAATTGCGGGAAATATACACGTGTTATCGAATTGTGCATTCATGTATATCGATTTTCGCGATTACGGGGGCGGGAGTGGGCGTGGTCGAAATTTTGTTTCTGTAATCTGTAGAGGACGTCACCAGTAATATATATTCCAAATATGGTGACTTTAGCTCTAAAACTGCGGGAGATATAAGCATTTCAAATTAATTTTGGAGGGGGGCCGGTGGGCGTAATAATGGGCGTGGCCGATTAACCTAGGATCCAATTTTTTCGGGAGGTCACCAGCAATATACCTACCAAATTTGATTACTCTAGCTTCAAAATTGTGGGAGTTATTCACGTTTAATCGATTTGTGATTTGAGGTGTATCGACATGTTATCGATTTGCCAGCCTCCCAGTGGGCGTGGCATAAATTTGGAATAAACTTGATCTGAAGCAGATAGCTATAATCATAACGCAAAAGATTTCAAGAGTCTATCTAATATCGTTTCGGAAATACGCGCGTTCATCCAGACAGACAGACGGACAGACGGACGGCCTGACGGACATTCGACAAAACCAATATACTATGAGTACCTTCGGTATCAGAGTATAAAAATCAGCATTTAAGTGATTAGCAGTTTGGAGCTGAGAAGAAAGTTGCGCACTGGCTACGCCAGGTGGCGTCTTTTCACTTTCACATCAACATAATTGCCCCAAATTTAATTTCCGCTTTAAGTTGGTCCACACAGTAGGCATAAATATGCAACAGCCACAACAACAACAACAACAACAACAGCAGCAACAACAATAAGAACAGTAGCAGCAGCAGGCACAACAAAAACAAAAGCCTGGCTGGCTTTTGGGTTAACGGAAGTTTTTGGTGGGTCAAAAGGGGGCACACTCTCTCTATCTGTGTGTGTGTGTGTCGGTGTCGCTTTGACAGCCGGTGGGTCGCTCGCCTTGCAGCAAGCCAGAAGCAGCATCAGCAGCAGCAGCAGCAGCAGCAGGAACAGGAACAATTCATCATCTATATGACAAGCAGTCGAAAGCAATCGTTTTGTCATCTTCTTCTCTGTTGCTAAATTGAATGAACCCCCCCCCTACTCTTGAGCCAGCGTGATGCATACACATTTCGAATGAAATGAATGAATGAGCAGACACACACACACACACACACACACGCATGCATTGCAAAAGTGTGTGTGGGTGTCTGCGTCTCTTCACATATGCATATCTGTCGCCGCATTCCAAAATATCACACAAGGGCGGGCGGAGAAGGGGGTGGGGGTCTCACGCATAGTCGCACGTTCGTTTTTGGGCCTGGCCAGGCAGGAAGGAAGCTTAACAGACTGATAGATGCTAAAGATGTGCAGGGGCGGAGTGCCCAGGGGGGGGGGGAGGAAAAGGCGAACAGACGAGCAACAGCAGTAAGCAGTAAGAGTCATATACTCGAAAGTGCACAACTATCAGATATCCTATAAACTAGGACAGAGTGAAGTTGGCGAGAAGAAGAGAGCAAGTCATCTCAAAAAAGATACATCATAATATATTATTTTAAGGCTAAGAGTTCTTGAAAAGTCTCCTATCTCAAAGGATATTATAAGTCATAAGCATATCTGCTGCATAATACCCAATTGCCACAGTTTTTTATGCATTTACAGGGTATCTGCTCCGCTCAAATGGCTTAAGTCATGAGAAAATAGGGATACTTGGAGCTCTGGACGATAATGGAAGTCTTAGTAAAATACAAAAAAATAACTCTTATATACCCCATATAAACAGTTTCATATATTTACAGGGTATAGGTGCACACTCACACACACACGCACACACATGTAGAGTAGCTGGCACGCATACAAAGTAGGCAACGCGTTCACTTTAAAAAGCCTTTAACTAAAGGCCTAGCCAACTAGCTATCTCGCTCGCGCACACCTCTCTTGCTCATGTGTGTGTGTGTGTGTGTGTGTGTGACAATAGATCATCAAATTCATTAGATTACATTGCATATGTGCCATTTGTACTTTGGGCAGCTAGGGTAGCTCTAAAGTGGGGCTCGCTTCTTGTCACGTGCGTGACCATTGCATTCATCCAAATAAGCTAAATTCAAGCAACAATCATTTAGCTGCGATGTGTGTGTGTGCGTGTGTGTGCGTGTGTGTGCGTATGTGTGTGTGGGCGTGTGTTCTTTTGTGGTAACTGATGCTGCATCATCATCCACAGCAGCAGGCCACCAAAACGAAACCACCAAAGCTCGCCACTTGTTCAATATGAAGACTGCCTCAGAGATGTGAGCTAGCCTTATCGGCGCACAGCCTTTCAACCCTGACCCCTGACCGCTGACCCCAGCCATGGGTACACACACACACACACACACACACACACACACACACCGCCCCAGTCAAAACTTATTCAACAACCACACTTGACCATCGACAGCAATTTGCATTGATGCATCGAAGGCCCAAGCAAAATAATTTCCACGCTGTCTAGACTCTCCATGAACAACTGTATACATGTGTGTGTGTGTGTTGTGTGTGTGTGCCTGGGTGTGTGTGTGCGTGTGTAAAATATTTGATTGCAAAAGTTAACAGCAATGTTTTCCATAAGAATTGAACTATTACAAACGACCGCAAACACTAAAATATTTGTCAATGTAAAAACACAAAATGTCATTAAAACAAATAACATAAACAAAAAAACAAAAAAAAAAAATTTAAGGCGCGAACTGCATTGCAAATAATTACAATTTCTGGTTAACTTAAAGCTCTGAAAATTGTTATTATAATATATTTGCTATTCATTTATGTATTTCATTTGTTTCTAATGTATAGCTTAAACTTTTGGATTCATATTCAATGAGAATTGAAATCAAGTCAGAAAGCAAAATAAATTAAAGCATCAAAAAATCGCATCTGTGTGTGAGTATGTGTGTGTGTGTGTGTGTGTGTGTGTGTATACATGTGTGTGTTTAAAATGTGTGAAATATTTGATGCATAATCAATGTCCAAAAGAATTGTGTTTTCACAAATTGAAAAAGGCCGCAACTATTTGGAAAACGAAATATGAAACAAAATTTGCATTTCATATTCAAAATCCGCATTTTTAACAATTTATTTATTTATTTTGACCACAACAAAGTGACACAGTTTTGTTAGTGGAACAAATTCCTTTATTAGTTATTAAATCGGCCATTGAAATAGATAAGTTAAAGTGAGAGTTTAAATGTGTTTTTTTTTTAATATTATTATGACTTTGCATGACTTCAGTTTTCTTTATAAGTTGCTATTTTTCAGCTAATACAAAAGCAATATTTAAAAACAAGTAATTTTACTATGGTATGCACTCTTAAAGTTGGTATTTTAAATACCTTTTTAAGGCTTTTGTTTAAAATCAGTTAAATTATTATATATACTGCAATAAATTTGTTAGTTTAAGCCAGAAATAGGAAACTATTTGCTAAACAATTTGATAATCTACTCTAAAACTAAAAGCGTTAAGTAATTGAATTTTTAAATTTTAAATTCGACACAGTTCTAAAATTGATTTTATTTTTATATATTTTACTCAGCTTAAAATTGTATTTTGTTCTTAAGGAATCAGAATATAATTCACGTTAGAAAATAATAATAAATAACAAGTAAGAGTGCTCTAGTCGGGAGTGCCCGACTACGAGATACCCTGAACCCAGTCCTTACAATCATTCATATTAATCTAAACACACACATGCTGCAGTACAAGCAGTACAAGCAGTGCAAGCGGTCTAAGCAGTTAGCTTGCTTTTCGCTGAGCCCCACACAATGGAAAGTTAAATCTTAAATAACTTCTGTGTTTATCGTCCGATCTTATTGAAATTTTTGGGGCAAACAATTGTCAATAATATGTGTGACCAAACCAAATTGCAAGGTCGTACCTTCAAAAATGCGTTTTTTTAACTTTTGGGGGGTTTGGGGGGTGGTATCCAAAAAGTGAAAAATTTGTTCATGTGTATGCTATTCGAGATTATACATGTCAAATTAGGGGCCTCTAGCTCTTATAACTTGTAAGTTATATCCAAAAAACGCTGGTCTGAAATCGAAATTTATCGATAACTTTTGAACGGGACAAGTTATCGATAAGGTTAAACAAACTTGTACTGTCCCGGGACTACGAGAACTTATATTCGAAATATGAAGTCTCTAGACGGACATACAGACAGACAGACAGACAGACGGACAGACAGACGGACATGGCTAGATCGACTCGGCTGTTGATACTGATCAAGAATATATATACTTTATATGGTCGGAGATGCTTTCTTGTGCCTGTTACATACTTTTGCACAAAACCATAATACCCTTTTTACCCATTTTAAATGGGTTCAGGGTATAAAAACGATTGGAATTGAAAATTGCCTCTGTGCACAGGGTATCTGTAAGTCGAGCTTACCTGCATGTCCTTGAGCAGCGTGGAAATGAAGTCGTGCCGGCTCTGCTGCTCGCACTCGAGCGTCGTCAGCTCGCGCTGCACCTTGCAGGTGTAATCCTCGAGCAGTCCCTGCACATTCTGCAGCCAGCACTGATCGATGGCGCCCTCGGGATCCAGCAGCTGGACAATCGCCTGCTCGACGGCGCTGATCCGAGCACTGCTCGCCTGCCACAGGCCATGCGCGTGCAGCCAGTGCTCCATGTGGGCGAGCTGCTGTTGCTGCTGCTCGGCAATGCTGCCCATCTGCTCGATGCTGCAGAGGGCGCTGGCGCAGTTGCTCAGCGCAGTGAGCGCGTCCAGCTGATCGCTGGCCAGGCGCTGCTGCAGCTGATCGTTGCGCAGCAGGCTGTCGATGTGGTTGCGATTCCAGTTGCTGCGCTGGCCCTGCAGCAGCTCCTGCTGTGCGTCCAGCTGGCGCCGCAGTCGTCGCATCAGCGTCGAGCTCTCGTCCAGCGTCTGCCAGTTCTCGTAGATGGCCTCGCACAGCTTCTGCCGGCTGATGATGTGGCCGACATAAGGGATCCCAAATAAAGGCCGCATTCACAATCCGTAGCTTACGAGCTGTGCCGTATATACATATATAACATATACATGTGTATAGTATTTAAAACAAAACTATTATATAATTTTGCTGGTTTTTTTTTTGTACTTTTAATTCTATGATATAATTTTGTTAATATCTTTAATGTAATAACAATTTTCCTTAGCAGCAGTTGCGGCGGCAAACGATGACGATGGCTCGTAAATAGTTTTTTGTAAATGATATATATATATCTATATGTATAAATAAATATATATGTATACTTTAATATACTGTACATATATAAAACATATAATTGTATAACTATAGCGTTAGAGTTGCGCATTCAGCGTAACCGTAAAATCAACATTAACGTTAACTGAAAGTGCAACGGATTTTCCACACTCGGCCACACAACCAACATATAAGCAATAGTTGAAAAGAAAACAATATTAATTAATCATAGCAGGAATTTTCAGTTCTACTTGTAATTGTTTGTAAAATATATTGAGAATATATCCACACAGAGAGAACAACAAATTGTAAGCGACAACCCAAAAAAAAAAACAAAAAGAAACGTTAATGTTAATTTGCAACAAATACCTAAAAAGAAAAACAACAACAACAACAACAAATAAATATACAAACAAAAGAAAAAAGCATTAGCTGTAATAAGTATGTCTTGATCCTATTAAGAACATTTAAAACTTTTTACACCCTATCCAAGCGAAACAAAATAAACGTAATTCATAAACGAATGATTACCAAGTAAAATGACAACCGATGGGAAAAAGCAAATTGAGATAAAAACAAAAAAACAAAAGAAGTTAGAAAATAAACGAGTGATTTACATAAATACATATATTCAAGCTGATGGCATTTTATATTTTATATGTTTTTGCTTTTGGAATGAGAGTTGCAATGCAGGGAAACAATCATTTCTTCATGTATATATCATTGATAGCTAACACTTCCCAGGGCAGATCGCTATAAGATTCGAATTCCAATATAGAAGAAATTGCTCAAATCTGTATTCGATCAAAGTGTGCCTTAGATTATATGAAATCTCAGTAGTCCTTGCATCGGTTCGAGCTAGAGGCTTAAACTCATAAACAGTCGTTTCCCATTGTGAATTCAGAGCTCGTGCAGTGAGCATAAAAGAACCAAATTTCCAGAAAAACGTTTATAATATTCACAATCCGTAAGTATTTTTAATTTTCTTCAATCTAATCTCCTATTTTCTGAAATCAAATAATTTTTTCATAATTTCTTTAGAATATTGAAAATGTGTGACCAATTTATCATCGTTTATAGTATTTCCATGCTGCTGCACTATAACGAGATCACGGCCGAATCAGAAAGAGGCCCAGAAACAGACATGTTTGTTCTGTTCGTATATGTTCTTTTTCTATTGATGGACCCGTCTATGACGAACTTTCCAAATGCACGTCGCTGGGTGCGCTAGATATGAAGTCACTCAAAAGAACTTGAAGGCTTTGCTTTTGCTGCGGACAACATGAGAAGGCATCCGACACAGGACACCGAACACTGAGCCTGACGAGGACACAAAACAAGAAACAGTTCAGATGTGTGTCTTACAATTTTAAATCATATTAACCACACATATATTTTGTACACAAAAACTACTACACAACCCCATTCCCCTCACAAACCACTTTCCCGGGCCTACACTACTCACAAAAGATAAAGAAATAGAGAATTGATTATGAACCGGTTGAATTTGTTAATTCATTTGTTACGAATAATCATTTTCATTTACGAATAATAATAAATCATGTGTTTCAATGGGTTAATTCTGCAATTCTGGGATTCCCTCGCATAGTGATGATACGATTAGTCAAATTTTATTGAATTTTGCTAAAATTTATGAGTAATCGCATTTCAATTGGGCTTATACCATTAATATCCATATCAACTGTATGCAGGTCGATCAGAATCTGTAGCAGTATTTCTGATTACACTTACATTTTATTCTAATAATCCCCACCTACTTATACGTGCTTATTGAGAGCATTTCCCCACTACGTCTAATATTATAAGAGTCGAAGAAATGTGCAAGCAAGCAAGCAACGTTTAATTATTAACAATAACTATTTAGACATCTTCCGCGTTGCCAAATCAGCGCCGGTTCACTGGCCGGAATCCCGAAAGCAGCTGATCGAACCTTTCGGGCGAGTCCAAGCTCGTCAGATTACACCAGCGCCTGGCGGACAGGAGAAACAGCACTAGCGCCACCAGGCAGCGGCTTAGGTACACCAGCACGAGGTTGTTCCACAGCAGAATCTTCAAGAGCTTATACATAAAGGTCCAAGTGTATGTCACTGCGAAGTACTGGGCCAGCAGCGCAAACAGCATCCAGAAGCCTATCCACACTAGGCGAACCACGGGAACATCAATCGCGATGCTTGTCATCGAGGGGTGCAGCATCAGCAACAGCACAGCAAAGATCAGCAACACTGAGCTGAGATCCGGCTCGGGGGTTCCAACTGGCTGCTCTGTGAGTTCGAAGCAGTGGCAAGTCAACGAGATGACCAGTATGATTAAAAAGGGCAGCGCCATTTTGAAAACCGATTACAAATTTAGAAATATATATATATATATATAAAACGTATATAGATTTCTTTACTAATTTCAGGTGTGTACTGTTAGACCTCAAAATTCACAATGAAATACGAAGTTAAATGAAGTTAAGCCTTAGCTCGAATCGACGCAAAGGCTACTGAGATCGAAAATAAGCCAAAGCCCACTTTGATTGAGTACAGTTTTGAATAGTTTTCTAACGAGTTTATTTAAAAGTTGGAATGTTTGCTTTCATATGCATATCCCCAATTGCCGATGGCTGTATTCACTCAAGTAATTTGCAAGAAAATCTGATCAATTTCGGCAATGTTATGATAGTTTTGATATTTATTATAACATGCTGAACCCTGTTGTACAGTTTTCTCGATTTTTGTATATCTCGGCCATTTTGATATTGCGGATATTGGCCAGACACTAATTGTCCGGACTAAGGAGATTATACTGTATTATGCACTTAAGTGTCTAGAAAGCAGTGCTGAAGACCAAAAGTTACCTCTAGAATATTTTTAGGAAGACAAAAAAAATCTGTCTGTAAAACTACTCCCTCAGTTTTGGACCAAAGGCTTTGAAACTTGGCACAGAAGCTTATAATTCAAAGATACTCCACGTTTGATCGAACCGGCCAGATTCGACCACTATATGTTACAGCTATCATACACCTAGAAGTCGGTTTTTTGCCATATTTGCCATGTGTTTCAAATAATACGAACACTTCAATATGTATATTACTCATCAAAGAAAGTTTTATATGCTTTATTAGGTCTGAATCCGAAATCCGTTCAACCCCATAACTTCAGGACTAGTACACAGGACATAGCCCGTAAAACATATAGTAAACATAGTCAGATCCTCAGGTGTTGTGTAACTGATCAGAAAGCAACTTGACCTAGTGAATGCAGCCATTGGCTAAATAAAACAAGTAAGAGTGCTGTAGTCGGGACTGCCCGACTAGGAGATACCCTGAACCCAGTTCTGACATCCACTCATACTTGCCTAATAGTGTGCATACATACAAACACACACATACTGCAAGCAGTGCCTGCGGTTTAAGCAGTTATCTTGCTTTTTCACTGAGCCCCACACAATGGAAAGTAAAATCTTAAATAACTTCTGTGTTTATTGTCCGATCTTTTTAAAATTTGTAGGACATAACATTGGCTATAAAATGTGTGACCAAACCAAATTGCAAGGTCATACCTTAAAAAATGAGTTTTTTGAATTTTTGGGGGGATTGGGGGGTGGTATCCAAAAAGTGAAAAATTTGTTACTACATGTGTATGCTATTCGAGATTATACATGCCAAATTAGGGGCCTCTAGCTCTTATAACTTGTAAGTTATAGCCCAAAAACGCTAGTCTGAAATCGAAATTTATCGATAACTTTTGAATGGGTCGAGTTATCGATAAAATGAAATAAACTTGATCTGTCCCGGCACTACGAGAACTTATATTCCAAATATGAAGTCTCTAGCTCTTGTAGTCTCTGATATCCGCGTGTTCATACAGACAGACGGACGGACGGACGGACGGACGGACGGACGGACGGACGGACGGACGGACGGACGGACGGACGGACGGACGGACGGACGGACGGACGGACGGACAGACAGACAGACGGACATGGCTAAATCGACTTGGCTGTTGATACTGATCAAGAATATATATACTTTATATGGTCGGAGATGCTTCCTTATGCCTGTTACATACTTTTGCACAAAACCATAATACCCTTTTTACCCATTTTTAATGGGTTCAGGGTATAAAAATGAATGCATTGCCAAGAGAACTTTGATCACTGATGCCTTTTGAATGCTCTGAATGCCAATCAGTTTAGTGACCATCAAAATAAGTAGAGGGTACAAACATTTTGTACCATCAGAACTAAACTTTAGCTTAGTCGATTGAAGTAAATGTGTAAAAAATAGAATACTATAAAAAAAGAATACTTAACTTTGTTTGCCATTCAAATACAAGAATCACAAATGCATTCAATGAATAAATCGTATCTGTTGACACTCTAAACGAAAAGTGTGGAACTCTTTTCAGGCAGCTCTTAAAAGCATCATCAATAATAATTTGTGTCTTTAAGCAGATAAGCCTTGGATTATATAATACATACATATATAAAAGCCAGGGCGAAATACGTTTTGGCGCCTGCAGGTGAAACGAATTAACTCCAAACTGAACCTGAGCCTGACCCTGAACCCAAAAGCCTCACCCTTCAGAAAGAACCCTTCCACAATTGTTTCGCCCCTCATTTTTCAGGATTCTACGCTTTTGCTTTTGCTTTTGCTGGGCGTGACGCTGCTAAGTGTCTGCCTGGGCCTGGCTAAATTATGAAAATTAAAGACGTACCCCCAACCAATGGACTGTACCCCAGCCTCAGCCCCAGCCCCAGCTCCAGGAGCAGTCAGTCGGCTTAAGGGCAGCCAATAGCAATTCAAGTTCAGCCACGCAGCTTCAACTCTGACAATGGAGCAAATTATGCGCGAAAAGTGGGCGGCCAGACGTGCTGCATAGTCCCTGGCACCACCCGCACCCCTGGGCAGCCAGACAGGTCCTGGTCAGGTGGTGGTTCAACGTCCAGTTGGCCATAAAAAAAAGTGTGTATATATGTATATAACTTTGCCAATACGCGACGCGGCAAACATGGATAAATTATGCCGACGCACTCGAGTGCTTATTGTAAACCCACCCGCACCCGCACCACCACCCACACCCCCACCACCACACACAATCGACTGCCCGGCCCTGGCAGACGTTTTTCCTTTTGCTGCTTTTCTCGTTTTTTATGATGCGCCCCTCGGCTGCCTTCAATACAAGAGTCGACTAGCGTTTTGTTTGCCATATTCAAAGTCATAAATCATAAAACTGCTCGAGAATATTTTATCATAATCACATCAGGAAGCCCCCATAGCATAGACGTTAGGGTGAGAAGGGGGGGGGGGGGCTGGACTCGATTTCGATTTGGCTCAATAGAAAAAATGACATTATCCATATTTTTGGCGTTAAGTGTTGGTCCTTTCGCTCCTTGTTGTTGTAGCTTTTAATTTCTGTTTCGCCTTCGTTTTGCTTTCTGGATTTGACAAGTGACTTTGTTATGGGGCCACCTAATGCATGAGCGGATTAGACAGAGGGCGGTACAGAGTGGGAGTGGTGGGGTGGGGGTTGCATAATTTACACACACACACACACACACACACGCACACTCACTGGCCTGCCAAATTGCATATGAAAGTCAATAAATAATTTTTGCGCAACTGTACAAATCACTTTTGGCTCGACTCGCTCATTAGGCATTCAGGCGGGGCAGAGGGTGGGGGTGGGGGTGGGGGAGAACGGGGTGGGGCTTGGGCTCTGCTTTAATAAATGAAGTGCGTGGGCAAGCGTACACTTTGAGTGGGACCACGCCCACTTGACAGCTTATAAAGTGCTTTCATGTAACATGGAATTCTACTCGGGGGCCTTTGCAAATTCATAAATATAACAAGTAAGAACGCTGCAGCTGGAAGTAACCGACTGTGTGATACTCTGATACCGATACTGATACGCTAGTGGGCGTGGTTTGAGAGAGCGTATCTATCTTATCTACCTGCTGAGTGCGATGACTCTAGCTCTAAAACTTTGGCTGGGTAATCCAGGTGGCAATCTTTTCAAATTTGGTGAATCTAGCTTCAAAATAGCGGGAAATATTCACTTATTATCGATTTGTGCTTTCATACTTATCGATTTTTACGGTCGATTTATGAACGACGTCATCAGTAATACATATATTCCAAATATGATGACCTTAGCTCTAAAACTGTGGGAGGTATAAGGCGGTATATTTGGTTATTTGTGGGCTGGTGCTAGTAGGCGTGGCCGGGAAACCTAGAATCCAATATTCGAGCAGGTCGCCGGCAGCATACCTACCAAATTGTATGACTCTAGCTTCAAAACTGCGGAAAATATTCAAACTTTATCGATTTGTGATTTGAGGTGTATCGACATGTTATCGATTTGCCAGCCTCTCAGTGAGCGGGGGTACAAAATCGATCTGAAGCAGATAGCTACAAGCATCACAGTCCAAGCTCTATCCTCAAATGTTTCGGAGATACGTGCTCATACAGACGGACAGACGGACGAACACACATAAACATATTTTTGAATTGGAGTTGAAAGAATGTGTAGCCTACATTTAGGGGCACGGAGAGCTTGAGTTATGGCGGGTCTCTATTTGCCATTGTAATAATATATGTATATGCCTTATAAGCTGATAAACAGATTTAAGCTGCCAATTGCTGATAATGTTTTGATTTAGACACAGCAATATATAAAGATGTGTTAGATAAATGCTTGTGTTAATTGTAGTTTAACAAATGTCTCTTAAATACAACTAGAATCTTTAACCTTTAATTTGTAATACTTTATAATTTTAATTTTTAAAAATACAATTTATATTTATATATTTATATATATATATATATATATATATATATTATTTTTAATTTGATATATAGCCGAACATCATAGGCAGTATGATGATTTTAGATGGAGGAGGTCCTACTTTTTTATACCCTGAACCCATTAAAAATGGGTAAAAAGGGTATTATGGTTTTGTGCAAAAGTATGTAACAGGCATAAGGAAGCATCTCCGACCATATAAAGTATATATATTCTTGATCAGTATCAACAGCCAAGTCGATTTAGCCATGTCCGTCTGTCTGTCTGTCCGTCCGTCCGTCCGTCCGTCCGTCCGTCCGTCCGTCCGTCCGTCCGTCCGTCTGTCTGTATGAACACGCGGATATCAGAGACTACAAGAGCTAGAGACTTCATATTTGGAATATAAGTTCTCGTAGTGCCGGGACAGATCAAGTTTATTTCATTTTATCGATAACTCCACCCATTCAAAAGTTATCGATAAATTTCGATTTCAGACTAGCGTTTTTGGGCTATAACTTACAAGTTATAAGAGCTAGAGGCCCCTAATTTGGCATCTATAATCTCGAATAGCATACACATGTAAACAATTTTTCACTTTTTGGATACCACCCCCCAATCCCCCCAAAAATTCAAAAAACTCATTTTTGAAGGTATGACCTTGCAATTTGGTTTGGTCACACATTTTATAGCCAATGTTATGACCTACAAATTTTAAAAAGATCGGACAATAAACACAGAAGTTATTGTGTGGGGCTCAGTGAAAAAGCAGATAACTGCTTAAACCGTTTTCACAGCTTGCAGTAATGTGTGGTGTGTTTGTATGTATGCACACTATTAGGCAAGTATGAATGGATGTCAGAACTGGGTTCAGGGTATCTCCTAGTCGGGCAGTCCCGACTAGAGCACTCTTACTTGTTTTTTCTTCAACTGGAGTAAAAATCAAATAAATAATAAAAAAGTAATCTGTAAGTTTTTGTTAATATTTTCCTCTACTTTTTTCTTGTTCTTGATTTTATTATCCTGTTATTAAATTCTGAGAATAATCCATACACAATGAATTGGGATGGTGCCTTATCGCCAATCATCAAATTAGTTTCCTTTACGCACTTTTGTTGAGACAAATTACTTCAAAAGTTGCACAAACTAAATGCAAAATAATAATTGTTTTTGTTCCATTTTTCAGTATTTTAATTAAATAAATAAATATAAAAATAAATTTTATTTTTTGGTAACATTCAAGTTTGTAAAATTCAAATTTCTATTGAATATTCATGCCTGTATTTTTTTTATATTTTTGCGCTAATGTATAATTTAAACTAAATGTTTGCTAGTCAACATATTAATTACATTTAAAACGAACTATACAAATAAAAACCAATTTAATTATACAAAATTCAACATCAGACTAATTTAATTCGTTTAGCTGTTCATTTCGATCCGCTTACTCAAACCAACTGGCTTATTTTATTTGAGTGGTAAAGAAAGGCTGCTACTAGAACAAAATCATTTTGCATTCACATGCAAAAGAGTTTTGAAGTCAAGTCAAAAGAATAATTTATGGAGCAAATAGTTGCACTCAAGTATGCAAATGGATATCAGCAGTAAGCTATTAGATATCATTTATATATGTAGGCCTTCAAGCTCAATAGTGTAGGTAAAGCTCTGCACGAACTGACAAAAACTGAGATGCCACTGACAAGGCATTACAAATTGACAAAGGCCTGATCAGGATGAAGAAGGCAACAAAGCACACAAGCCAGCAAAACAAAAAAGGGATGCTGGCTGAGATTGGCAGCAATTGCTGCTAATGCTGCCGTTGCCAACATATGTTTTGGCCAAATGTTGTCATAAATTTTGAGGCACAGCGACGACAAGGACAACAAGGACGAGCATGTGGACAGCACTGCGGCTGAGGCTGAGGCTGCTGCTGAAGCTGAGGTTGAGACTGTGACTGTGACTCTGACTCTGACTAAGCCCCCAGACAAAGTGCAAAGAAACAATGTGCAGTGCCAAACAGCAGCAGCAGCAGCAGCAGCACAACAAAGGAGATGAGTGCGGTTGTCTGGCTGGCAGGACGACAGGACAACGAGCAAGTTGCTGGCTGGCTGGCTGGCTGGCTGGGCAGGACTGGCAAAAGTTGGCAAATGATCTGGCAGAAATCAGGGCCGCCTAAGAGCAGCACTAACCAAAGCCGACTGACAAGCAGCCAAGCAGCCAACCAACGAACCAACCAACCGACCGACCGACCACGCCCCCCTTGGGGCTAGCGCCCCCCATGCAAAGCGATTAGAGTCCGGAGGCCGACGTGGAGCAGACGGGAGCAATCAGGCAAAGTGCCTGCCAGCCTGCCTGCTGTTGCAGTTGTCCAGTTGTGTTGGTCACGTTGCACCTGCCACACAGAGAGAAAAAAGACAGCTGTGAGTGGGAGAGGCACACACACTAACACACACACACACACACGCACACATGTAGCTAAAATAATTGCATAATTTGCATATTATTTTCTGCTAAACATGCAAAAAGCGCCGCGCAACGTGTGCAACATGCATTCCAAATGTGTGTGTGTGTGCGTGTGTGTGTGTGTGTGTGTGTATGCGTGTGTGTGTGTGTGTGCGTGTGTGTGTGTGTGTACATTAAGTGCAAAGTGTAAATAACCAACTCAGCATAAATCGTGATTACAACATTTTGTGTGTGTGCGGATATTTGCGGGCTTGGTTTTGTGGTTTTAATTTAATTAATATTTTTTTCGTTCGCAACCTTTGCCCCCCCTTTTAACCAACTAACCCCCACCCCCACCCACCACCGCATCCACCTGCCTTCCGGTGCTTTCTTGCCTTCTGCCGACTTCCTCTGCTGTATGCAAGTGGTTTTGCTGTTCATTCCACTCATGGCAACAAAAGTGCTTCAAGTTTTGCTGTGGTTTTGCAGCTTTTGGGTCGGAGCTTGGGCTTTGCTGTCCCTTGGGTCGCTGCTCGAGAGCCACTTTTGTCAATTAGTCAAACAGCTTTGAATGCAACAGCTAATGAGGTGATAATTGAACAATGCATTTGCATATTTGCATTGCACACACACACACACACACACACACTCACTCATACACACACATGCTTAAAATGAGTGCAAACAAATTATGAGTGCATTCAAGACAACTACTTAAGGACAGCTCATCGAAGGCGTTTGCAAACATTTGTAAATTGCTATTACATCTAGATTCGTAGTCCTTCGATTACCGAGATAATTCTAATTGGCCAGACCTCTTATTCAATGCGGTAGATTATTTAGAATATAATTTATAGCATACTTTAGCTTAAGTTTGAATATTTACTTTCAAAAGTGTTTATAAACTGATGAAAGCAAATAAGTCTTTAAATGCATAAGATACACGAGGGTACGACAATTTATCGACTGATGTCCTTGTTCTAGTCTATCTGTGAGTGCTTTAGAGGCTGTAGAAGAGTTAATCTAACATTTTGCTCACCTTTAAATGTCTAAATTTATCCATCTAAAATTATAATAATAGTTAGTCACAATTATTTTCGAAATGTATGCCAAAAACTTACTCAGACATCGATCAAATACACATCAGATTTTCGCCATAATCCCAAAAAGTCACAATAACAAAACAAAAATTGAAAAAAAAAACCATATTTTCTGATCCAGACTATGTATATTATATGTGTTTGGGGTCGCTGAGGTCGAATCTCAAGTATATTTGAATCCAAACCGTTATTTGGTTATTTGTGGCTAATTTGACTTCAGTCTAAGTACATATTTATACTCTTTTCGAAGAAAATAGTATATTAAGTTTGTGCTGAAGTTTGTAACGCATAGAAGGATGCGTCTGAGACCCCAAAAGTTACTGCCAGTATGCTTAGAATGACAATACAAATTGATCTAGCCATGTCCGTCTGTCTGTCTGTCTGTATGTATGCAAACTAGTCCCTCAGTTTTTGAGCTATCGCGATAAAACTTTGCACAGAGACTTATTATTCAAGGGGACAGCACATTGGTCGGAGCCGGCCGGATCGGACCACTATATCTTATAGCTGCCATACAACTCGAAGTCGGTTTTGGCCTTATATCCCATGTTTTTTAATCTATCGCGATGAAACTTTGCACTGATACTTATTATTCAAAGAGACATCACATTGGTTGGAGCCGGCCGGATCGTATCACTATATCTTATAGCTGTTATACAACTGGGAATGAATTAAATATTCTTAGAACAGAGTGAAAATTGATTATAGGTTCGAAAAGAGTATAAAATCTTCGGCACGCCGAAGATAATCCGTCCCCACTTGTTTTGTATATTTTAAACAATCTCAGCTCTGGAACAGAACATCACTTGATTTGTACATGCATAGGCATGGTAAATAAACTTTTTATGGTAGTTATACCAAACAGAAATCCTCCTTGTTCTTTTGTTGCTTCCGCACAGGTTTTAATCGGATATCCACGTGTCGCAATCTCCAAGGCGTCAGCTTCCCTGTGCGTCTCGGCCAGCAATTGTTTTGGATCCTTTCCGGCGATCTTATCAATGCATTCGATGCAGCAAAACGATCGAATGCTTGTGCATTTTATTCCAATCAGCAGAAAACGCAGTTTCGTTGTATTTTTAGGCACACTTAAATGGCAAAACACAAGAAAAGTTTTTGCAAAGATGGCGTCTGCTGCAGTCTGCAGCTGATCTGGCCAATAAGTATCGATGTATCGATGTTTGACGCTGCTAGATCAGCAGCGATACTATCGCTATTGCATGCATACCACCATATCGATAGGCAGCAGTGCGCTAATTCGCAAAAGTGCGCAGTTTGCAAAGCTGCGTTGCATTTGTTTAGCTTGTAACAGAGTGTTGCATTTAATTTGTGTATATGCCTGTATATGCATATATGTATATATATATGCATGCAAATCGGCGCCGAATTTCGCACAGTGCAAGCTGCACTGCAAGTGCATACAAATGCTGTGCAGCCGAATGATTTAAAATGTGTGCTTTTTGGGGCACTATTCGCGCCATCCGTCTCGCTCGCACTCGCTCGCTGTGTGCTGTGTGTTATTGTTGCTGTTTGGAGCTGGCTTTTTATTCGGTCTTCATTGGCGGTGGCAACAATGCGGTTATGTAATAAAGTGCAAATATTGCGTAACACTTGGATAAATAAATTGCAACTATGTGTGCGTGCGCGCGTGTGTGTGTGTGTGTGTGTGTTAGAAAATGCAAACGTGCAAAATCGCATTAAATGAGCATTAGCGCATTGTTGATTTTGTGCAGCTGCCACGCCCACTGCAATCAACGCCTCTTGGCGCCCCTGCCACGCCCCGCCCCCGCCCCGAAGACCACTCGCAAAATTGATGCCTTGTGGGCGCACAAAAACTGAAGGCTAAAATTGAAGCCGCTGGCG
Organism: Drosophila flavopinicola; assembly: GCA_035042425.1. NCBI lineage: Eukaryota > Metazoa > Arthropoda > Insecta > Diptera > Drosophilidae > Drosophila > Drosophila flavopinicola. The sequence goes on along the minus strand of JAWNLL010000438.1, from coordinate 379,936 downwards.
CCATTTGCAATTAGCGGATTTTTTGTTGTTGCCTTTCGTTTCAGCCGTTGTTGTTGTTGTTGTTGTTGTTATTATTATCGGATACGCTTTGATCTTCGAGCTGAGTGACCGCGCGCTGCGGGTCAAAGTTCATGCGCGACGCGCCATCTAGCGGGCGTGGGCGGCGGCGGCGGCGGCAGCAGCGACGGGCACTTCAATAAATTAATTTAAAGTTTAATTAAAAAATTGGTCTTTATTTTCAATTAGTGCACGGCTTCCTGACCCAACCTAACCCCCAACCCCAACATACCCCCCCCCCGCCCACCTTTGGCCCTTGCCACGCCCACCGCCCTAGCTCCTATTTGCTGCGCACTTTAAGTGCCGCCTCTTCGCCTGCTTCTTCTTAATTAATTAAGCAAATTAAATTTATGCATGGCCCAACAAAAGCAACAACAATAACATGCAGAAGGAAGTGCGCTCGGGGCGAGACTGACCGACTGGAGCATACCCTGTACGCAGCTAACCATTGATGTCACATTTGTAAATATTGTTTATTCTTTTAATTTTATTTTTTTGTGGTTTAAGTTTTAGCGCACATAGCCAGATATACACTGGATCTAGGACTCCGGGAGATACCACATGGAGGCCTCACAATTTGACAATTTGGGTGTGGGACAATGGCTTACGAATTACGCATATGCCCTTCTGCACCAGACCGTTTATCTCCCAGTATTTAGTTTAGTTTTCTTTAGTTTTTTTGGGAATTAATACTTATGTCATCCTAGCAGAACTTGTACACTGAACAAATTTACCTAATTTTTATACTCTTTTCGAAGAAAATAGTGTATTAAGTTTGTGCTGAAGTTTGTAACGCACAGAAGGAAGCGTCGGAGACCCCCAAAAGTTACTGCCAGTATGCTTAGAATGACAAAACAAATTGATCTAGCCATGTCCGTCTGTCCGTCCGTCTGTCTGTCTGTATGTATGCAAACTAGTCCCTCAGTTTTTGAGCTATCGCGATCAAACTTTGCACAGACACTTATTATTCAAGGGGACAGCACATTGGTCGGAACCGGCCAGATCGGACCACTATATCGTATAGCTGCCATACAACTCGAAGTCGGTTTTGGCCATATATCCGATCTTTTCTAAGCTATCGCCTTAAATTTCCCTGTACATTTGAACATCCTTATAACTCATCAGTGTTTGAGATTTCAAATCGAATCAGTTATAATTAGCAAAGATATGCGTCATTAAATATTTCGGTGGTGCAGTTGGCAGAGTGAAAATTTCCTAAAGGCTTGAAAAGCGTATAAAATCTTCGGCACGCGGAAGATAATCCTTCCCCCCCTGTTGTATCTAGGAGCCACCACTTTGATGACAATTGAGTCGGCGATATTATTCAGAAAAATAATTTGTCCAAGGACTAATTTAACATTATATCTCAAAAATAGTCATTGACTTCTAATTCTTAAAAATGAGACAAATGCATATGCATTCTGCCAGATCAACCAGATGGAAGATATCTGCCTTTGCCTGTGACGCTCATTGATGCTACCCCATTTGAGTCGTTTTTAATGGGTGCAGGGTATGTAAACGTAAGAAGCATGGCACAATAATTATCAATAAAGCTGCCGTTTTCTACCTTTTTTCTCGCAGGAACAGCAGGAGCAGGGGCAGCTGGAGCAGGAGCAGGAGTAGTCGAAGTAGCACAACAATGGCTATTAACTTGCATTACACAACAACAGCAGACACAAAAGACGAAGCAGAAGAAGAAGAGGAAGGGACGCACTCACGTAAAAGAAACATTAACGCGCCATCTCTGGTGACCCTCCCCCCTTGGAAGGACCCCGCTTGGAAGCAAAGCAGCTCCTTCGCCCGTTGGCCATGGAGCGCCAAGAAAACGCCTCACGCTCGCCTGCTCGCAAAGCTTGTTAGCCCCGGCGCCCAAGGAGCTGCTGGCATTCGGCACGTGACGTGACCTGACCGGCTCCTCCTGTGGCGCCTACTGGCTGGCAACGCGTGTCGCCATTTTTCGACTTGCATGCAAAGTGCTCAATGCCAGCAGCATCAGCAGCGCCAGCAGCATCAGCTCCTGCTCCTGCTCCAGGACTCGCTTCGTGCAAAAGCCAAAAGGTGAAATAGGTGCTTGCTGTGTGAGCTCTGAGCTCCGAGCTCTGTACTCTGTACTCTGTACTCTGTGTGTGCAGCTGACTCTCGCTCGTCTCCGGGGCTCATTCTTTGTGCCCGAGCTCACAGTGTATCCTTCGAGTTGCTTAGACACTGATGACACTGCCCCCCGGTCATACGGGTCGTATGCGTTACACCGTTGCCTCCCCACCAAACAGAGGCGCCGTGCAGCAGGGGTAGCTGACAAAGCATACGTTTCTCTTTTTTGTAACCTGTAATCTGTAATATAAACTGCATAACCTTATATAGTCAGATAAGTTATTGTGCTAGTCATGATTGTGAACAATTTGTTTTTGGCAAATAACAGTAATTTGTGTTCAACTGATTGTATTAACAACACTGTCTTATGATATATAATATTTTTTTATTTAAATAATTAAATTGTATATATTTTAATGTTGTCTGCATGTTTCATAGTTTTTGGGTCGTTCATGAAATATTGTTTTTCGTATGCAGATAGTCTGTGTGTTCTGCATAAAATATTGTTTGTTTATTTTATTTGCTGACGACACAGGATGTAAATAAAATATTGAATTACAATTTCAATTTAAAAAAATATATTGAATATTCATAAAAGAATGAAGCAATTCAATTTATGTGCATTTCAAATAGAAGCTGTACATTTATTTTACAACCATATGTTATGTATGTTATAAGACTTACTTGTAAAAATATGTTCTTAGTAGTTTAATAGAATATTAGCAGCTGACTTTTTATGAAGAATTGGAATTATCCTTGACTATTTCTCTCTAACGTTATTTGTATATAATTCTTACTTCTACTGTATTCTTTCACATGTTTGTTTTTTGTTGTTATTTCAATTGTGTAAAGTTACTCTGATCTGACTTAGGAGATGAATTGATCACTTACAATGTGTTATCTCAAATACTCAAACTAGAGTATTCCTATATTAATATTATAATGATACTTAAATTACTTCTATCTACACATATTGCTTATTCTTTTCTCTTAGCTCTTTTGTTTATTATCTCCAATAATTATGTTATGTTAACCGAATTCGCTTTCAATATATAATTTCAGTTGCCCCTTCTGGTCGCCGCCCATGTTTCGACTGTAGCTCAGGTCCCTAGCTCTTGTAGCTGGCAAGCTGCATGCATCAACATGTATCCAAGCTGAACTTTGGTCCTTGATGTCCATTAAAGTGTCTCAGGTAACGCAGGCGAAGCCTTCACAGTTTGTCCAGGCGTCTAGATTGCTGCTCCTCCAGAGCCGTCGAGCAGGACAACTTAATTTCCGCCTAGATTTCAATAATAACAAGCAGAAGCGATGCACTCGAGCATTACCTACTGCATAATACTCTATCCGCTCTAAGAGAGTCTTTCTTGATTACTAACCCAATGCGGTCATTCATATATCTTTTGATATATTCCAAGTCGAAAGTGTAAACTACATTTCAAACTAGATACTTATTGCTTTAAAGTGGTGTAACACTTTTGATTCAATTTAATAGTCTTACACTCAAAAATAAAACAATATGTTTACGCATTTAGGGAATAATCCTTAAACATAAATAGCTTTGAAAATCGGAAACAGTATTTTTTTTTTTTTAGAAATAATTCCCAAATTTAAGAAAAAAATTTCTAAAACTCGGAGCAATTCCTATTTTTACCATATTTAGTATGTTTTTGATCATGACAATTAGATCTTATTGTATAAGATCAATTAAATATTATTACAAATATCATTTTTGATTTTACTTCTCGTGATTATAAATGCAAAAACTTTGTGAAAACAATTAACTTTATATTTTGATTTCAATGTCAACAAACTTATTTATACATGAAATATTTCTTGAACTTGGAAACTTAATTTAAAAATCTACCATGTATTTAGAATGTTTATGTCGACAAAGTCAAATGAAATCAAATTCTAGATAAAATATGTGAAAATATGAAATATATTTTAAAATTTATAACAAAATTCAATTGATGTAAATGTTGAAATGAAAGTCATTTCTGGCAATACTATAGCAATACGCTCGTTTAGATAACGTGATAGAGTATAACAACAACAAGGAGAACAACAACAGATGTTGCTGCAGCTCCTGCAATGAATTTTAAAATATTCATAAATGGAGGGCAGAAAGCGTCGTTTGTCGGTTGTGTGTGATAAGTGTCCGTCCGGGCGGGCTGTGGAAGTGTAAGGGGTGGGGGTAGGTGTATGCTGCCAGCTGAGGTCGAAAGGTTTTGCATCCTGATGCACTAATTGCTGCCACGCCCACAAAACGCAACAGCAATGTGGGTGAAATCAATGGCAGCAGCAGCAACAACAATGACATGTAAAGGTCGTCATGCCCCAACCCCTAATCCTCCTGCCCTGCTTGTCAGTTGTTATAAGCGTTCAAGTCGCCAGGCCACCCACTATCTAAGCACCCAACTGCACCCACTGTACCCCCTTGAACAACTGGCAGCAGCAATTAGAAAATGTTACCAACTTAGAAATGCGTGGCGCCTGACTAAATGGACGTTAATGGCCAGCTGGCAACCGACTAATAGCACCAGCAGCAGCAACAGCAACAAAAACAACAACAACACCACTACTAACAACATTCCCAACACCAACGCCAACGCCAACAGCAACAATAACAATAATAAAATTATTTGCAAAGTATGTTGGTCCCTTTTCGTGAATTGCGCATACGCCCAGGTGGCTGCGCGCCCAGAGACAGCTGCCAAAAGGGTTGCACGGGGGCTGGGGCTGATTGTGTGGCCATCTAGGCACATTAAAATGAAATTGCAAATTAAACATCAAAGTAGTTCATACGCTGAATAGTGAAATGAGTTCATAATCGGATTTGACGACTTGTGAAATGGTTTTAAGTCCCACCTCCATGATCGCGAATGCCGCTGGGCAGCACTTAACACGCTGCTGCAGGATGGTGAGGCAGGGATGAGCAGGAATGGGGGCTGTGTGCAAATGCCAAACAGTATACAGTAAAAACTAGCAACGAATGGACATGCAGATAAAGAAACTACTTAAGTCTTATAAAGTAGAACTTAAATTTGTTTCACTTCAAAAACTATTCAATTTCGAAGCTTTCTTCATATTGTCTCTATAACATTTTCTAAAAAAAAAAACGACAAATTGGCTAAGCATAAACCAAATATCAGCATCATAGCTCAAATGCTCAAATGTTATTATCAAACAAATAAAACTCTTGAGCTAAACGTTATCCAATGACAATTGAGCACTTTTTTCAAAATTTATTTTATTTAACTACTGTAGATTATTTTTGTTGCTGTTAAGACCCTAGCTTCTCATAAAATTAATAAAAATTACAACGTTTTTTTTTGGTTTTTTTATCTATATATAAATATAGATATAAACTTTATATTTTTAGCTTTTAAATATTATGTTATTTTTTGTTTACAATTTATTTTAAATTCCAGTACATTTTATATAAATTTTCTGTAGTCAACATAAAGCAAGTAAATACAAGTACAACACCTAAATACTTTCTTGACATTTAACAATATATTTAATGCTATTTACTCAAAATCAAATTACTCAAAATGACAATGCCTAAAAACTAAATATCCCATTTTAGTAAATTACGGTTTATAAGCTTTATGAACTTACTATTTCATAATTTGATATGCGCTCAAATTGGTCTTGAAGAATATCTTAGCCTATCATAATATTTGTCAAACAATTATCTAGATTGGACAATTATATATAAAGCTCAACAAAATTTAATCTTTTAGTAGGTAACATTTTTGTTTATGCAGTCAAAGTTGACAAAAACTCAAGTGTTACATATTTTATTGGGTTCCTAACATTTTTCTAAGCAACTCTCCTCCTACTATTTCATAAGGCTATTTCATAACACGATGAAATAAGCTTGCTGTATATCAAGATTTAAATAAATGTTCCTGTTCTACTTGATTTACCTAACTTAATTTAAGTTCCCAATGCTTGAAGTATAACTAGTGGAGAATTATCAAGCTTTAAGCCTAATCATTAATATCTTAGCAATTTAGTGTCTGAGTCTACTTTTTTATTTTACTATATAAAACATGTATATTTAAATATATATAAATTGAAATATTTGTATTAATTTTTTATTATTTCTCAAATTGCTGTTGAAATTTGGTTCAAGTTTCTGTCACTATTGCAACAGTGAATAATTTTTAAAAAATACCCTGCCAAAAGTATGTGTTCTAGGGTATTAAGCCTTCGTCACATCGAAGCGGAGCGCCTTCAAGTTTCTGATTGAACTGAAAGTGATGAGTTAATCAGACTTTTGGCACAGTGTAGGCCAACTTTGCATTTGTATTTCGCACTTGAGTGCCTACAGCGGTGAGTGGACGGGCAAACTGATTGCTGCTGCTGTGAGTGGGTGATGGGGGGGGGAGTTGGATGGGAAAGGGACAGAGGTGGGGCTTGGGGGATGATACAGATGCGTACTCGTTTGACAGAGTGACACCTTCGCTTGGTTACACACTTTTGCCAGTGATGCGCCTCTTTTGCTCTTGTTGCTGGCTGCGTTTGCAATTTTGTTGCTGTTGCTGTTGCTGCTGTTGTTGTTGTCGGCGCACTGCCACCGCCAATAAACATTAAAAAGCAGGCAGTTCGAGGCGGCCCGCCACTGAGCGACTGTGCAACTAACAAAATTCTTCAAAAATCAATACGCACAGCATGAGGCAGCAGTTTTAGTGTCAGCGTGTGTGGGTGTGGGTGTGCAGGGGTGTGTGTGCGGGTGTTAGTGTGTGGGTTTCGGTGTTTGGCTTCGCTGATGTTGTCAGCTTTTCGGTGGCTACAGCGGTCACAGCGCACACGTCGCCAGCGTCCTGCGTCCTGTGTCCTGTGTCCTGCGCCAGACACTGAAACTGTTGGCTGCGGCCTGTTCCAGCGGTTGCCTGACGCGTATGCGTTATTAAATCTGCATATGTGTCAGTCTGTCTGTGTGTGTGTGTGTGTGTCTATGTGTATGCGTGTATGCTGACAGCAATTTGCGTATCAATATGGGCACATAATGCTTCGAAAATGATTTCCAAAATTTGCATTTAAATTAAAAATTATATTTGCAACACAAACATATGGTCAGGGTAGGGGCATGAAGGCTTACCTAGGGAGCGGCAGCGGTCGCAACTACGACGCACCGCAAAAGCAAAACAACAACGTCGAAAAAATGCAAATTTTGCGCATTTTAGGCAAAAATGTAGCCATTAGTTGTTTCGTTCACAAAAACGCGTTGCGCATACGCAACGTGTGCTCGAAAAACAGACACACACAGCAGCCACCACACTCGAATTCTCATGTGCTTATGTCAGCTGGTGTAGCAAACGAACCCCCTCCTCAGTCAGTCCCTCTGGCTACAGCGCTTGTCACAGCTGCGGCTTTCATAGCTTCTGTTTTTGATTAGGCAACCAGCAGCAGCTGCAGCTGCAGCAATGGGAATTTCGACGCTGGTTGCGTCAAACGTTGTTGCATCCTGCATTTAAAAGCCGTGCAACAAGCTGATGCCGTACAAAGTCTAGTTCCGATCCTGATCCTGATTATAAGTGCCGCTAACAAGGATTTTGCTCTGCTTCTCAACTGTAGTATCTACAAATAGTCTTTGTTTTAGCTATTCTTTGCACATGCCAACATAACAGAGCCTTTGCAGTCAATCTTGTGTGGACATCTACTTATTTTCGACTCCTTAAAGTGGAAAGAGCATAATGCCATTTGAAGATTTAACTCACATAGCTTTGTCAAAACTAAAGCCAATCTCAAAGCTCAAGTCCAATTTGCTCATATTTTACATTCCGTAAAGTTCCGTATATATCTGTTATCTAACAATATTTCATGACGCATTTGTTCGCTGTTTATGATTCAATCTTTCTGCAATGTTCAACATTGATGAGTTCTTAAGGATATTCAAGTGTACAGGGATAACGAATGCGATAGCTTTGAAGACATGGGACTTATGGCCAAAACCGACTTCGAGTTGTATGGCAGCTATAAGATATAGTGGTCCGATCCAATTGATTTTGACCAATGTGCTGTCCCCTTGAATAATAAGTATGTGTGCAAAGTTTCATCACGATAGCCTAAAAACTGAGGCACAAGTTTTCATACATACAGACAGACAGATATGACCAGATCATTTTGATTTGCCATCCCAAGCATAACTTTTGGGAGTCACTGACAATTTGAAGCTAACAAACTATTAGAGAAGCTCAAAAAAAGTAGGTTTAAATGATATATGTGCTTACTATTTTCCTAATTGAAACAGTTTTATAACAATTTTCATTTCATTTTGAATTATTGCAAAAATGATAAAGTTTCAAATCATAATTTTTTAAATTATAAAGCGTTTTTGTAAGTTTTATTATTTGTATCTCAGCTAAGAAGCAATATATAGGAAACTTATGGTATATTTACGATTTAAGATTTAAATTTGCCAGGATAACAAAAGAGAACTAAACACACATTGAATACATTTTAAAAGAATACACAAAAATATTTTCAATTAGCGTTTATCAATTACTTTGCTGCCAGGGTATACGCTAGTCGATCACTCACTCACCTGCACTTGTAATTATTCGAATAACATTATCGAAATTTGCGAGTCCAACTGACAAGCATCGTTCGAAACTGGGAAAGTCATTGCTTGGACTGCGGCTCTTCGTTTGTCATTGTCTATTGCGGCTACACCTGCCACACCAGCCACTGCCCCACCACCCCTAACCACCACCCCCACTCCACTCACTTGCAACCCCTTAGCCCCAGCTAGCCACAACTGCACTTGACTGTTTGTTCGGCGTCCGACTGTCGTCTGCGGCTGTAAATGAAGTTGTGTTTTAATTAAAATTCCAGACTTTATTTCTGTAATTATATTAACTCGCTGTTCGAATTCGCTCACTCGGCCGGCACTCAGGCTCAACTCGGACTCGGTCTCCGACTCCGACTCTGACTCCGACTCGGATTGGTTCTCGGACTCGATCGATCTATGTGGGCTGGCAACAATAAGGCAGAGATAAAACCATTAACGCCAAACTGAAGAAATGTGCAAAACGTGGCAAAGGCATGCGACGCCCTCTCTCTATCTATCTCTCTCTCTCTCTCTCTATCTCTCTCTCTCTCTCTGTCCCTCTCTTGACTTCAACTCGAACTCCTGCTCTGTGCTTGGTCCTTCGTTGTCGTCCTGCATCCTGCTGTGTCCTCATTGGCATTGGCATCTTCTTGCCTGCTGCCTGCCTGCTGCTGGTGTCCTGCCGCCTGCAAATGGTGTTAAAATTAATTTAATTGAATGTGAAATGAAATTTGTTTTGACACACACACACACACACACACATCAGACAGCCAGACAGAGAGTCAGTTGTACAAGGACGATTCGCCAGGATTGCTGTGAATTCCTTGGCTGCCTTCGGATGTGCGTTCTTATTGTTTTCCTATCGTCGAAACAATTCACAGCCTCATTGCAGAAGCTCCTTTCTTTCCTTTTTGTTTGTACTTTTCTTACCATCCCGCTGCTGCATTTTCAAGTGCGAAGATTCCTTTCGTTCAGAATGTGCGGAAAATACTTTAGATACTATCTCAAACTGCAGCCTGCTAATCGTTTGCCCGGACCATCTCACCATCTCAAACCACATTTCCTGTTACCTATTAGTGTTTTGTATATAATATGAAGATATATAAATTTTCCAATAATGCAGCATGTCCAAAATGCACTAATACTAAATTAGAATTTCTCTACAATAAAAGTAAAGTTCACCAAAGAAGGTTTTCTATAAAATTGTTAGCTGCCTCTCTGTATTTTAATATACGAAAAGTAAAAACAAAATAATTATAGAAATTAGTGTGTGTTTTATTAATAATAGAAAAGCCTAACTTCGATTTAAATAGGTTCAGTAATTGTGGTCATATTTTCCATAAAATTATATTCTACGACATAATAAATTAAATATATTATTTATATATCTTATTAAATATTTAATACATAAATAAATAACTATATTAAATCTCGAGCAAAAAAACATATGTTACGAAAACTTAATTTGGATTATTATTATATATTTACGTTTGTATTTGTATAAAATGTTTTTAATCGACCTATGCATAAATAAAGCTCTTCTTATTTATAAAACTTGAAATATGTTCAATTCAAAATATTTGTTGACGAATTATTTGCAATTTAAATAATATGCTTCGTATTAAATGTTTATGTTTATATATTTTTTGAAATACAATAATATCTTGTTATTTTCTGATTTATCTTGTTTGCATAGCAAATTCGTCTAGAATTTAAAGAAAAACTGTTCTCTTACAGTTTTCTTTGATATATCAAAAGTTTTTCTTGTTTTAACTGTAGCTTTTTAAAATGCATCATATACTTCTCTGCTCACATGTTGTCTGTCATTCACTGGCAATAATTGTAACTAATACGTAGTTTTATTTCAGTATTCTTTCTCTCAAGCTTTTTCTAGAATCCTTTCATTATTTAGCATCGCCAATTCATTCATTTATCATTGTTTAGACTTTTGCTCTGCTATTTCACTTGTTGTTTCTGTTGTGCTCAGTTCCCTTTTTGGTAAGTAAATACTCTCCCTCTATTGTTGTTGCTGTTATTGTTGTTGTGGCAATCGCATTTCAATTTTTCCGGCTTTATGTTAATTGAAAACCAATTCGCTGTCAAACAAAGCAAAAACAAAACAAAAAATGAAAATGAAAATGAAAACCAAAACGAAAAAGAAAAAAGGTGACGAATCACTGCGCACAGTTCCAATTTGTTCTCGTTTCTCGTTTCTCGATGCTCGATGCATATTCAAAAGGGCAGAGCAAACAGAAGTCCGGACATTTGAAATTGATAGATAAGCAATATGTATATAGGTATATGTATATGTTTGTATATTCCTGTATATTTATGGGCTTTTATTTATTTATATTTTATTTAATTTATTTTTGCATTTTTTCCTATTGACTTTGGCATTTTCAATTAAATCACGTAATTGATTAACATTGAAAAATTGGAAATTTTATTTACTTTTTATTATTGCAAGCGTCAATTCTCTCTCTCTCTCTCTCTCTCTAGTCTAGTAAATAATCAACTTTTCCGAATTATATTGTGTAAAGTGTGTGGCGTAATCTGTGAACTATGATATTATTTCTGCAATTTGTGAGCAAATATGATTTCAATTCCCAACTCCAGCAGGGAGGTATTTTAATTTTGTTAGCAACGCTTAATAACACTATAGTTTAACATTTGTAGCTCTTTCAAAACTAACTCGTTAATTGCTTTATGTTTTTATAGAATCCTCAATGCTGTTCAAAGTCTTACATTTAGTGCATTTAAATTATGCTGCAAATCCAAGCAAATAAATATATAAATTAAAATGCTTGGACAACAATATTAAGTATACGCATGTGTTATTTATTTATATGTCATGAAACTTCAATAATAGTTGGATAATATTGTTAGTCTTTGCCTATACTCATACAGGGTTTCTTCTAGTCGAACCCTTTTTGAATGCACTTTTTATGCGCTTTGGGAGTACATGAAATGCATTTTGGTATTTAAATAGGCGCATAAATTTTCCAATTGCGTTGATTTGTAATATTTACCCTAGATAAGCGTCATTATTTATGTGTGTGTGTGTGTGTGTGTGTGTGTTTTGTGCGTGTGTGCAATAATTTTAAAATTACTTTCATAATTTAAATACATAAAACAAGTAAACAGGCGGCGGAACAACAACTTTAGAGTGCCTTTTAAATACACTATTTATTGTTTTATATAAATCGGTTACTAAAATGCAAAAATAATTAACGTTGGTGTCGCTTAAATTATAAAACGAAACTCCGATTTTGACAAATTGTTTCTATACTTATGTGATTTTCTTAAAAAGTCGATGATAGAGAAGTTGAACATTTTCAATATGTAGGTATTTTTTTATTTTATTATTTAATGTTGACTATAAAACAGAAAAGTAATATTGTCTTTAAAATATTACAAATATTAGAAATACAAATCGAAAGATTAAGTTGAAATATGGCTTGGTTTTGGGAGTATTCATAAATGAGTATTGTATATATAAGCCAATAAATAGTAATAACGATTGAAAGCAACGAGAGACTATAGAAAAACGGATGGAAAGTATGTATTAAGTTAGTAAGTTAGTATAAGTCAAAGATCAGCCGAAGTTGTACAAGTGTAAAACATGTAATTAGAGGAAGACAGAGCTGCGCTAGATTTGAACATCAATTAATTATCATTTACGCACTTTGTCAAAATGTTATAATAGCCACGCTTAGAGGGTAGAATAAAAAACAACAGCAGTAATTGCTGGCAAGTGCAGAGTAAACGATGAAGGCGAAGATGCCCAAAGCAAAGCAGAATGTGAATGGGGATCAGGATGGAGGATGGAGGATGAAGGATGCCAGATGGCGGATGGGGAGCAATGGGGCTGTAGTGAGTAATTCAAGTTGTTGTTCTACCTCTTGCTGTTGTTGTTGTTGCCTCGTGTGAGTGCAACAACATAATTGTTGTAGCTGTTAAACTTGTTGACCATTTGCCGCCCATATTGAAGGCAATTCGCCACATGGCACAATCAACCAGTGCCCCCGGCCCATTAACAGCTCCGAGTCCCAGTCCCAGTTCCAGTTGCGAGTTGCGAGCTGCGAGTCCCGTTCAGATTTGCATAATAAATGAGATACAAAAGCCAAGCGGCTACTGTCACATAGCCACTGGCCGTGTGCCATCTATAATGATGATAATAATGATGCAGATATGTTCAAACAAACACAGCCAGATAAGAGTTGCGACAGAGAGAGAGAGAGGGAGACAGGGAGAGAGACTGCGAAAGGGACACAGGGCAGTTTCAGACAGGTGCAAACGAGGGCCGATGTCAGGCAATGCAGTTGTCAGGTGTGAGTTGACTTCCAAAAAACACACAAACACTCAATCACATGCAATCGGTGAATGGGGTGCATATGCTCTTGCGCACACACACACACACACACACACACACACACACACACACACAAACACACACACGTACGTATAAGCAGATTGCACCATGGGCAAAAAACTCACTTTTGCTGGCCATAATGCATTTCTGTAAACTTCTTAAAAAAAATTATTTTTTTAACAAATCAAGAATTTATGCCTGCAATGAACTAAATATTAAATATACTAATTTTGTTATTTTTATCTTTTTATTAATCATAATATAATAGTTTTATTATTAATAAGGGCTACTGAAAATAAATAAACTAACTTACAATTGTGTCAATGATTACACATATCAGATGCCTAATTAAATTGTTTACTAATGCGGATGTTATTGCCTTCCGTGATACTTGTGGGCGAATGGGCGGGGGGGGGGGCGTTTTAGTGGGCGTGGTCAGGAAATCCAGGTCGCAATCTTTCGGGCAGGTCAGCCCCAGTCTAAATTCCAAATGTTGTGACTCTAGCTTCAAAATTATGCGAAACAATCACACTTTATCGATTTGAGATTTGAGGTATACCGATAAGTTATCGATTGGCAAAAATTGGAACAAGCTTGATTTGTGATCAAATAGATGGAAAGATGGACGACCTGACTGACATTGCACAAACTCAATATAGTATGAATACCTGGGGTATCAGAGTATAGAAGGAATGTTGAATAAATAAGCTTCGAAATAGATGATAGGAAATTGTATTATTTTTACTTTATTTTGTGATTGTCCAACTTTGAATACATATAGACAATACATAAATGGCTAGTGCCATTAAGGATTATAAACATTTCTCTCGCTTTAGGCAAAATGTTCTTAAAGTTAGAAAAATAAAGCAATCGATTAATTCGCTTAATAGTTTAAGTATATATTTAAGCCATATAAGCTTGAAATGTGCCCATAGTGGAAATGCAGGGTGTAGACATATGACAAAACAATATGCAAATTTCGGTGCATACTTTTTGGAGGCAGCGTGAAAATCATTTCAGCTAAGCAGGCGCACACACAGATACACACACACACACACAGCAGTTGCAGTCAGTCAGCCCAATCAAACAAATAAACAACAACAGCACAGACAGGGACAACAAATGGACAGGACAACGGGCGAACGAACGAAGGAGCGAAGGAACGATGGAAGAACGTCAACGGCAACATAATGCCTTTCCGGTATCCAATAAACCGACTGCACTTGGACAGCCCGGATTTCCGCTTGAATCATTGATGAGCTATTAAAGTCATTTCTATTTTGCTGTTTGTTGTGCGGCTGCCTCGGCCCGTCTAACAGCCAACCCCTTGCCTGTCCTTCCTAGGACTCATTCACTCATCTCTGCTGCAATTGCACTTCACTGAGTTGCTGTTGTTGTTTTTGTCATCAGCAACTTTTGTCACGTTCATATTCGGTAGTTTATCAGAGCGCGTTGGGGAATTCACTGCAAATTAAGCATGCAGTTAGTTTTGTGGGTGAACGAGGAGCTGCGGCAGCAGACAGCCAGGATGCAGGATGCTCATCAAGCGGCGTTGCCACCGGGTCTGCAATTATCAATAGTTCTTATAGCAGTATACTTTAATCTATGCAATTATCATATAATATGATATTGATTTAATAATAATTTTGTATGTAAATAGAGCAATATATAAACAATATATTTATCTAAATTTAATTTACTGTCGACTAGATACAGTATGACAGGGATAAGAAAATTGAATGTCATAGAAAATAAAGTTCATATTAAATACTAATTTTGAATTTATTTATACTTATTTTCTTGCCGACTTGAAACAATCAACCAAATTTAAATTTAATGGAAAAGTATAATTTTTAAAAAATTGTAATGCCTCTATAAAGAAAATTCAATTATTTTAGTAAAAGTAAACTAAGATGAAAACAATATAGATAGATAGAAAGGTAGACAATATTAAATATTGTAAAAAGCAGTTGAATGATTGAAACAAATAATTCAAAAATTAAAAGAAATGAAAAAAAATATGCTATTTAAAGATTTCCTTTGTTGCAAGATTTTTATATTTTATTGAAATTTCATCCTTGTGCTATAAGCTAAATCATATTAATTATGGCACTACTAGTCACTAAAAGTTATGTTTTCATTATAGTTTTTCTATATTCTAAGAGTACATATTATTTCTAGCAAATCTAAATTTTTCGTTATGTATTATTCTTTGTTATTCTTAAAAATTTACTAATATTTATTGCACAAATCGTTTGTTAATTAATAAACCAAATAAAAAGAAGATATATATATATATATATTTAATCCCTTTAACTGCACTTTAGAAAAGCGAAAGCTGCACTTAAGCAGCGTATTTAAAAACTTTGCCTTTTGTTTGCAACAATCAAGTTATAGCCAGAAGCAAAAGCACTTACACTTATACAAAATATTAAACTCTGTCAGCAATTTGAGAAGCTGCGTAAAAATTCAAGTCATCAACTTGAAAGGCATTTAAAATATCATTTTGTTGACCACAGCGATCAATACGCATAACGTTAAGTACTACATTGTGTATTCCAACTTAAAAGCATATTGTATATAAGTTTATATATATATATGTATATATGTATATGTATGTCCGTACATACATAATTTGATGAAACAATTAGCGAAAGGAAAATTTTATTTAAGCTGCTTTTAAGAGCCGCAGAGTGCGCCATTGTTTGCTGCTGCTGTTCTGCTGTTCTGGTGTCCTGGTGTTCTTTAGTGGCATCCTTAATGAATCCCGACATTTGACTTAAGCAGCCACTGGGCAAGGGGGTGTACATCAAGAGGCAGCTGGAAAGGACGACCTGTCCGATTGCTGAAAAGCTTAAGAGCCAACAATTGAACCGAAGCTGCCCACGAGCGGGTTGATGTTCCTTCGTCCTGCGTTTGTCGTTGTTCTTATACCCTGTAATCATTGAAAATGCCGACTGAAATAAGGAGGACACTTGAAAGTTTATCAGGCAATTGTTTGTGGATTCAGTTAACAGAACAACAGAATACATATATATATATATATATAAATTTTTTTAAATTTTGATATTACTTTGAAGGCAAGTTTTTGTCTCAGACATTTGTATTAGCTAACTTATTTATTGTCTACCAAAAGTTACCTGCAGTATGCTTAGAATGGCCAGACATATTGATCTGGCCATGTCCGTCTGACTGTCTGTCTGTATGTATGCAAACTGGTCCCTCAGTTTTTGAGCTATCGTGATAAAACTTTGCACAGACACTCATTCTTGAAATGTACAGCGCATTGTTCGGAACCGGTTGGATCGGACCACTATATCTTATAGCTGCCATACAACTGGAAGTCGGTTTTGGCCTTCTATCCGATCTTTTCAAAGCTATCGTCTTCCATTGCCTTGTAAACTTGAACACTCTTAAAACTCATCAATGTTTCAAATCAATTGAGTTATAAATAGCAAAGATATACGTCACTGAAGAATTTTCAAGAAAATCATATATATTCAACTTTTTCTAATTCTTTTTTTCAATATATAGCAGCTTGAATTTAATATTTCAAAAGAGAAATTGAATTTCATATGATACTAATTCTTAGAACAATAAAAAAAAGATTCGAAAAGAGTGTAAAGTCTTCGGTACGCCAAAGATAATTATAATAATAATAAAAATACATCATAAAAAATCGACTTAAATTCAAAAAATATCCGTAAAGAATATATTTAAATATTAGAGAATTATAAATAGAAGTACAAACTTAAATCTAAAGTTAAGTTAGGCTTATGAGCTAAAGAAACCAAGATTGGTATGTAAATTAAATATTTTTTTCTTTTATAGATACAGAAAATAAGTTAAACTTTAAAGTTTTATTGTAATGATCATAAGCTTGTATGATTACAATTTAAGCTTTTGTTTAGGTAGTTGAATTTTGCATACCATAAACAGTGAACAAATAATAGAACTTTTATTTTCTATTCAATCTTGTAAATTTGAGCAATTTTGGTTTCAAATTTAAGGCGCAACGTTTAGTATCCAAATAAATATGTATTTATATGTTTATCAAGTTGCGTAGAGGGCATCTGTCAGTCGGGCACTCCCTCTCTCTCTCCCTCTTTGTCGCTGTTGTTGTTGCTGGCTGCTTGTTGGAGGCAGAGGAGGACGTGGCAATTGCCACGACGACAGCGACGACGTTGACGGAAATGAAAAGATAATTTACCCGCATGTTCAAACATCAGCGAGTGCCACGCCCCCCGATGCCCAGGCCCATACGCCCATACGCCCACACGCACATGCGGCAGACGGCAGACGGTAGACGGCAGTGGAGAGTTGGAGCTGGGATCCAGTTAGCTGGGAGAGGTTGTCGCCATCGTGCCGCTAATGCTAATGCTGGTTATCTGTCTATCCATCAGCTGGCCATGTTATGATGTAAATGCCGGGCCACTCGGTTGCTGCAACTGATGATAATGGCCACCGCAGCACTCCGGCTCCAACTCAAACTCCAACTCCGGCTCCTGCTCCAGCTACCGCTTCAGTTGCCACTCCAACTCCGAATCCAGCTTCGACTGCGACTCGTGTTTGGACGCTGCCCGTCTTGTCATTGGGTTTTGCAGCCAAACATTTAGTCTGTCTGCGACACACACACTATCTCACACACACACAGTAACACACACAGTAACACACACTCTAACACACACACACATAGAGGCGCACAAATTTATTGTTCTTAAACATCTGAGCATGAATGAATGACTGTGCCGGCAACTGGAACTGGGAACTGGGAACTGGAACTCAGGCATGGGAATGATATCGCTACAGTGGTCGCTCGCTAATTCAAACTTTTCGATTCCACAGCTGATTCTAGTCTGCGATTCTTATATTTCAACTATCATTAGTTTTGTAGCTAAAATCTTCTTATTACTCTATACAAATTTTATATTTTAAAGTTTTTCCAGACAGAAAATAAGAATATGTTCTTTTCTCGCAAATATAAATATTTTCGATTTATTTCCCAAATGTTGTAGTTTCTTTTAACTTATATTAAATTATTTATCCATAAAAATTTAACTGAGTTTGCGAAACTTCTATATTCAAAAGAGTTTAAAACACTACTTTGGATCAAATTGTTTTCTCAAAAACTGAAGTTTGTTATTTTGCGCTTTGAGAATTACTATGAATTATATTGTTTGAAAGTTCGAGTTTCTTTTAAAGTTAGCAACAATTTTAAGTTTGTATACCTATTAAATGGGGTGTGGTTTATTTGTTTATATAAATTAAATTGAACTTAATGGTGCTTTAGAAAATACTAAACTCATAAGTGTTAAGCAAATATAAATAAGATTAAATAGTTGTCCCAATTACTAACAATTATATTATATATTCTTAAGATTGGAGCCTTAAAAACGTATGATTATATATATATATATTTATATATATATATATATATATAAATGCATTTATGATCAAAAGTAGAGTTTGCAATTTGAATATCTATACCAAACTGACAAGTAGGTGTTCAATTTGCTGAAGCAGCACTGTATTGGTAACGGGAATGGCACTCTGCCTGCGACTCCGACTCCGAGTCGGCTCTGAGAGCGGCACTGTGGATATATTTGAATGCCAAGTTGCCAGTTGTCACAAAGTGAGTGAAATATAGCCAAAATGTCAAATGTCAGCGAAAGACATTATTACTGGCTAGTTGATCCGTCGTCGTATTCGTATTCGTATTCGTATTCGTATTCGTACTCCTCCTCCTCCACAGCCATCATTGTTGTTGCTGGCTCGCTTCCTTGTACAACGCCTCATCCCCATGCCCATGCTCATGCTCATGCTCATGCTCAACGTTGTCCCCATCCTTGTCCTCCTCGTCTACGGCTTGTCGCCGTCTGCTAGCGTGCACGGCACAGATAATCGATACGCATACGCACTGGAGTCCGTTTCCCTATGTGTGTTTGTATGTGTGTTTGTTTTTGGAGCCAGAGACGGCAGACGGGAGAAGGAGACGGGAGCTGGGAGACTGGCAAGCGAGAGACCATGTCAGCCCATCAGCCACCATCATCATCGTCATCATCATTCTCATCATCATCAGCAGCAGCAAGAATGTGCGTGTATCTCTGGCTCTGTGAGCTTTAAAACTTGAAGTAACAGCGGCCAATTTCTCAGCTTTTAATTTTGCGATATAAATTGAATTTAATCGCAAGCGTAAATTGCAATATTGTACAAAATATAGTCCAAAAATCAATTGCGATTAAATTGCATTTATAATTAGAAACTTTTGATACGTGTTAAGAGTCATCAGGGAAAACGCTTTCAATTTGAGTATAAAATATAATTAAAATATCATGAAAATATGTTTATTACAACTAATTTGTCAGACTAAGTTAGACAAGACAATTTGAAAGCATTGCAGAATATATAAAAATGAGTTGGTTTTCCATTTGTTGAATTTGAATGTGGATTGAAACCGAATCCACAAAATCGAAAGCAACGCGTTCTCACTTACGAGTGAGTACTGTACTGAGAAACCTGCCTCCCTCTCATAGTATCATTGGCATTTACGAACTTCAATCAATTGTTAGCTCAACACACATTCGAGTGTCAACTAAATTATACATTATAGAATTTCAAATTGACTGTTATAGCTTCTGCCCAGGATTGTGGATCATCTTGCGAAATGGAGCTGCTGCGCGAGAAGGACGCTCGCGAGTTCTTTGTGGGCGACTACAAGGTGCAGGGCCAGTTCGACGGCGGCTCCTTCGGCGAGATCTACCTGGCCACATCGCTGTGCAGTGGCGAGCGGGTGGCCATCAAGGTGGAGCGGGCGGGTGCACCGCATCCGCAGCTGGCGTACGAGTATCGGGTGTACAGGGCCATCCGACCTGCGGTGGGCCTGCCGCACATACACCACTTCTGCGAGGAGGACGACTACTGTGCGCTGATCATGGAGCTGCTGGGTCCCTCGCTGGCCTACCTCTTCGACTTCTGCAGTCGGGCGTTCACGATGCGAACGGTGCTCATGCTGGCGGACGAGATGCTGATCCGGCTGGAGCAGGTGCACAGTCGGGGCTTTGTGCATCGCGACATCAAGCCGGACAACTTTCTGATTGGCCGCGACCTGACCTGCAAGCGGCTGCATCTGATCGACTTTGGGCTGGCCAAGAAGTACTGGGATCCCATCACGCATGTCCACATCGCGTACAGCGAGGACAGCAGCCTGACGGGCACCGCTCGCTTCGCCTCGCTCAACTCGCACGAGGGACTGGAGCAGTCGCGCCGGGATGATCTCATCTCCGTGGGCTATGTGCTGCTGTACTTCCTGCGCGGCAGCCTGCCCTGGCAGGACATCCAGGCGGAGACGAAGCGCCAGAAGTACGAGCGCATCTTCGAGATGAAGCGCTCGCTGTGCATCGAGGCCCTGGGCAAGGGATTCCCCAGCGAGTTCACCATGTACCTCAACTACTGCCACATGCTGAGCTTCGATGCTAAGCCGGACTACAATATGCTGCGCAAGATGTTCCGCCAGCTCAGTCTGAAGCTCAACTGCAAGAAGAACCGCATCTTCGACTGGGAGATGCTCACCATCAGCTTCCATCGCAATCAGGATAATCCCGGCAGTGGCAAGCGCGTCCTGCCCCTCAGATGTCAGCCGGATACAGGTGGCAGCGGCTATCCCATCATCCACAATGAGAAGTGCAATCGCTGGAAGTGAGCTAATCACATTTCGAGCTCTTGAGCTTCTGAAGAAACTTGAGCATGTTTCAGCCGCGTCCTTTGCGTTGGGAGTATTTTCATCATTGCTTATCGCAATTAATGCCAAATCTGAAATGTATCAAAGTCTTGGTGTACACTAAATAAGTTTTTAAAGCATAGGATGTGAAATTGCTTCAAAAGTAAGAGTTCATTCTTATGGACCATAAGAAAAGAGTCGCCTAAAAACACTAAACCCATGAGGAAACTAAAATGAGTAAATTCTTTCATGCATTATAATTAATTCTTGGCAATTTTCTTTAGAGACTGCAAAAACTTATAATTTATTTTCTATTTAATCAAAAAACAATTATGTACTTGAAAACTTAATGCAAAACTTCACACTGACAAGATTTTATCCTTTTAGGATAATCTACGCATTTGCGCTAGAATGTTTATTTGATATATATATTTTAGTCAGAAAAGACAAAATAAACTTGGCGAAATTGAATACTTTTTGAGTAAAATAGAATTTAATTCGTAAGTAATTGTTAATTGTTTAATTGTAATGATTGCTTATAAAATACAAAGTTATTCTCATTTTAAATGAAAAAAACTTGAAAATAATCATTGGCTTGGAATTTTTAAGAAATATATCTTATAATCCTTAAGGTCCCTGGTTTAGAAAGCTAGCAAAACGAAAAGCAAGCAAAATATATAAAAGGAATTAAGCTATTGAGATTCTATGATAATTTCCGAAATAATTATCTGTAAAAACACGTCTTCTGATATATCTCGACGAATTTTGATATAAAGATTGTATTAAGTAATGAAAGAAGTAATGAAATTGATTTAAAAAATGATTTATTTATGATTATTGTTAGTAAGAAGTTAAAGATTTTGGGTATACAAAATTTGTTTCGAGGCAAAATGCAATGAAACCAAACAAGCAATAAAGTAGAATAGTTGTATTAGTTTAATAAATTCAATTTGATAAATTGAATTGGATATATAAACACAAGCACTTCACATATATATATAGTAAGTTTTAGAATATTTTAAACTGATTGGCATCTATATTTATAGACATTATATAATGTACACGAAACTCGTGAATATTTTTAAATGCTTGCTTCTATCAGCAGCCTAATGATTAGTTGCTTGAACATTGAAAATCTAATCAGTTGATAAAAGCACGCTTAACACCACCTGAATGTCCATGCAAGTGGGGCAGCGACACATGTATCCCAGACCCAGAGCAATATCCCAGCAGCCATCCAATCCACCTTCCCTTCCCCGGCTACCACTTGAGCATATGTGGGGGGCATGGAGATGCGAGAGAAATCAAAAACCAGAACCACATTTGGCCATAGCTCTACACACTCAACACATGGGCGAAAGATGATGAGTGGAGAGGGGTGGGAAGGGGAAGGGGAGGTGGGATGGGATGGGGTGGAACTATGACGATGGTCGACTGCTCGACTGGACGGCATCAACAGCCACGCTCCAGCGGCGACAGCTAATAAAAATTGTCCAGTTTTTCCAATTTGAGAGAAAGAGAGAGAGAGAAAGAGATGCCCGACTGCCACACTTTCCCCGTACACTTCTTGAACAAAGAGAGAGAGAGAGGGAGAGGGAGTGAGAGAGCGAGAGCGGCAAATAGAGCAATTTAAATTGGAACGTGATTATGCAAACGTTTGCGCAGCTTAACTCAAGTGGCGCTCCGTGCCGCTTGGTCAGTTGCCGCCGGCTCACACACACACTCATGCACACACACACATGCCCAATGGATATGGGAGGGTAGTGGAGGGGCGTGGCAAATTGGAGCTGCTGTTGGTCATGCATTACAAGTCTTAAATCAATTGTTGAGGCCAGCAGGAAGAGCTTGCCCACCAAGGATATCATTTCAGCCGACCATTAAGCAGGCTGAAAGCATGCAAAGCTCTTGAGTGCCAGCAGCGAAGCGCCGAATTCAGCTTAATGCCCCCAAATACAACTACACATAAACTAAATGATCTTGAATAAGGGCATTGCCAATTGCAAGCTATTCGACTCGAATTTGCCTAACTAAAGGCACTTGGAAGTCAGTCACTTGGGAATAACTATTCTATTAATATAGACTAGGCAAAATGTAATTAAAATGATAGATTCAATTAAAAAATGTATGGTAAAATTTTAAAAGAATATGGTAAACATTATCTGCTTTCAAATTGTTTCAATAAAAATAATCTTTTTGTAAAAAATATACGAAGTATGCAAATGTCAGTTATATGGTGAAATACTTTCTATATATTTCCAAAATAAATTGTAAACAATTTCTTTTATATTTTCAAGCATTATTGAAATTTTATTTACTGATTTAAAAAATAAAAATATATATATACTAGTCAAAATAACAGCCTCATTGGAGCCAGTGCAGAAGGCGCCTCAGCCAGCGACAATGGACGGAAAGACGCTCCAGTAAGAGCATTAGGCCAGCCACGCCCATTAGGGTGCAGTAGCAGCTATAGACGCCGCCCATCATATCGTTGGTGATCCTGGTGACCAGCTCCTCGAGGTTGTGGCTCATGTCGGCGAAGGCGACTGGCTGATAGCGTCTCTCGATGTGGGCCATGACCCCGGAGCTGAGCAGCTGCTCGATCTTGCGGTCGAAGGTGACGCGGAAGATGGTGCTGCTGGGAAAGTAGATGACCAGCTGGTACAGATAGATGGGCTCTCGGACATGGGTCAGCCGGCTGCTCTTGCTATGCATGCGATTCCAGTGGGCCAGATTGTTGAGCAGGGATATGGTCGCCAATCTGGATCCTTTGGGCGCCGCCTGCAGTCGTTCATAGCGCTGCGAGAAGTCGCCATCGATGACCTGCGTCAGCTGACGCGGATAGAAGTCATGGTACCCAGTGCTGATCAGCGTGTAGTTCTGCTGCAGCAATCCGGACAGACCGCCGGGCAGCGGCTGATGCTGCTGGGTGCGCAGCACATCGAAGAGCTTCGCCTGGTAGGCGCAGCGCAGGACGAGCGACAGCAGCAGCCAGTTGGCCATCAGGTGGCGCATGAAGCTACTCAGCGGCACCCGATGCGATGGCACCGGATTGCCCATCGTCGCAGCCAGCAGATTCTCCACAGGATGCTGCAGTCGCAGCCGTCGCCTCAAACAGCTGGCGCAGACTAGGGCTGTGAGCAGCAATATCAGCAGACAGACCCAGACGAGGCGCCCAAAGGGACGCATCAGCTGGCCAAAAGGACCAAAGTAACGCTCTGTGCGCACCACGAAGATGAAGTTGCTCTGATGATACACCGACGAGGTGGAGAACAGCAGGCGACGCCTGTCCGAGCCACTGAAGCCACCAATGGCGAGGTCCGCCTGACCAGTTGCCAGCTGGAAGTGAAGCCAAATGGCAAATGAAAATATGATATCAATAATGTAAAGGCAATAGGGTGAAGCTAAAATAATAATGAAAATAATTGAAAAATGTGTGTATTATCTCATATATGGTGGACCGATCCGGCCGATTCTGACAATTGTGCAGTATCTTTGCATAATAAGTCACGGTGCAAAGTTTCATTGCGATAGCTCAAAAACAGAGGAACTAGTTTGCAGACATACAGACAGACAGACAGACGAATATGCCAGATCAATTTGTGTTGTCATTCTAAGCATACTGGAGTTAGCTTTTGGTGGTCTCCGATGCCATCTTCTATGTTTTACACACTTCAGCACAAAACTAATATACTATATATTAAATGATATACTACGAAAAGAGTATAGCAAAATGTAACAACAAATAATGAAAATAAAGATTCTGGTATATCTTATTGGTCAGCCAATTCACAAATGTTTTGCAGGCACAAAGAATATGTTTTTGCTGAGTTATCGAGTTCTCAATCGGTATCGATATCGATATCGATATCAGTATCGACTCACCTGTGCAAAGCATCCGTTCAGTCCGTCCGTACTGAAGATCTCGCTCTTCTCCATGGGAATCATGAGGTGAATGCGAAAGCGCAGCGCTTTGGCCAGCAGTCGCAGCAGTTCGCCATCGATGCCCCACAGATCGTCCGTGTCGATGAGGGCACCGTCCTCGGGTAGTTCAGCGCGATTTGGCGGCATGTACATGAAGTGCGGCGGCAGCTGATGCCCGGTCACTTTGAGAGCACAATGGCTCAGATTGGTGAAGCGCAGCGGGAACAGCTCCGGCTCCTGCAGTCGCCCCGTGGACAGGAAGCGATTGCTCTTATAGGCATGGATGCCGGGCGTGCAGCCTGGCCCAAAGAGCCTGTAGGCATACAGTCCGATCTCGCCATCCGCTCTCCGAGCCAGCACCACCACATTGATGATGCGCTTCCTCAGCGCCGCATAGCAGATGCTGCTCACAGATTTGCGCAGCTCCGACTCCGTCTCTTGGGACATTAGCACGACCAGAAAGTAAAACTCACGCTCGTGCAACGAGTGCGTATAGCTCAAATAGAGTTGCCTTCGACAGCACACACGGAGACAGAGAGAGAGAGAGAAACAATAGATAATGTAAGAGTGCAAATTCAAAATGCAAATCATATTTACTGCTGAGAAAATCATTATTATTATCTGCTGAATAAACAAAACTCAGCAAATATTCATAATAAAAAAGTTTTTCTATATAAAACTAAAAAAAAACCATTAGACACCAAAGGATAGGTCCTGTAAAAGGGATAACAGTGGTAGCAAAGCTGCAAACAACTATCTAAATTTGAGTTCTTTTTCTGAACCAGGTTTATGGAAACTTTGTATCCAGTTTTAGCATAAAACAAGTGGGGACGGACTATCTTCGGCGTGCCGAAGATTTTATACTCTTTCGAACCTTTAAGTAATTTTCACTATACCAACTGCACCACCGAAATATTTAATGACGCATATCTTTGCTAACTATAACTGAATCGATTTGAAACTTAAAACATTGATGAAATATAAGGAAGTTCAAGTGTACAAGGAATGTTAAGGCGATAGCTTTGATAAGATCGGATATATGGCCAAAACCGACTTCGAGCTGTATGGCAGCTATAAGATATAGTGGTCCGATCCGGCTGGTTCCGATCAATGTGCTGTCCCCTGGAATAATAAGTGTCTGTGCAAAGTTTCATTGCGATAGCTCAAAAACTGAGGGACAAGTTTGCATACATACAGACAGACAGACAGACAGACAGACGGACATGGCTAGATCAATTTGTTTTGTCATTCTAAGCATACTGGCAGTAACTTTTGGGGGTCTCCGACGCTTCCTTCTATGCGTTACAAACTTCAGCACAAACTTAATATACTATTTTCTTCGAAAAAATTATAATAATGATTTGTTTTAAGTTTGGGTTTTTTTATATTTTTTTTTATAACTGGTTAGTGGTTCAGAGTAGGAAGAAGAGTGGAATTCCGAACCGGTTGTTTTACTTTAACTTTTACTTTTACGACTACTACTAGCACTACTACTCACTGAAAAGCGCTCGCGTGATTCACCACAAAGAGCGTAGAGTCCCAGGGCTGCTCGTCGGAGGCACCTCTGTGGAGGAGCAGCGCCAAGTGACGGGACAGCGAGTGCAGGACGTGGTCGTGCAGCTGGCGGTGCTGCTGCTGCACTGCATCGGAGCAGCCCAGGCAGCTGCTGCGAATGACCAGCGTGTTGATGCGTGTGGCGATGTAGCGACTTGCCACATGGACCGTTGCCTGCCCCAATTGCTGCGTGTGCCGATCGAAAGTGGGCAGACTGAAGAGGAACTCTGGCTGACTGAGACACCAGCCATAGAGCAGCAGCAGCAGCCGTAGTAGGAGGCCAGCGTGCCGCATGAGGACGTTGTTGCTGCTCGAATGCGGAAAGGATAGGAAGCGAAAGGACCTGCCGCAGGGCTCCACAAACAGCAAGGCGCTAATGTAATTGCTGGCGATTGTGCTGATAGGCTCTAATGGAATTGGCCAGATAATTCTGACTAATTGAGCGCAATTGGAGATGATGCCAATAAGTCGGGATAGATTAGCTTAGGTGCGATTGAGTAAGGTCAATGCAGCGAGTGCATTTGTTGATTTTTAGAACCAAAAGTAATCGGATTGTGTTCATATCGATAACAGTAGGTCAGGTTAGATTCGATTGAATCCAAGTATAGCAAGTGAGTTACATACTTCAAATGGAGTTACCAATTTGTAAATTGAACGTAATTGCAGATAATGTTCATAGGTTAGAATAAATAAGGTTAGACTATGCTTGGTTATGTTCGATTAAGTAAGGTTAGGTTCAAGCGATATTTGACGGGCACAATTGTTAATATAAACATGCTAATAAATAGTTTTAGAGCCCAAAGCAATCGGAATATCTTGTCGACTATCGATTATAGTATTTTAGGTTAGACACGTTCAAGTTAAGTTAGATAGCGTCTATGTATAGCTAATAAGGTGGGGATTGTATTGTTGTTCAGTCAATTACAACTTTAAAACTGCTATACATATGCTTTCATTTAACAATTAAATATAGATTTATGGCCATTACTTTCCGAAAAAATATCACAACATTGAACTGAAATGTTTAAATGTGTAGGTTCAACATTAATATAAATTATTGTATAATATTTGAGGTGTATTAATGCAAGGTGAGGCTCATACAAGCTCAAACATAAATTTACTGAAATTAAAGATTCATGCAGATTATAGAAAGACACAACACTCAAATGCGACTCATTAAAGTATAATTAAAGTTTTAGCGAATAAGACCCTGAAATAACTTTACTATTTTTGGTTAATAGGGAAATAATGAATAGTAATGAATAATCAATGAAATGAAATAATAATTGCAAAAAGTAAGGTCAGGTTTGGGGTAAAGTGAGGTTAGTTTTTGTTGATTCGAAAGAAACTGAAATTGAGCACATTGCAACTTAAAAATGAGTCAAGGCTTTACAATCTAGAGGCGCTGCTCCTCTCCACAACCCGCTCCTCTCCTCTCATCACTCAAACGCGGTCAAGTGGGCGGGGGGTGCAAAAGCAATAAGCGCCACAAAACGCGCCCTCTTGGTAATTTAAGAAGCAGCACAGGGACACAACTTGCAATGGGAATAGCAAAGCCGACTGGGCAGAGAGAAGGAGAGATAGCTGGGTTCACTTGATGTTATTTTACAAGGACACGCGCACAATTTATAATAACGCCGACTGGCTGGCCCTTTGCGGTGCTCCTGCTGGTCCTTTTGGTGCTGGACCGCCAAATGACGCCTCACTGTATAGTAAAGCAGAGTAAAGTAAAGTAAAGTAAAGCCAAGGCGAGCGACTTGAGCTGTGCAGAAAGGACACGCACACATTGCCAAATAGAGACGTGTGTGTGTGTGTGTGTGTGTTTGCAACGAGAAAAATGAAGCGAAACAATTCCAAGTAAGCAAACAAAACTGATGGAAGATAATCTACTTGAAGCATACTTTAAGGCGTATCTAATGGTCCTTTTAATGTTTAAACACGCTTTCGTCTGTCGTGTCCTTGTTGAATACACCCCCCCCCCTGCCCCTTCTACCCGCTCGCCATCCAGCACCACCCCCTCATCCAGCTCAGCCAAACAAAAAACCAATGTCCCATGTTTATTTTATCCACATCATCAGCCCCAAAGAACCGACTCCTCACAGTGGCCAGGCCAATGTCACGTTCTTTTCTTATTATCCCCCCCCCATCTCCCTCTCTCTCTCTCTCGCTCTCTCTCTCTCTCTCGCTCTGTGTGCGGCTATACTTGTCTCTGTCTCTTTGTATTATTCACGTAGTTTAGTGTTGCGCTGCGGCTTCTTTGCTCTGTTTATTTTATCACAATAATTCCACATTTTTGCTTTTATGCATTTTTAATTTGAGCTGCTACGAATCCTGTGGGCACAGGACATGGCCGCCCGATGCCGTGGCCTCGATAAGCTCTTTGGGGCATAGCTGACTTAAGTACTGCTTAAATATTTAAATTAAGCCACAAATCGATTAATGCTAACTATCGACACACATTGCATATACTTTCTAATTGCGCTCTGAAACTTGAATACTCTTCAAACTTTAGCTGCGATTGTGCAAATCTTTTAGCTGTGTCCATAGAGCGATTCAACCAAGCTGGTTTTCATCTGACCTTTCTGAATTACACCTCGACAGTCAGTTTTCTGATTTCGATAAGTATCGGAAATTATCGATCACATATTTGTTAGATGTCGATTAGTTGATGTATCAAACCGAAAAACGAAAAAAATTGTTGATTTCCAAGTGAAAATATATATAGAGGGTGAAAGTTAAGATTGTGATTAATGTACTAGCTAAAAAAGTAATTTAGTCTTTAAATAAAAGTTTCAACAAAGCTCAAAGGCTTCAATTTGGTTTGAGTTAAATAAATGTAAATTTGCAATCAAGATTTTCATATATATACTTATTATATACTTAAGGATATAATAAACATTTTATTTCTCCCCACCTTAAGTTATTGCTTTAGTATATTTAAGGCTATGGGTCATCGATTAACAACATTGAATATATCTCTATATCTAATCTTATATCTTATAGAGTATACAGTTGCCTCCTCCACATTGCAATTGGCTCTTGCTGCAAACATCTTTGAGCTGATGTTGTTGTTGCTGTTCCTGTTACTGGTACTGTTGTTGTTACTGTTACTGTTACTGTTGTTGTTACTGTTACTGCTACTGTGACTGCTCCTGCGGCTCGTCCTGTTTCCCATGTCCTGTGCCTGCTGCTGTCGCTGGCTGCCATCGTTTTACGAAAAACGATTACGCACTAAGCCTATAACTTATGTTGATGTTTTCTTTTCGTCTTAACATTTGCAAATTTGTCATTTTTTTCTCTGTGTGCCCCTCCCCCTCCCTCCTGCCAATGGCTACGCCCATGTCTTGGGTGGGGCTTGCTTTAGCTAACCAATATTTTGCTTGTCCGTGTCCTTATGCCGGCTCAACTTTGCTTTTCTTTTCATTTCTTACAGTTTTTTTCATCTGCTTTTTTGCTTTTCTTTTCATTGGCTTTCTTTTTGGTCCTTCGTTGCGCTGCTTTGCTAATAGTATTGTCCTCGTGACCATGTGTATTAGTATGTGTGTGTGTGTGCGTGTCTAAGTAGTCAACATTTTGCTGCTGCTTTGCCATTTTTAAGTACTGTTTGCCTATTCCAGCTGCCTTATCCACAATATGTGTGTGTGTGTGTGTGTGTGTGTGTGCTTGTATCATATTAAACTAATCCTAAATGGTTTCTTCACGGCACATTTGCTGGCACTTGTTGGCGGCCGCAGGACCTTCGCCCACCCACCTGTACACCTGGTTGCCCCCATCTAAATGCCAGCCTAAGCATATTTCCACAGACCCCGCACCCCAAAGCGAATGTAAGAAATTAAAAATATATATGTATGCATGTATATTAGAAAGCACATATGTGAAATGAAAAAAGATAAACCTCTCACACACGCACATAAAGAGAACTCAGCCCAAAGTCAGCAAAGCCAAATGGGCTTATAGAAATCACTTCAAAAGATAACAGATTTCTTGAGCATAGTATTACCTGGTATTTGGAGTGGACTGGCCTTTTGTATAACGGTTTCTATAATGCTATTGCCAGCTATCTATGAGCCGCAAGTAAAGTCTATTGCATACTTTAGGGCGGAGGCAAGGCGGAACAGGTAAATAAAGTGCATGTAAAATAGCTTCCAAATGGATGAAGGATTCATAAACTTGAGTCTGAATAGTTGCTTATCAATCCATATATATAATAATATAGATACTATAGTATAGTTAAGGTTGCAGGCGAAATCAAGCAAGGTGCTGCTCCGCATTAAAAAAAGGAGTAGCTTGAAAATAAAAGCTACTTGCAGCCAAATTGAAATTGAATGAGCGCCACTAATTGAACAACAAATTAAAATCAATCAAAACGCTGCAGCACATGCTAACGATTTGCCTGTCATGAACGTACCCACTGTACCCCACTAAGCTGCCCAGGACGAACAGTGCTTATGTAAACAGCAGCAGGCAGGCAGGTCGAGAGGGATGAGCAGGAGAGGCAGACATTGATTTCCTATTGAACTTTGACAAAATTACATTCTGCGAATGCAATTGAAATGCAACCAATGGCGATTGCACAGCCATTGTGTGTATGTGTGTGTCTGTGTGTGTGTGTGTGTGTGTGCATGTGTGTGTCGAGCTCATTTATGAAGTTATTCGTTAATAAATAGTTAACAATCAACGATAAATTGGCAATGGTCAATGTGACGGCCTGCTGAACTGCGCAACTGAACCTGTGACAGAGGCGTAGTCGAAAGGCTGAAGGGGATTAAAGTGAGAGCAGGCTACGAAAAATAGATATAGTTATGGGGCTTAATGAAGTCCAAATACAAATACATAAATCTTATTATGCTTCAAATTCATATTTTTGAGTGCCACATTGGATACTAATGTAATAGTAAGTTTCTATATGATTATGGCATAAAAGCAATTTAAAAATAAATAAACACAAACTAAATATATATAATAAATAATAGATAGTAAATAAAAAAGGTTTTGAAAAACCCAAACAAAAAATATAAATAATAAAAATATATAAAGGCAAATTTCCACTCGAGCGTGATGAATGAGTATAGAGATTTCATATTGGTTTGTATATATGTATGCAAGATGATATTATCTGTAACTGCATATATAGCATAAGGGCGTTGGAGCAATTGCTCGCCGCCAGAGGGCGCCACTGGCCAAATAGAAGCTGACACAAAATGATAATAATTACACGTATTATGTTTAATGCCTGCAATTGTGCAATGCACAAGCCAAATTGGGCTGCAGAGAGAGAGACAGAGATAGAGCAAGAGAGACAGAGATAGAGTGAGAGAGAGAGAGAGAGAGAGAGTTGTGCATATTTTGCCGCTGATTCCCCCATTTAATTTAAGGCCATTGTTCTAAGGTACACAGACGCGCATACAAAATAATTTCGAACCGACAGGCATTCAAACTGGCCGGCCAGTCGATAATGTGAAGCGGTAGGCATGGTCAAGGGGGCGTGGCGGGGGCGAAAGTGCATGTAAATGATGGCCCATTTGCCAAACAATAGCCGTTAGTTAGTTTGTCAGCCCGCTTTTCTTTTTTGCAAATAGGTTTTCGACTTTTTTGTTCGTTTTTATGCCCTGCAAATATAGTGCAGATGCAGTGAGGTAAGCCAAACTGGTGCCTGAGTAGGCAAAGAACATAATCACACAAGCATTAACAATTGACTAGATCTAAAGTTTTGATATAAATGTTCTTGAATTCACAACTTTATTCTCCCATAGAAGTTGAGACTTTTCGACTCGATTTGAGTTCAACAGTCATATATATTTTTGGAGCGCAGCTTTTTGTTTAAAGTTAAGCTTGGACTTAATCAATCCGTTAAGGTAAATAAAGAAAATTTAAAAATAAAAAAATTACGTATACGCAATATAAATGTGTATGCTAATAAATTGAGATATGTTTGGATGTTCATTGATCTCAGTGACTATATAATTTAAAAAATGCCCAAATCACTATTTTATATATTTATCAAACATATTTAATGTCTTCTATGTTATTTGAGTTTACTGCTAGTTTAATTTATGATTCAAAATAAATTTGCATTTATTAAGTTAGAACTACAAATGAGCATTATAATTTAGCTTTACTATGAGCCATATTGAATCTTCCTATAAGATGGGTTAAAGTTTTAAATAGCAGCTTAGTTATTTATACAGTTGAAGCTTTATTAAAAGTCTAACAAATATGATATATATATATATTTATAAGCAGGGTATCTGCTAATCGGACACTCTGCTTGCTCATCTTTTCTTTTTTGATTTTTGTAGTTTTTGCTGGTTTGCTGCATTAATTAAAACACAATCATCGAAAATTATGCATGGCGTTGCCTCAGCGATACAAAAACATACATTTATTGAGCGCTCAATAAGAGAACAACGCTTTCGCTCCCCTTTTCCATAGTTCTGCATTGACTCTCCTCCTCCCATCGCTCCCTTGCCGAACTGGCTGCTAATAAGTAGCTGAGCAACATGAGATTTTCAGTCAGTTTGGGCCAGTTGATTAGCTGCACAATGGGTAACAGCGTAGCCCGCTAAAATTGCTGCCCACTGACAGCCAAGTCATGCTGTGCAATTAGCCAGGCAGAGCAGCCTGATGGGGCGCGACACAAAGAAGGAGGGGCACACTGGCCGGGGGGCTGAGGGGCTGAGGGGCAGAGGGGCCTGACTTGTGGCCAGTTGAGCAGCTTACACGAATAACGGCGGCGGCTTCATAAATAACTAATAACCAAATAATTGGGTTGACAACATCACCGACGCTCCATGAATAAAGATTGCAAATGGCACCGAAAGGGGCATGGGCGGGAGTCCTTTTGAAATGTTTGCCATGCGAGTGGCGAGGGGAGAGGGGGGTAGGTTCTGTGTCTGCGTCTGTGTGAGCGACAAATGTTATGAAATCCATTTAGTCCGATTTCGGTTTTTGTTCTTTTTGTTTTACATTTTATCGAACAAGTGAAAATGTTTGGAAAATCGACAACATAAAATAGCCTCGCTGGAACTTATGTGGTACAAAAAAAAACCATAAATAATTTGTGCTCGTGGTTAGCTGATGATAATCGATGGCTTGTCAAAGCATATCAGTCGATACGGCATTAAATTGACTAATTTATTTACTTTAAATCAAAATCAAATTAAATATATCTAAAGCTAGTTATAATCACATTTAATGTAGGTTCAGATAAAATCGTCTGATTAACTTCATTCCAAGCCAAAAATGTAGCTTTAATTACAATCGGAGCAGAGTTTTTGACGTTTTGTTCCCAAAATATCGAATGCAACTCGTTCTTTTCCAGCATAAATAAGATAGTCAATATAATATACGAATTATTGACTTAAAATAAGTGTGAAACGTTTTGAAAGTTGAATTACTTATTTAAGTAAAGCATTATAATTTACATTATTTCTACGAGTCTAAATTTTTTTCTAAGTGCAGTTATATCTATAATTTAAGCTCATAGATTCAAAATATATTACGTATACGATTTATATATATATTAATGTTTTTAAATTAAGATCACAGTTACGTATACGTAATATATAAATGCGAATTATAGAATATATCTATTATATAAGTATATAGCACTTAAAGCTATATTTGCTGTTTGATTTGTATAAGTTACGTATATTACGTATACGTAATACAAATGTGAATTATTATAAATATCTAATATATTTGTTGCTTAATCTGCAAAGAACACGTTAGTTTTAGATGCACATATTATATAGAAAAGATCAAAGGCAGTTTTTAGTCTAGTTTGGGCGTAACTGATCTATTAATAAACAAGGCAAACTTAGGTTTATAGTATGTACAAATATTACGTATACGTTGTTTAAGTGTGATTTTTAAAACAGTTAAAGCTCTATTTATTGCTCAATCTGCAAAAGTTACGTTATTTTTAGCATGCACACGACAAAAGTCAAGCTGCAGTTGTTAAGCTTGGGTCCTGCATTATCTCTAAGCTCCCGCACTGTTAAATAAACTGTGTCGTAAGCTTTTATTCGAACTGCAATCAATGCTTTTTTTAAAGCTGCTGACCAAATTTGTCAACTGCAGATGGCGCCAGCAAAAAATTGGATAGTCAAATGAGCTGTGGCTTATTTTATATACCTTGTAGGGGGATTTTGTTCATCTGCATACTTTAATTAATAGTAGACACTAGATTAAAATGAACAAGTAAGAGTGCTGTAGTCGGGAGTGCCCGACTACGAGATACCCTGAACCCAGTCCTTACAATCATTCATACTAATCTAAGCACACACATGCTGCAGTATAAGCAGTGCAAGCGGTTTAAGCAGTTAGCTTGCTTTTTCGCTGAGCCCCACACAATGGAAAGTTAAATCTTAAATAACTTCTATGTTTATTGTCCGATCTCATTGAAATTTTTGGGGCAAGCAATTGTCGATAATATGTGTTACCAAACCAAATTACAAGGTCGTACCTTCAAAAATGCGTTTTTTGAACTTTTGGGGGGTTTGGTGGGTGGTATCCAAAAAGTGAAATATTTGTTACATGTGTATGCTATTCGAGATTATACATGCCAAGTTTGGAGCCTCTATCTTTTATAACTTTGAAGTTATGTCCCAAAAACGCAAGTCTGAAATCGAAATTTATCGATAACTTTTAAACGGTATGAGTTATCGATAAATGAAATAAACTTGATCTGTCCCGGGATTAGGAGAACTTATGTTCCAAATATGAAGTCTCTAGCTCTTGTAGTCTCTGATATCTGTGTGTTCATACAGACAGACAGACGGACAGACGGACAGACGGACAGACGGTCAGACGGACAGACGGACAGACGGACAGACGGACAGACAGACGGACATGGCTAAATCGACTCGGCTGTTGATACTGATCAAGAATATATATACTTTATATGGTCGGAGATGCTTCCTTATGCCTGTTACATACTTTTGCACAAAACCATAATACCCTTTTTACCCATTTTTAATGGGTTCAGGGTATAAAAATATGGATTTAAAAGGCGATTTGCACATTAAGCAGCTTATTAATAACATGTTAAAAGAAGAAGAAAATGCTGAATTAACTACTTAATGTTATTTATTCACTAATATGTGTAATAGACTTAATGGTCTGATTGTAGAAGGTTTTGGCATGTAGTAAGTCAAGACTAAATCAAGTTTTAGTCCAACTTATGATAGGATACATTATTTCCACATGTTTTCAGAGTTTTCAATGATATTTAAAGATGTATTTCACCACCACAAATCCATAGCATTAATGTTTGCAATATGCGCTGTGATAGGTCCTCTTCCGCTTCCAGGATATCATGTGCAATTTAAAGTACACTTATGGAAATCAAAACATAAGTAAACGCGAGTTAAGCACAAAGCGACACGTGTAAAACGATGAAAAGCGTGGGAAAACGATGAAAAGCGTGGGAAAGCGTGGGCAGCTGGGTAGCTGTTTGGGTTTGGCTAGCTGTGCTGGGCGGCGGACGCTTGCATTGAAATGAGCCAAATTGTAAATTGTATTTAAATAATTACGTTAAATGGCAGCTGATCGCCGCGTGAAACTCATTTGTTTTTATTAACGCATTGTAATTGCAGCCGCACGTGTCGTTTGGATGCTGGCAAATGGATGTAAGTGGCGGAGTTCAAAGTGGAATTTGGAGCTGCATCAGTGGCGGGTTCAATGGCCAGGCGAAAAGGCTTGCCAATTATTTAACCAAAAGGAATTAACCCAATTTTCATGGTTTCATAATGAATCCAATTTGCTGAGCGTATAAATTTCCACACACACACACACATATATACACATGCACCCAGCAGTCGGAGTATTGTAAATGGTAAATGGGGTGCAGGCTCTCTGCAGTTGCAGCCGCAAACAGTCGACCGATCATAATTGGAAATTTATTATACACAATGGAGTTGTCCGCTGGCGCTGTGCTTGCCTCTTGTCCTCCTCTTTTATTGGATGTGGCAGCCGGCTGTAATGTGCCCGATAGCCCTTTGGCTTTAGCAGCAGCAATTGGAGCGGACACCCTACTCAATGCCTACCCCTACCCACTTCAGTTCGATGCGGCACGCTGTCGTATACGCAATCTGCGTTAGCCTCATCAGCAATTTGCAACACAAAAATTACTGTTGCAACTGCCAGCCTAAAAGTGCATGAATGTTCCCAATCTCTAAAAGAAATTCCCCATTTAGAAAGTTCCCTTAAGCGAGCTTTTTCTTGCAGCGATGTTTTCCGTTGTCCCAACAACTCTTTTCGGCATTGCAAAAATTTGTTATTGAACAGAGCTTGCAGCTGCTTTTGAGCTGTTAACTTAACATGCGCTAAATATGTTAGCAGTGAGCTTTTTAAGCTGAACTAAATCCTTTTTCAATATTGAAAGCGATATTTGAGCTTACAAATAATGAAAGCAAACCATAACGAAAAACAAAACTGCAAATGTACATATAATTAAGATAACGCAAAATAAATCTTTGAAAACAAAGACAGCATTTTATTATTAAGCGAATAATTAAACAAATTTAAAATTAAACTTTTATTTTACTACACATTCTATAAGATACTCCGACATTAAATAAATAAACAAAACTTTCTCTGAAGACATTTGAAGTTAAAGCTTTATTATTGATGTAATGCTGGGAGTAACTATAATTTTAATGTTTAAAAATAAATACATAAAAACAAACAAATGTGTATAGATTAAGGGGGAAGCATAACGCAAAATATGAAAAAATCAAGACTTCATTTACCCTGTAAGTCTTAAAAAAGAAAACAAGAAAATTATTTGATAAGCATGTAACAAAAAATTAAGTATACGTATACAATATTGCCCACCACGGCTTTGCTGCATTTGCAGATTACCTCTGGCAAACTATTCAAAGAGTTGCAATTCAAAGAGCACATATTTGCCAAAGGCATAATCTTCTAGCTTTTTATACAGATTAAATCAAGTAGAAGCATTTTACTACTCATTAAAAATGGGCAAGTGCATACAAATTTATTTATTCTTTTATTCTTTTTTTCCGTGGGAATTATGCCCATCCTGGTTAAATGATTATACCCATACGCCCCCAAGTATAGTTTAGAAACGCTTTGCCTTAGTTTATAGAAAAGGCATAGTCATAGTGCAGTTGGTCATTTCCCACATGTCTCCGTTATACTCTTTTCGAAGAGAATAGTATATTAAGTTGTGCTGAAATTTGTAACGCATATAAGGAAGCGTTGGAGACCCCCAAAAGTTACTGCCAGTATGATTAGAATGACAATACAAATTGATCTAGCCATGTTCTCTGTCTGTCTGTCTGTCTGTCTGTCTGTCTGTATGTATGCAAACTAGTCCCTCAGTTTTTGAGCTTTAGTGATAAAACCTTGCACAGACACTTGTTATTCAACGAGACATCACATTGGTCGGAACCAGTCGGATCGGATCACTATATCTTATAGCTGCCATAAAACTGGCAATAAATTAAATATTTCAAAAGAAAAATTTAGATTCATATGATATAAATTCTGAGAAGATGAAAAAATAAATGCCTTGCGATAAAACGAAATTTTCCAAAATTGTCTAAGGGTTCGAAAAGAGTATGAAATCTTCGGCACGCCGAAGATAATCCTTTCCCACTTGTTTTCGACTGCTTTTAGGCCAAAATATGAACTATCAAAAAGTCGGGTTTCAAGTGGATTTTCATGCTAATTGTGACACCCACAATCGATTAAAAATAACATTTCGCAATAGTATTTTTTGACATAATTTCCAAAATTTATATAACTCAAATGCAAAATATGTGTAGAGGAGACACCATGAACAAAATGGTCTGAAAGATCAAAATCGGTTCTGTTTTGGCAAAGTTATGTGAGTTTCAAGTTTTCAAAGAAAATTTCTAGGGTGCCAAAATTCCATTTATAATCTATCCACAGACTCGAAAAGAGTATAAAATCTTCGGCATGCCGAAGATAATCCTTCCTCACTTATTTTGCTCATATGCATTTATTGCAATTGCCTTTATTGATTGTCTTAATAGTAGGACAAGCTTAGCTTTTAAATAAATGTGCTAGGTACGATTGCATTCACATATATAATTACATTTATAATTTCAGATTACGGTATATTTTTTAAATTCGAAAGTTTTTTAGCTAAACTTTATTTGTATTTATTTTATTCGTTTTTTACGAGCTACAGATTTTGTTAATTGACTTTATTTGTAGCGACCTTTCAATTTAATAGATGAGTGCCTATCTTCGTAGCTCCAGCTAAAGGGAGACATCTTTTTTATCTAGCTTCCATTCCAATTTAGCTTTTTTTGATTTGAATTTTTTTTTTTGATTTTAATTTTTTTAGCACTTTTTTTTAATATTTCTTTATTATAATTTTTTCACTTATGGTTTTCCCGATTTAAAGATTTCTTTGCTTTTTTTTACAATTCTTTATTTATTTGTATACCCTAAACCCATTAAAAATGGCTAAAACGTATGTAACAGGCACAAGGAAGCATATAAACTATATATATTCTATATCAGTATCAAGAGCCGAGATGATCTAGCCATAAATTTAGATTTCAGACCAGCGTTTTTGGGCCATAACTTAATAGTTAAAAGAGCTGGAGGCACTAAATTTGTTATGTAAAATTACCAATTTCCCAAAAGTGCAAAACTGCTGTATACTCTTTTCGAAGAAAATAGTATATTAAGTTTGTGCTGAAGTTTGTAACGCATGGAAGGAAGCGTCGGAGACCCCCAAAAGTTACTGCCAGTATGCTTAGAATGACAATACAAATTGATCTAGCCATGTCCGTCTGTCCGTCTGTCTGTCTGTCTGTCTGTCTGTCTGTCTGTCTGTCTGTATGGATCACTATATCTTATAGCTGCTATGCAACTGGCAATGAATTAAATATTCTTAGAACAAAAAAAAATATGTTACGCGACAAAACGATTTTGTACAGCTTATGAAATTTCAGTGGCAGTTGGCAGAGTGAAAATTGCCAATAGGTTCGAAAAGAGCATAAAATCTTCGGCACTCCGAAGATAATCCTTCCCCACTTGTTAATTTATGACCTTGCAATTTTTTCTGTGCACACATTTGATTACCAAATTGTATGCCCAAAAAATGACAATAAGATCGGACAATAAACACAAAAAAGCAAGTTAGCTGCTTGAACTGCTTGCACTGCGTGCAGTATGTGTGTGTTTGTATGTATGCACACTGATAGTTTAGTATGAATGAATGTAAGGACTGGTTCAGGGTATCTCCCGGTCGGGCACTCCCGACTAGAGCATTCTTATTTGTTTTTCTTGAATATAAACTTTTTTTTAGTTTACTGAGTCTTCATATTTATGTGTTCAATTTACTGAAGACGAAAAAACCGTTTCGTTTTGTATAGGTAGGATTTGCATCCTTGCCCTTCTACTTATGAAGCATAACTCTCTAGCTTAGCTGACAAATTCTCAATCTATATGTAATTAAGTTTCCTTTGTTCCTTTTGCCCAATCGAAGTTT
Organism: Drosophila flavopinicola; assembly: GCA_035042425.1. NCBI lineage: Eukaryota > Metazoa > Arthropoda > Insecta > Diptera > Drosophilidae > Drosophila > Drosophila flavopinicola. The sequence continues at coordinate 340,164 of JAWNLL010000438.1, read as the reverse complement.
TCAAAGACAAAGAAACTTTGTGGATTGGAGTTTCATAAGCCAAAGAAGGCTTTGGTTCAATTTCAGCTACCAAATGTCCGGTTACGACTGGACTCTGACCACCAATCACCAATTATTCAGTAAGTAATTTATATAAACACAATGCTTATTAACAAAATAAGACTGAGATTGCAAAAGACATATCTTCATTTGGAAGAAGCGCGAAGACTTTGAGTTGAGAGAGGATGATGATTCTGATAAAGCTGTTATCACCTGTGGCTGGTGCCAAGTTACTTTAAGTCTCTGATTGTACAAGTGCACTCACTAAATGTGTTATAATGTTCCGAATCCCTCTTGCTATACATTTGCTTATCAAGTAAGAACATAAAGGTATAAGAGCGCCTAAGAGACTGGCGAGATTCGACTGCGCATGAGTTGTGATTCTTAACAGAAGTGTCTGTGAAAGAGCTATATTTAACAGTTTAGTTGAGTTGTGCTCAAAATATAAGCACTTTGCTGTATATAGTATGCAGTAGTGTTACCATCTGAACACTTCTACCGACTTAGCCAAGTATCAAACCTCACCACAAATATAAGAAAGAGAGCACTTTAACAGTCGCTGTTGCGCTCTCTTTCTGATACACTGCGCCAGCGCACAGAGAGTCACTGCTAATTACATTTAGCACAGTTTTCGAGCTGCTGTTAAGAGTTAACATCAGAGTTGACTTAACAGTTGAGATTAGCTGATTACAGAACAGAAGCGAATATAATCGAGTGATCAGAGCTAATTGGATTGATCATGATTGGTAGCAGGTATTGTCAAAGTAAATATATAATACAGACCAGGCATAAGTGTATCACGAGTGGGTTTGCGTTGCTCAGTTCCAGTCGAAGCACATGTTGCCTGCTGCTTGTTTTGCTTTTTGTGTGTGTGTCACACGTAACGTATACGCAACGTCGTAACGTCTTCATGGAATGGCAACAACACAAATCGAGCGTTTCGTCCACTTTGGCAGTCAGCACGTCGCATACTCACCCCTTGGCAGTCCCCCATCCCCATCCCCATTCCCATGCCCCAGCAAGTCAGACGCTGTGGCCAACTCCCCTCAGCACATTTTCGCCTTTTAATTTCGCACTTGGGTCATTTTGTTGTTTGGTGTGGATTATAAGACCACTTCATATTCATGCAACTAACAACCGGGGCCCGGCACACAAAACGACCCCCCCTCAGACCCACTTACCAGACCCAGACTTTTGCAACTTGCGGACTAGAGCAACAACAACAGCAACAGCAACAACAACAATAAGCACAATAACAAGGAACAGGCACAAAAACCAGCCGCCTTTGTATTTAGCCACAAAAAGGAGCAACAAAAAGAAAGCAAAACAAAACAAAAAGGAAAAACAGAAAAAACATTCTGACTGCCAGCGACGACGCCAAGTGCAAGTTGACCAAAATGAAAGGCAAAAGGTTTCATAGGCAAGGGCAAAAAACACTGGGACAGTAACCCCCTCCCCCTCCTTATCGTCCCCACCATCCAATCCTTTGCAGACCCAACTAAAATATGTAGGTATAAGCGTACGTACGTATAAGTAGATACGTATTTCAGAAGAAGCAGCAGAACAAAAACAAAAAACATACATATATAAAAGAAAAATGGAAACAAAAAATGCTCCATGGCTGAAGTAACAACTTAATTTTTGCTGGCATTGCCTCTTTGACCTTTCGGCCATCTAGTTGGAGCCTTTGGCCCTCCCCCCCCCTGGTCAAGTCTTGACTTGCCAATTGAGTTCATCAATCAGTGGCATTGATCGAATCCAGCTTGATTCAGTGAACTTTGCTCTCTAAAAGCTTATATGAAAGATTTGCTAGTAGAAATATCAGATCTATATATTTAGCCATGATCTTTGCCTATTTATTTATGCATTGAATGTCGACTAAAAGCAGTTGACAAGAAATATAATTAACTTATAACAAAAAAAATATAAATATATTTAAAATAAAAGGAAACTTATGTATATTGTTATTGATAAGAATCAGCGGCAAATTTGGTTTTCTACATATCATTCTTCATAACTACATATAGAAATATACAATTAATATTAGGCGAGGTGTAAAATTTGTAACAATTATTGCGGAAAGCGCAGAAAAAACTAATCAGTTAATATTTTCTAAAAATTAGTATGAATTTGTAGTCAATGTGCAGAAAAGTAACAGTTTACTTGTTATAACTTTTATAGTAAGATTTCCGATTCAACAATTGGTTTTGTTCTTTCTCATATTACTTTTTGATTTTTGTTATACAAAAAAGCAACAATCTTCCAACCCTTTCGAGAGTCAAAGGATCAAGGGCACTTTAAATTTCATTTAGTTTCTAACAAGCTTGTAATTTAATATTAATAATCTGGCAACGCTCTGGAAATGTTAATTTCTTAGTTATTATATTCTAAAGCTTATATGCTTAAATATTTTGAACATTTGATTGTTGACAGTTATTTATATAAGTATTGTATTGCTTTTGAAGAAACCTGGATAAGTCCCGAGGTGCTTAAATTAATAAAGACAGGCATTCATCAAGTATTCATAATATTTTAAAAATATTTCTAACAATTAAGATGCAATAAAAACAAATTGTTTAATACACAAAAATTGGTTAAGCATGTTAATGCAAGTTGAAAATAGAACGGTCGCTTAACACGAAATCTTCATAATAGTTTCTTATAACAACTTTAGGGTAATGATCGTATATATTTAAAATATATCATAAAGTAATATTTATATTAAAAGCTGCTTCTTATTTTAAGCTAAAGCTATTTTTTATTCGTTTTATTTTTAAATTTTGACAATGTTCACTACAAATCGAAACTAAAATTTGTTGCACATAAAACCTAAAGTTGCATTTAGAATACAAAAGCTTACAACAATCTTACTACTATTTTCTAATTAGATTTAAAAAGGCTGCACGCTTTTTAGTATTCTCCACTTACTGGAACTCTTTTGGGCTTATTCTTCTTAAAATCATAGCAAGCCAAATGCTAACTAATAAATTAATAGCTAAAGACTCTAAAAATGAAGATAGCCTAGATTAGAGCAATACTTATGGTTGGAGTGGCATCAACTTAGGATTAGATGATTACACATTCACATCTGCACAGTGCTTATAACGCATTATTCAGAGCCTGCCGAGTTGGGTTCATTTCCATTGAGTTTTCCGAGCTACTCATGAGTCGAGTCGAGTCGAGTCGCATAATGTCAATTTGTAAGTGGGTTCGGGTTCACTAAGAGCAGTCGCACTGCCTTATGAAGGACATCCAATAGTAGAAGGCGAGTAGAGAGTTGAGTAGAGGCGAGACAATGACAACAGTTTGCCGGCCATTCAGACAGTTTTGTCTCGTTTTTCATTTTGGCCATCTTTGTAGGCCAGTTCTTTTTCTCTATCTCTCACTTTTTTCTCCTCTGTTGTGTGCGTTTCCGTTTCTCATTCTATTATTATTATTGTTGCTGTTGCTGTTGCTTCTGGTTGTTTTTGTTTGGCGTTTCTTTTGGCTTTGGCTTTGGCTCTGGCTTTGGCTCTTTAGCTAAACGTCTGACCTCCGCGGCGGGCGTTGAAGTTCACAGCTGTTCATTCCATTCGTAGCGCCCCCAATTGTACTTTTCTTCTTCTTTTATTCCTAGCACTTCTTTCGGGCTTTACTTTTGCGTTGGCTTTTTCTTTTGTCCCTTTAATTTCTTCCTTTTTTTTTGTTTTTTTTCAGTGGTTTTTGATAATTTGTTGACCGTCACATTTGCCGCACATTTTGTTGGCCAGCGGAGGCCAAAAAGGAGTCCGAAAACGTCTACATTTCCTTGGCGGACTTTATGGCCAACACTGCACTTCATTTCATTTGAAGTTTATGGGCCTCTGCTTCTGCTTCTTCTTCTTCACTTCTTGCCTCCTTGTTTCACACATGCCGCTCATTACTTATTTATATAGGCGCACTCGCTCTAACCAGCGGCCTTGTCTATTCTTTTGCCCTACCTTTCGTAGCACATTTGTAGGACAGTGTTATTGGCTGCTGATCCGAAAGGTGTCTGCTCATTTTAGCCAACTCCTTTGTAATGTGTATATAAGAGTCAATATCAGTGACTGCATAAAATAACATTTGAAACTTGTATATGCATTTTTGACCTAATTGCCTTCTATTTAAAATCACACATTTTGCTCTTTAGAAATTTCCAAGTTTTTGCTGTTATTTGTATTTGTGTTTTGAGATTATGTGGATTTTGTTTAACTATGATCTGTTATTTTGACTAATTTTGTGTTAAAATTAAAACTGTTTGGGAAAAGTGATATAATATTATTCATGAATTGTTTTTTACTATTGCCATGAATGCATTCCACATTTTACAAATTCAATATTTATTCGATTGTTAGGCTGAAAAATTAATATTAATTAAACAATTCTTCAAAACTATTTTAATCAAAAAGTGCCTTTTACTATTGAATACATTTGAAATGCTCCAATTTAATATTTTATCTATTGACAGGCTAAGACTGAAATTTTGAAAAAACATTCACATACATAAAAATATAAGATTGAACAAATTCAACTATAAATTCCAGATTATTAGGTATTAAAGAATCTTTTTGCAAGCATTGGCAAAAAGCCAAAGAAATAGTCTTATAAGCTACAACATTTTATTAATGAAGAATATAGAGGGAGAGCGAGAGTAAGGTAAGGATTGAAAGGTAGTTGAATGATTGAAAGAAGAAGATTGACAGACGGAGAGTGAAATGGTAACTGAGCAAATCTTCAAGCTTGTTCCTTCATCAACTTGTCGCAAAGTTAAGCTTAACTGTTTGTCAAATCTGAAGATCTTGTCGTAAGTGTATTCAAGTTTCGTTCGCTTCGTGTTGGCTCATCTTGCCTTGTTTTGTTTTAATTAAAACTGTTGACCGCCACAGCGCTCAGGACGAAACGCACCTCGAACCGGCAAAAAGTGAGCCCGACTTCAGCTGGAGCTCCACTTCTGGCCTTCGTCCTGTTCCCGTTCCTGCTCCTGGTCCTGGTCCTGCTCCTGGTCCCATCATCTATGCCGTTTCGTCTTTTACTTTTGCGCTTGGAGTTTTTAGAGTTGCTCAACCTTTTTGCAGGCGCATGTCTGTGCATTAATGTGGCTTATAATAAGGACCTTTTCCCCTCCTCCTCCTCCTCCTCCTCCACTCCTCTTCTTGTTCAGCTAACGCACAAAACGCAAAAAGTTGCCCAGTTTGAGAATCCTAGTCGCTGTGTTGCTGGGCAGCCACATCAAAGGCAAGGCCAACCAAACGAGAGAGAGATAGATATACAGATAGAGGGAGATAGAAAGAGAGAGAGAGAGAGAGAGAGCCCATCGATTGTGGTCGCATTTTTGTTCATGTTGGTTCCATTTCATTTTGCTGAATGAGCTCCACAGCTTTTATCAGACGCTTAGCTCTGCGGTTGCCCTTTATTATCACAGTTAGCATTGATATTTAAGGTTTGTTCCACCATCAACAGCAACACAACAACAGCAGCAACAACAACATCAGCAACTTGTGAGCTTGTTTATTTTCCATTGTGGCTGCAACGGTTTTTTTATTGGCCATCGTCCATATCAAAAGTTCAAACGAACTTTCACATCCAGTCAACAACTTATTAAACTAGCTTTTCCAAATTTGTCAAATGACAACGTCAGACTTTAGTCCCTTCAAAATAAAACTTGCTTTTTAATAATTATCTGTGGCTTGAATTTACTATTCGATTATATTCTAATAAATCTCACACTAGACTTTAAGTTGTTTATGAAATTTATACTCAATTTGTTTATATATTCACTTCAGAGGTAAGAACAATCATATAGACAAATAATATCATGCAATTATTATAAAATATTATTAATAAACCTGCATATTCACATTAAAATCTAACACTTTCAACATCCGCAAGAACAAGCTACATAAGACAAAAAACCTAAGTCTCCAAAGAAAATTCCATCATATAATTTGAATTTTGAAAAAAGCTAGAACTAAAAAATATTTTAACAAACGTTCATAAAATATCATGAGACAAAACTAAATTAATATTTTAATCAGATAAAAGTTATACATAAAAATTATTGTTGATTAATATATCAAATAGTACACATTAGTAATAAAAGAAATATGCAAATTTTAGTTATTTTCAAATACAATGGAAATATTATAACAATTAATAATTAATTAAAAAAATTATTAATACTTTGACAAATAATGAATATTAGTAATAGTAAAGATGGGAAATATAGAAATATTCTAAAAATAACATGTACTCTTAAAATATATACAAGCTTTAAGTTTGCCAATTGTGTACACTCAAAACAATACAGCAGCAAGTCAAATTTGTGTATTGATCAATCTTAAAATTTCTAATAGAATAATATAATAAATAAATAAAATAAATATAAATGGCTAAAATCGATTAACCGCATTTACTCCAAACATTTGCACCAGCTAATTTGTTGATAGACTCCACCTGGATTAATCCAATGATTAAGTGTTAATTTAGTAACCGTAACCAACAGTTACACTCACTCTTTGCCTTTTTTAGGCCTATAGTTGGTAGTGAAAATTAACGACATTTTGCGCTTTCATTTGTTTTCTAATTTAAATTTATGTTTATGAGTTATGGCCGCTGCCCAAGCAGAAAGCCCACAGAACCCGAACCCTGAACCTGACACTGAGAACGAGACTGAGACTGAGACTGAGGCTGAGCCCCCCCTTCCATGGCCCTTCTTCTGCAGCCCTTCTCAACCCCTGCATGCACTTGAACAAAAGTATAATTATGAATTTTGGTTGTGCTCTTTGAGGTTAGCTATTAATTTTTAAGCGTATCGCAGCTCACAACACGAAAACGCCACGAATTCATAACGAAAACTCCGAGATTAGTTTGCCCGAGTAGAATAATTGCCAACTGCTTGCGATGCGTAGAGCCAATTAGTTTGTGAAATATGCGACCAGCCTCGGATATTTGATAAGCCACGCGATGATAAATCATGGACTGGATGGAGTAAGCAAATAAAATATAGCTGACAATGAATTGCTTCCAACTGCAAATTCCGATATGGGCTGTGTGCCTGCCTCGAGAAAACTTAGCAGTTTGGACTGAGAGAGCTGAAGGACATTGACAAAGCAAGTATCTAACAATTGTGATTACAAATCAGAGGAATAACATATATGTATTTACTTTATATTCATAAAAGCGATCAATCTGATAATGTTAAATATCATTGAAAATGTTTGAGTCAAACTGAAATACGGACTTTAAGAAATATGCATAAATATATACTAAGACAAATAATAAAAACATATACATAAACTAGAAAAATTATTATTTTTTATTTATTGAATTACTGTTGATACAGAAAAATTAATAAAATGATTATTTAAAGAGAATTAAAATTCCTATTTATAAATGAATGATGATTTTAAGTAAACGTTTTAAATGTATAGGATATTGAATAGTGGTTAGATTTACTGTCTCTCTTTTTCTCTCCCTCTTCCTCTCTCTCTCACTTTTGACTTTAAAATTGCATTTTTTTCATATAATTTCACCTTTTATTTCATTTGATTGTATATTTTTCTTGGTTTTTTCCTCAAATCTACAATCAATATACATTTTAAATAATCCCAGAATCCTAAACTTTTAATTTGTAAGAATTTGGCATATTTAGTTTCAATATTACAATTTTTTTACTATTTTTCTTATTAGTAATTTAATAAAAGTGCATGTCATTTAAAATTCCTTTATTTGTATCTGACAGCTTTTAGACTGAATTAAATATTTGTATGAACATACTTTTAAATAAAGTAAGAGTAAAATTTCAGATATAGTTCGTATAAGCTAAAAAATCTGGAATAAAGCTGAAAACAGAGCTTTGAGCTGTGAGTATGTATAAACAAAGCAAAGTTAAGCCAAAGAAAGCAGAAAGTAAACAAATACACACAGCTAAAGGGATTTGCAAATATAGGCAGAGAGTGTTAGCCAGGAACCAGCTAATCAAATTATGATATGTACAAATGTTTTCAATATTTTGATGGCACCCATTTGCCAACATTTTGGGATATTCAACTTGAGTTCCATTTTGGTATATTTGCTTTTATTGTTGTTCTTGTGATTCTGCTGATGCTGCAGAGAGCACCGAGCACCGAGCACAGAGCAAAGGCATTTTTGCTTTGGTTGGCCCCACAGAAGAGCACTAAAACGGACAGGCACGAGGTGGAGTGTCCTTTGTGGATGCCCCCCCCCCTCAAAAAAGGAAGGAAAAAAACTATGCAGGGACAAGAAGCTGCCATGTAGCTCGGTTCTTCTGCATGTGCTGCCAACTACCCTCAGCTGTTGTTGTTGTTGTTGTTGTTGTTCTTGTTCATGTTGTTGTAGCAGAAAGAAAAAAATTTCATTTATTATTAAAATCACTTTCGTTGCAATGAGGATTCCAAATGTCCTATCGTTTCGTTTCTTTTTATTGGTATGCGTGTGTATTACTCGCTCTGTCTCTTGCTGGTGTGTGTGTGGTGTGTGTGTGTGTCCTGACAGGAATTGTCTTCAACTAGCGTAGACTTTACGTCCTTTACTTGTATTCCTGCCAAGCATTGCTTCATGTTCTGCTCGTCATCGGTTGTTGTGTATACGCCCCGTTGTCCCACTCCCCTCTTTATATAGATTTGTTGTTGTTGTTGTTGGATTAACAAGTGTCATATGTGGTTGTGCGGCCGTCTCCTCACTGCTCCGCTCTGCTCTCCTTGTTGTAATGGCAACAGCTCTCGACGCTTTGCGCTCCACTGACTCAGTGTCTTAGCCTCCAACTCATCCTCATCCTCAGCCTTATGTCCTTATCCTCCTCCTAATAGTCCTTGTCTACCTGCACATATTCTGCACATTTAAGTCAAGTGTGCTTTGGAGATTTTGTAGCCGCTTTAAAAACCTACCCCTGCCCACCTCAACCTGTGCGTGTTGCTCAGCTTCAGTTTTTTGGGCTGCGCAAATGTCAACGAAAGTGCAAATAAAATCTAATGTTGAAATCATTGCAAAAGCTGCCCTTTCCCCCAACACACACACACACACACACACAGTTAGAGGTGTGTATGTGTGTGTTTGCTTAATGTCCTTGTCATTTGGTTTGTCGCACCCGCGTGAATTTGTTTTTATATCAACATTGCATTTTATTGGTCGGCAAACGCATCTTTTTCCGGGACTCGCAACAGCAATTTTCACAACTCAAACACACAACACCAACCCGACTACAAAGTTCATCCAATGAAAATTATCCTGCGTCAAAATTTAACATGCAATTGAACATGTTGTCAGACGTGTTATTGTCTACCCGTTTAGAACTACCTTTCAAATATTTAACATGCAGTTTGATCTGCTACAATTTTGCCTCCGGTTTGGTTCACGCTCAATGGAACCAGTGACTCAGCTTTGCGTTTGGTTCGTGAGCCGGGTTTTTGGTAAAAACAATATTCTTCATTTATTTCCGGATGATATATTTTATATTTTATACATATAACCAATATAAAAATGTTGACCCCAGAAAGTGTTTGTGTATAATAGTTTCAAACAGGTTCAGTTCAGTTCAAGCTCCGTTCTGACAGCACCAATTGATACACTTTTAAATATTGTCACTGGCAGCTACATAAATATAAATATGTTATCGAAATCATGCCTTCATTATTTGTATTTAGTCATATTTTTAATATTCACCTGACAAAACAACATAAAGGCGCATTGAAAACAATTAGAAATGAAATCACTCTTACATTTATTTATTTATGTAAAGTCAGATAAAAGTTACAAATTATATTGACATTTTTAGCTTTATATTTAGCATTGCTTCAAAATAATTTACACTAACATCTTAAAAATAATGTTAAATAATATTTAAAAATATGTATAAAATAAAATAATTCTGTGAATTCTTTTCCAAGCAAATTGCTTTTAAAATAACTCAAAAAGCAATTCAAGCTATTTAAAAAAAAGAAAAACAATTTCTGTTTCAAATTGGTCTAAAATTAAATGGCTATTATTTTTCTTTTGTAAAACTATTCATTGAGGATGTACGGTATGTCAGCAAGTGCTGCAAAGGTCCTTTGAACATGGATTCAAATTTGTTCACTTGCCAGAACAAATACGATACAAACTCTTTTGAGAAAAATTTGTCAAATATTTATGGTGGAAAATGTGCAATGTTAGAATGCAACTACAAGTACTATAACCTAAAGCTGTCCTCTTATTGACTTTGGCTAGGGGGCGGCATGTGGGCGGGGGCGTGGGCGTGGGCATGGGCGTGGTCCTGTCGACTATCGAATGTTGTCGAATGGCAATTGGCTGCACTCGGCGCGCTACAACTGAATATTGAATATGAAGCGATTGCTTGAGCACGTTTATAAATATTTGATTTGGCTCACACACGCCTGCATATGCTACATATACTATATACCCTGTACTCGGGCAGTAATAAGTGTGTAATGTATAATTGCGCACTGTGCTCGCTTATTGCATATCGATATTTGCGAGACTTGCGCCATAACAATCCAATGGGACAGATTTCATAAAGCGCCAGCCCCGAAAAAGTATCGCCTAAACTCTGAAATTCATTGCTGGCTGCCTGGGATGATTATCCGAGGAACCAGGATACGCGAATAGGCAGCAGGCAGGAGCCAGGAGCCAGCAGCCAGGCCACAGGAGACAGCGGCCAACAAAAGCAGCAGTTAACATTTGAGTTGGGAGCATGACACGAAAATAAAACTAACTCAAACACGATTACAAATGTTGTAATTAGATATTTCAAAATTGACTTCAGTATGAATTTGAATCAAAATTAAATAAAAGTATTAAAATGTGGAAGATAAATTAAGTTTAAGTCATAAATGCTTGGCATATTTTCCACAAAGTATTAAAATTAAGCATTTATTTTTACTCGAAATGATTAATGAAATTAATTATTGTTTAATTACATGCTTTAAATTATTAAAATACTTTTATATTTTGAAATTGCTTAATTTAATATTACAAACTGCCTTTTAGACGATAAAAAAATAAACACATACATTAAGGTATTTCAACCAAAAACTACTATTTATTAATTATGTTTTATATTTATTTATTTTATATTAATTATTATTAAGCTGCAAAATGAATAAAAGCTGAGGAAGATTTTAAATATATTTAGAGTCTATATTTTAGTTATACATGAACAAAGAATATGCAAATATTATCTTTCCTGTGACATACTAAATACAATTTAGTACTCTCATATTATATATGATATATATATATATATATATATATATATCTTCTTTTTTTTGAATTGGAAAATCCATTATCATTAATCTATGTATATTTAATAATATTTTTCTTCTCATCTAGAAAAAAAGCAAAACAAACTCGACACGCTCCCATCTCTAGTGGAATACATAACAAAGGCATCGTTTCAGCATCTTTTTGCTTTGCCTTATCCAAAAGGGGGGGCTTTGCGTACCCCCTTGCTGCACCCATGTTTTATTCAGTGAAGCCGCTTCGGTTATTGTATATCGGTGGCGTTGCCGCAAATAGTTTCATTTTGTAGTCATTGTATTTTCTCCGACTCAGCACAAAGCCAACCAAAATTGGCATAAATATTTGAGCACCTATTTCGCTGGCTGCTTTCGCCGTCTCCTGCTTCAAGTATAAATACAGCAATTGGGATGATATTTTGCTTGTGCTTTTTTATTGGCTGGGAATACCAATCAATAGAAATGAATCCACTTGCATTGATTCATTTTCTGCTATTCAACTAATATCTAATGAAAAGGGCAACTTTGTCAAATTGAAACCAAATACAGAAATTGCTTAGCTTTATTTGATTTTAAGCTAAGTATGCATGTCTAGTGTTGAACTTACTTATTGAGCACTTATTGAAAAGTTCTTTAACTAAGGTTATGTAGGAGGCTCAACAACTTTAACTTATACACATAAGTGTGGAGTTCACTAAGCTTAAGTGGGCAATGTTTTTTTGTGCTTTGATTTATTTATCAAATATTTTTTATATTTATTGAATGTTGACTAAAGTCAGTCAACACATGAACAAATTATTATTAATTAAAGCAATATAAATAATTTAAATTTAAAAATAACATTTACAATTAGTGAAAATGTACAATTTTATCATTATGATTATTTATTAGTGTTTTCATCATAGCATGAAATAATTGCTTTCAATATGTATTTTCTTTTATATTTATAGAAACGTAAGTATATAATGAGGGTATAATGTATTGTTTTTAATTTAAGAAAAAGATTTTTTATATGACTCTGAAAAGTTATAAGATAATGGGAAGCTTAAATTAGCGTTTATCATTGTGCATTAAGTTCTAATTTTTATACCCTGAACCCATTAAAAATGGGTAAAAAGGGTATTATGGTTTTGTGCAAAAGTATGTAACAGGCATAAGGAAGCATCTCCGACCATATAAAGTATATATATTCTTGATCAGTATCAACAGCCAAGTTGATTTAGCCATGTCCGTCTGTCTGTCTGTCCGTCCGTCCGTCCGTCCGTCCGTCCGTCCGTCCGTCCGTCCGTCCGTCCGTCCGTCCGTCCGTCTGTCTGTATGAACACGCGGATATCAGAGACTACAAGAGCTAGAGACTTCATATTTGGAATATAAGTTCTCGTAGTGCCGGGACAGATCAAGTTTATTTCATTTTATCGATAACTCGACCCATTCAAAAGTTATCGATCAATTTCGATTTCAGACTAGCTTTTTGGGCTATAACTTACAAGTTATAAGAGCTAGAGGCCCCTAATTTGGCATGTAATCTCGAATAGCATACACATGTAACAAATTTTTCACTTTTTGGATACCACCCCCCAATCCCCCCAAAATTCAAAAAACTCATTTTTGAAGGTATGACCTTGCAATTTGGTTTGGTTACACATTTTATAGCCAATGTTATGTCCTACAAATTTTAAAAAGATCGGACAATAAACACAGAAGTTATTTAAGATTTTACTTTTCATTGTGTGGGGCTCAGTGAAAAAGCAAGATAACTGCTTAAACCGTTTTCACAGCTTGCAGTAATGTGTGTGTGTTTGTATGTATGCACACTATTAGGCAAGTATGAATGGATGTCAGAACTGGGTTCAGGGTATCTCCTAGTCGGGCAGTCCCGACTAGAGCACTCTTACTTGTTAGTATTTAGCTTAACATAAAAAAACTAATACAAAAAAAGATAATCTTGATAAATATAATTAATTTTTATTTTATTTATTTTTTTTTTTAGTTTGGCAAACATATAAATATTTACATAACTAAAAGACGATCTTGCTTTATATTATTTCAGACTATTTTTTGTTTTTTAAATATTAATGTAGATAAATGTAGATATATTTAAAAAGCAAGCTGGCTTAATATCACTTATTATTATTTTAGTTATTTATTTTTCTTCTGCTTGAAATTTAAATATAGACACAAATAAAAGGTAATCTAGCTTAAAATTACTGAATATTATTATTATTCTTTTTTATCACATAAATATAAATGTAGATAAACACAGATATTTATATAAAAGGCAATCTGGCTTAATATAACATAGCATTATTTTATATATTTTGGTTTTTGGCTCAAAGGCCAGCGGGCACAATTTGCTGCTCCCCTGGTCCATTGATAACTACTCGTATTAAATTGTCAGCTCGTTTGTTTAGTTGGTTAAGTTAAGTTAATGACTTTAGCCGAATGCAAACGAACATATATCATTCAGTTGCGAAGTGCACTATATATATGTATATATATATAGAGACATATACACAGATGGGCAGTGTGGAGAATGACAGAGAGAGAGAGAGAGAGAGAGAGAGTTGGGTTAAGGGCTTATTTGCTAAGTACTTAAACAACAATTGAGCCACATTTCGGATGCAACTCATTTTCGATGTTAAGCCGAAATGTAAGCAAAAATCATTATGGCTTTGTTGCAATTACAAACGCAAAGCTCTGACCGACAGCTCCACCTGCATGTTGCGACTAACTGCCTGCCCCCCAGCTGCCTCCCAGCTGCCCCCAGCTGTACTTGCCCTTGCATCGGCAAATGTATCTGTGCATCTGCATATGTAAATGCAATCAAATTTGCAACGGTCATTTGGCCAGCCAACGGTCCAGCCAATCTAACGGCTATCATGTGGCATGTGGAATGTGGCATGTGGCATGCGGCATGCGGCATGGACGGCGCATTTATGTATTCATAAAGCTGGCTCTGCCAGCGCTGCTGCTACTCCACTGCAACTGAATGATGTTTACCTCATAAATAAATAATTGTTAAGCACAAATATATGTACACATTGCATGGGCGCTCGGCGTGGGCGAGGGCGTTCTTTGGGGGCGTGGCGGGATGGGGTTCGGGCACTGCGCTCCAGCAGAAAATTACCAGCAGTCAGAAAGTAGCCAACATTTCTTTGGAATCCAGAAAAAACCCACAGGCAGCAAAAAAAAAAAAATAATTTTGCCGAAAAAAGACAGGCATGAATTAATTTTTATGTGCCGCAGTTTAAATGCTCTTTTTTAATTTTTTTAAAGAAAATACTTAATACCCATAAGATTATTATAATAGTTTAGGCGATAGTTGAATTTCTAAAATATTTCCTTTATCATTAAATCTTTTGTATAAAAAACTTTTGTTGTTATATATATATATATATGAGGAAACTCACTTGATTTAAAAATAAATAAAATAAAAAAATCGATGTATTTTCTAAATATCCACTTAATCTTTTTAAAACAGATGTTAATCATACGACATATAATTGCCTAGCACTGACTGCATAGATTTCTATATTTATATACAATTTGGAAATATTAATAACAATTGCTTAATATTTTAATCTGATTAAAGTCTAGATAACAATTTATTAAAATGAATCTTTTTTTCGCTGACTTAATGTCAACTGTTATTAGTCGCCATAATTAAAGTATTAAAAATGTTCTCTAAAATTGTATAAAACTAGAATTGCAAATCGAAAGTTTAAAGTTGAGTTAAAAGCGCATTAATTTGATTATAAAAACCAAAACATATTTTTTCTTCTATGTTGGCTAAGTAATTATAATAAAGTAGTACTTTTCAGTTAATCAGTTTATAAGTTCAAAGTATTCCCAGCAAGGGTATGCACACATTAAAAAAGCAACAAAAAAAGCGTATAAAAATGTTTCATTCAAATGAAAATCCACTTATTCATTTGCCAACCTTTGTGCGCGTGTGTGTGTGTGTGTGTGTGTGTGTGTGTGTGTGTGTGTGTGTGTGTGTGTGTGTGTGTGTGTGTTTATGGCTAACATTTGTATACGCAGCTTATAAGAGGATTACGCGGAAGCCTATTAAAAGGTTGGCCGACATTTTTGGATTGCACACTTTCGGTCAGCACTGTGAAGCTGAAAACTGGAAGCTGGTCGCTAATTGACAACAGTTGCCGCTATAAAGCAGCCACCACATATGTCCTTATGCCTCATCGAGGCTAGACAGCAGCAAGCAGTTGCTGGAGGAGGAGGGGGAGGACTGGCAGGGGCAGATAGCAGATAGCAGTTCGCAGTTGGCAAATGGCAGATGGCGGCAACTAAACCAAATAAGTTCCACTCCAATGGCCACAAAGTGTGAAGCGTCTCGACGGCAGATGAAACGTCAGGTAGTATATCATTTTTTAGTGTTGGGCAACCGCAGTGCAGCCGCAAAACGAAAGAGAGCAGCCCAGCAGCCCAGGAGCACAGGAGGGCTGCAAGGACGTTAACCAGAACATAGACAACACAGCCCAAACAAGCGAGCAATGCGCTGACCGGACCGGCAATGCTCGACTAGCAGATAGCCTGTAGCGAACTTACAATTATATTTTAAGGTATTTCATATATAATAACTAAACTAAATACAATTTTGTGAATATGTACGATGCTGGAAAATGTAATAGATGCGATTTGTTTATTAAGACATTATTCTTTGAAATTACTTTAGACTTGAATGTGAAGATTTGTATTTAGTATTTATTATTTATTAATAATTTAATACAAAAATTTAATTTCTTTCAAAAAAAAAACTGTGTAAAATTATATATGTAAAGTAGCAAAAACAGACTTAATTTTGTTTTTCTTAGAATATGTTCATACCTTTAAAAATGGTTTTCGTTGTTTAAAATTTTTCCATTGCAAAGAATACAAAATTCTTGATTCACTCAAAATCAAAGATTTAACTTTTAATTTAATGAAATTTATCATCACATATAGGAAGAATAATGCAATTTTTATATTCGAACTTTAACAGTCTCTGTGAGAGAACTTGAAACAGAAATTTTTACATTTGGGTACAAGTAGTTTTACTTACTTATTAGAAAAACTGTTAGCTAAACTAGCTTACAAATTTCATATTATCAATATCATTTGAATATAGAATTAGCTTAGAGTTGGCTAATAAATCTTTAAGTTTCGATTGCAATTAATAATATTAAATTTCGTTTATTTAGTTCCCCAATTAAATAAAAGCAAAAATGAAGACTTTTAATAATTGTGTCTCGAATCTTTATCGTTTTGAACAAAAATATCCGAATAAACAATACTTTAGTATACCCCTTGCGTTAGCACTCCTAAAAGGTTGCAGGGTATAAAAACCCAAAAACCAGGAGCTCGAACCCAGTATCCTCGCCAGTACTTGGTATCCAGAAGGACGCCCGCACTTGAATTAAACATCTTACGGTACTTATTTTGTGTGCTGAATGCGACGAGACGTTCCATATGCATCTACCCACACACACATGCACACACTCACACACACACACACACTGACACACACACATGCATGCACACTTGTGCTAAACCAATTTGTCTGGCTGCTTGTGGTGCCGGCTATGTGTGTGTTTGTGTGTGTGTTTGTGTGTGTCTGAGTTTATTTGATAGCGAATGTTTTTGTTTGTACTGTATGCCCGGTGCAATCGAATAGTTGTCACACAACTTATCGATCTTTTCTTATAAAATATACTTGAGTTACCAACTGTGATTCAAAGCATTTGCAAATGGCTCAAATGTTCAAATGCTCAAATTCTTGTCAGCACTCGTCTTTGTTTGTGGCTGTTGGGAAACTGCTCGAGCTGCCCACTGGATGGCAAAACTAAAGCCACATTACAACTGAGCAGCTGCTGCTGAGCTGCGTCTTTGCTGTTGCTCATTTGTAGGGTATACACACGGGGCAATGCGAAAAGTTCATTTGTTGTGCAACTGAAATTATGGGATTGATAAATCTCTAACTTAAGTCGCCTATAACACAAAATTGCTCTAAATTGGCATTCAGACGGTCGCTCTGAGATATTGCTAATCAGTGGAGTGAATTTACCATTCATATTATCTCGATTCCAATTTACCCAATCTAAAACATATACAAATTCTAAACTTAAAAATAGAAATAAAATTCTAAATAAGAATACGTATACGTAATAACAGAAACAAAAATTTAAATGGATACAAATAAGATGAATACACATAAAAATTTAAAATATATGACTGAATACAAAATTAAATCAAATTAAAACTATAGTATTAAATGACTTGAAAGCTTTGTGTACTCTTAAACTTAGGGACTAGTGCTTCAGCTTGAAACAGCTTGTTACTGATTTTAAAATTAGCTTTTTTAATATCTCCTTAATAATCGCGAAATAGTCCAATGTCATTTCAGTTACAAAGTGATTCTCAATATAAGAATGACAAGTAATAATTTCAACTCTACTTTGTGGACAAAAAACGAAATACATTTTTGTCTGTATTTTTCTAATAACGACTAAAATTATATTAATAATAAATCAAATTTAGGTAACAACAAAATAAACGGATATCAAAACTTGCTTAAGGAATTGCTCGCTCATTTAGATCCATATTCCGAGAATATCAAAGTTGCCCAATAAAAGTAGCTATCTCAGCTTTAGCTTATGAAATGAATACATTTGTGTTTTAGTTTGCTGTGCAGGGTATCTCAAGTGCGGGTGGCAACAAAACTAGTTGCTTTTGCCATCTTGTTGATGTTAAAGGGGCCGTCGGCACTTTCTTCGTTTTGCAGGCTCATAAGAAATTCATAAGTATTTCCGCTTCTGTGATTTTTGATTCGGTAATTAAAATGCAACTGAGATTGCGCTACGTGTGTGTAGCTGTGCGTGTGTGTGTGCTTGGGAGTGTGTGTGTGTGTTTGGGAGTGTGTGTGTGTAGAACATTTGTGCAGAGTAGAAGCATTTTTCATTTGCCATGCTTATATTTGTTACTGTTGTTGTTTGTGTTTTGGGTTTTGTTGATTTACTTCACACACACACACACACGCACACACTCACATGCACACACACATGTACACACACACACACACATACACGCACAGCTTGAGTTTACAAGAGTGCGACGGAACTGTTATGTCAGGTGTTCAACTGCTGGGAACTGCTTTTGGTGCTGGGGTAAGTATTGGGTATACATATGTACACTGAACAAAAACATCTGGTTATATAGGTTAAACGACAATTGTTAAAATCTGAAAGTTTAATGGAAATAAGTATTATCATAAATCAAATTTAATTCAATACCAAAAGAAATTTCATTATAAGACATAAGTAAGCTCATTGCCATAAACTTTTCAAATGAATCTAATCAGCCAGGCTCCCATTTGCGATATATTCTGATATTCTGATTCAATCTATATGCTAATACAAGGAGTATTGAAAAGTATTATCAACTCATTTGTATCAAAAGATATGCTTTATATATTCTGTAATATTTTGTAGAACATTTTCTAGAGCTTCCCGAATTAGTTTCTCAATCCGAATGCACATTTGTGAATTCGCAAATGGGAGCATGCCTGATTGTTGTTCACTGTGTTCACTGTGGTTGTGGGCGAAGAGAGAGATCTGTGGAGCTGTGTGTTTCTGGCGCTGATTGCTTAAGCGCATTGTAGCCGAGCTTTGATTACTCGAATGGTTTCTAAGCACCTGGCCAAATGCCCCGGCACGGAAATGCAACAGTCGCAAAACGCATTATCTGCTTCAGCTGCCAAGTGGACGAGAAGTGCCGACCTGAACACAGATAGCAAACTAGCAAAGAGATAACAAAAAAAACCGAATAGCACTACAAACACACACACACACACACACGCACACACACAAATCAAAATGGAGAGCAAAAAAATAACATTCTGCAATTTCATTTACAAAAGTTTATCTACAAGTGCGCGATTGCACGGAGAAGAGGAAGACGGGGCAGCAGGAATCGGGCATCAGGAATCAGGCATCAGGCATCAAGCATCAGGAATCAGGCAGCAGAATGAGATTGCAGCTAAACGGGAAAGAGGCTCAGGCCAAGAGGCTCTCCTGCTCTTGTCGTAAGGGCAAAATAAAAACGTAAAGCACAAAACTAATGGCATCAAAGAAGAAAATCAAATATTGCTCGAGTGCCACTGGCAGCAAGCAGCAAGCAGCAACCAGCAACCAGCAACAACAGCAACCAGCAACTGACAACAACCAACAACAACCGACAACAACAACAACATTCAGCGGTTGCCGTGTAAGAAAACATGCAGATGGTCCGTCAAAAGTTTTGGCTGTAACTCGCGAATGATAAACCGCGACAGAGGAGCAGGAGCAGGAAGCGGGAGCTGGAGCTGGAGCAGCAGCAGGAGCAACTGAAGTCCTGAAGTCGTGAAGAGGGCGACTGGGAAATGGGAAGTGGGGGTCGCTGTCTTTCGAGGCGAACGAGTTTATATGATTTTGATGAATTTCCGTGGCAACGACGCCAAAATGAAAATGAAAATGCTCAGCGAAGAGAGAGGCAGAGGCAGAGAAGACAAGTAAGAGGCGCTCGAGATGAGAGTACCACACAAGGAGCTACCCTGTAAGCAGCTATGAGGCCTAAGTGATAATATATAACATAGCTGCTTAGTTTCTTGATGGCATTCAAATGTGTTTGGCAAAGTTCTCAAAATGCATGTTATCCAATATTGGGATAGTTCTTTGGAGGTTTCCAAAAATGTACACTTGCTATACTGTGGTATGTTATCAAGTTTGTTAGCTTGTGCTATCGATATTTGCCGGAACAGCTATCGATAATTTTCTGCTTATGGTACATTCATATCTTTTTCTACTGCTTGTTTTTATTTACTTTGTATATCTTATCGATATTTATCTAGAAATACAAATTTACGCCGGGAAGAGTGACCGATAGCAAGTTATCTATTCTGCTTGATGTGTATATCTTAGCGATACTTGTAAATTGGTTTATGGAGCAGTTATCGATATGAAAGAAACTTCTTCTGAAACTTCTTCTGGTACAGTCATATACTTTGTACTGATTGTTTTGATATGTATATCTAATCGATATGTATCGAGATTTACATATATATATCTAGAAGACTTATAGATACAAAATAAACTTTTTCAGCGCATGGTTAATTTTTTAAAAAATTGTTTATTACATACCTTTTTATATCAAATATCCATTCAAAATTTCAGCTCTCTAGTTCTTCTTCGACTCTTAGATCGCCGACCAGATGGGATCGGCTGTTGATGCTGATCAAGCATATATATACAATAAAGTATATGTATCCAACGGCATGATACTCATTATTTGTAATAGGTACAGGGTATTGTAAAATAGATAGTAGGGGCAGTCAGGAGGGGGCGCGGCTCGATAAGTAGCAGTTAGGATTTTGCTGCTCAACATCCGCGCTTCAGGACGCTGCAACAGTGCTGGAGAGAATGAGAGTGGAGAGAGGAAGAGCGGGAGAGAGGGAGAAAGGGAGCTGAGGGCAGCTACCTGCTTTGAGTTTAATATTAGAAATTGCAGCGAGGACGATAAAAATCATTGAAACTTTGGCGGACAGACGCTGAGCCGCACTGAGGGACGAGGGAAGGTGGGGGAGGGGTTTAAGATCTGGTGGTGCTAGTGGGGGGCAGTTGGACAAGTGAAACCACTCGCGCTGGCACTGCAAAGTAATTTCCTGCAATTTAAACTTAAGAAAAATAAGGAAGCGTCTTTGATTTCCGTGTGAAATGATGTGCGCCATGCGATTACAAAAACAAACTGCAGGACCTGCAACGAGCACCTGAGAGTCGCTGTAAAATTCAATAAAGAATTTAGTTGATTTGATTTATTATTTGTTTAGGCCGACTTACTACGTCGACGGCACTTCTTTTCTGTTTTACTGCTTTCTGTTTTTTTCGTTGGCCCTGCTTTTATTATTGCATTATTGTGCGACTACTGATTGCCAATATCCAGCTAAGCTCCGCTGCCCATTCACAGTTATTGGGCAAGTCCTTAAGTGTATGATTTATTAAAGTAGTTGTATATCAAGGGGATTCACATTCGCAGTCACGCTTGGCCACAGCGGAGAGAGAGAGAGAGAGAGAGAGAGATAGCAAGATTGAACATTGTTTCTTATTAACTTACAGTTTGACCCTTCACAGTTTGAACGTTTCGCTTGAAAAAAATTAACAACAACTGAAAGCAACTTTTTTATAAGCGACTCGAGTGCTCGAGCAGACGCTGCCCATTAAACTATCATTAAGTTTACTATTGAATTTAAGGTTTAATATGAGTGTTTTTATAATACGAAAATGAAGACAAACAAAATGTTTGTAAAATGGTAAAAACTAAACATAAGAAACATAACAATAAAACATATTTAAGTAAATAAATGTATCGACGAATCCAACTATGACAAATGCTCTTAATTGTAAGAATCGGTTCAGTATTGCTTAAATGGGAGTACATTTTTGGAATTTTTAAGATATCATTATATTCTTTTAGCTTATGAGAATCCATTTTTGCTGAATGCCTTCTCGGAAACATACATGAGTTAACGGGATTTCTGATAACGGGAAAGACTGATAGTCGTCTTTATATCAGAAATCCCGTTAACTGTCTAAAGACGACTATCAGTCTTTCCCGTTATCCGAAATCCCGTTAACTGTCTGAATTTTAATTGTGAAGTCTATTCTATTCACCAGGATGCCACGAAATTACAATTTTAATATACTTATATATTGCTCATTTCACTCATTTCAACTAAGAAAGTTCCGTTAAGACCACTGTTTACTTATGCATATTTTAATATATTATTAAGTTATCTTAATATATGCTTAATGTTTAATTTGGCTTATGCACTGCTCTAGAAATGATTGCAATAATATAAATAATATTTAGCGTGCTGTTAAGATGTTTTCATATTTATGACAGACTACAATTAGAATACCCTAGAGTACCCTGCCCTGAAGGAAATCATGTTTAATTTAAAAATAAGGATCCCCCACAGTGTTTGCATAAACTAAACTACATCAGCTTTTCTGTCAATTTGGTCTTCTTAAAATTAACTTATTGTCTACTAACAGACTGCAAATAAACAGAATACATAAATTAAACAACAAAATTATTCGAATATCAGTAATAAACAAGAAAATTATCAACAGATATTAAACTACTACTCTTAAGTTTTATTACTGCAAATCAGCAAAACAAAAAAGGCATTAAAGATTAGTTTGTGCACGAATGAAATTTGATCTGCTGAGCAGATAAATACCAAAGCTCTAGTTAATACAAAATTCTCTGACATAATTTGAATTTAAATTAATAAATGCGTATCATGGGAAATACAAATCTCAATCAGAGCTATCAGCTACCCTCTAATTCATGTGCGATATTTCTTCACACCGGACTCTATCTTATTCTTCTTTTCAATTAAGTTCCAATCAACTAATTGACAAACAATATTAGATACATTCCAAATAAAATGTTCCTAGATAGCTTTTAGTTTATAGGAGATCTTCCTGCATTTCTCTCTCTCTCTCTCTCTCTCTCTATCGAGGCTTTCTCTTGCATACCACTGATTTAAGTGCCTTGTAACTTTGCCATTAAGTCTGAACGCTGCTCTTTGAAAGCTATTTCAGGCAACAGTTTCGCCTAACAGCTTTCAGGAGTGGAGTCTGCCGTTCGGCTTTCAATGGCCCAGTCAGTACTTTGTGCCTGGTTAAATGCTTGTTATCTCGCGTTTTTGGAATATATGTACTACTACTACTACTACTATTACTACTACTACTACAACAACTATGCTTTCGTTGCCTGTTAGTAGTGCATGACGCCAGTTTTTGAGCTGCCCCTCTTATTTTGGTCGTCTTTTTTTTGCGCTGCCAGAGACATTCATTCCAATCAGGCACTGGATACCGATATAGCGTTTGTAGGCTCACCCGTTCCAGTGCCAGTGCCAGTGCCAGAAAATGTCATGTATCGCATCTTTTTCTGCCCATTTTTTTTCGCTCTTTATTTACGCTTCCTTTTTTTTGTCACATTTTGAAAATGTTTGCACCCGAGCAGAAGCAGCAGCAGTTTACCTCCATCTCCAACTGGCCAGTTCGAAATGAAATGCCTGAGGGCAGTAAATTTTAGCGACAGGCAGCAGCAAGAGCAGCAGCAGGAGGAGGAGCAGGAGGAGGAGCAGGAGGAGGAGGCAATGGCCACGTGGCGTTCAGAGTATTTACCGCCATGTGCATAGTTTGCAAGTCTGCGCGGCCGTCGCGACACCTGCAGGAATGGCCCTAGCCGGAGTCGGTGTTGGTGTTGGTGTCGGAGCTGGAGCTGGAGCCGTACCCGGTGCCATTGCCGTTGCCGTTGCCGTTGCTTCACTCCGACATGGCCACTAACAACATCAAAAAGTGCCAAGTGCCAAGTGTTTGCCTTGGTCAGCGCTGCCCAAACCCAAACCCAAACCCGCCATCAACATTCACATTTTTTCTCGCTTTCTTCTCGTTTTTTGTATATACCCTGTAAACATGCTTAAACGGCTAAAAAGTGTGCATTGTGGTGCAAGGTGTGCAACAGGCAGAAGCTGACATACTTTTTTAAAATTTTTTTTTTCTAATTTATAAATTAGCAATTACAATTTTTCAATTTATTTTTTTAGATTTTCCAATTTCAGCTGATTTTTGCACTATCGACTATCAAAAGTCGATATGAAATAAATAAGTAAGTTTTTGTATACAAAATATATAATAACAAATATATGTACATTTTTTCTTTGACTGTTTAGTATTAAGGAAAATTCGGGAATAACTTAAAACAAGAATACAAAGCATTGTACTATTTTTCCTGAATACGATTGAAATAAAGGTTGTATACGTATTCTTGATCATTCTAGTGAATATGTAACGCAAACTAGTAACGTATATTCTCTATATTCTATTAGCTGATTAAGTTAGCTTCTGATTTTCGATCAATTGTCATCAATGAATATTGCCACTAGAAGATTATGTTTAAAGCTTAAACATATCAAGTTCACAGAAAAGACTTACAGTCTGGAAATTTGGTATATTTAATTTAAAGTGTCATTTTATGGATTTGAAATGATATAACGATTAAAAATATAAAACACAAAAGTTATTTAGAAACAAATAACTGGCTAAATGGTAACTGCTAGTCGGTCACTCCCGACCCTTGCACTCTTACTTGTTTCTATTTTATTTTGCTTCAGTATTTTTGGCGCTGTGACATTTTTTTGGACACAACCCCCATCCCCCATCCCCCGCCCCCCGCCACCCATGCCGATCCCAATGCCCCAATCCCAATCCGGACCGTGGCCTAATGTGCTGGCCTGGCCGTATAGCGGCAAGTTTTTTGTGCACTTGTTGGCTACTCTTTTATGCACATCGATTTTCGCTCAGTGCTTTTTATTTGCCAGACAAACCGGACAGCTGTACGTACGGCTGTATTGTACCGTATAGCCGTATAGCTGCATATAGCTGTGTTCGTTTGTCCACCGTTTGTTTATGTACCGTAACTGGGCAGGAAGTTTTTAAAGCAACATTTAACAGAGCACCCAACTTGGCCAAGTGCTTAGGTCGTACAAACTACAGAATACAGAATACAGACCACTGAGTACTGAGCACTGAGCACTGAGCACTGAGCACTGAGTAGTTGGTACTGAGTACTGAGTACGACGAGTTCATTCAACGCCTTGACGAGCATTCACTTTACTGATCACATTTTCGATGAGTGTGTCACAAATCACTTGTGCTTAATTGAAATGCATTTTACTTTAGTCAACAAGTGCTTTGCAAATATAAAATATATTTTTTTGAATTTTCTATTAGGCATTTTTTTAAAACCAGGCAAAATCTCTTTTCCGTCATTATTTTCTGAGTTTGATTCATTACATAGAAAATTATTGTTATGATAGCTCAATTTCTAAAACAATAACTATAATTTTTATAATTTAAATTATGCCTCAGAAAATAAACGCAATGCTCAAGTTTTTCAGACAGAAAAAAACCAAACCAAACTATTTTGAGAAATTGTTTTTAAATTATTTATATGAATTTATTTGCAATAAAAATACTTTAAGAATAAATAATTAAAGCCCTACGAGAATTCTAACAAATACTAAAAATATTCCAAAAATATTTCAACTAATTTCCAGCAACTACAATTGATAAATTAAATAAAAAAGTAGTCCACAACGAAAATTCCTTTATTAATAGAATAAGCTTTAATTTCTACAACGCATTTAAAAACGACAACATTGCCATTATTTCAAAAATGAAATAAATTAAATCTGGACAACATAATTGCTTTTCAGAGCTTAATTTAATCAAATAAAAACTTTATACGCTTGACTTTATACCGAATTTGCGTGTGTGTTTTTTTTTTTTTTTTGGCAGCATCAAATTGAGATGATTTTATGCATGCCACAGTTCACAGCACTAATATGAATGCATTACTCAACACTTAAGCTCGCATGCTGGCATTTTGTGTGAACGACGCCTTTAATCGGGTTTGCGGAACTTTCTGCTCCTTTGGGTCCTTTGGGTCCTTTGAGGCTTCTCCATTGCCAATTAATAAAACTATTTCACTTGGCTAACTAAGTTTGTCAAGTTCTGTACATTGTAATGCCCCCTGCACCACTCATCCTCCCCCCTGCACCACTCATCCTCCCTCCCTGCTGTCCTTTCTCTATTAGTTGGCTTAGTTTGATTGTCGTCAGTGCAGCAGGGGAGTATGAGAGAGGGGCGAGGGGCAGGCTACTGCATTTGCTTCTATGCCGCCAAATCGTGCGACAAAGTCAAATGCACTTTGGCCCATGTGCGTGTGTGTGTGTCTGTGCGTGTGTGCGTGCGTGTGCGTGTGTGTGCGTGTGCTCAGCATTTTGCAATATTGCATATTGTGAGACGCACTTAAATTCAATTAGGCTACAAAGGCAGCTACACAAAAGCCAGGACCACATCATGCAAGGACCACACGCGTCCAACAACCGCCCCGAAAAGCGACAAGCAGAAACGATATCAAGACCGACTACCACAGCGATGACGATGACGCTGGCGATGACGATGACGATGACGATGACGATGACGATGACGCTGGCGATGACGATGACGCTGTTGTTAAGCAGTTTGAAGAATGTCGTTGCCCTTCAGGCGGTCATTCGTTCATTATGCACCAATTCGCTGAAGCATTCAAGCGCGCACTCATTGAACCAAAGTTTCAGTATTTGTTATATTGTCATCGCGAATAGTTAAAAGATTTGTTGTCAAGCATATTTTCGTTTAATTTATGTAAGCTCAAGCGATTTTGATTATATTTGTATCTTCTATAACTTTCTTGTGCAGTGATCACACTGGGAAACTATAATATTTGCAAAAATTCAAATGAATAGCCAATCGAATATTTTAAAACATTATTTTACTTACAAGCAATCTTTTTCTTTATTTTAATATGTATTTTGATAAAATAAGTTGTGCTTTTAAACGTGTGTTAAATTATAATCAGTATTTTTTTTTCTTCTTCTTCTTATTTTTTATTTTTTCTGATTTCTATAACTATAACTTCCATTTAGAACATATTTGTATCTTCTATAGCTTGGAAAATGGAAATAAAATGTTCTTGAATGCTTTTGTTCTGTACATCTTTGCTTCCGCCTTTCAACCATATTTTCTTTTTGAATGTAATAAATTTGTTGAAATGATGCCCCTAAGTAAAAAATTTAATATTAAAACAGTTTCTGAAATGCTTTTTTTTTTAAGACAAAAATATGTTTTATTGATTTATTTCTTAAATGATCATGACAATAAATCCAATACTTTTTTTTATACAAATATGCAGCTGTAAAGTTCTGAAGTTCTGCTTAAATTTAAATTTAAAGTCTAAATAAATTCATTTTCTTATTTACAATATTTTCTATTTTTTTAATTGTAGTAAATAATTTTAAATATTTTCCTGTTTCGACTGTTTTGATTCGGATAAATTATTAAATAGATATAAGGTTACAAATAAAATTTGTTTTCTATGTTTTTGCATTCTTTCAAATTTTAAGCACATTTTCTTTTATAAATTATATTTTATTTTCATTTTCTTTTGGTTAAAGGATAAACGTTGTTCGGTGCAACTTAGAAATGTACTTATTTCCATTGTAGCTTTTTTTGTGCTGCATGTGTGTATTTGAGGTGTGAAAGGGTATAGATGGATAAATGACTGGTTAGTTGTATGTGTGTGGGAGGGGGGGGGGGTCAGTTGGGGGCGTGGCAGCAGTCAGTTGGGCGTGACCATGTAGCAAGTCTCTAATTTCATTTACACGCTTTTCAACACTGCTCCGCATCAATAGAGCTGCTATTCAAATGTTTTTCTAGCTGACCGAAAGGACATGCGAGTGTTCATTGAGCCAGGTGTACACACACATGTGAAGGTGTGTGTGTGTGTGTATGGAGATGTATGTGATAGAGATGGATAGCTGATAGTCCCTTTGGCCGCATTTGCTGAAGCATGAAGCTGAATGCGATGGCAGGCAGGATCATTGCGAGAGGACACACAGCACTCGATATCTTTTGCATCTTGTGCATCTGCATCTGGCGATGATGTTGATGATGATGCTTCTGGCGCTTGGCCTGCTCTGCTCAGCTCAGCGCTGCTCTGCTCTGCTCTGTTATGTTCTGCTCTGCACAACTAATTCCATTAAAGCAAGCTCTAAGTTGATTTTCAATTGACTCCTCATTTGATGGTGGCTACGAAGAGAGAGTGGTGGCAAGGGGGGGAGGAGAGGGGCGGGGTACAAGGACAGCGTCTGCGCTGTCAGCAATCAACATGTTCAATTGAGCATATCCTGGCAGGACAGGACACTGCCAGAGCGACGCAATGTGATTACCCGACGCTATTTTGTACACACACGACCAGCAGCAGGACGAAAGCCAAGAAGGAGCATCAGCAGCAGCAGCAAACAGCAACAGGACAGCAAGGACGCAAGGACGCCAGGACGACGTTGATGGCGTCTGTCCAGCGGGCGCCCGTTGGTTGCCTTTTACATTTCATTGGATTTTATGCGTTTTACTTTATGCTGATGTTTTTATTATTAAATTTCCTTGAGTTTTCATTTACATTTTTTTGTGTTTCGCTTCACTTCTGCTTAAGCTTGCAACACTGTACACCCCCTAGCACCCAGACCAGCACCACCCCCACCCTCAGACACACTCTTCTTGTGGCCCGGTGCTGATGACTCCTCTTCATTTTCACACTTTT
The DNA here is from genome assembly GCA_035042425.1 of Drosophila flavopinicola. NCBI lineage: Eukaryota > Metazoa > Arthropoda > Insecta > Diptera > Drosophilidae > Drosophila > Drosophila flavopinicola. The sequence continues at coordinate 311,629 of JAWNLL010000438.1, read as the reverse complement.
CATTCAATTTATCGCATTTCGCAAATTGAGTGTCGCTTTCCTTAGATGTTCTCTCTGCTGCTTTATTCCCTTTTAACCTCGACACTCTCCTTCCTAACCCCCTATCCCCACCTCCTCTCTCTCTCTCTCTCTACAAACAGACGTATCCAGACATAGTCCTGAGACCATTTTGCTGTTATCCTCCATCGCCGCATCGCCTCGCACTCTATAATTAGCAGTTTCCAGATCTGCTATTCCAAATCTGGTTTATTTAAAGCAACAATTTAATTTGCATTGGATGCTAGTAGACGACTTTTGCACATCTTTATATTCAAATATAAGTATTGATGGTTAATACAATTTAAAATGCCTACTTCTCTGCTTATTCAGTTTAAACTACGTGAATATTTTCATAGTAATTAAAAATAGGTTCAAGAAACATTTTAAAATCAAAGTTGGCAACAGATAGAAAATTGTTATTAATATTATATAGAACTCAAAATATTCTTAAGATAATACAAAATATTTGACTTATAATAATATAATATAATAATATAAATGAAATGCTAAAATTAGGTTAGGTTCTAGGTGTATTATTAAATGTCAATGAAAATTATGATGGAATCTGAGCTTCAACCAATGTCTCTAATAATATGTAATCAAATGATCAGTAATCAAATGACCAATGAAAGCTAAAATTCGTATTGTTAAGATATATACTTTTTAAAATATTAATATTTCAAAAGTATTATGTGAAATAGCTTATAGTATATGATGCTGTTTAAAAAATTGTAAATTAAAATCACAAAATGGTTTTTTCTTTTTGCTTTTACAGCCACTGTATTCCCATTGTATAGTAATACTTATCCTTGCCCCAATTTCGAGCACCACAACCCACTTCTCTCTCTGCCCCACTCCACTCCTAGTTGTGTGCGTGTGTGTGTTTGTGAGTGTGTGTATGTGGGTACATACTTGTGTACTATATCGCTGCTTTGCTTTCAACACCTTCAGTTGATGCCTCCCAGCCACGAATTTTTAACCCACTCGCGTTCCAATTCATTTTTCAAGCTCACCCCCCACATCCAGGACTCAGGCATGAGGACCCAGGACGACCTTTTGCCAGCGCCTTATGCACGGTTCATTTTTGGCAGCTCATGAATATTCATGGACATGAACGCGCCAAAGGCCCGGCTAGCTATCTGGCGGCGTCAGCAGCTCACTGGACGGACGGGCGGACTGCTCCGAGATGGGACAGCGGAGCTGGCTAACCAGTCCAGAGTCGTGACACGGCCCAGGACGACTTTAGGGAGTAATTGTAGGTATACAAGTCAAACCAAAAACATTTATTTAATATTGCACATGTTAAGAGAAGATTAAAGCTGATGAACAAACAATTTTCAAAGTTTCTTTAAATTTAAAGCCATTCCTATTATATACTATAGAAGAATATGAGTTTTGAATACTATTTAGCTTAAGGTTGGTTGTAAAATGTAAATAAGGCAATTTAAAAGAAACAATATTATGAGAAAACAAAGACAGTATTCAGTTAAGTACAGTAAAACATTTGAAATGCAAGTGAATAAAACAAAAACCAAAAAAAAGTTATGTTATACTTCTATTGAAAACAACTAAGCAGAGTTTCGCATAAGATTAGCAAACAAAAACTTCAAGTCGTTAGTTTCTTAAACATACAAAATAACTATTTAAGAATATGCAACAACAACAAAAAGCCATACGTTTGCAGACCAGAATACGGTAATTTAATTTTAATATTATTTTCTGAATAAACTCAAAGTTGATTTTCGACAGCTTTTTTATGTGGAATGAATATATAACAGAAATCCGATGCTGATTTTTTTCAACACACAAAGATCATGTTAATTCTTATATTTCTTACTATAATTGCAAATAAAAGTCTGATTTGATGATGATTTTATTGATAAAGTAGTTAATTTACTTAAAAACTTAAATACTTGAAAACTAAAAGTAAAAACTTTCTGTTATTCTTAAGAAAAACAAGTGGGGAAGGATTATCTTCGGCGTGCCGGAGGATTATACTCTTTTCGAACCTTTAGGCAATTTTCACTCTGCCAACTGCACCACCGAAATATTTAATGACGCATTTCTTTGCTAATTATAACTGAATCGATTTGAAATTGTAAACATTGACGAGTTATAAGGATGTTCAAGTGTACAAGGAAATTTAAGGCGATAGCTTTGAAATGATCAGATATTTGGCCAAAACCGACTTCCAGTTGTGTGGCAGCTATAAGATATAGTGTTCCGATCCGGCTGGTTCCGACCAATGTTCTGTACATTTGAATAATAAGTATCTGTGCAAAGTTTCATCGCGATAGCTCAAAAACTGAGGGACTAGATGCCATACATACAGACAGACAGACAGACGGACATGGCTAGATTAATTTGTCTTGTCATCCTAAGCATACTGGAGGTAACTTTTGGGGTCTCCGACGCTTCCTTCTATGCGTTACAAACTTCAGCACAAACTTAATATACTATTTTCTTCGAAAAGAGGACAAATAAAATATAATATTATACAGTCTGCCACCAAAAAATACCTCTTATAGAGAGCTTCGGTTTAAGTTCGTGTTAAAGAATTATAATTATAATTGTAATTATTTTGTGATAATTCTTAAAAATTATTGCCATTAATAAATGATTGTAGCCATTACGTTTCCTTGTTTTCATTCATTAAACAGCTCGAGAAAAAGTCACAAATAGTTTCGCGGTGAGATGATTGGATATGTATACTTCAATACCTGACCAAATTATATAATTTATAACTCTAAGCTCTCTATAACATTTGGGTTTTACATGGTATTTAATATTCTTATAGGGTGCTCTAACTTGTAGTTCTCTATAGCTCGAACTGTTTTTGTGGCATATAGAGCTGCGAGTTTGATTCGTGCTCGGGCTCGCGCTCGGGATCGTGCTCGTGTCGTGCTCGTGTCATGTTTACTTCTGTCAACTGTCGACACGCTGCCATCTCTAGCTGTTTTCAGTTTGGCTGCCCGGGCACATTATGCAAGCCATATTTTTTGTGCGCTCGCCGCGTTTACAAATTGTTCACGCCCTACACTTAGCGCAGCAAAGATTGCAGCACCCCCCACTTTGGGCACACACACCACAAACACACACACACACACACAACTCAGTGTAAGCCAGCGAATTGGGTCGGGAGACTGTTTATTGTGGGTAACTGTCTAAAGTTGGCTGTGGCTCTGCGGTAAATTAACGGCAATTGAGCTGCTTGTCGTTGGCTCCTGATCCTGCTGCTCCTGCTCCTGCTCCTGCTGCAGCTGCTCCTGTTGTTGCTGCTCCGCCTGTGGCTGCTGCTCTGCCTGTTGCTGCTCCTGTGGCTGCTCCTGCTCGCACTTGGACGAGGGCTTGCTGCTCCTGTCCATCGCAAAGCGCTTCGTCCAGTAGCGTGCGATCTTGTCGTGCCCCTTGCGATTGCACTTGTACTGCTCGGCAATGCCCATGACGAGCGGATCGTTGGGATTGCACTCGCCGATCAGCACCCAGATGGACAGCAGCACCTTGGCGATGTTCATGACGGGCGACCAGCGCTCGTTGAGCACGTCCAGGCAGATGGCGCCGCGACTGTCCACGTTGCAGTGATAGATGCGCGTCATGAAGCGGATCTGGGGCGGCCGGAAGGGATACGCGCCCGGGAAGCGTATGTCCAGCTTGAAGATGCCGCCCTCGTAGACGGTGCCGCTCGGCCCGTTCACCATCGCCTTCCAATGGAACAGATCCTCCTTGTGCATCTCGGCACTGCAGTTCGGCGGCGGATTCTGAGTGATGTCGCTCAGCTCCCGCTTGATCCGCATTACCGGCCCGTTCAGCTGAGTCGCTGGCATTGCTGGCGTTGCCGGCTCCACTCGATTGCTCTGACTGGTGCCGGCACCATTCTGATCCTGCTCCTGCGGCTGTCCCTGACTGGTGCTGGGCGCACTCTCGTCCTGGGCAGCCACATCGCCAGCGGCCGCCTCCTCCGCGGCAGCTGCTCCTTCTTGTTGTGCTTGTGGTGGTGGTGGTGGTGGCACCACATTCGCTGGGTTCGACATGCTTCCGGGTGGGGCAAAATTAAACGGTTGTGCAATTTGGAAAATTTGTTATTGGAAATGTGATTGTTATTGGGAATTTGTTTATTGCTGTTTGCTAGTTTTTCCTGTTTTTTGTTCTATTTTATTTAGCTTTGCTTACATGATTGTCAACTTAGTTTTCAATTGAAAAGAAATTTCTGCGTGTTCTCCAAACTGACGCTTCAAATATTTTCAAAAGCATATCGTGTTTTATTTTATTTTCTTCATGGCTACTTAATGTCGATCAATAACAATATATGCACGGAAATTATAAAATGCGTTGTAAATTTACAATATGAATTTAATACTTTTACTATTTGATATTTTGCATTTTGAGAACTGCTTGTAACTATGATTTATTAAACATCCTATCTTTTTCTATACCCTTTTCGAAGAAAATAGTATATTCAATTTTTGCTAAAATATGTACTGAAGCGTCGGAGACCACCAAAAGATACCTCCAGTATGCTTAGAATGACAAAACAAATTGATCTAGCCATGTCCGTCTGTCTGTCTGTCTGTCTGTCTGTCTGTATGTATGCAAAGTGGTCCCTCCGTTTTTAGGCTATCGCGATGAAACTTTTGCACAGAGACTTATTATTCAAAGGGACAAAACATTGGTAAGAACCGGCCAGATTGGACCACTATATCTTATAGCTGCCATACAACTGCAAGTCGGCTTTGGCAAAATATTTCATGATTTAAAAGCTATCGCCTCCAATTTCCTTGCACACTTGAACAACAATATAACTCATCAATGATTCAAATTGCAAATCGATTGAGTCATAAATAGCGAAGATATGCGCCATTAAATATTTTTTAAAACAGCTGTATACGGAAAAAATCACAAAAAAATACATTTAATCTTTAAAATTTAGCAAACCCTTTTCACTTGTTTTTCAAAACAAAATGTATAAAACAAATTTTAAAGAATTCCTTCTTACAATATAATGTGGTAATCACTTCTGTTCGTTGCTAAAGTTTTGAGCAATATTAAATTTCATAAATATAATCAGAATCTTGTACGAGACAATCACATAATACAATTTATTCATAATATAATTCATATACAAGAGACAAGACATTGTGATCATATTAAATATTGCTTACATTTATTACATATTTTTATTTTTCGTTTTAACAAAGTTTTTATTTATTTGTGTTTATTTTCATTCTATTTTTTGCATTTCAAATATGTGGGAAAATGTATCGTTTTAAATGATGCTTAAAACAGATAAAACCGGGTAAAATACTGTTGAAAGAAAAAGCTTGCTTTACTTACAAATGAATTCATAAGAAAGGGTTTTATCTGTGAGATCTGATGGCTGATATTAATAGCACAACATTCTAAGAATGAATACAGAAGAGCAACCAAGCTTGCAATTCCAGCGATTAATTTAAGCTTGCAACATTTTCTGTTTGCTGATACTCGAGTCGAGTCAGCTTTAAGTGCTGGCCAGTGGGGTGTACGGGGTCAGGGGTCAGGGGTCAGGTGGCTGGTGGCTGCTGGCAGGTGGCAGTTGTCGGAAAAGCAATATTCTGCTGACAATGCCATCAAACTGGACGCGACTGAGGATTGCGGATTGAGGATTGAGGCATCCGCCCATTCGCTGTATCGCAATCTTCGCTTGCTTAAACAAGTCGAACGTTAATGAACTTAAAGAAATTAATTAAAGTGCCACACTAGGCAGCCACACATGAGACACACACACACATCTGTGTGTGTTGTCTGGCTGTGTGTGTGTGTGTGTATGTGTGTGTGTGTGTGTGTGGGTGGGTGTAGAGCTTAACGCCTGCGACGCCTTTATTGAAAACGACATCCGGCTCGGCCATCAAGCGACGTCATTGGCCGCTGGGCGGGCGCTTGTCGCAAAGTAAATGCAATAAAAGCAACACCAAAAGGGATTGGGTTGGATTGGGTAGCAGTTCACCCAAGCCAAGCCAAGATGTATGTACAATCCTGGGCGGGGCATCGTCGTCGTTGCGTGCTCTGATCGGGTGCAGGCAACAGAAGCAGCGGCAAGAAGTACCAACGAACGGATACTCTGCAATCAAAACTTGCATAGTCATTTTATTTATTTAAATACATACAGTGGAACGAAATTGCAACCTCTTCATTTCAGGCGGGTTCTATTTCGGAGCAGGTTCTTTTTCTGACAGTTTTCATATTTTTTCTGATTTTTTCATATTGCGTTTCATTAAAATATTAAAACTGATAACAAATATTTTTAATATATTTTGGAAGAAATAATAAGTAAACTGTATGAAAATTCGAATTTTTGTTTCTAATTTCTGATCGATATGGAAGTTCTTATTGCTTAAAGTTCAATTTGGGAGCATTTATAATGAAATTTTGTAGGGCGCAATAATTCAAACAAATTAAAGAATAATTCGATGTTACTTTAAAATTATATTATATTAGTCTCGATTACAAAATGTCATCTCTGTACTTTAGTACACTTCAATTTGTGCGTTTGCTCAAAATAATATGAAATATTAATTAGTTGTTACAGAAGAAAAAGAAAACGTATACATCCAAATTAAAAGCAGGCATCTATATTTAAAATATATAAGTCCCAAAAACTTAATTAGCTCTTACAAAATGTATATCTTTGTATTTTGCTTGACTTTTAATACCAAATGCGAATCTATTAAGTTTTGCTATATGTATAAAATATACAAATTTAAATTGAATAAGTTGTTGAAGATAACACAGCGATTATCCCAATGCCCTACTTTCTCAACAAAAAAATAAAACAGAAACTCAAATAAATAACATGAATACTTTAAATATGTATTCATTTATTAGAATTAGTCCTGGTATATTGGAAAAAATCGAATAGGCACCCATTGCCAACTCAGAGCCTGTAGATCTTTCGTGCCTGTCGTCTGCGTCGACGACGTTGCTCCAGTTTGGCTTCGATTCTGGCCCAATCCGGCAGCGATTCGCGCCTGAGGAGCTTGGCTCCGATTATGCTCACTGCGAAGAGCAGCTCCACACTCATGACAAGCAGCCACAGACTCCAGACCAAGTGCAGCCAGATCGCCTGCTCGAGCACACAGAGGCGCAGAAAGTACTGCGTCCAGAAGAACGGCGGGCACATCGTGAGCGTTAGCAATGTGAGCCAAGTGGGTGGCGGAACATGACGCAGCAGGTTCAGGGAGTAGCCCACGTAGAGACGCAGCGCCTCGAAGGCCAGGACAGACAGATAGGCCAGCGTTACGTTTAGTTCCAGATGACGCCCCTGCTGCTGCTGGTGTGAATATAGAATGAGCAAGGCACAGTTTGATCAGGCTATACGTACGTAGAATATCATGTACTGCATGTAGCTGATGGCCCATAGAATGGCTAAGTAACCATTCGCGTGCAAAAGGATCTGCAGGAACAGATTGGAGCGCAGTTGAGCGACAATGTGCGACATAATTACAAATTTGCTTCGACTCTTCACAATTTAATTCGAACTGACAATTGGTACGTTAGCCAACACTGCTACTGGAAAAGTATTGCTTAAAGTTATCGATAGCTAGTGCAATAGTACAAAAAGCTTAAAGCTTATCACTTACAAATATAAAACAAATAAAAAGCTGTTCAATTTGTTTATTATGCATTAAATTACTGATTATTAAACATAAAATTACTGATGGAGAATATTGTGCTTGATTTTCGGTCTCTAGCTGTATCAATAATTCAATAAGAACTTAGCCCATTCTGGATTTGGAAGCTAATTAAGGCAGAACCTGGTCAATGCGATACTTTTTTGCGACCGGATTGAAGACAAAAAAATAACAACCCATAAACATGATCATTATTAAAAATCAATTTAAATTTTATGCTTCTACACTTATCGATAAGTAAAAAAAATGTTTAATGAATCATGTTACATATGCACTGGCATAGTCGATATGCCGCAATTGAGCGGAAGCTGTGTTTGTTTGTATATGTAGCGCAGGACATAAATATCAGCACATGTTGAATGTTGTGCTCTCATTTGTAGACAATGACAATGTACCTGTGGACAGACGACCAAATTGCGCAAAATTAACAAATGAGATGGACTAACGGCACAGGCGATGAGTTTCAATAGCGGGCCAGCATTACGGGTGGTATCCTGCCGTCCTGCCGTCCTGCCGCCCTGACATCCTAGCAGGTGGCCATCCGAACACTGTTGTTGGTCCTTTGCGTGTCAAACAGTTTCTGCACTCTCAGCTTTTATTGAATTCCATTACAGCTTCATGTCATTTAAGCGAGAGCCCCGTACACGTAACGTCATCATAAAAGGACGATACTTCTACTCCCCCCAGCCCAACCCTCTCTCAACCAAGGACTACAACACTGCCACAGCAGTCCAGGCACTTGGCTTGTTTGCCTTTTACACTCGCATGGCCAAAAATAATGAAAAAACATTGCTGCCTGAAATTGACGCCGTTGTCATTAATGGCAAATTGTTTTAGGTGTTTTTGTTGTCATTAAGACGCCCAGCCGTTCAATGCTTTCATATCATATCGTATATGCATAGTAACTCTTTTTGGTACATTTGTACCAAATGTGGCAGCTCTGATCATATAAAAGATGGTGTAGCAAAAAGTGTACAAACACTTTATTTTCTGATTTATTTGTAAAAAACTAAAATGTAACCAACACAAATCGGACTTTTTATACTCTGATACCGAAGGTACTCATAGTATATTGGTTTTGTCGAATGTCCGTCAGGCCGTCCGTCTGTCCGTCTGTCCGTCTGTCTGTCTGGATGAACGCGCGTATTTCCGAAACGATATTAGATAGACTCTTGAAATCTTTTGCGCTATGATTATAGCTATCTGCTTCAGATCAAGTTTATTCCAAATTTATGCCACGCCCACTGGGAGGCTGGCAAATCGATAACATGTCGATACACCTCAAATCACAAATCGATTAAACGTGAATAACTCCCACAATTTTGAAGCTAGAGTAATCAAATTTGGTAGGTATATTGCTGGTGACCTCCCGAAAAAATTGGATCCTAGGTTAATCGGCCACGCCCATTATTACGCCCACCAGCCCCCCTCCAAAATTAATTTGAAATGCTTATATCTCCCGCAGTTTTAGAGCTAAAGTCACCATATTTGGAATATATATTACTGGTGACGTCCTCTACAGATTACAGAAACAAAATTTTGACCACGCCCACTCCCGCCCCCGTAATCGCGAAAATCGATATACATGAATGCACAATTCGATAACACGTGTATATTTCCCGCAATTTTGAAGCTAGAGTCCCCAAATTTGGAATTTAGACTAGGGCTGACCAGCCCAAAAGATTGCGTCCTGGATTTTCCGGCCACGCCCACTAGAACGCCCCCCAGCCACCCCGCCCCCACGAAACACGGAAGCCTATATCTCGCACATTTTAAGAGCTAGGGCCACCAAACTTTGAGGGTAGACTTCTGGCCAAGTCCTCTAAAGATCGGACAAAAAATTTTGGGGCCACGCCCCCGCCCATCCCCAAAAATCGCGAAAATGTATATCTTCCACGGTTTTAGAGCTAGAGTCACCAAAATTGGAGGATAGACTTATTGTCAGCCCCCCAAAGATCGGACAAAAAAATTTGGGGCCACGCCCTCTCCCGCCCCCAAAAATCGCGAAAATGTATATCATCCACAGTTTTAGAGCTAGAGTCACCAAATTTATAAGATAGATTTCTTGTCACGCCCTCTAAAGATCGGAAAAAATTTTTTGGGCCACGCCTCCTCCCGCCCCAAAAATCGCGAAAGTTTATATCTTCCACAGTTTTAGAGCTAGAGTCACCAAAATTGGAAGATAGACTTCTTGTCACCCCCTCTAAAGATCGGAAAAAATTTGGGGCCACGCCCCCTCCCGCCCCAAAAATCGCGAAAATGTATATCTTCCACAGTTTTAAAGCTAAAATCACCAAATTTGGAAAATAGACTTCTGGTCACCCCCTCTTAAGATCGACCACGCCCCTCCAGTCCCCAAAAACTTGGAAGGCCGATTTCGGGTCACCCAAACACCAGCAAAAATGTTCTGTTCACTTGCTTTCAGCTGTTCTTAAAATGGTATCAGAGTATTACGCAGTCGGCTCCGCCCGACTGCAACGTTCTCACTTGTTATTCTTCCAGTTATACATTGACTATCTCACTTGTTTTATTTAATTCCTTTCATATGCTAAATATATATAATAATATTTAATGACTCTTACCTAAAACTTACATTAAGAACTGAAAAATGTATAAAATTTTTCAAAGAAAATATGCATAAGCTCGTAATGCAAATAAAGAAGCATCGCAGACCCCAAAAAATTACCAGTAGTATGGTTCGGGTATGAAAAAACTGATCTGGATATCTCTGTCTGTCTGACCGTATGTATGCAAACTAATTCCACAGTTTTTGAGCTATCGCAAGTAGACTTGACATAGAGTTTTTATACTCTTTTCGAAGAAAATAGTATATTAAGTTATTCCTTAAGTTTGTAACGCATAGAAGGAAGCGTCGGAGACCCCAAAAGTTACTGTCAGTATGCTTAGAATGACAATACAAATTGATCTAGCCATGTCCGTCTGTCTGTCTGTCTGTCTGTCTGTCTGTCTGTATGTATGCAAACTAGTCCCTCAGTTTTTGAGCTATCTCGATAAAACTTTGCACAGACACTTATTATTCCAGAGGACAGCACATTGGTCGGAGCCGGCCGGATCGGACCACTATATCTTATAGCTGTCATACAACTAGCAAATTAAATATTTTTAGAACAAAAAAAAAAAATGTTAAGCGACAAAACGATATTGTACAGCTTGTGAAATTTCAGTGGTGCAGTTGGCAGAGTGAAAATTGCCTATAGGTTCGAAAAGAGTATAAAATCTTCGGCACGCCGAAGATAATCCTTCCCCACTTGTTTTGTTTTAAATTACTGTTTATACTAATAAAATTAATTGAGAACTGGTGATTGCTATAATTATACGAGTAGACAGCGAGAATATTTTATTGTTTTTTCCAATTGTTTTACAGATTTAAGTATATTTATGGTGATTCGACGACATCGTCAAGTGAGCCCCCAGCTTTAGAGTCACGATGGCGTCCTAAATGAGGGATGGTAAGTTATAGAAAAGGTAATTTCCACAAGATTTCAAAACACTTACGAATAGCGTATGTTCGCCCAGAAAAAGCTGTAGACGAACTGAAATAGTTGGGATTACGATAAGGAAATTTGTGCTGTTGGCATTCGAAGTGCATGCAACTTACCATAGAACATAAGAAGTGTCAGTGTAGCCCTTCAGCTCATGGTATACGGATGAATCAGCTAGTCAGCGTTCTCAAGACGTGAACAGAAACGTGTTTAATTGAGTGTGATACCGTTTCACTGCAAGAAAGTCAATTCAATTGATTATGGAAGAATATAGTTCAAGGCACTTACATTCAGTATATAATGCAGCTGGGGAAACACAAAACTTAAATAGAACTCAAATGGATATAAAATATTATCAACTTACCATAAATCTAACAGCTGCTGGCTTTCAATGCGGAATAATGTCATCATTGGATCATTTTCCAGTGTAAATAAGTGTTTTCAACTACGGGGAAGTGTCAACAAGAGTGTGCTAAGCGGGGTAAATATAAGTTATGGTTATGTCAATTATAAATAATAATAATATTTCTACACTCACATGCTTAGAAAACTGAAGTAACCTTAGAAACTGTATTTCGTGTATCTTGGGAAGAGATTAAATATGCAATTTAACTTGACTTACTTTTACAAATATTATTTTTTTCTGCTTTTACAACTTACCCGATTACTGTGTCTGAGAAACAACCAAAAATTTACATTGTATATTGTCGAAAATGTTTTTTCCAAAAATAAATGCTTAAATAATTTCGAATTTGGAACTTTTGCCAAATCAGCTGTGCTCCCTACGAGCTCAGCTGGCAAACTGAAAATATTTTATTAAGGAAAACAGCAGGTCGAAATCTGGTTCCCAGGCCTACTTAGAGAATTGGAAAATTTGTAGGATATTTGAGAAACGAATATTAGTGTATTTGGGGTTGTCTCAGCTTGCTATGTTTATTATTATTGTTTTCGAAGAAAATAGTATAGCATTGTAGCTTGTATTGCATATAAGAAGACCACCAAAACGTACATCTAGTATGGTTAGGCCGAGAAAAATGTACCAACGAAATAATGTGTCTGTTTTGGTACGTTTGTACCAAATGTGGAAGTGCTGATCAGCAGCCGCAATGCCTATAACAGCTGTTCAGTTACTTAGTTCCTTGGTTATATTGCCAAAGGGCATCAGTTTGACGAACAAGGCAAAAGCGTGATCTCTTTGGCCAAAACAGAAGTTTGGGTCGCCCTTTGTGGGGAGCAATGGACCACTTGTCGTTTGGCAATGGGACTGTTTTGACAAAAACGGGACTGCTCTGCATCTACATCTGCATCTGCTGATGACAGCGGCAAACTCGTCTAACAAATTTCCAGCTTTGAATATTTGTGCACAGCATGCGGGCTCACTAGATCCGGCTAGTGATAATGTCCGACCGGAAAGCAAGCCAAATGGTTCCAGTCAGATATGTGTGTCTGTGTGTGTGTGTGTGGGTGTATCTCGCTGTGTGTGTGTTGTCTTAATGGCGCTCTGTGCCTGGACAGGCATCAGTCACAAGAGCCCAGACATAGATGTTTATCCCAGCATGCTTCAAGCAGCAGTTTTTTGCCGATTGGATCTACAAATAGAGCGGTGAGTATTCCAGTTGGAATTGAAATGCTTTGTTTTGTCAATGTTAAACAGGTTAATCTGCTTACTAATACGGAATCATAACCAGGCATTTAGATTATTCATGGAAAAAAAAAGAAACAAATTATGAATTATAAATGAGTCAATTTTTCAACGATCGATATTCTTGAGTTAATTGGAAATATATTTGAAATATTTAAAAAACATAACATAACATTGAATCAAACGTAATTTGCCTGAATTCAGCTATGTTTTTTAGTCTTAACTAACAATTAAATAGATTATAAATATATCAATAGAGTGCTAAACAAATAAAAAGAATATTAAAATTTGTTGTATATAATAATTAAATTCAATAAATAATATACGAATACGAAGCATAAGTAAATTTGGATATACAAAATGAAATACAAATACATTACAAGAACATAAATACAAATTTGTGACTACACAATAGCTAATAAATTTCCCAGAATGTTTAACAATGCGACTACATTAAAGGGTCCATTTATATTTGCACTTGTAGCTGTTCGAATTGTTTGAGCGTTGCTTTGCCAACCAGCTATGACAATAATCATGTTATAATCTCGTGGAAGTAATCAATTCCCACTTGAACCGAACGCATGCTGATTACGACAATGAAATGAAATGTCAATTAGCCGAGCAGCGAATAGTAAATCCATTCGAAGTCATACAAATGCAAATGTATCGTTACTTTTGCACCTACCCATTCAATCTAAGCAAGGCGCGGAAAAGGGGTGGAAAAGGGGTGCAAAGGGGTTGGAAAGGGGTAGTAAGAACGGTACAAGTTAATTTCGTCAAATGTGCACAGCTAAAAGAGAGTAACTTGTGCGGCTTCTCAGTCAATCTGATGCGGCACAAAAGCTGCCAACTGAGCACAGAGACCAGAAAAACTGCACTGGAAAAAATAATCAATAAATCTGAAACTAAAAATGTGACCTACCAATTTAAATGACTTGAATACATTTATTTTTAACCGCTGTAAATACCTATTTCTTAAATACTTAATTCATATTTGAAGCGTCATTTGAGCCAACATCAACTTGATCTAAGCAACAAATATAATTATTTAAGGAATGCTTATGGATATTCTATATACATATCTTTTATTTCACGCTCAGTCTACGATTTAAAAGCTTTCAACTTAATTTGAGTAGTATTGTACATATTTTAAAATTTGATTACCTAGAATAACAAGGTTCTCTAATCCGGAACTTTTATTTATTTTCTGTTTTTGTTTAAGAACTGTATAGACTTTAGACTATAAATAGTTTATGAACGACTTCGCCGACAATTTTATTTATTTAATTTTTTTTTTTAATTCAAACGAAATTTGTATTATTATTATGATTTCTGTTTCAAGTGCCGTAAGAAAACTCTTTTAAATTACATCACAATTGTTTCTGAAGAATAACATAATATTTGCTAGGCATATTTTTGCTGTGTGTGTGTGTGTGTGTGTGTGTGTGTGTGTGTGTGTGTGTGTGTGTGTGTGTGTGGAAAACTGGCAACAGTTGTTGGCTGAGCTCTGCTTAGGGCCGTGAGCCTGGCCAGACTCAATTAATTTAAGGGATTTTCCGAAAACTAAAAGCCAACATTGCTGTGGTGCATTTTGTTGCTGCGACTGCTAACTGCTAGCTGCAAACTGCAAACTGGCTTTGGCATTTGGCATTTGGCGGTCTTCCTGCCCAGATTTTCGGCCCCAGCGCAAATTTAATTAAACTGCAACATTGCCAGCTACAAAACTACAGCTTCCAGCTTGCAGCTACAACTACAGCTACAACTACAACTACAACTACAACTACAACTACGACTACGACTACGACTACAACTATAGCCTGAAAGTTGGCATCTAAATATTATTTTACACGACGCTTTAACTGCAACTTTTGCATGCCTCATAATAATCATAATAATGCCGCGGGCAACAACTGTTTCATTAAAAGAAGAAATAAAGCAAGTAAAATAGCGAGAGAGAGGGAGAGAGAGAGAGAGAATGCAGAGAGCGAGAGCTGCATTCAGATCATATGATGTTTTTACTAAGAGGTGTGGGTAGGGTGTTTGGGGGGGGCTGGCTTCTTTGGTCGCAGCGTATGTTGTTTTATGCGTATGATATTTTGCCAGGCAAAAGTTATAAGGCAAAAGTGAAAGAAGAAGAAGCAGCAGCAGCAGCAGCAGCGAGCAACAAAAAGGATAATTTCTTTCTTTCTTTCGCCCGCCAACCCCTTTCATATTTTTATTTCCCTCATCTACATGTTGTTGTTGTTGTTGTTGTTGTTGCTGCTGTTGTTGTTGTTGTTGTGCGCAGCGCTTTTGGCGTGGGAAGTAAGGACTTGCTCTTTTAGTTAAATGTTTGAAAAGAAAAATTAAAACTTTTCACAACAGCATGCGCGAGTTGCTGCTGCTGCTGCTGCTGCTGTTGCTTCTTCATCTTCATAATATGCTGCCAGCAGCAGGATGGGGCAAGTGCAAGTGAAAGAAGTTAAGCGGCTAAAGCGGCCCAAAGATTACGTCGCAGCACACGCACACACACACACACACACACACACACCACACACACACACACACACACACACACCTGTACAGCAAAGACATGTTCCACATGCGGCTTAATCTTGACAAAAAGCAGCTCCTGGACTCCAGCTGTGGCATGCCACCACAAACAACAAGACAACAGTACAACAAAACCAAACAAGCGAAAATAAATAAATAAATCAGGAGGAGAAGAAAAAAAGTAACGTAAATTGTGTGCGCTTCAGGTGCGCCTAGATTAGGTGTTAAGTTCTGATAAATATTTACAGCCAAAGATTAAATATCTAAGTCGCACTAAAAATATAACAATTATGTTTGCTATTTACGCTTGCGTTTGAGTTATTTCAATTATAATTATATACAATTTATTGTTGACTAGTGACAGTCGACACGGCATATTAAATTTAAATTATAAAATAATTACAAAATAAATACATAAAGTTTAAGTTACGTATTGTAAACAGTTTATCCTAGACTTTCCGCTACTTAGATATAAGCTGAAGTTACTGTTCCTTTCCAGTTCCTCTTATCTATAGAAATAACAAGAATCTCGAGAAGCCATTTTCCAACTAAGATTAGCATTAGTAGAATTGTGCTATTTGTGCATTCAACCAAATGAAATAGTATCTTATTACTTTTGAGGCAAGTAAAAACAAGTGGGGAAGGATTATCTTCGGCGTGCCGAAGATTTTATACTCTTTTCGAACCTATAGGCAATTTCACTCTGCCAACTGCACGCGCAACATTTTTTTTTTTTTCTAAGAATATTTAATTTATTGCCAGTTGTATAGCAGCTATAAGATATAGTGATCCGATCCACCCGGCTCCAACCAATATGATGTCTCTTCGAATAATAAGTATCTGTGCAAAGTTGTATCGCGATAGGTTTAAAAACATGGGATATATGGCCAAAACCGACTTCGAGTTGTATGGCAGCTATAAGATATAGTTATCCGATCCAGCCGGCTCCAAACCAATGTGATGTCTCTTTGCATAATAAATATCAGTGCAAAGTTTCATCGCGATAGATTAAAAAAACATGGGATATATGGCCAAAACCGACTTCGAGTTGTATGGCAGCTGAAGATATAGTGGTCCGATCCGGCCGGCTCCGACCAATGTGCTGTCCCCTGGAATAATAAGTGTCTGTGCAAAGTTTTATCGCGATAGCTCAAAAACTGAGGGACTAGTTTGCATACATACAGACAGACAGACAGACAGACAGACAGACAGACAGACAGACAGACAGACAGACAGACAGACAGACAGACAGACAGACAGACAGACAGACGGACATGGCTAGATCAATTTGTTTTGTCATTCTAAGCATACTGGCAGTAACTTTTGGGGGTCTCCGACGCTTCCTTCTATGCGTTACAAACTTCAGGACAAACTTAATATACTATTTTCTTCGAAAAGAGTATAAACATTAACTTATACCCAACTTATTCATTAAATCATATTTTGTGTCTTTTTACAATGACAAAAGCCTTTTAGAAGCCCAACAAAGTACTCCATTTATCTTTGTATGTTTTTTTTTCATTCAAAGAAATGTTATCCTTTTTTCACAACAATAAATGCACTTAAACCATTTTTTGAGAATCCTTAAAAGTATGCTATACTTTACGAAAGTTTTGCTTGGAGCAGCCATGAAAATATTTTGGGTACAGATGAAAAGTTTTATCTACTTGTGTTATTTCATAAAACAATTAATAAATATTAATATAAATCTTTTTTTATCACTTACAAAATTCAGTTTTTTATAGATATTTCATAAAAGATCTATAAATTGCTTCTCTTGGTTTCTCTTTCTTTTAGCTTCCGCATATTTTTTCTTTGAATCATTCTACTACTATTTATTATATTTTCTTTACTTTCTATATCCTCACCCGCTGATGTCTTATTGGGTGTTTTTCTGGGTTTTATCTAATGCTTGCAACTTAAGTGGGACCAATGCGCATTTTAAACTGCACCAGATTATTTCATTCTCTAATAATCTTAAGCGCATAGTTTCGAATTAATTAATTAATTTCGAATAATTTAATTTTTAAATATTAGGTTTACTTTTGTTACTATTTGGACTTTAATTCGTTTCTGTGCCTGGCTGTACATAAATAATAAATCCAGTGATCCTCACACACTACCATTATCTGCCTTATCAAATTTAATTACCCATAGTTTTCTTTTAGCAGATTGCTTTTAGGTCAGCGCCGCTGCTTGATTCGATCAAAGTTTGGACTGTTTTGTGCTGCTTTTGGGTTGCCGAACAATTGTTGATCCATACAAATGATTTATTTATTCGCACACTTATCGTGCTCACATGCGACACTTGTGTTTAGGAGCCGCTTAAGGGATGCCTGCCCCTCCACTTCCCCTCCTCTGTTTGCCTTGCCACATGCGGTAAACAGTGGGTAGAGTGAGAGAGGAAGCGGCGCAAATGGGTGGACAACAAGAACAAAAAACTAGAAAAATTAGCAGAAAACGACAGAAAGAAAACAAAAAGAAAACAACGCGCAGAAGAAGGAAAGAACGAAAGAAGGTAAACTTGTAGCAACTTTTTTCCTTCTACATTTTTGCTCAGCTGCCTCCGCTTGCTGGGCTGAGTTTGGCTGCCGGCTGAGTTGACTGCCATGTCTTGTCCTTGTCTCGGCATGTGTACACACGCCATCCAGATCCGGAAGCGCCCGCTACAGTTGCTATCCCGCTATCCCGCTATCTCCCTATCCCTATCCCTCTTCCCTGCCCTCTCCTCCTGGTCCTGGTCCTGTTCCTTCTGCGGCGCATCCTTCGCCTCGTCCTGCTGTTGCAGCGCTCTCGTAACTTTTGCTAGTGCGGCGACATCTGCCAATGTTTTGAACATTGCAATACACACACACACACACACACACACATTTACAGCGTGCTCGACTGGCCGATACCCTGTAGAACTTAGCGTCTACTTAAATATACTTATTGCTCGCATGCCTTTGACACAAAGAGAAAGTATTTGATATCAATTTTCCATAAATATAAGTGCCATGAAGTCCTCATTTTTTGGGTCTGCAATATGAATTGCCTTTTGATTTCCTGTATAGATTGTTGTACAATTTTCAGCACATAAATATGTAATTAAAATATCAAATAAATTTACGTACATTTTTGCCGAAATATTTAAATACAAAATTATATCTTATCTGCAAATACTATATAAATTATATAGTACAATTTTGTAGCCGATGGCCAAAGTATCCATAATGCTATTCACTGAACAGCAAAGATCTGGATTCGAATCCCAGATTAGTGTATCCGAAGGTGATTTGTCCAATTAATGCTATTATTTTATAGCCAAATCCTATTCTATATAATAAGTAAAACAAGTAGGAAAGGATTATCTACGGCGTGAAGAAGATTTTATACTCTTTTCGAACCTTTAGACAATTTTTTTCATATGCTGTAATAAATCACTTTATCGCGTGGCATTTATTTTTTTTGTATCTAAGAATATTACATTTTTTCCAGTTGTATGGCAGCTACAAGATAAAGTGGTCCGATCCGGCCGGCTCAGATCAATGTGCTGACATTTGTGCAAAGTTTCATCGCGATAGCTTTGAAAACATGGGATATATGGCCAAAACCGACTTCGAGTTGTATGGTAGCTATAAGATATAGTCATCCGATCCGGCAGGGTCCAAACAATGTTATGTATATTTAAATAATAAGTACCTGTGCAAAGTTTCATTGCGATAGCTTTGAAAACATGGGATTTATGGCCAAAACCGACTTCCAGTTGTATGGCAGCTATAATATATAGTGGTCTGATCTGGCCGGTTCCGACTAATGTGCTGTCCCTTTGAATAATAAGTCTCTGTGCAAAGTTTTATCACGATAGCTCAAAAACTGAGGGACTAGTTTGCATACATACAGACAGACAGACAGACAGACATACAGACAGACAGACAGACAGACAGACAGACGGACATGGCGAGATCAATTTGTATTGTCATTCTAAGCATACTGGCAGTAACTTTTGGGGGTCTCCGACGCTTCCTTCTATTCGTTACAAACTTAAGCACAAACTTAATATACTATTTTCTTCGAAAAGAGTATAAATATACAAATATTTCTTATGCGCGAACTTACATTTCAAAGTTTCTATGTACATATATATCTACCTCTTGAAATGTCCACAATATAATCGATAACGTGGGGCTTAAAATATTTATATATTTATCGACTTTAAATGGAAACGATTCCAATAGGAAATTTACAAATGTGGATGGATGTGATGAAAATCATTTGCTCTTTCTCGAACTCAGTTTTCATATTACTTATTTCAAAGAAACGAGAAAAAGCTTAAAATTTCACAAACAAAATTTTTTAAATTTAATTTTATTTATTTATATTATGTCAATCAAAAACAATTGACACAGAAAAATATTTGAAATCATGTGTTACAATTAAAATTTAAAAATATATTGTAAGTACAAAAGTAATTTGAACAATATAATTTATGTTAATTTTAAATTAAAAGTAGGCATACTAAGACAGCTATCAAACTTTTATAATCACTAAACTTGAAATCGCTTTATAGACTCAGCTCGTCCTGCTGATCGAGAACACATATTCAATACTTGATGTTATCAGATGGTTTTTTTTTTTTTTTGTGTTAATATATTTATTAAGTGTAGAACCTGTACATCAACTGTACTTTTACAACACATTTTTGGTAAATTTTATTAAAGCCGAACATCATACATAGTATGATGATTTTAGATGAAGGAGAAGGTCCTAGTGGCGTCCAATTGTTTTGGCAAAACCTTGTCGCTTAAGTCGCCTTAAAGGACGGGCAGGGAGTAGACCTCTTGCGAGTAGGCTGCGGTGTCTTAGCAATCTTTCGCTGTATCTACTTGTATGTCTTCCTATTTGCTCTTCAACTGTTTCCAATTTGAGATCTCTATGTAGTGTGGAGCCGCGTACGTACCAGGGACAGTTTGTTATCTGACGTAGTACCCTATTCTGTAGTACTTGGTATGCTTTTGTAGTTTGATTTGGCAGCAATCCCCCAAATCTGCACTCCATACAGCCATATCGGTATAATACAGTGTACATATACTGCTCTTTTGCATCTCAGCGGCAAGGTGCTCCTTTTGTTGTTGAGCCACCGCAGCTGTAGCAGTCTGTGACGACATTTTTTTAATGTAGCTCGTCCTGCTGATCGAGAACACATATTCAATACTTGATGTTATCAGATGGTACAATATTATATATAATATATATCGCATTGTCTTTGCAGAGTCTATATCTGAGACATAGATACCTTTTGTGGCAAACATAGCACAATGCACGCCTTGTTACCCCATTCGGCAACAGGGTATTCAAAAAGAGTGAGGTGTGTGTGTGTGTGGTGGAGAATCTTGAGATACGGGGACATGCGAGCCAAGTGTCTTTAGCCGAGTGTGTCGCACACGCAAAAGGACAAACTCCTTGGCAAAATAATGAAAAAGTAACTGAAAGTCGTATTTGTATTTTGCTTCAGCATCAGCATCAGCGTCAGCGTCAGCTTCGTTCCTTGTCGTCCCGTCTCGTTTGTCTGCGCTGTCTGTACCTGTGCCACCCACAGCGCCCAATCGCCCCAACGCCCAACCCTCTGCCCCGCCTAACTCAAAGTCGAACTCTTCCATCATGTAAGGCGAGGCGAAAGTCGAAGGCAGCCTGTGGAAATTGGTGCGAGTAATTGGTTTGTTAGAACAAAACTTATAGCAAGGCAAATGGCATGCCCGAACTCTAGCCCCAGCCCCCAACCCCAACCCCACTCGACTGGACACGGGCAAAGTTTTGGGAGACTCACCTGAATGCTAAAGGGGAGCGGGAAGGGGATGGATGTATTGGTGTGCAACGGCAACAACCTAATAATAATCTGCATGTGCATGCCATGCCGAAAAACTTAAAAGCATGTCACAGAGTTTTCAGCTTACAGATTTCGATGCTGCACAACTTTGCTTTGCAACCACACACACACACACACACACACGCACACAAAGCGAAAGAGAGATAGAGATAAGGGCTAGATAGGAGTTGAAGCCATGCCGAAGGGAGAGAGATACACGTGTAGGATGTTAGTGACATGTAGGAGCTAGCTGCTGGCTGCTCCAGCTTTGGATTCCAACTTGCTGCAGCCCAGGCACAAAGGTTAAAAAGCAATTTTTCGAAATGTCAGCGCACAAAATTTCATTACAAATTTTTATTTGCCTTTTGCGTTTTTGCGCACTTTTTCCCCAATGTGCTGTGTGTGTGTGTGTGTGTGTGTGTGTAGTCAATGTTGTTGCTGCTGTGACCAGTGAACAACAGCTGCTGCTGCTGTTGTTGTTGTTGTTATTCGTATTGTTGTTATTATTATGCTGTGTCCAATTTCTATTTCCGTTTCGACTTTGCCCTTTGTCTTTGCTTTTGGCTTGCCAACAAAGTTTGCGTTGTGTTTGCTTCTTGTGTTGGACGCTGTCGTCAGTGCTGATAAACGTCAGTTAGCAAACAGTGCTGCCAAACGTTCAGATTGTTTTGCACTCCAATTGAAATTAGCACTCAAATGTGCCACAATTGATGTCAATGATAAATACTATGCCACAAAGATGATTGACTCAATAATATACTCTTACTATTAAATTGATTAATATTTATTCAGTTAGTTAGCTTATTTCATTTGTCAGCACTGCAGCAAATTAATATTACAATACAATTCGTATGTGTGCAGTAAATCAGTGATAACAGCTCAAAGTCATTTCCAACAAAAGAAAACAAAAAGGTTTCCTCTGATATGGAAATATGTTTTTACATTAAGCAAATGGAGTGTAAAATTTAATTTACAAATTGCTTATCGAACAATTTGATGCTAAAGAAAAGCTTAGATGCACAATTACCGATATTTCAATTCAAAGCAGATGCAGAAGCAGAACAAACGAAACAAAACAAGAAGTACTCTTTTAGAATATTTAGTCTGATTATGTTTTCTTTTTGATAATATTATTTTGAATTTTCATAAATTTAATTTCACAACTAAATTTTGGTATTTTATCGATTAATTAATGAATAAGTGACTACTAAAGACAATTAAATACATTAAATATATAAATAAATGGCACAAATAGGAATTTAAATCGGGAGCTTTAGCCGATATTTCAGTTCCTATAAATGCAACTAAATATTTATATTTGCTGTCACGTCACGTATTCCTATTACAACACTCTTTTACAACACTTACTGTCATTTTTCGATTCTTTTTTGCCTGCTATCTGCCGTAGTGCATATTTGGACGCAACAGTAACCTTCTAATGCCAATACTTTTGTAATCGTTTGCTCAATAATCACAATGCGACTCCTTTCGAAGGGAGGATGCTGTGGCAAATGAAATGCAAAATCTTCGTCTTCTGCGTGGGCGAGCTCATTGAAAAACATCTAATTTATTATTATTAATAACAATAATACGCATATGCATATGCAAAGTGCTTCCTTTGGAGCGCCAGGCTGCAGTCGAAATCAACGTTTAAAAAGGATTTGCCATGCTAAATATTTTCAAAAGCCTTAAGCTATTCAAAAATTACATCACTCGAGTAAATATGAGAGACTTGAGAGTCGACTCCAACGAGGACCCAAAGCGAGAGCGAGGACAAAGGACGAAGGACGAAGGAAGGCTTGGCCTGAAGATGCCAGCAAATGCTGCTGCCGGCCAAAAACTGGCCAGGACCGCATCAGGACCACGATTAATGGCAACGAAGAATGTAATGTAGCGAATATGCGAGTTGCCGTACTGATTTCAAATGGATGTACAAATCTCACCCTCTCTCTCGCTCTCTCTCTATCTGTGTGTGGGTGTGTGTGTGTGTGTGTGTGTGTGTGGGCGGCAAACAAAACAATGGCCCCAAGTTGTTATCCCGCCAGCAGAAACAACAAAAACGAAGCGAGGAGCGGTTCAATGGTCGACCGCTTGCTTGATTTAACCATGCATTGGGCCCAGCACCAGGACCAGGACCAGGACCAAGACCAAGACCAAAAACTGTAGCCGGAAGTGGCAGTGGCAGTGGAAGTGGAAACTGTGTGGAATTGGGGTAAAACTGCGGTCGCCCAGCGCCGAGGCCCAGAGTACGGTCCTCGACATCATCGAGAAATGAAAACAACTCAAGCGAAAATACAATCATATTTTTATTGCCGGCTGGTTGGCTGCATGTCGAGAGGGCACCCAGCAACAGAAAGAGAGAGAGAGAGAGAGAGAGAGAGAGAGAGAGAGAGTGTGTGTGGGAGAGAGGGAGTTGGACAAGGGGTGCAAGTTGGTTGGGTGGGGGTCGTCAACCAATTCTCGTTTGCTCGCTCGTTTAGTCGATTATTCTTGGAGGCGTTTTTCTTAATAGCAACAAGAACAAAACGACAAACGACAAACGACAAAATGGCAACAATAACAGTCAGTGGCGCCCGCCGACGACTGAAATGAATTAAAACTGAATCAAAACATCTGGACGCACGACCATGAGACAACATAAACAGCAGCCAAAGGAGCCCAACTTCTACTTCAACTGCACACTATTTATTTTGATGGTCGCTGAGCATCGACTGCAGAACAGAGTCCAGCGAACCAACACACACACACACACACACACACACACAACCATATCATACTTCAATAAACTTGGCACACTGTGCACAGTGTGACTTATCCGACTGTTGATTCAATGATTAATGTATACACTTCCAACTGACGGCTTATAGCTGTTATTTAGCAGCCAGCAGACAGCGTCTCTAGATATTAGTCAACAAAAACTAATTAGTGAATGCAGCCAGCTGCAGTTATGCGAAAAGAGCAGCAGCGGGCTATCAGCTAATTGGATTGCAGTTAGCAGCATTAATGCCTCAGATCATAGCAAATGATTACAAGACAGCGCTGCAATGTGAGTTCCAGGAAGTGGACCTTCTCTGACAGCTAAATTGAAAGGAGACAGCTTCTTACTAAAAGAGACAGCTTCAACACAATAGAAGTCTTAGCTATCGCTGCTTACAATTGGCAAACTAAAATAGTTGATAGCAAAAATGTAAGTCCCTCATTTCATTTTCTACATTCTAAAACAATTACAGAAATGATAACCGACTTCTTAATATTTTTTTTAATTTTACTGAACTGAAATGTTTTTAAATTCTTATGGAATGTAAGCGCTTGTAAAATAAACAC
Organism: Drosophila flavopinicola; assembly: GCA_035042425.1. Taxonomy (NCBI): domain Eukaryota; kingdom Metazoa; phylum Arthropoda; class Insecta; order Diptera; family Drosophilidae; genus Drosophila; species Drosophila flavopinicola. The sequence goes on along the minus strand of JAWNLL010000438.1, from coordinate 287,080 downwards.
ATAAGCAGAAAATATTAAGAATGCTGTTTTAATAATAAAGAAAACATTATAAATATAAGCACTTAAGCTCATTAAAAATTATGTTAACATCTAAATGTTTGTCTATTTAATAAAAAAAATATTTTAAAAAAAGTCACTTTAAAAAACTATAACAATTCAGAAATAAAAGCCATTCTCAAAGCAAGCCGTTATTATTTCCCAAAAACGTATATGTACTGTACACATAAAATTCTTTTAAATACGAAATAGTCCGAAATCAAGGCTTTTAAAATATATATTTATATTTTTTTACAGACATATTTATATTTTTATATTATAGAATTATTTAAAATTTAATTCAGGATTTATTTTCTTTTGTAACTAGTTTAGTTTTGGAAATTTCTTGCAGAGAGAACTAAAAGTTCTTTTGGATGAAAAAAGCGGCTGCCACATGTGGTACAAAGGTACCAAAATATAAAATATCTTACAATTAAGCTTATACATATGCTAAACAATCGAGCTGTGGTTATTTTTTTGAATTGAATTTCCCGAAATTATAGTAGTGAAAAAATCATGTCTTACTTTTTATGTAGATATTTTGAACTTAATCAACTAGAAATTGAGTGTCCAAGATAAAAATAACATCTCAAAAATAAAATTCATTCCGCAAAAAAAGAAGATATTTTGCTGCATTGTAAAAACGCAGTAACAAACAAGTTATTATGCTTTTAAGCTAATCAAATATTTAAATCCATTAATATATATATATTTTTTTCTATATAGCTAAGACAATTACCTTCATTTCACATCTCTCTCTCTCTCTCTCTGTCTCTGTCTCTGTCTCTCTCTTTTAAATCTAAGCACAAAGCGATGACTTTCGGAAATGTATGCATACAAAAATGAAAACTATCAACGCGGCTGGTCGCACTTCAGCAACATCAGCATCAGCATCAGCATCTGTTGCCTCTATGCCCAAACCCAGCAAGGAAAATATGAAACGAAAAAAGCATAAAGGATATGCAAGGCAGGCAATTTGCATTTGCACACCGCAAACGGTAAAGCAAAACTTGAAACACAGAGCAGACGACAAAGCAGACAACAACAAGTATAACAACAACTAGAACAACAACAAAATGATTCACAAATATGCTAAATTAGTAAAAGACAAGAAAAAACACAATACACACACACACGCGCACACACACTGTGTGTGTATTGCGGGTTGGGGTTGGGGCAGAGACACAAAGTACTTTCAAGAAGTTGCCAAAAGTAGAGAGCCCGGCAAAGACAAAAACCAGTGCCAAGAAAATAGTCCAAGGAGCACTGTAGAGATGTACAGAATCGCTCCGACTAGATTCGATTGAACTAGCTCGCTGAGAATCGTTCATTTGACTCGTTCACGACTCCAAAGTTTCGATAACAACAACAAATGCTGCATTTTCAAATTGTTAACAATAACAGTCAGAACGAATATATATTTTAATAAATGAACAACTTAACGACTATGAAACTCAAATGAACAACTGAGCTGATTCACCGAATTGAACGAGAGAGTTCAACTCCAGCACACAGGAATAAGCAGAGGCTGCAGCACCTGTGCAAAGGGGTGACAACCCTCAACCCTTAGCCCCCGCCCAGTTGGCAGGACGTCGGGCAGTTCGTCTTGGTCGTGTCAAGCTAGCAGCCAAATAAACAGGCAAGCTAGAAAGAGACAGCAAGAGAGAGAGCGAGAGAGAGAGAGGGGGAGAGGGGGAGACACTTGAAGCACTTGCTTGTTGTGTGCTGTTATTGAAAATAGTTATACAATTTATAGAGTGCCCACTGTGGGGCCATGGACAAAGGTCAGAGAATCAGATTCAAATTCAAAATCACACAGAGACAGATACACACAGAGAGAGAGAGAGAGAGAGCGAGAGAGAGAGAATGAGTGGCTGCATTTTGCATAACAAAGACAGCGCGTCCAGTCCTTCAAATTGTCAGTTGAAATGTCTGCTCAAGATGCTCCGTCAGGAGCAACAACAACAGCTTTGGATGGCGAACGTAAATCAAGTAAGCTGCTTTGTCGGCTTACAAACATTTGCTTACATTTCCACAACAACAAACAAATCACAGACAAATTTACTCAAAGGTGAACTTATCTACGCAACGATAACCGATGAATTTCTGAAATGTTCCCTGTTCTGTTCTGTTCTGTTCAGTTCAGTTCAGTTCTGTGTTCAATCGAATGACTGAGCATATAATATGCAGTTATGCTAATTCTAAATTGTAGTTCAACAAGCTGACTACTTACTGTGTACTCTCTCTCTCTCTCTCTGTCTCTCTGTCTCTCTCTTATTTCACATATTGCTGTCAAAGTTTAACAGCCACTTGAAAATTTTGCAAATTTGGTCTTTGAGCGATGAGCAATTGTCTTTGAAACAACAATTACTGATTAGCTGTTGAGTCCAAATTAATCAGGCAGTTTTTGTCAGTGTTTTGCTGACGCTAAAAAGCAGTGTTGGTAAGTCTTTTTTTTCTAATTACAAGTTAATTCCAATTTTAGAGATTTTGCATTTAATAGTTAAAAATTAAACTCAAAAGCGTTTTTAGGTCGTTACTATAGCTTAATGTGGTACAATTGATATTTATTCTCAACAAGACAAATCTATAAAAAATATTTTGAAATTGTTTTTTTTACGAATGAATTCATCACACTGGTTGATAACCTTTCGATTATAAGAATTATTATTTATTAAACTAATAAGCTAAAAATTTTAAGAAAAGCCTAAGTCGTCTCAACAAGCAACCAAAAATTATGTAAATTTTTGTATAGAAATATAGTTCATGCATAAGTTATATTCCAAAAATTACTTATATAACAATATAGCTTTTTGGCTTAATTTATTGCACAAGAAACAAAACTTATTTCCTAAAATTAATTTTATATGTTTTGAATTAACATATAAAAAAAATACTTTAAAAACCAAAAAATTCCTTAAGAAATTCTAACAAAAACAATAATAAATAAAATAATTTTTTATGGGCAGGCGCTGTTTCAGTTTCGATCGAAAATGGAGAACATAAATTGAATGAATTCGTAATGAAAACTACTGTCAGTTCGCATTACACAACTTTCCATCATTTTTCAGGACACACATGCCAAAAACAAAAAAAAATTAAGAAAATACAAAAAAAAAATGCGCGACGCCACAAGCGTGGCTAAAGAAACAAGGATACAAGGACTTAAGGACTGGGCTTGAGTTGGGTGCGATCTGGCATCAAGTAAATCCATTGGGGGATATTTTCGCATGCAGAGCATGCACTCCATATAAATATCTATATGTGTGTATGTGTGTGTGTGTGTGTGTGTGTGTGTGAGTCGTATGTTTGTAAGGATGTTCGGAATAGGTGTATTCTATTTTGCGATTGAGCTGTCCAAATGCGCCTCTTAATGTAATCTCTTACGGATTTGTTTTGACAAGCGCCATCCTCTCCGCCTTTCCCGGAGTGTTCTCGTATGTGTGTGTCTGTGTGGGTGTTCTTCCTTACCAATGCATACGCAATGTGAATGTGTGTGTGTGTGTGTTTTGTTATGTTTTATGGGGTTGCTTGGGCATACTTTTTGGTTGCTCTTCATGTTTCATCATAAATATTCGATTACCCAAGCGTATCTAATTTGTTACATTATTACATTTGTTAAAACTGTTTTTTATTCAAGTTAGCCAATGTGTACCGTACTCTTGGATGGGCTCGCTGCAACTTATGAGCATATTTAGACATGTTTGTCAAGCATTGATGTGATTTGAAGGATGCGTGCTCAAACTTATCAATAAGCTGGATTTTGTTTTAGACCAATTGCGTGTAGTATTTCCAAATGCTGGAAATTCCTATCTATTCGCACTTTGAATGCTGTTTTTCTAATCGCTTATCCTGTTTATTGATTTAGTATCTTAGTTAATTGTTTTTTTTTTTTTTTTATTGCTGCAAATAAGAAATATATAATACTCAATATAAATTATTTTGGTTTGAATTTTGAATATTTGAATAAATCGAAATTTTTGAATCCAGAAAAAAAAAAAAAAACAATTTCAGTATTTTGTTCTACATTACATATAAGAAATATGGTCGCTCAACCAATTTGTTTGATTATACTCTTTTCGAAGAAAATAATATATTCAGTTTGTGCTGAAGTTTGTAACATATAGAAGGAAGCGTCGGAGACCCCCAAAAGTTACTACCAGTATGCTTCGAATGACAAAACAAATTGATCTAGCCATGTCCGTCTGTCTGTCCGTCTGTCTGTATGAACACACGGATATTAGAGACTACAAGAGCTAGAGACTTCATATTTGGAATATTTTCATTTTATCGATAGCTCGTCCCGTTTAAATGTTATCGATAAATTTCGATTTTAGACTAGCGTTTTTGGGCCTTAACTTAAAAGTTATAAAAACTAGAGGACTCAAATTTGGGATGTATAATCTCGAATAGCATACACATGTAACAAATATTTCACTTTTTGGATACCACCCCCCAAACCTCCAGACAGACGGACAGACAGACAGACGGATATGGCTAGATCGACTCGGCTGTCGATACTGATCAATAATATATATACTTTATATGGTCGGAGATGCTTCATTATGCCAGTTACATACTTTTGCACAACTTCATTATACCCTTTTAACCCATTTTTAATGGGTTCAGTGTATAAAAATTACTCACCAATTTTAACATGTATATTATTAATCTTAAGTTGAAAGCTCCATCTAACCACAGCACTGGGCCTTGTGATGTTGAAATTTTTCTTTTATTAATATTATACACCATTTAGCATACACATGCTCGATATTTATTTCTCATAGATGAACGCTAAGCATAACGGAAAGCACGCACATTGTTTTATGTTTCTTCTAGTTAACACAAGCATTGGGCCCAGTTTTTTTGTATCTTTTTTTTTATTTAGCTAATAGCGGAGGTTAGTTGTTAGTTATTTACACGCATATAAGTCGTATTGTAGTTGTAATACAAAATATACATACCTATAAATAAATGCTAGTATACCGTGTATATACGACTCATAACATAAATTGTGTATTTTAATTATAATTAAACGCTGTATGAACTTAATCCCCTGATCCCATCCCAGCATTTTATGGTGCTGCTAATGAACGGAATGGGGTAAATGAAAAACATGTAAGAGTGCTCTAGTCGGGAGTGCCCGACTAGGAGATACCCTGAACCCAGTCCATACATTCATTCACACTAATCTATCAGTGTATATACATACAAACTAACAAATGGTGCAGCACAAGCAGTGCAAGCGGTTTAAGCAGTTACCTTGCTTTTTCACTGAGCCCCACTCAATGGAAAGTAAAATCTTAAATAACTTCAGTGCTTATTTTTGCGATCTTTCTGAAGTTTTTAGCACATAACAGTGGCAATAATATGTGTGACCAAACCCAAATTGCAAGGTCATACCTATAAAAATGCGTTTTTTGAACTTTTGGGGGGAGTGGGGGTGGTACCCAAAAAGAGAAATATTTGTTACATGTGTATGCTATTCGAGATTCTACATGCCAAATTTGGGGTCTCTATCTCTTATATCTTTGAAGTTATGTAATTTCGATAACTTTTGAATGCGACGAGTTATCAATAAAATTAAATAAACTTGATCTGTCCCGGGATTAGGATAACTTATATTTCAAATATGATATCTCTAGCTCTTAAAGTCTCCGATATCCGCGTGTTCATACAGACAGACGGACAGACAGACAGACAGACGGATATGGCTAAATCGACTCGGCTATTGATACTGATCAAGAATATATATACTTTATATGGTCGGAGATGCTTCCTTATGCCTGTTTTAATGGGTACAGGGTATAATAACTCATCGAATTCAAAAAGTTTGTAACCATAAGAGAAGTAAATCAACATTGAGATTTAACTTTCCATTGTATGGGGCTCTAGCGAAAAGCAAGCTAACTGCTTAAGCCGCCAGTGCACTACTTGCCGTATGTGTGTGCTTGTATGTATGCACACTATTAGGCAAGTATTAATGGAAGTCAGAACTGGGTTCAGGGTATCTCCTAGTCGGGCACTCCCGACTAGAGCACTCTTACTTATTTAATTTAGGACTATTCAAGCTTCTGTATTCCAGGGTCTTCAAAAGCAGATAATTTAATGGTTTTAGATTCAAAGCTTCAAATGCGTCACGAAAATAACGATTCTAATTTGTGAAAGATCTGTTAGTTCTTACAATAATAAAATGAAGCAACAATTGTTTTTGCGAATCACACTTTATTTAAAAACGTCTACGATAAAGGTATGACAATTAATTAGGAAGCGCTTACCGTTTTATTTTACAAGAGCCCAAAAAACATGTTTACTTTTAATATAGTAACCCACGAGCATGTTTGCTATATCATAGACACGACCCAGGGGCGAAAAATGTATTGGATCAAAGCTAGGGGAAGGCAAAATGCATAATTTTTTTTCTTTGAAAACATTAAAGTTGATTTAAATAACAAAAAAATGAAGGTTTCTGAGGAGGGCAGTTTCTTCCTCCTGCCCCACTGTGGGTACGCCCATACATGGGCACATATACAATTGTGTACAAATATACACATTTATATTAACACTTGCAGTTTGTCAACAATCTGTTATGTCGACATAGATATATATATATATGTATGTGCATATATTAGTCACAGTTCCAGCTAAAGCGCTGACTAATACACTTTGAACAAGCATTTGCGGTGCTAACGGTAGATATGTGTTTGATTATCTCATCTGGAATATTGTTGCGGGTGCAATTGACGACTCTGCAAGAAAAGAGAGCACACTAAACTAATGGCTCAATAGTGAGTGAGAGAGGGAGAGAGCGCTGGCCCGTGTGCTTGCCGTAGATAAGCCACAACTACAACAACAGCAAGCAATGTACATAGTTTGTTTTGATAGTGAGCTCGTTGTCAACGCCAGCGTCAGAGTCTAACGTTTGCCGCCGCTGCAAAGTGTAAATTATACCCAGAACCCATTAAAAATGGGTAAAAAGGGTATTATGGTTTTGTGCAAAGGGTTGTAACAGGCATAAGCATAAGCATTTGCGACCATATGAAGTATATATATTCTTGATCAGTATCAACAGCCGAGTCGATTTAGCCATGTCCGTCTGTCTGTCTGTCCGTCTGTCCGTCTGTCCGTCTGTTCGTCTGTCCGTCCGTCTGTATGAACACGCGGATATCAGAGAGTATAAGAGCTAGAGACTTCATATTTGGAACATAAGTTCTCCTAGTCCCGGGACAGATACAAGTTTGTTTTATTTTATCGATAACTCGTTCCGTTCAAAAGGTGGGTACGACCTTGCAATTTGGTTAGAGTCACACATTTTGTTGCCAATTGTATGCCCAACAAATTTCAATAAGATCGGACAATAAACACAGAAGTTGCTTAAGACGCAACTTTCCATTGTGTTGGGCTCAGTGAAGAAGCAAGCTAACTGCCTATACTGCTTGCACTGCTTGCAGCATGTGTGTGCTTGCATGTATGAACAGTGATAGGTTAGTATGAACATAGTTATGAACTGGGTATCTCCTAGTCGAGCACTCCCGACTAGATCACACTTACTTGTTAGATACTTAACCTGTTCTGCCATTGACCATTTTATATAAGAGATCTTGACTTTTATTCCATCGATCTAAAAAGCAATTACAAATTGTTTGAAATTTTCCATATACCTTACGTAGCTTCAAATTAAATTATATATCTAACATCAATCAAAAACAATTGATTTTTTTAATGTTAATCATGCTCTATGCATTTTACAGGGCATCTCTTAGTCCAGCACTCCGAATAAGAGCATTCCTACTAGTTTTATTATACTCTTTTCGAAGAAAATAGTACATTAACTTTTAGCACAAAAGTTTGTAATACATAGAAGGAGGCGTCGGAGACTCCCAAAAATTATGTATGCTTAGAATGACAAAACAAATTGATCTACCCATGTCCGTCTGTCTGTCTGTATGTATGGTATCTACTCCTCAGTTTTGAGCTTTCGCGATGAAACTTTGCACAGAGACAAATTATTCAAATAAACAATACATTTATGGGAACCAGCCGGATCGGACCACTATATCTTATAGCATGGCCATATATCCCATGTTTTGAAAGCTATCGCGAAGAAACTTTGAGCATATACCAATTTTTCAAAGAGACAGCACATTGGTCGGAGCCGGATGAATCGTACCACTTTATCTTATAGCTGCCATACAACTGGAAATGAATTTAATATTTCAAATGAAACATTTATATTCATATGATCCAATTCTTAGAACATCAAAAATAAATGCCAAATACAAAATTTCAGTGGTGCAATTGGCAGAGTGAAAATTGCCTAAGGGTTCGAAAAGAGTATAAAATCTTCGGCACGTCGAAGACAATAATTTGCCACTTGATTTATTTTTACTTTCTGCAGCTCGAGCTCGTCACATTAGTTGACTAGCGGCCGTTCCAGCGACAACAATCGAGCAGCAGAAGCAAACCAGCACCCAATATGGCAAACAGCAGCGTTAGTTACTTTGCCATCCCATTGAAATTTAGTAATCTAAAAAATGGTTGTTTTTTTCTTCATACAGCTCGCAAAGAGACCGCAGCACATTTTGCAGTTGAGCGCTGCGCAGCGACGCGACTTTGTGGACTCGTTTGATCGCGTTTACAGCGACATTGATGGCGTTATATACAATATGGAGTACAATGTGCCGCGTGCGTCCGAGGCTTACGAGGCGCTGGAGCGTGCCGGCAAGCAGCTCACCTTTGTCACAAACAATAGCGTTCGCACCGTGGACGCGACAGTGAAGCGCTTTGCCAAATCGGGCATGCTAGTGACGCCGGAGCAGATCTGGCATCCGGCTCAGACGCTGATCCACTATCTGCGCAGCATCAAATTCGAGGGCCTCATCTACATCATGGCGACGCCGCAGTTCAAGGCGGTGCTTCGAGAGGCGGGCTACCAGCTGCTCGATGGGGTAAGTCTGATTTGCGAGACACGCATCTTGTCATCTGCTTAAGCTGCTGTGCCGTTTAGCCGAATGAGTTCATCGCTGACACCTACGAGGATCTGGCACGCAACATTTTCGACAAGCAGCCAGTGCGCGCTGTTGTCATCGACGTGGACTTCAATCTCACCTCGCCGAAAATACTACGCGCCCATCTATACTTGCGGCATCCCGATTGCTTGCTGCTCGCCGGCGCCACGGACCGTAAGTTGCCCGTGGGCAAGGACATCACCATCATTGGACCGGGCCCCTTCACCTCCATCCTGATCGAGGCCAGTGGCAAGGAGGCGACCACAGTGGGCAAGCCGGGTCGCGTGCTAGGCGACATGCTGTGCCAGCAGCACAATGTTAGCGTGCCCAGTCGTGTGCTCATGATCGGCGATATGCTGGCCCAGGATGTTCGCTTTGGTCGCACATGCGGCTTCCAGACGCTGCTCGTCCTCTCCGGCGGCTGTACGCTCGACCAGCTTCAGGCGGAGACCTGTGCCGACCAATTGCCCGACTACTATGCGGACAGCGTGGCCGATTTAATCCAACTGCTCGATGATGTTGCGCACAAAGCACATTTCTAACGGCCACTATACACATACATACATACATATAACCATATGGGATTGGGAACGCACAACTATTTATATATATTTTTAACGGTTCAAGTGTGGTACTTTTAATACAAATATATGCATATTTATCAGTAGATTATCTTTAGCTTAGCTCGCATAACCTATTGCATTTCTTTTTGTTATTCTCTCTATGTTTAATATTAGTAGCCCGTCTTAAAAATACCAAATCCAATAAATGTTACATGCAGTTTATCTATTTCTGCCTACATATTCCTTTGCTAATTTCATTATTTGAATTTCATGATTTTTATAGAGCATTGTCAATCGTGGCTTCGAAACTTGTAACCCAAAATTAATGAATATAACGATTCTAATTCTAATTTGTGCATTTCTTTCTTCGTTGCAAGCATGCTTCGTTACCCAACAGATGCTAATCTAGAGTCTATATACTAAATTGGATACGTCTGTCTATCAACTTTATGATATATAAGACTCAATTCAAATAAAATGCAATTAATTTATGTAAAGTCACCGTATTATAATATTTGAAGAAAATAATTGCCATTTACACATAGGTGTTTATCGATTTCGTAATCCGAAGCCTTCGCCTTCAAGAAAATCAGCTATTTACTTTGCCACCTGAACGCACAGATCCCCCAGACAGTCGCCAATGTAGTCGGGTAAATGGGCGTGGTCCGATGGCAGGCTGGTGACATCCGCATAGCTGCTGCCGCCGGTCAGGACAAGCATCGTCTGATAGCCGCTGGCACGTGCAAATCCAATATCGCTGGCAAGGCTGTCGCCCACGAAGAGCACGCGGCCAGCGGGTACATTGGCATGGCGCTGCCGCAGGAGCTGACGCAGTGCCTCGCCGGGCTTGCCCAGCACCGTGGGCTGACGTCCCGTGGCACGAGCGAGCACGTCAATGAAGGCGCCCGGCCCTGACAAGATCAGTCGTTTAAAACACATGCCGCATTAAGAGTCAAGCCCAAGTCCTACCAATGATGTCGCCATGGCCGACGGGTATCGTCGCGTCGGCAGCTCCAGCCAGGAACAAACAGTTGGGATTCTTCAGCTGGACGTGGGCGCGCATTATCTTCGCTGCCGTCAGATTAAAGTCTACATCGATGACGACGGCCTGCACCGATTCCGCACCGAAGATGGCATCGCGCAGTTCTCCCTGGTTCCCAATCACAAGTCCCTCGCGCTGATCAATTTTAAAAAGCATTAGAGCTCCGGACTATTGTAATATGCATGGTGTCAACTACATGGTGTCAACTACTGGATTGTCTACGTGTCGTCAATTGAGAGTCGACAATGTTTATTTCATTTTATATTGTATCATGAGGATTACATAACATTTTTATACCCTGAATCCATTAGAAATGGCTAAAAAGGGTATTTTGAAGACTTAAAGAAGCAGCTCAGACCATATCAAGCTCATCAGTATCAAGAGCCAAGTCGATCTAGCCGTGTCCGTTTGTCTGTATGAACATGCGGATTTTAGAGACTACAAAAGCTAGAGACTTCATATTTTTAACTCGTAGTCCCTGGTCAGATCAAGCTTATTTCATCATTTATCGATAGCTCGCCTCGTGCAAAAGTTATCGATAAATTTTGATTGTGGGGCCATAACTTAAAGGTCTAAGAACTAGAGGCACCAAATTTGGTAAGTATAATCTCGAAAAGCATACACAAAAAATGCATTTTTCAAGATATGACCTTGGAATTTGGTTTGATAATTTTATGCCCAAACAATGCCAATAAGATCGGACAATAAGCACAGAAGTAGTTTAAGACTTAGCTTTCCACAGTGTGGGGCTCAGTGAAGAAGCAAGCTAACTACTTAAACTGCTTTCTTAAAGAAGCAAGCTAACTGCTTGCAGTATGTGTGCGTTTGTATGTAAGTTAAAATGATTGTAAGGACTGGGTTTAAGCTGTCTCCTAGTCGTGCACACCCGACTAGAGAACTTTTACTTGTTTTTCTCTGCTTGTCGTAGACTCATTCTAAAAACTTTTATCTATTCATTTTTTATTTATTACAAATTTGAATCTGAGTACATAATGCGATAGTATCAACTGCTTTTCAGTTTGTGCACGTTTCTGTGATAAAAGTCTTAAAAAAAAAACAGACCAAGTTCTCTAGCTCAAACTTCCAACAAAAATTTGGAACAATTATTCTATAAGTCTATAAGTATAATTTGTACCTGCATGTTTTGAATAGTGTGTACACAAAACGACTTAGAGTATAGTTTAAAATTTTAAAGATTTGGTGAATTTAACCAATATACTTTGGAAGGCAAAAGAGTAGTTCAGGAAGTATAATAAATATGCATAACTTATGTGTGTTCTCTAACTCGAGGTCTCTGTAACTCGAGCATATTTGCTGCAGATTTAGGTTAGAGATAGGGAAGTTACACTTTATATAGATGTTTGCCTAAAAGCTATTTATAAACACCTGATTTTGACAATAACGACATACACGACGCTAGTAACGACATTGACGACACGATTTCACAGTGGAAAACACTGATTAGTGGAAAACAGAGACTCACCTCCTGCGTTAGACGAAAGCCAGCATCACGGAGCAGCTGCCTAAAGGGTGCCGTGGCCAGGCAGTATATCAGCCCCTCGAAGCCAATGGACTTGAGATGGTCGCAGATGGTCTGCGCCGGATGCACAATCTGCTGCTGCTTTCATGCGAATTGATGTAACTGGAATCTATTCTTGCTACCTGTTCTCACCTTCTCGATTTGCAATTGCGCCTGCTTGGTAAACTTTTCCAGATGCTCCTCCACGGAACTGATGCTGTTGTTGGTCACAAACGTCAGCTGCTTGCCACGACGCTGCAGCTCCGCAATGGCCTGTACTGATCCGGGTATAAAGTCACGCAACGTGTACCACACGACACCTGCCGAAGGGTGCAATACTTCCACATCTGAGTTCTAATTTCCCTTACTCGAGACTTGTTGGCAATAATACCTTGCAGTTGGATATTAAATTAAAACGACTGGGAAAGGATTATCTTCGGCGTGCCGAAGATTTTATACTCTTTTCCAACCATTAGGCAATTTTCACTCTGCCAACTGAACCACTGAAATTTCGTATACTGTCAATATGCTCTTTAACGCGTGGCATTTTTTTTTCATATGAATTAAAATGTTTTTTTATGAATATTAAATTCATTTCCAGTTGTATGGCAACTATAAGATATAGTCATCGGATCCGACCAGCTCCAACCAATTTTCTATCTCTTTAAATAATAAGTATCTGTGCAAAGTTTCATCGCGATTGCTTTAACAACAATGAATTTATAGCCAAAACTGACTTCGAGCTGTATGGCAGCTATAAGATATAGTGGTCCGATCCGGGTGGTTCCGACCAATGTGCTGTTCATTTGAATAATATGACTCTGTGCAAAGTTTCATCGCGAAAGCTCAAAAACTGAGGGATTAGATACCATACATACAGACAGACAGACGGACATGGGTAGTTCAATTTGTTTTGTCATATAATATGCTATTTTCTTCGAAAAGGGTATAATGATATTTCCAAAATATATTTTCATTTTATCAAAAGATTTTTACTTCCAATTAAAGCGTTTTTCACAAAATTGAAACTCTGTAGGATATAATAGCACCAACAAATTAAGTTAGAACTTCTGATTTCTAAAAAAAACATTCTACAACATAGGATTACTATTTCACGTACATCAATCGAAAAGTTAGTCTTTAAAGATTATATTTTCATCGGACTGCCATATCATCATATCAGCTGACACATCAACATTGGGTCTCAGATTAAATTTAGTGAGTAGCAGCTATGATGTGTGACTAAGACAAAATACATATTATCTCATGCACTGATATATACTGTTTACAAGGGTATTTAATCTTCGGCATTCCTCAAAATAGCTACTGTTTCTTACTAAAAACTCTGTTGCAAAAGGTTTTTTAGCTGCAATTCAATAAACAACAATGTTCAAGATTCTTTAATTTTTATACTCTGATACCGAAGGTACTCATAGTATATTGGTTTTGTCGAATGTCCGTCAGGCCGTCCGTCTGTCCGTCTGTCCGTCTGTCTGTCTGGATGAACGCGCGTATTTCCGAAACGATATTAGATAGACTCTTGAAATCTTTTGCGTTATGATTATAGCTATCTGCTTCAGATCAAGTTTATTCCAAATTTATGCCACGCCCACTGGGAGGCTGGCAAATCGATAACATGTCGATACACCTCAAATCACAAATCGATTAAACGTGAATAACTCCCACAATTTTGAAGCTAGAGTAATCAAATTTGGTAGGTATATTGCTGGTGACCTCCCGAAAAAATTGGATCCTAGGTTAATCGGCCACGCCCATTATTACGCCCACCAGCCCCCCTCCAAAATTAATTTGAAATGCTTATATCTCCCGCAGTTTTAGAGCTAAAGTCACCATATTTGGAATATATATTACTGGTGACGTCCTCTACAGATTACAGAAACAAAATTTCGACCACGCCCACTCCCGCCCCCGTAATCGCGAAAATCGATATACATGAATGCACAATTCGATAACACGTGTATATTTCCCGCAATTTTGAAGCTGGAGTCCCCAAATTTGGAATTTAGACTAGGGCTGACCAGCCCAAAAGATTGCGTCCTGGATTTTCCGGCCACGCCCACTAGAACGCCCCCCAGCCACCCCGCCCCCACGAAACACGGAAGCCTATATCTCGCACAGTTTAAGAGACTAGGGCCACCAAAACTGGAGGATAGACTTATTGTCAGCCCCCTAAAGATCGGCAAAAAATTTTGGGGCCACGCCCCCTTCCGCCCCAAAAATCGCGAAAATTTATATCTTCCACAGTTTTAGAGCTAGAGTCACCAAAATTGGAGGATAGACTTATTGTCAGCAACCCTAAAGATCGGCAAAAAATTTTGGGGCCCCGCCCCCCTCCCCGCCCCCAAAAATCGCGAAAATTTATATCTTCCACAGTTTCAGAGCTAGAGTCATTAAACTTGGAAGATAGAATTCTGGTCAGCCCCTCTAAATATCGGTAAAAAAAATTTGGGGCCACGCCCCCTCCCGCCCCCAAAAATCGCGAAAATGTATATCTTCCACAGTTTTAGAGCTAGAGTCAAGAAATTTGTAAAATAGACTTTTTGTCACTCCCTCTAAAGATCGGCCAAATTTTTTGGGGCCACGCCCCTTCCCGCCCCCAAAAATCGCGAAAGCTTATATCTTCCACAGTTTTAGAGCTAGAGTCACCAAAATTGGTAGATAGACTTCTGGTCACCCCCTCTTAAGATCGACCATGCCCCTCCCGTTCCCAAAAACTTGGAATGCCGATTTCGGGTCACCCAAACACCAGCAAAAATTTTCTGTTCACTTGCTTTCAGCTGTTCTTAAAATGGTATCAGAGTATTACGCAGTCGGCTCCGCCAGACTGCAACGTTCTCACTTGTTCTTAATTGGTATCTGCTCAACTCATAGTAATTCCAAATGTTTTGAAACTGCGTTACAAATTGGACTTATTAAAAATCCACGAATAAGTTTTAAGAGTAAGCTCATATTGCATTTTTTACTAAGTGTAAGCTTATGTATTTTGCAGTCTCTTGTCGAATGTGAAAAGCGGAAATATCGTGGACTATTAAGCATATATGTATGTGTGTATGTAAGTATATAGAACAAACCATCACAATCACAGAAAACCACATCAAATGAATCGAAAAACTTTTCACGTTCCGCTGCGCTCAGTTGCTTGATGACTTTGCACGTCTGATTTCAATGCAAATGAAACAAATAGAAAATTGATAGCAGAGGATTAGCTGTTTAGTAATGACCCACTCCATAGCAATATGGCCTAGCCGGACCCAGAGT
Source organism: Drosophila flavopinicola (assembly GCA_035042425.1). Taxonomy (NCBI): domain Eukaryota; kingdom Metazoa; phylum Arthropoda; class Insecta; order Diptera; family Drosophilidae; genus Drosophila; species Drosophila flavopinicola. The sequence continues at coordinate 271,633 of JAWNLL010000438.1, read as the reverse complement.
CAAAGCGGCTTGCCACAAGCGGCTCAGCATCTTGTCTACTTACGGAACTGGAGCTCATTTTATCTTTTATTTGTTGTTCATCAGTAAGCGATGGAATCAATGCAAATGTGGTTCAAAGTTGAAAAATCAGTGTATTTCTCTATTGTTGTTTTTTTTGTAATGATCAGTGCGTTTCGCAGCAGCTGATGCCTATGCAAATGCCATTGAAGCGTAACGACAACAGATTCGAAACTAAGCTTCTGAGTGTCACTATGATGCTCGACTGGCCAAAGAAAATTAACTCGAACGGCGGACAGTTTTCTTGATATGCCTCAATTGCTTGCATCCACATCGCAGCGGGTGTTGGCTGCCAATTGGTTTGGCTGTTGTCTCATATTCTGTTCCAATTGATTTGTCACCATCAGCATTCAATACACTCAGATATACAGCTACTACATATGGTAGACTTCCGATTCTGCATTTACGAAAGATCATTGATGAACATATCGACGTATATACGCTGAACTACGTACAGGCACAAATTAGCTCAATAATTCAATTCAATAATGCTACAGCAAGCTCACGACCTAATAAATATAGTAATGTTATTGCCTCAAGCGTAATTTTTTCAGTCTTCAGATTTATACCAGTATAATTCAAACTTCCACTTCGATACTCTATTATGCTATTTTCGATGGAAATACTATATGCAGTTTGTGCTGAAGGAAGCGTCGGAGACCCCCAAAAGTTACTGTCAGTATGCTTAGAATGACAATACAAATTGATCTAGCCATGTCCGTCTGTCTGTCTGTATGTATGCAAACTAGTCCCTCAGTTTTTGAGCTATCGCGATACAACTTTGCACAGACACTTATTATTCCAGGGCACAGCACATTGGTCGGAGCCGGCCGGATCGGATCACTATATCTTATAGCTGCAATACAACTCGAAGTCGGTTTTGGCCATATATCCCATGTTTTTAAAGCTATCGCGATACAACTTTGCACATATACTTATTATTCAAAGAGACATCACATTGGTTGGAGCCGACCAGATCGGATCACTATATCTTATAGCTGCTATACAACTGTCAATGAATTAAATATTCTTAGAACAAAAAAAAAAAAAGTTACGCGACAAAACGATTTTGTACAGCTTATGAAATTTCACTGGTGCAGTTGGCAGAGTGAAAATTGCCTATAGGTTCGAAAGTATAAAATCTTCGGCACGCCGAAGATAATCCTTCCGCACTTGTTTTTAACCAGAAATTCAACTAACAAAACTATTTTCAATATAATGCATTTTTATGAGCTTTGATTTGTTGCAAATTGTAAATCAAATAGTAAACTAATTTTGATGGATTTTCGGGAAACATCATTGATTGTATAATGATCAGAACATATATCCTAAGGGCCCCTAGGGCTACATGTGAGTAGGTAATAGGCTGGGGGTATTTAATTCAGTACGTCGCATTCACTTGGCACTCACGTCCTTTTACACACACACACACAAACCCTCTCGCTCGCTCTCTAGCCAACTGTTTTGTGGAGCCAACTATGATATGTAAATATTGGGGAAGCGCCAAGTGGATTTTTCCCATAGGAAAATAACTGAACGCTACGCCATACGGAGGCGCTGATGCGAATGCGAATGTGCATGAGGTTGAGGTTGAGAGGTAAGGCAAAAGGGGGGGGCAGTAAAAGAGGGGCTGCGGTTGCAGTTGCAGCTGGGAAGCTTTGCTGACTCTGAGCAAACTCCACTTTGGCACGGGCAATGCGATTTACATATTACTAGGAGAGTCTGCTTTGAATAAACTCGCTTGCACTCGGCTTTATCTTTAGCCCCCTCTCTTACTCCAACTCTCTATCTATCTCTCTCTATATATATATATGTGTATGTGTGTATGTGTGAGTATGTGCAGTTTTTAAATTTGCAAACATGAGCATGTAAATTTGCAATGAATAAATTAACCAAGCAACTGAATCTGTCCCGCGCCAGTCTTCTTATGCTCTCTTACTGTCTCATCTCTTTGCTGTCTGGATGTCTGGAAGTCTGAATGTCTGGATGTGTGATGTGTGTGTGTGTGTGCGGCGTTACTCAACACTTTCGCTATTTATTTAAAATAAATTGGCAGCAGCACCTCCCAGTTTCTTGAGTTAGGTTCTTCGCCTTAAAGTCAGGCGCTCAGTTTTAATCACTTTTCATTATGCGCGCATTGCCTGCTGTCCTTGGACAGAACAAGAAGAACAAGCAGAGCAAGAAGAAGAAATCAGTCAGCCGCAGGCTCCCTGCTCCTGTCTGCCCATCTGTCCCCCGTCTGTCTGCCATCGCATTCTTATTGTGGCGAAAAACAATCACGTGGCGCTAGATAGACAGGCCTGCCAGGCTGAAAACAACTCTTTTTTTGCAACATCAACAATAAAAAGAATATGGGAGGCCACAGATCCAAATGCGGGGCGGGGACTGGTATCAAAAAGCGTCAACGGCAGCAGCAGCAGCAGCAGCAAGGATGGCGACAACGACGACAGGACGACTTTACAGAGCGGAGAATGCTGGATAAACTTATAGCCAGCCGCAGCGACGAACAGGACGACAACAACAGCAGCAGGAGCAGCAGTAGCAGCAGCAGCAGCAGCAGCAGCAGCAGGACAAAAACAAGACAAAACAAAAAGTGGGAAAGAAGCTGGCAAAAACAACACAAGGGCAACAAAAAGGAGAGAAGCAGGCAAAAAGAAACGAACACAACGAGCCGAGAAAACTCAATTAAACTTTTGTAATTACAGCTAAAACGGAAGAAGATATTTATCCAGTATAATTGCATTGAAGGCAAATGAAATAAAAGAATAAAACAACAAGAAAAAAACAGAATGGGCACGAGATGCGACGCCACGCCAAAAACCAAAGCCCAGCCAAAGAAAATAAATAAATAAAGGATGCAGGAGCAGACAGCAATAAGCAGCAGCAGCAGAAACAGCAGACAAAAACACGGTGTCCAGGTAACCGCCGCCAGGTAACCGGGCAAGTCCGGTATCCAGTGCTCCGGTCAAGCGGCGCCACAAGTGCCACTTGACACATCGGCAGCAAGGAGTATCATCCTCCCTCCCCTTCCCGCTCTGTTGGTTCCTGGCTAAATTGTTAGCCAAAGCAATGTTTCAAATCAGATGCAACAGATCGTTGTAGCAGATGCGAAAACTCTTGTTGCAACGAAACGAAACGAATCGCAACGCAACGAAAGGAAACGAAACGAGCAGCGATAATTTATCTTGCTTATCGCACACAAACGCAAGAAGCGCAGCGAGAAGCGGCCACAAATCTATCTCTCTCTCTCTCTCTCTCTCTCTCTGTCTGCTTGGAGTACAGGCATTGTTACTTTTCGTTTTGCCTATGCCACGCCTCTAAGTTCCCAGCAATGTTGTTGCTACAAACTTATGTTTCCCATTGTTCCAAGCCTCAAGTTGTGCACAAAGAACAAACAAATTTGCCGCTTTGCTTTGATTGATTAAACTTCTTTTTTTCATATTTATTTTCTTGGCGAATTGAGAACGTTCTATTCCATCGTTCCAGCGTTATTTAAATGTAATTTTGATGTAATTTTGAGAAGCTTTGTTGGATTGCGACTGCATAAGAGGAATATCATCTTTCTAATTTAAAAACGTTCCATTTCATCGTTCCAACTATTTGATTCACCTATTACCAATAATAATCGAAATAAAGTGTTTCATTCAACTGTGCCATCATTGTAAGTATATTTCAGATGTCAGCGAAGTTCGATTCTTATTTCATATTAGTCAGATAGGTCTCGATTGTCTGCAAATCGACTGGCTTGAAGCCATCCTTTTCGCAAATGCCAAGCTGCATGTGCTTGGCCGGCAGCTCCGTGTCCAATGTCAGGGCCTGAATGGCCACGCAAATGGCGACATCCACTTTCATGGATGGATAGCAGTACTGATTTAAGAAGCGCATACGCTCGTCAGCTCTCTTGCCGATGGCTTTGACCATAACTTCGCAGTAGCTGGCGGCGGCATCGATTGCAAAGAGACGCGCATATTTGCGGTCCCAGCCGCCAAGGAGCAGCTGGACGCCAAAGGGTCGCGCATCGCTGGTCTGGGTGAACTCCTGCATTGTGGAGGCCAGCTCACAGGCCAAACGATCCACGTACATCCGCTCTCCGGCGTAAATATTGTGTAAAATGGTCGTCTTTCTGGCCACCTTGGACAGTATGCGAAAGTCAGGCTGCAGGCCGGCGAAAGTTAGGGCCATGTTATCGCCAATGGGCTCCATTGTCTTGACGCTGCTGCCGATGGCCAAAACCGATTCGATTTTCTTCTCAATTGCGAGGACGACGCCATCGGTGCGTGCAACAGCTGGTGCCCCACGTGCCCCACAATTGTTGGCATACGTCTCTTGCTGCAGCTCCTCGTCTGACGAGCACGAGTCCGCATCCACATCCATATCTTCCATATTACGAACGTTTATTTCAAATATAAGCGTAAAGAAATTTTAAAAATGTTTACGATTTTAGTTATTTGTAAATATTGAATACTGTTTCTTCGGAGCAACTACTGATTATTTACTCTATAAAGTGTGACAGGCTCCGTCATCGCCTACTTGGCTTCAATTTACATTTGGTTATTCTTCGAACTTTTCATACTTGATATATGTGTGAAGTGGTGCCATATAAACATTTACGTACGTTTCTTTTTTTAAATGTAATGAAGTTTGAATCCATTTTTTTTATTATTTATTTATTATTATAAACTTTTCGACGAAAATAGTGTGTAATGCATAGAAGAAGTCGCCAGAGACCCCAGAAGTTACTGTCAGTATGCTTAGAATGACAAAGAAAATTGATCTGGCCATGTCCGTCCGTCTGTCTGTCTGTATGTATGCAAACTAGTCCCTCAGTTTTCAATCTATCGTGATGAAACTTTGCACCGAGACTTGTTATTCAAAGGGACAGCACATTGGTCGAAGCCGGCCGGATTGGACCACTATTACTTATAGCTGTCATACAACTGGATGTCAGTCTTGGCCATATATCCCATGCTTTCAAAGCAATCGCCTTTAATTTTTTTGTACACTTGAACAACAATGCTTCAAATTCCAAAACGATTAATTAATTCTTGCATATTCTAAAAAAAAGTCTCAAATGTAAAAACCAAAATGCTTAAATCAAGTATAAAATATGAATAACATATAACCAGCTTTATTTAATTTAATTTTTAATTTATTTAGTAATTTAATTTAAACTTACATACATATTATGACTATAGATATATAGATATATTTCTGTATTATTCTTAATATTTTTGTCTCGAATAATTACTTTTAATATAAAATGTTTTAAGCTGTTTTAAGCACTTGAATTTAACAGAATACTGCATATTGACAAAGTCGTTGTATCAATTTCAAAATCAAAAGATGAAAAGGACCTTTGTCATAACCCTGTGCCTATTATAGCACAAACACAAAATTAAATTTAATTTAATTGAACACAATTGTAAGTATATGTGCATGCTACACATATTATTTAACATACATACCAAACATAAGCATCATAAGTCAATTACTTGAGTTATGATCCTTGAACCGGCCCAAAGTCTCCTTTAATTGCTGCTGATTATGTCGTAAGTAAATTTCATATACAACTGCTAAGTTGCACTTGATTAGTCCAGCATCTCTGTCTCATTGTCTGTTTGGCCCTTTGTGAACTAATAGTTGCTATGTAACAAGTGGATTTAAAGTGCTGTTCAAGTGTTCTGTGACCTTTTGTGCCAATCGTCGAGCTATTATTCGTTATTCAGCTCGAATCTCTGTCGTTTTCTGTTTGTCTGTTGATGAAGACATTAATTTGATGCAAATCGCGTCAACCGACACACAATCGAAGTGCTAATTGCGCTTCTTTCAATGCACAAATACCCATCCACACCACCCTACCCCCCTCCGCCCCCAGCACGGCTCGCTGTGTGTACACCCAGTGGCATAGGCAGCATTTTGTAAAGGGGGGCCTTAAAATCAAAGTGTCTTCTTTAAATAAAGATAATCAGGTGTGCTGACGTTTGTGAATTCACTTCAATTTTGTGAATTCGGATTCAATTCACTTGCAAGTGCGGATTGATAAGTAATTGGCGAAATTATGATAAAAAGCAAACTCTTTTTATATCAGACTATTTTTTATGTTTTTTTTTTATTTATTTTCATTAATTTAATGACAACTCAACAACAGTCTACAGAAAAAATTTTGGAGATTGAATAAATTATACAAAAATAGTTTGCTGTAATTATTTTCTGAAATATGTGTTCATTTATCATCTTAGTGCTACAAAACATAAAAAACAGTGTGCAATGAGTAATATTTCGACTTTAAATGTATTCTATCACTTTTTTCATTTAATTGGACATTGATTTAAAGTTATATGTTATTAGATGTGATTTAAAATATTAATCTTCTTTTTTTATTTCATCATTATTTTGGTTAATTTGTTAATATATTTCAATCCGAATTTGTGCGTTTCTGCTACTTCCAAAGTAGAATCCCTCTGCCTACGCCCATGTGTCCACCTGTCTAACTGTCCACCCACAATGCTCGCTAACAAACCGTCAGCCAATCACCACCCCCGAAAAATGGCAGCAACAGTAGCTTCATTATCGCCAGCAGCAGCAGCAGCAGCACATCATCATCATCATCATTAGGCAGGTGAGGGCGACACAGACAGGAACAGGAACTGGTGTACAGGTAAATGCAGCTGGAATAGGAGTAGCCAAGAGGAGGAGCGGGCCTGGTGGCTACTGCAGCACTGGTTCAGTTCATTATGTATGCGCGACACAGACAATGGGCCACTGATGGACGTGCTGCAATTGCAGCAGCAGCAGCAGCAACAGCAGCAGCAGCAGCAACAGCAGCAGCAGCAGCAGCAACAGCAGCAGCAGCAGCAACAAGCGGCAGCTGCTTGGACGGCATCAACAGTCGTCCCTGTGGCCACCGCAAACATAGACGTTGGCACTCCATTCCCACTCCAGCCCCACCTTTGTAGCCCCCACATTAAAAAGGGCCCCAACTCTGGAAAAACTGGCAACCCTTTTTGCCGAATCTGAGCTGCGACTTCCACTCGCTTGCTTGCCCCTCAATGAATAAAATGTTTTGTAAATCTGAAACGTTTGTCTGTGGCAAGCACGTGTGTGTGTGTGTGTGTGTGCATGTGTGTGTGTGTGTATGCATGTGTGTGTATGCCAACACCTTGCCACTGCTAGCTGATGTGCAATGGAGTCAAATTGCGAAGCTTGCGGCGCCAGTTTATCTATTTGGCCGCCTGACCAGCTTGTTAAGTTTTTGCACACACCTGTACAAGCAACACCCTCTCCCCACTCCCCCCCCCCATCCACCTAGCTTGTGACCCCCTCTTACCACAAATGGTAGACGGCCTGCTGTGTGTCTATTTGTGAAAATGAAAGCCCACTGCTGCTCGAAGCAACTGGAGCCAGTGCATCCAACATCCGACATCCAGCATGCAGCTGCCTCCACAGCATGATGAAGATGCTGGACAGTTGGCTCAGCTTTCAGAGTGGCCATCGTCTCCATTGGCCAAAGTTATCGGCTTGGCTTGTAATTTAATGTGGCCATGTGGCCATGTGGCCATAAACGCCCATTTGTGTGCACTCATTTATCGGGGGCTACAGTGGCTACCGGGCCAACTGCAGATTGGATTTGCAAAACGCAATTTTCGCTTACATAACATTAATTTAATGCAATTTTACAATGTTGCTTTTAGGCTGGTCCCTGAATCACTAAATACGCCCAAAAGGTATTTTATTAAGTTCTTACAACTAAGCAGAAATGCTTTAATTGCATATTTGTGCCTAGTTCCTAGTGTGAAAGCTTACAATTTGTGACTACTTCAGCTAATCACTGATCAGATATACTCAAAACAATATTAATCAAATTATTACAAATTACCAACAGTGATAAAGCTTTCTTCTGCTTCATCTATTTTTCAAAGATGCTTTTAAAGCTTATAGCCTGATCTCGCATCAGGTAAGGATTCTTAGACTTGCCGATGGTAAGACAACCATAACATTTACTTATTGTCTATTATACAGATCGTATATAATGGAAAAAATAAATAGGAAAAGCAGACATTACTAAAAAAAGTGCTTAATTTTTTTTATCGCTTAAGCAAATTTAAAGCTTACAAGCTGTGATTAGAAATTTCTGAACTGATTTACTCACTCGTAAATTGAAAGCTTTTTCATGTGTCACATCACGTATCACGTGTGACAGCTTAATGCTCTGCTGGTGTGTACTGATGCTTAATCAAAAGCAAAACAAGTGAGTTTTATCTATGTTAAAACACATAAAAGCTCAACCGATCAGTCTTTTAAGCTCTACCCTCACAATTACGGCTGAAACTTTTGCCTGCACATTTTGTAGGTGTCGAAAATGGCCACAACATTTGGTCCACCCTAAATGTGCCCCCATCATTTATACTATGCAGTACTTTATGCATTCTTATATTATAGATTTAAGTGCATACGCATTAAGAGCGTTAGGACAGCATTATGAAAGCGCTGCTCTATTAATATATACATACACATGCATATAGATATATATGTATATGTTTTATTATAAGCTTTTTGTGCACTGCGAAAACAAAACAAAATGGCGGCCCAAAGTGCCAAGTTTAATGCGTATTCGAACTTAACGGCCTCGGCGAATGTTTTCATAAACGACCAGCCGCGATTTATGTGCAGCAAAATCCAAGGGCTGAAACTGAGACACGGTGTGTGTGGGTGTGGAGGGGGAAAGGGGGAGAGAGCAGGGGAAAGGGGGGTCCTGCGTCCTGCTTGTGGCAACTCATTAAGTTCATGTACTGTCTCTGCTGGCCATCAAAGTCGATTACCTAGAAAATGCCCAAAATGCCACAATGGCAATCGATTAAGTTGCATAGGGCAAGACCCGAACGATGATGAGAGTCCTGACCGAAGGACACACACTCAGAAAAAACTTTGTAAAGTCAAGAGCACTCGGTATCAATAGAAGTTTCAGTCAGTTTTGCTTTACTTCTACCATTTTAATGTTTGTACCCAATTAAATAACTCTTTTCTCTCGTTTTCAACACCAAAGTATAACGAAATTGTTCCAATTGTTTTAAGACAATCTTTAATTCAAGAAATTTGTCTCTAACTAACTAACATACGTATACTTAATATTTGTATGTATTTCTAATTCTACTACTATTCAAATAACGCAAATCGAAGAGCCAAATAATATGGCAAGAATGTGAATCATTCTTGTGTTATCTCAGTGCAGTGCTAGCATGTGCAGTCGCAGTAGCCGAATACATACCGTACGGACTGTACGAACTTTAGGGTCTCATCGGTTCATTGTCAAATTACATTAGCACAGCGGGCGTTTGGGGCCAGCAGCAGCGTCTGTGTTTTGACAGCTGCTTTTGGCTATTGACATTCGCTTCTTGGCAGCTAGCTTCACACACACACGCGCGCACACACGCACACTCGCACACACATGTGTGTGTGTGTAAACAGACAATGCAGCGTTATGGTCAGCGCTATGACAGCTTCGGAGCAGTACTTAGAGCATGTTCCTTTTACTGACCCTGCCTACAGCATGTGTGTGTGTGTGTGTGCGTGTGTGTGTGTGTGTGTGTTTGTGTGTGCTCATAAACGGCATGTTTAGGAGCCAATGAGCTGCGTTTTTATGGCACCCACACACACACACACACACACGCACAAGCACACACAGCAGTGTGTGTCAAAGTTAATTTTGGGCACAGTCTTTATGAAGTGCCACACATTTTGCGTATGGGGCAGCTGCTGAGTGCTGCTTGTGGCACAATGACAATGTTGCCACACACCACCGACAACATTAACTGCTATCTCAGATGCCTCACTAATTGCAGCACTATGCGGCAACTTTAGGTTTCCATAAGAAACTATGCAAGCATTAAAACTAGAATTTGAATTATCGTTGGTATGTTATCGATTGTTTTTGCTGCAACACTTGGTATTAAAATTATGTGCTTTGAGCGTTTATTTTTCTCAATTGCAATTTCCTTCATTTACTGACTCTAAATTACAAGAAATAAGCAAATCTCCGCCATTTTGTTTTGCTTGATTTTGTTATTTTACAGCACTGTTTTTTTTTACCAAATGCTTAAAGTACATATATAAGTGTTGTGAAATTTCTTGCTGTTTACATGATGGAATATTTTTATTACTCGCAAGTACTGCAAAGTGCTTATCGAATAGCCCGAAGAAATGTCCCGAGAATTGTGCACTGCTAAGAAAGTATATCGATAACATAAAAAATCAAACTATAAAAGTGCATTGGCTTTAGTTCATTTTTAAATAAATATATCTCAAATTATGTGTGGACTCAAAAAGGAAAATGTAATTGAAATGATTTCTTGTCTGCATTCAAATGTCCCTGCATAGGTATTTAGCCATAAAAACTTGTGTAAAACCAAACTGATTTATGGGGCAGGCAAAAGGAAACCCTATGTATTGAGTTTTTCTTCGTAATTAAACAAGTTGCAACATTTTGTGCAATTTAAACATAATCCACACAAAGCTGCAGCATATTTTCTATTCACAACGTGGACGAGGACGTGGACGAGGATGAGGATGAGGTCGAGGGCAGTCCTGCAAGCGTCCTTAAGAGCCACTCTGAATGCCTTTCGGCTTGCAACAATAAGAAAATTGAGCGCTGCAGCCATTTAATGGCCACTGGCAAAAAAGCAGAAGAAGAAGCCACAAAATGTCACAAAGGCCAGAATTTGCACAATGCCCTATTACAGTTATGCCAATTGCTATACCTGTGCTGTCCTGTCGTCCTGGCGTCCTGTGCACAATGCTGCTGCCTTTGTGCTTTTGCGCCATCATCATCCTGATCATCATCGATGCCGTTGCGCGTTCCAATAATAAAAATCATTTTTATTGCTCAATATATTCTAATTACGGTAATTCCCTGCACATAAACGTAACAAACTTGACTAATTTCCCAGCCACAAGGACAAGCAAACTATCGAGCAGCCACTCGATTCACACTGGACACCTGACCCCTGACCCCTGACCCCTGCCCTCCTCGTTCGCAGTGTTAATTCATGAACTGCGCTGCCTCTTGATAAAGTGTAATTATTCTATGAATATCGAAAAAGTGTGTAGCACCTTTTGGTCCGGTTAGAGGCGGGCAGTTCAGGACACTGCATCCTTCGAGGAACCCCGCCGTAGACGGCGACAAATGGCAACCCGTAAGGCACGAACTCGACTAACGGTCTATGTGATTTTATGGTAATTTGACTGTAATGAAAACTAATAGCAATTGATTGTACGACGTGTTTTGCCCCCCGCACACACAACTAATTCTACGAGCCCTTTCAGTGCTTTTATGCCTGCTCTCTGTCTTAGTCCTGTCGTCTCACGCACTCACACACTTACGAAGCTCTTGACCCTTGGACGCCACAAGCCATACGTGTGCGAGTGCGAATACATTCGCATATGTCTGCGATGTCTTCGTAAACATCCCAGCCTAACACCCGATAACACGTATACGCATACGCATACGTATATTGTATCAAAACTTATTTACATTATAGCAGCTCTGCGCTTGTTAATTAAACAAAACTGCGTGCCTGGCGTGATGCGTAAATAAATATAAGATATCAACGGCAAGCTGCTGCCATTTGAGCTGTTTGGGAAAAAGTGACGTTTCCAAAAATACTCATAAATATTTCTTTGAATTTAACAATAATCTAGCTTATATAAGTATTATGTAATTATTATGTATAGAAAGTAAATAAAGTACCCGGCTATAAACACAAACCATTTGGGTGTACATTTATAGCCAGAACTGTCATCATTTCAAATTAAACGGCATATAATACTCATAAAGTTTACAATTAACTATAATATGTATTTAAGTCAAGGCCATATGACTATAAAAGAAAACAATTTTGGAAGATTTCGTACTTTGCATCATCTAAAAATACATAAAAGTGCTTTACAAATGGCTTAGAGGTTTTCCATACTATGTTGAAGTTGTGCTTAGAAAACTGTATACAACCCAATATAAAAACTAATATCTACGGTATTTTATTGATCCACAATGGAAAGATATCAAAAGTCAATAGATCAGCTTAATTCTTCAGCCAAATATATATTCTCAGATTAAGCTTGCTTATTCTTGAAAGAACCACCTTTAATCATGCTTGTTTTCTTTTAAATTTAAGGCGAAAACATCTCAATAGGATCGAAAACCATATTTTATTCAGTATATATTTTTTTAATTTTCTAAAATAATTCTTAAGCAAGTTTACAAGCTTACAACATTTAGTTTGTTTGTTTATAAATAAAAACACATTCATGATTTGAGATTGTAGAAACGGAGATAAGTGTGAAATTCTTAGTTCAACATGTTCCACTCTAAAAAGGGAACTAATGAGAACAATATGAGCAATCTTACACTCCACTCATGAAAAATGGCTAAAAGAGCTGCTATTAATTGGTGCAAATGTGTGTAACAGGTCTAGAAAAGCATTTTCCAAAGAGTATATACATATTTCAGATCAGTATTAACAGCAAATATAACAAAATGACAAGTTAATATTAAATTGATCTGTTCATTTTTTTATATTTCTACTTTATAGAATTGTGAATGCCTTCTTTTGAATTGTACAATAACTGATTACAGCTTTTGTTAGTGGCCAGATAAAAGCGACTCATACAGAGGACAAAAGTGTCCTGGAAAGGCAGCTAGTTGCATCATCCCAACTGTGCTGTATGACAAGAGTGCATTTATTAGTTAGATGTGTGCCAAAATAGCTTCACCCAATCCCATCCCATCTCATCCCAGCTCCAACTCCAACTCGAATCCGAGTCCGAATCCATTGCGAGCTGCATGCAACCCTCGCAGCCAACAGCTGGCCGCACACAATTCGGTTCCCAGCAAGGACTTCAAGTGATGCCCACATGCAATCGCACACACACACAAATATAGAAACTTACTTATAAGCACAACGCACGCGACTATCTGTTATGTGTGTGTGTGTGTGTGTGTGTGTGTGTGCTTGGAAGGGCAAAGATACAAATGTATCTTAAAGATTGAGTCAGAGAACAGAAACTCTTTAACTCTGACTAGATGCAAATTGGCAAGAGAACAGAAAAAAACACAACATGAAAACAACTACTATGAAAAGGAAAACGTGAAACATTTTTGCTTGATTAACTTTCCAGATGAATATCAATAAACAATGCGTCGTACAATCTGTAACAAAAGATATGCATAAGTGCGGCAATATGTTTTGTACCCTCACCGAGGGTACACTTCCTTTGCTGCAGCATTTGCAGCCCAAAATAAAAAAATAGATACATATATATTATTTATACCTATTCAGATATTCAGAGAAGTCTCGATACACACTAGTTTTCATATTTGCTTAATATACTATTTACTGTGGTTTCCGTGGAATAATTATTTAAAAATAAAAAATATAATTCAGGGTAAAGATTATTAATAAAAGTTAAAACTAAAGTGAATGTTATATCCTTAGAACTTGTTCAATAATCGCAAACTTAAATTTAATTTAATATTTTCACAAATACCCAACCAAATATCCTGAATTTCATTCAACACGATATCTAATTGCTTACTATAATTAATATACTATTTTTATGATTTCTCAAGGCAATATTCGCTAGAAATTTAAATAGTGACTTTTGAAAACTGAAGGCTAGTTAACGGTAATTATCGATTACTATATGGCAAGGGTATTTAATTGGCAGCTTCCAGCCGATAACAGTTTTCGGCTGTCATTATTGTCTCGCATCATCGATTGACTGCATTCAAATCGCTTTTGCCCGAGCAAATGATGTCGATGAATCAGTGTGGCCAATTCGGCAACCCTAACCCCAACCTAACCTAAAAACAATAGAAAATGCTAGAAAGCCTTTAACGTCAAACCGAAGGAGCTGTCACAGCAAGCATTTTGCTCTGAAAAATAAAGAAAATCTTCAAGTTTTTCAGCGATATTTCTAATCATCAGTCTACGTTTGGCAGCGTAGTTTCAGCAAATAGAATCAAGCAAAGGAATCACAGATAACTGGTAAGAACAATATACATTATTAGTGGTGTCTGTGTGAGTGTGTGTGACGAATAATGCCTTTCAGTATTAGAAACGAAAACGCAATGGTTATCAACATGGCGCCGCAGACTCCGATGGATATCTACATCAAGGAGCTGGTGAAGTGTGTGGGAGCACCAATAATGGTGCAGCCCATGACGTTGTGGTTCAATGAATTGGAAATCCTCTATGAGGAGGCTGGTGTTACTGACTCCTATACCAAGTGCCTGCACTTGACGGGCCTCTTGGAGCAGGAGCTCGTCCATTCAGATCAGATGCTGCTCGACATGAAGCTGGAGGAGCAGGGTTTGCCAGCTGGCTTTACCACCTGCTACGAGCAATACAAGCAGTGTATGCTGGATATATGGAATTAAGAGCGAGAGCGAGAGCAAGAGAGAGAGAGAGAGACAGAGAGAGGAGAGGGAGAGAAAAACACACACACACAAAACAAACAAACAAAGCCAAACGCAACTTGCAAGACTGATACACATTTACAGAAAAACGTTTTTAATACCTCAATTGTTTTGAATAAATTCATTTAAAAACGGTTTTGAGTTCATTGTATCTGCTGACATAGTTTTTTACGGCAGAGCTCAGCTACCAAGAATCGAACTCATTCACAGGAAACGCTTATTGAATATAAAAATATTATGTATATAATTAAAAACAAGTAAGAGTGCTCTAGTCGGGACTGCCCGACTAGGAGATACCCTGAACGCAGTTCTGACATCCATTCATACTTGCCCAATAGTGTGCATACATACAAACACACACATACTGCAAGCAGTGCCTGCGGTTTAAGCAGTTATCTTGCTTTTTCACTGAGCCCCACACAATGGAAAGTAAAATCTTAAATAACTTCTGTGTTTATTGTCCGATCTTTTTATAATTTGTAGGACATAACATTGGCTATAAAATGTGTGACCAAACCAAATTGCAAGGTCGTACCTTCAAAAATGCGTTTTTTGAATTTTTGGGGGGATTGGGGGTGGTATCCAAAAAGTGAAATATTTGTTACATGTGTATGCTATTCGAGATTATACATGCCAAATTAGGAGCCTCTAGCTCTTATACCTTGTAAGTTATAGCCCAAAAACGCTAGTCTGAAATCGAAATTTATCGATAACTTTTGAATGGGTCGAGTTATCGATAAAATGAAATAAACTTGATCTGTCCCGGCACTACGAGAACTTATATTCCAAATATGAAGTCTCTAGCTCTTGTAGTCTCTGATATCCGCGTGTTCATACAGACAGACGGACGGACGGACGGACGGACGGACGGACGGACGGACGGACGGACGGACAGACAGACAGACGGACATGGCTAAATCGACTTGGCTGTTGATACTGATCAAGAATATATATACTTTATATGGTCGGAGATGCTTCCTTATGCCTGTTACATACTTTTGCACAAAACCATAATACCCTTTTTACCCATTTTTAATGGGTTCAGGGTATAAAAAAAGGATTATTTAAACAAGATTATTGTGATATCACTGAAAATAGAGTCTGCTAAAATGTAGCTGTAGAAGGGTTTATCTAAAACTATATATTCTATGAATAAATGCAAATTTGTGTGATTTCATTGCTTATAACTACTGCCAGAGATAGAATAGTTATTAAATGGCTATAAGTATTATGCTTAATATATAAAAAGAAAAAAAAAGACAGAAATATAGCTCAACTCATGAAAAAGAGATTGTTTTGATTTCATTGTTGTTTACCACATAATACAACTTTAAACATATATGAGCATATATTTAAGATTAAAACCATTATATAACAGATTTTTGAAATTTCATGCCAGATGCATATATATATATATATATATATATATATATATTATAATATCTTAATATATTAATTAATTCATTTTATTGCATCTGATAAGCATATATAGAAAAGGTGCTTAAAAGTCTATAATATTTTGAATAAATGCATATGAACATCGATTATTTAAGCGACATTGATCATTGTTCATTATAGTTTTTATTCGTTATAATAACTATATGAAGAAGACGCTTTGCGTTGCACATTGTCTAACATATTTATATCCAACAGTTTTCCAGCTAATTGCCCAGCTACCAAGACAGATAGGTTTCTCAGACCATCTATATTCTCATGAGCAGTGAATCTTTAAATATTCTCCTTAGTAAAAAGCATGACTGATTATTAGTTTTTCAAATCATATATTCTGAATAAATGCATATGAACAGAGATTAATTAAAATATATTATCAATTCATCGAAGTCATCTCCATCCATAGAGTCAGTGTCATCATCTGCGGCATCTTCCATTGCCTCATCGGCATCTTCTGTCTCCTCATCATCGTCATTATCCTCCTGCTGCTCGCCAACATCATTATCATTGCCGTCTTCGTCGTCGTCGTCGTCGTCGTCGTCGTCGTCGTCATCGGTGTCATCGGTGTCATCGGTGTCATCGGTGTCATCGGTGTCATCGTCGTCGTCATCGTCATCATCATCATCATCATAATCGAACTCCTCAATTGTCACAGTCGTACACTGCAGTGGATCCAGTGGCGGCATGGGTACACAGGGCGCAATTGCATAACGGAGCGTATAATTAACGGCATTGGTGTCGTACTGCTTGCGATTGGTGCGGTAGAGGTCAGCCATGGCCTCGTCACAGGGATCGTCGATGTTGGGTTGGCGCATCAGGGCGCACACAGCATGCAGTATGGTGGCCACCGTGAGCAGCGGTGTCCACTTGGTGCTCAGCAGATCCCAGCAGATGTAGCCATCGTAGTCGATATTGCAATGGTAGATCTTCGTGGTGAAGTGCACGCGTGGCGGTATAAACGGATAGCTCGCTGTGAACTTCAGGCGCAGCATGAATATGCCCAGATAGTAGGGCGTGTCCTTCGCCCCCGATATAGAGGCCTCCCACGACATCAGATTGCCGCTAATCGGATAGGCGCAGCAGTTGCTCGGCTGGAGGCGATAGAGGTCGCTCAGTTCCTTCCTCAAGCGTCGCTCGGCCATTTTATGCATATATCGGATGCCAAAAAAACAAACAAACAAAAAAGAACCAACAAAAAAAAAGCAAGGAAGTCTACGTCTATCTGCCTGTGATCCAATTTATGGACTAACTGCCACCCGTTTGCCAGTTGTTGTCAAATGCACTCCGATTTCACTATTGTTGCCACTCGATTGCTGGCCGAATTCAATATGTGCGTACCCTGCTCTACTTCTTTCTACAAACACAATCGCCTGAGGAGGCTTTGGCAATGTTTGACTTGATTTGACTAGCATGACTCTA
The DNA here is from genome assembly GCA_035042425.1 of Drosophila flavopinicola. Classification (NCBI taxonomy): domain Eukaryota; kingdom Metazoa; phylum Arthropoda; class Insecta; order Diptera; family Drosophilidae; genus Drosophila; species Drosophila flavopinicola. The sequence goes on along the minus strand of JAWNLL010000438.1, from coordinate 254,235 downwards.
GCAGCGTCATGCTTAACGCGAATAATCGAATAATCTATCGCATAATCAGTGGCGGATTCGAAAGGGCTTACAGCAATGACCTCAGCACATAATATCGGATATTTAACTATTACCATTATTTACTACAAATATATCAATTTACATGCATCTCCTTTTCTGATTCTCAAATTTGTGCCTGCACTCTGAAAATAATTTTTATAAATAAATCAGATATATTTATCCATTCTTCGTGGCAGCATAAAACTCCTCAGACAAAGGGAAAAAGCTAAGATCAAATCGTTTAGAAACCTGCTGGAATCTTCTCTCTTAGCTCTAATATATATATATATATATATATATATATACACAGGAATATATATATACCTATACCTATGAAAATTCCAGTATCAGCATTTTTCTAAATTCACATGTTCTCATACATACATATAACTGTATGAAATATTTACTAAGGGTTTGCCCATATCTAAAACCAAGTCTGTCTATATTTATATGTTTACTCTACATATACAGTGAAAACTCTGTTAGCCGGAGAATCGCCTGCCAATTAGACGTGGCCTGACTAACATTTTGTCATATAAATTTAAGATTGATGAAAAGTTATGCAAGTGAGATAAACCTAACTAATAAAAGAAAGTTTGTATATGTAATCAGATTTTAAACGTACTAAGAGAGGTGTTTTTCCCAATTCATTTGGAATATGTTGCTTGGGCCCGCCCAAGAAATTTATATCCACCTACTCGAGTTGATCGTTAAGAGAGTTTTTTTTTGGAAATCAAAACATTTAAAATTTCGAAAATCCATATCGGTCGAAAATTACAATAAAAAATTATTTTCAGAATGTAATTAATTTTCTTTAGAAATCGAAAAGATTTATGTTTTTCTTAATAAGAGCAAGCAATATGAAAAAAAGCAACAAAAGACATGGAAAGGTATGAAAAATATCATAAGTACTTGATTTTAAACAAGAAAAATAAACAGTATCAGAAATTGGAGCTTGAACCAAAAAACCGATTATAAAAATCTATATATCTAGTCTTACAGTCTAGTCTTAACAGTTATTACTTACTGTTATAGATCGATAACTATTACAGTTGGAGCACTTTAATCGATAGCAAGTTATCAATACTTATGTGCTGCGATCACAGTTAACGCTCACTGTCATAGATCGATTCAGCCAGTCGCCAGCACTTGCAACAGTTGCAACAGTTGCATTTGCAGGTGCATATTGTACATAAGAAGAAGGCAGCTGAGATGGGCAACCGTTTGGGTCACCAGGGCTGCAAGCGTCTAACGAACGAGGACAAGGAGGCGAGCAGGCCGATTTGCCATCCGCCGGCATTCAATCGATCGCAGCCGGCGGAGTGGTTCGCCGAGATCGAGGAGCACTTCGAGGAGTTTCACATCAGCAGCGATGCGGCCAAGTGCGAGCTGCTCTTCGACGAGCTGGACTGGGACATACTGCAGCTGATCGATAACCTTGAGCTGTGCACCACCTCACACGCATCCGGCTCGGAGCAGCGCTACGAGAACATCAAGGGCATCATATTACACAGTCTCTTTGCGAACGGACTGTAAATCCGCCTCCTCCTCCTCCTTCCCCCGGATGGAAACCCGAACAGCTGCTCTTAAATTGCTGTGCAAAGGGCGTGTGTGTGTCTGTGTGTGTGTGTGTGCTTTTATTGTTTTGCTTTATCGACTCGCCATGGGCTTTCTCTCTCTCCCACTCTCTCTTGCTCTCTTTCTCTCTCTGATTTACCTACTCTCAGTCAGATTGTACTCTCGCATTGGCTTGTTGGAAAATTTAAAAATACACAACGAAATATTTTGAGAAATGCGAGGGCGCGTGCCTATAAAAGCTACAAAAAAAGATTGTGTGAGCCATAGACGACTCACAGATGCTCTATATATAACACATAACTCTGTGCCAAATATACATGCAACAATTTCTTTTGCTCCCTATAAATCAATGTGACATTCACTTAATTTCTTAGAATTTTATTTTATAAATATACTTCTTAAATAATTGATTGATTGTGTAATATTTCTTGTGTCTGGCCAATAAAATTTGAAAACATTTAATATTGATTTAAGTAATTCAAAATGTTTTAATAGGTTTGGTAGTGTAATGATAACTATTGATTTTTTTCAAAAATATATATGAAACGCCATGAATATTTTATAGCTTATAAAGTGATAGAATTCGGAGCTATAAAGTAAACTTACCAACGATATTTTCTAATCGCTATGTTTACTACTAATTCTTGCTAAGCCTTTTGCAATTTTGAATGTTTTTGGTCAGAATAGATCCTTACACACAAATGTTGGACCATTTTTTTCAATTTAAATACACCCATATAATTTTTCTTAAATTTAAATCAATTTTTGTATTTACTATATATTTTGATAATTGTATTTTGTTTTATCACTTTCGTTCATTTCCTTTAAAGACACTTTTTAGTCAACAATAAGAATTTAAATAAATAAATAAATTAAAACCAAAATTCATTGGTTAATTTGGCATGAGGTACTTAAACTATTTAATAGGTATTACTCAAATACAAGATATCTTCCAAGTATACAGTAAATATAAAACCGAAGGACTTTCAAAGCCAGATGAAAGTGTATGCTTGCTCTCTCTGCTGATTAAGCTCTCTCTCTCTCTCTCTCTCTCTCTCCCTCTCTCTCTCTCGCGCTCTGCATCTCTCTTTGTTTGCTCGATCGGGTAATGTATGATATGGCTTTTTCATTATGCTGCTCAGTTACGCCTGCGGTATATATAATTCTCGTGGATTCATGCATATAATAACAGATTAATGCAAAGAGCACACGATATTTAGCCAATAACTCTGCACATTATGCATATTTAACGATTTAACGACCTGCACTCGCCATGAGAGAGCGAGAGTCCGATAGAGAGTCTGAGAGAGAAAGAAAGAGAGTGATCGCTTGCAGATACACACGACTATAGAGATGCTGTTTGGGTATATATCACTTTCAGATACGGATTCAGTGCGCTCCCAGTCGATGGTTGTTTTTTTTTGTTTTTTTGTATTTTGTTCTGTTCCGTTCGGTGCCGAGATCAACGCAGCAGCAGCCAAAACAGAGCGGAAGATTTCCTTGCCTTGCATTTTCCGAAATATATTTTCCTCATTATAATTTCGCCTGCTTTTTCGTCTTGTGTTCTTTTCTTTATTCCTATTCCTATATATTTTTGTTCTTTTTTTTGTTCTGTGTTCGTTTGCTCGTTCGTTCGCGCGCTCGTTTCTGGTGGCGTTTTTCGTACGTGTTTGTTTGGCGCACGGAAAACTGCTCGACGGAAAGTGGCTAAATAGAAAACTTAACTATGCAAACAACAAACAAATGACAAATGACAAATCACAAAACGCTGCGGATACAAAAGTGACAATCGACGCACAACGCGGCGTATGCGTGTTGCACACTTAAGCGACAAGTGCGTGGCGTGTGTGTGTGCGCGCGTGTGTGTGTGTGTGTGTATTTTTTTGATGTGTTCCCAAAACAAAACAAGAAACAAGCAAACCATTCTATTGTTACATTTCTTGAGTGTGCGCTTCTTCTCAACATGGCAGGCAAAAAGTAAGCAAAACGAGAAGAAAACACGTATACAAAGTGAAAGTGCAGGCGCCTTTTTAAACTGAAGCCTGACTAGAGCACATTTAGGGTCTCCTATGACGTCACACAAGCGTATATATATAGCTATATAGCTATAGCTATATTGCCTTGTAGATACATATTTAAATGACTGCCAGAGCCGCCACAACGGCCGCACAATCATCCAGTCAATTTGCGCTGTGTTTTGCGGGGCATTAAAACAAAAGCATTTCACTACGAAATATTTATTGTTGTGTGTATGTGTGTGTGCGAGTGTGTTTTGTACAAATGCGGAATGTGTTTATAGTAGACCGACGCTGCCATCGAAGTTGCCGCCACGCCAAGCCAAGGCAAAGCAAGCCAAAGCATAGCAAACCAAACTAAACCAAACCAATCCAATCCACTCGCATCTAAAACAGTTAACCACAAATGAATCGACTCGTATCTGAAGTTGACACATGGCCTGAGTGCTGCTGCAATTTGAATGGTATCTATCTGTCTGGCAAACGTTGACTTTATAAGTACACATTTGCTACATGAGCATATGCATCAAAGCTATATCAACTAGTCAAGTTATTATTCGATTGTTGAAAATATTATTCAATTATTTTACTATTTCAACAGCATTTTCTGTTACAAAACAATACAAATAGTAGATAGTATGAGTATAAGTATATACGCAATTTTAGTTGAAACTTTACATCAAAAGCAATTTTAGTTGAAGCTTTACGTCAAAAGCTATTTTAGTTGAAACTTTACATCAAAATCGTCAAAATTTACAAACTAAACGGAAATAAACTATCGTATAGTTTTATTTAACTCCAATATGAATTACAAGCAATGTTATAAGCTATAAAGTTAAGCTATAGTCGTTTTTTGTGTAACTCTTAGCAAATTGAGTAACGTTTCGAGCAAAAATTCTATACAATTCTATTACATACTCTAACACATGAATTCTTCTATAAATGAAACACAAATTTGGGACTGATATTCCATGTCATATTTTCAAGTCAATAATTTTTGATTGTATGTAGACAAAAGGTCTTTGATAACATTTTTTGAATTGAATATATCTCAACTTAGTGAATTTGGTTGATATATTTTGGAAATCTAGAAATTTGTTAACACACTAATTAAGTTTTCGACCGAATATATGCATAAATTGTGTGTACTCTTACGCGAAGTCTTTAATGTCTAAAGACAAGAGAATTTTTATTAAATGTTGATTAAAGCTATACAACTTTAGAATCATTAGCGTAAAATTAGAAAATTAAACTATTATTTTTAACTGTCTCTACAACAGGAATTCTTCTATAATTTCAACACAAATTTGTGAATTTATTTCCATAAGTAAAATTAATATTTATACTCTTTTCGTAGAAAATAGTATATTAAGTTTGTGCTGCAGTTTGTCGGAGACCCCCAAAAGTTACTGCCAGTATGCTTAGAATGACTATACAAATTGATCTAGCCATGTCCGTCTGTCTGTCTGTCTGTCTGTATGCATGCAAACTACTCCCTCAGTTTTTGAGCTATAGCGATACAACTTTGCACAGATACTTATTATTCAAAGAGACATCACATTGGTTGGAGCCGGCTGGATCGGATCACTATATCTTATAGCTGCTATACAACTGGCAATGAATTAAATATTCTTAGAACAAAAAAAATTTTACGAGACAAAACGATTTTGTACAGCTTATGAAATTTCAGTGGTGCAGTTGGCAGAGTGAAAATTGCCTATAGGTTCGGAAAGAGCCTAAAATCTTCGGCACGCCGAAGATAATCCTTCCCCACTTGTTTTTATATATATTTATACAAATATTTATGCTATCTTTTTGGCATAGAATCTTTCTTATTTCAGTTTAATCATTCATTTTTATAAAATGCTTCCAGAAATACATTAAGTTCATAACCAAGAATCTAAAAATAATTTTTAAAAATGTTTGGAATTTGTTCAGTGAAATAATAAGCTTCAACATCTCTAAAATCAATAGTTATCAATTAAAAAATCAGTAAATGCATACAAATTTTGCATGTTTAGTGAAGTTTTCTTTGTTCAAATATTCCCGTAATATTTCAACAACCGTAATATGATTTATTCTATAGCTCCCTTAAGTATTACCTTTAGCTGATGTTTTGAGCTTCGCAGCATTTAGCCACGTACAAATTTGATGTGCGCCTTTTTCTCTACCTTTACTCCCACAATTCTTAAACTTTGTTTTGGCACTTTTTTTTTAATCATATCCGGCAATCAATTGGCACGCAATCTCTCACAAATCGCCACTTAATTCTATTTATAATAACATTAACATAGACACCAATAACAACAACAACAAAAATTTGAAATGAATCGAGAACTTATTTTTGGTGGCACGTCAAAAAGCAGCAAAATACTATATTAAAAAAAAAAAAAATACAAAAAAAACATCATATTTTTAAACGCCCATGCGACGACGACTCACGACCCCAAAACGCGCTGGTGGATTCCCTACACAAATACAATAATAATAATAATAATAACAAGTGTGTGTGTGTGTGTGTGTGTATGTGTGTGTGTGTGTGTATGTGTGCCCTTCAAGCCTTAAGCGTACAAATACAAATTGTAAAAATCTATATAAATGCGCATTCGAGCAAAAACAAACTGCCGTCAAATATCGCATCTCGAGTTTTGGTTTGTTCTCCGTACCTTCTGCCATTTCTCAAATGAACTTCCCCTGAAATTGGACAGCCAACAGCATTTAATCAGAATCGACAACATAAACATTGAGCAGCATTTGATACATGTACTCAAAGGAAACAAAAACACATGAGTCAATTGTTTATTGATAGTCGGTGCTTGGAACCCCAATGATCCATACCTAATATGATCATATGACGAAAACACAATACTTAAACACAGGATATATATGTACATATATATATATATTTATAAGCTCTGTATATTAATCTCACTTATCAGTTCATCAATTAGCAAATTTCTCATTTTGTACATCAATCAACCTCAACAGATTTCTCAGCTTTTTTTTGCTGTTGTTTTTTAATTTTTGCTGTATACGTGACAAAGTGCCCTTACTATTTGAATGTTCTGTGTAAAGGCCATGCCCCAAGATATATATGCAAACATACATACATACCTACAGTTAGTGTAAATATATACACACTTTTACGATTGCCTATTTCCTGCCCAGGCACGATCCCAAAAGCACTTGTTTGCGACTACGTGATGTTTTTATATACTCACAGGAAATCCATTGATTTCATCTGGTTTTTTTGGTTTATTTAAGAAAATATGCTAATGTTTCGTTTATGCCATGAGATCGACTTGTAAACATTATTTGTATAGTTGTCTGTAGTCGTAGATCATTGTTAGCTTTTGTACCTTTGAACTATTAGCATAATTGAAATTGTTAAAATAACTTAAACTTTATAGATGCCTATATTTTAGTAGACTTATAACACTCCGATATTCTGAAAAAAATTAGTTCATTTGCATAATTATTTATTTTCTTATGTTTTTCATTTGAAACTTAAATTTAGGAGTAATGGGGAACACTTAAAAAAGTAAAAAAAATTACATCATTGAACTGTCAATAAAAATAAATGCAATTACCTAAAATAATAAAAAAAAATTTCAGATATTAAAATAATTAAAGAATATATATATATTTGTAAATATAAAAAACAATCCATATAAACGTCTTAAATCACTTTATGCATATGAATATTAAATAACGAGTTGACCGCAAGATAATTTTGTACTCAATTAAAGACTAATATAGAAAAGGAAAATTTATATAATCAAACAATATGTACATATATTTAAATAATACTATATGATTTATATGCTGACTGTTTGTGGGCAGAAAGCAAACCTATATTTGAAATGTGGTGTGAGTCAATTTATGGGCAGCTTAAATATAAAATACTCAAGAGTGGCAACTAGCAATCTTAACATTCCAACATATAGCATATAGCATATATGAAGAAGACGTTATTTTTTGCGATTTTTATTGTGAGAGAGTATTTAAGCTTCTTTGTTGTTTTCATCATTTTCAGATGTCCATCAGCATCAACGGGGCTTTAAAGTCGCTTGCAGCTGAACAAAAATGCCAACACAGCAACAAAAGGCAACGGCAACGGCAACAACAACAACAAAAGTGGAAAGCTTATTTAATATAAATACTTATAAGAAATACGCCTCGTACTCGCCTTTCGTATCGTTAAACACATAACACAAAACAGAACCAGCAGCCCCAATCCCCCCCGGCCCCCCTTTCTGGCAGCGCCCCGCATCCGAGAGAGAGCGAGTGGAATTGAGATCGGCAACAAGAGGCACACACCTAGCAGTAGTCATCCAGTTAGCCGCAACAACGGCGAGCACACATCCCGTAGAGCTTTTCTCGCTGCGCTCTTGCTGACCCCGCCCCCTGCCCCACTGCCGCCTCCAAGATGATGTTCACCCGCGCCCAGGTGCGCAAGCAGAAGGCAAGCAGCTCCAGCAGCAGCAGCAGCCAGCGGCCACGCAACTCGGCCGGATCGTCTCGTCTGCAGGGCCATGATGTAAGTGAAATGCAACAAATGTATGAGTGCTGTAGTCGGGAGTGCCCGACTCGGAGATACCCTGTCCCTACTTGCATTTACTTATCAGTCCGTCTGTTTGTCCGTCTGTCTGTCCGTCAGTATGTAGCAAGTGGATATCAAAGACTATAAGTTCTCCTAGTCCCTGGTCAGTTGAAGTTTGTTTCATCAATATCGATAACTCACCCAGTTCGAAAGTTATCGATACATTTCGATTTGAGTCTTTTTGGCCATAACTTCAAAGTTATAAGAGCTAGAGGCACCAAATTTGGTATGCATAATCTCAAGTAGCACACACATGTCCAAAATATTTGCCTTTTTGGACTGCACTGCTTGCACAAATATTTAACTATGAATGCATTTAAGGTTAGGGATCAGGTATCTCTCAGTCGGGCACTGCCGACTAGAGCATTCGTACATCTTTTTATTAGCGTATTTACTGTGGTCTAAGAAACAGTCGAACCACAATATTAAAGAAGACGAATATCAAACATACAATTTGCTATCAGTAATATTGAAATTTTAATATTTGATTTATTTATTTCCTATTTAATCAAAGTTTAAATGAAAATTTATAGCTGTATCTTGTATGCCAAAATCTAGATAACTCGGCCAAATCAGCAGCTAGCTGCAAAAAGGAGATGCAAATACATATCTCAAATCGATTTAGTAAATTTTCAGCCAAAATTGTCGAAATTTCTAAACTTAACGGAAATATATTTTCCTATAGTTTAAAAAAATCCCAAATGGCATTAAAATTAAACTATATTGGAAGATATTTGAAACAAAAAAGCTTAAAATCATAATGTTTGTTACTGTGTATTTAACCGAATTCTAAATCCCAAAATCAACAGCATTTATATAGTTTCCGTTTCTTGTCTGTTACAAACACGTGGCTGCATAGTATAATCAATTCAAGGCCATACTACTTCTCATAATAAAACACTGTTGTATATTTCTAAAAGACCATAACAAAATCAATATTTAGAAACTGTAAATTTAATTGGTTTCACCCATTTGCGAATTCCGCCCGAAAGTGAGCAACTAGAAAAATGCTATTTGTTATTTTTATAAGCAACTAATTGCTTTGCTGGGCGATTAGAAAGAAATTATTGAGTGGTATTTTCCCACAATGAATCATGTGATTTGCTTAAACTTAATATTTAACATTTTAAAATTGATCTATTTTTTTTAATTTTCAATTTATTAATGAATTAATTTATAATTTAATTTAAATTCACTTATCATAAAAAATCGCTAAAACTTTTACATTTACTAAATTAATCAAATTATTATCGATAATTTGCTATAGATTTTCCGTATGTCTAAATGACCTGATTAGAAATTCGCAAAAGCATAAAAATGATAAATAAAGCGAATAGTGTCTAGTTATTCATCATTCACATCTTTCTGGCCGTGTGGCTCTTCATTCATCAGGTGCGCTACAAGCAAAGCTCCTCCAGCAGCAGCGGCGCCGGCAGTGGCAGCGGCATCAGCGGCTCCAGTGCCGGCGGCACTCGTCGTGATCGGGAGCGTGAACGGGAACGTGACTGCGATGATCACTATAACAGTCACTATCATTATGGCAAGCAGCATTCCCTGGAGCTACCGCGCCAGCACTCCAAGGAGGACTCGTATGGCAGGGACAGGGATCGAGACAGAGACAGAGACAGGGACAGAGACAGAGACAGGGAGAGTGGTGGTGGTGGTGGAAGTAGTGGTGTTGGTGGTGTTAGCGGTGGCTATGTGGACAGACGCACGCGACCACGCAGCATCACAAATCGACGTGGCGCTATCAAACATCAAAAGTAAGTCGATCTAAGCTACACTCAGAGAAACAAATGTGCTTAAATCTGTGCAAGCGAGAGAGCTTCATTCTCTTCAAGAACGTTTGTTTGTTACTGCAGAAAATTTGAATGTTATACTTTTACTTTGTCCTAATTTATATTTTTACTTTATTATTAATTTGTCTTATATGTTTTATTTTTAATTTATTTATTTCATTTTTTTTATATTTTTTTTTTCAATTTTATTTATTATATTTATTTTACTCCAATTATTTTATTTTATTTAGCATATATTGACTAATATTAACCTTCAAATTCAATTTCTAACACGATTACACTTCTATAGAATACAAAACTGCATTGAATAGATATTGTTCTTGTTCCGTCTGTTCTCTGAGTGTATAGTTTGCCCTGTTTCACTAGAACTTCCCATCTAATACTTCCTGATACTTGCAGAACACACGACATCAATGGACATCGCTTTGTGGCCAAGTTCTTTCGCCAGCCCACATTTTGCGCATTCTGCAATTTGTTCCTGTGGGGCTTTGGCAAGCAGGGCTATCAGTGCATCAGTGAGTAGGATGGCAACTCTGGCAGCACTGACTCACAACATCCTCTAATCGATTCGCTCTCTCTCTCTTACAGTTTGCCAGACGGTCGTGCACAAGAAGTGCCATGAGAAGCTGCTCGGCAAGTGCTCCGGTTCCGTGTTCAATTCCGCCAGCACAATTGTAAGTGAGGCACTTACGCATGCCAGGGAATACCCCTATTTAACTACATATGTATACCCTACGCTTTTGCAGCTGCTGCGCGAACGCTTCAAGATTGATATGCCGCATCGATTCAAGCCGCACACTTTCATGTCGCCCACGTTCTGTGATCATTGCGGCTCGCTGATGGGCGGCTTCTTCATTCAGGGTCTGAAGTGTGAGGGTAAGTCGAGAAACGTTTTCGAACCTCCTGAACCGAACCACTTGTTTCCTGTGCTTTTGCTGCTTTGCGATTTATTGGTTTGTAGTGCCGAAGCTTTCGCCATGTGGCGCCAGCTTTAGCGTGAAAGCTCGCATAAGCTTTTCACTTAGTTGCAACAACAACCCGAAAGTTTGCGAAGCTTCAGGTCGGAAAATGTGCCTATAGAAAATGTAACGGTCAAATAAGAAAACTGGGAATAATCTGCGCTTATGATATACAACAATGCATAATATGGGGCAAACTTTTTTGACTACAACTTAATTTTACAATCTATTTTCACTTTTTGCTTAGTATAGGCTAAACAAATTATACACATATGTATATTGTTTTTAAATTATTTCGATTTGTATCTATATTTGAAACAATTATATTCATGGGAAATCACTAAGACTGGAAAAAAACTAGTTATATGAAGTTCTATGAATATTATGAAATTCAAGTAAAAACCTAAAATATTCTAAATATGTAAAATATGGGGTAAGAACTCAAACCATATTTAAAAAATATATATTATGTTATCGTACTTGAAATTAAGTATTCTGTATCAATTGCTATTGGGGTTTTTTTTTATTAGGCCGAAAAAAATATACTATGACGAAATCTTCCTATTTCCATCCATTTAGTTCAATTTAAGTTCAAACTGATAATATATGGCTTTTACATCAGTATCGAAAATCGGATCAGCTTCGACAAAGTTCCGGGAGTTTTGTTTGTCTCGATAATCCGTTCATTTTCATATTTCGGACATTGTCCGGTTTAACGAGATTGTACTCTTGCAATGAACAACAAAACAAAAACCTTTTGTTGAACTACTCACAATATGACATTAACTTTTTTTTTTTACTATTAGAGAATATACATATATACAAATATTTTATATTGTTTGCCTTAGAGGTTATATATACATTTAACAATTGATATTGTTTCAATTGACTTGTTGCAGAACATTAAAAAAAAAGTAAAGCTTATCATCTGGCGTCGAACAGCTGAAGAATATAGGTTTTTAATTGCCTGCTCATTTGTATTGATATATTTTCGCTCGTATTTTAAATGCCGTCATTTGTTTTTGGGGGGCCTTGTACATTTTTTGTATACTTTTGGTTAAATGTCTTCCTGTTGTTACAATTTCGTGCACATTTATTTTAATCGCTCTGCATGCAAATGACAGGTTTTTACGGCATACGTAACGCCAACCGATATGACAGGCATACGACTATATATATATCTATATATATGTAGACAGAAATATAAATACTTTTTTCGCACTTATCCCATCTTTTTTGGGGAATGACACTTGATCAACAGGGCAGAGATAGAAAGTAAGAGAGAGAGAGAGCTTTTAGTTCGCACATAACTCCAGGCGCTCTCTTTCTCTCATGTACTGCCCCTCTATATATCTCTCTCTCTCTCTCTCTTTATTGCCTGTCTTTTGTAGGAGGCTGACCAAAATATATTCGCAGCAATTAAAAATTGCACAAAATGCACATAATAAAAGTGCAGGTATTAATAAAAAGAGCAACAACAACAACAACAACAAAAACGTTGCCATCGTTTCACATTTATATTTATTACATTTTGTATTTTTGTGTCGCAGCGAAATGAATCGCAGCGCCTCTTGAAATATATTCGAACATTAACATGCAGATATACCATACACATACTATATAGGAGGGATATATTTATTTTGTCGTTAAATGCACAAATAACAAATAATAAATAAGTTTAACGAGCATGCAACAGTCAAGGCTGACCGTCTAGCTGATATTCTGTAATGTACCTACAAAGAAATAGATAATGTCGCTAAATATGCTAAAGCTAAACATTAAACATATATACATATATACTGTGAACAAAAACAGTTGGCTAATATTTTGAAACTTTAACGGAAATAAATATTCGTATAGCTTATAATTAATCTACAGTTTGTATTTCAATCAATGCCAGATAATATTAAAATTAACGAATGGTGGAAGAAATTTTGAAATAAATGCATACAAATTAGAAATCATGGCTGTAAAGTTTTCAAATTAAACCATTATATTTCCAGTTAAGCTATTATTTTTCATAATCATACAGCTTACAAATAAATATTTTATTTCTTACTGTGTAGCTTTTGCATTCTGAATGCTAATCGCTTTCTATTCACTTGTTATAGTATTGGGGCAAAGTATTACAAATTGCTAGCTGTCTTTTGGTTGTGTTAGCAAAGTGCTGATTAAGCATGGCGGAAATAATCGTAATGCTTGAGCCCAATTAAGCCCCGATTCGCATTATATAGCTGATATTGATGTGGACAGCGGGACATAAGGTATTAGAGATCAATTTATTGCGCCTTTGCCAACAAGCAGCGGGCCAAAGAACATACAAAAATAACATATTAGAGTGTAGCGAGCGTGTGGCATTGGCTATGCACGACTAGCGAATGCCCTGTAAGTTCTAAAAGCAAACAGAAATGGAGGATTTTAGGAGTGATCGATTTTGTATTATCACATATTACGCTTAGAGGAAGCTGCAACTTAAGATAGATTTTATTCGTAGATTAAATAAGCTGTATGGTTTTACTGGTTAATAGGTAATAAAAGATATTGCAAACCCTTTGAAGAAAATAGAGAAACCTGTCAGAATTCAGCGAACATCAAAAATCATAGATCAGAGAAGAACGTATTTAATTTCATTTATTTTATATTTATTTGCATAACAATAATGGTCGATTTTGAAATCAAGAACGATTATGAAAATATTCAAATTTTTCAAGGTTAGGTAAGAATATTCAAGAATAAAATCAAATATGCTCTGCGATTGTGACTGTGATTGTGATAGGATGTAGAACATTAGTTCAAAGTGTTGATAAAGGTCAGGTGTTAAGGTTGATTATAGGAAAGTTCCGAGTTCATAACAAATACCCTTCGATTTACTTAACCTGCAGTACTTTACAAAGTCCCAAATGAATGAGTTATGTTCTACGGTTTTTATAAAGATTAATAGAGGCAGCTACTAACTAACAAGTAAATACTGAATTCTCGATTGCTGTGCAAGTTGTTAATGTATCTGTAAGATACAAGCAAAATGCTGTCTAGTTGCTTTATTTACTATATAGTTGCTGCTGTTGTTTTTGTTGCTGTTTCTGCTGTATCTTACGGATGCAGCTTACAAGCGCAACAACATGACATGAAAGGAATGCAGGCAGAGTATACAAAAATACTAAAAATACATGAGAAAAATATACGAAACGCGACAAGCAAAACGTTAAAAATAATGGAAAGTCGGCCTGGCTATAAATCGCAAAGATTAAGTACTCGCCGTGAATGCGAATGTGAATGCGAATGTGAATGTGAGTGTGCATGCGAATGCATAGTCGGGTACTCGTACTTGCATTCGTATTCGTACATGTTGCAGTTCTATTTCTAGTTGTTTGGCGCTTTCAGCAGACGTAGCCACCGACCCCCAGCCCCACCCCACCCCCACCCCCACCTTGCCCCCACTGCCGGCTATAAATGCATTTTGCGGAACCGAAAAGCGTCACCGTCAAAAGTCGCGTCGTGTGGCAAATGTGTTGCTGTTGTGGTTGTTGTTGTTGCTATTTGCTTCCCCTGTGGGTATCCGCAAGATGCGCAAAAACATTTCTTCTTAGCAGGTGTACGAATCAATCAGCTTCCAAATTGAGCATTATTTAGCATAACCAGGCTGCTAAATATACTTAAGTCCCTTAACATTATAGCATATATATTTCGATTTGACAACAGCCAAATTGAATTTCTAATGAGTTTCGTTTCGGGTGCTAAGAGGCAAGAATTGGGCATATCCCAACCAAATCTGGGAGGGCATCTGCAAAGCTTTCATTAAGGTTAAGTTCACACGTGCCACATATATGTGTCCAAATATATGCTTTATTGCGGAAAAAACAAAACACAAATATTTATATTTCTCAAATATATTTGTATTTATTTTTGGTTTAGAATCGAACGAATTGTTGGTACTAAATAAAAAATTGAGAGACATGGCGTACACAAACCAGATATATGCAGAGCAGGTGTGAGCTTTTTCAATGCGTAAAGAACTTGAGTTCTACAGCCAAATATATAGTATATATATATAAAGATTATTGCTCTAGAATGGCAAACTGATTTTATCTATTATCTACATTATTTCAAATAAGACCTGCCTCTAAAGTCAGTTTTCTAGAATTTCCGCCTCTATTGGGGCTTCCTTTTGTTTATGTATTTAATGTCGACTAAAATTAGTTGAGACATTAAAATAATACGAATTATGAACTACAATTAAATATTAAAAATAAATAACTTCATTGAATTCAAAATTAATATTATTTGGGGATATTTAAATTGTAAAATTTGTCAACAATCCAGAAACATAAAATTCCATCTCTTGAGTTTGATAAGCTGGTCAGCAATCATTGTTCAACTATTTATTATATTTACTTTATTATAGAAATCAAAAGTAAATGTAATATTCATTTTATATATATAAAAATAACTGAATTTAACAATTAAATGTATGTAAATTCAAAATTAATATTATTTGGGGATATTGAAATAAAAAAATTTGTCAACAATTGTTGCAATCGCAAAATCACCAAAAATAAAACCACATCTCTTGAGTTTAAGATAAGATAAGCTGATCACCAATCATTGTTCAACTATTTATTATATTTACTTTATTATAGAAATCAAAAGTAAATGTGATATTCATTTTATATATATTTAATGTGAATAGCAATATTTACTTATTTTATATATATTCTTGGTATCTTATAGAAATACTACTTCTAGTATAATTTAGCAATTTTTTTTTCTATATCTATCTATAAATTTATATAATATTAATCATAAAGCAGCTCACTTAACTAGAAAATATTTTATTTTTATATTTTTATAACTAAGCTTCTATTTAATTAACTAGAAATTCTCGAAAATAATTTCAGTAATTTGTTCAAATTGCACATATTGTAGCTAATATGAAATACATTAGGTAATTTCGTTGACTTTAGCAGTTGCAGTTTATCACAGAGACATGTCGTAAAATCCACTCGGATCTGTGGCCACATAAATTGTGCTGAGAACAACTTTTCAAAACGATTAGCAATTTGACAGCACCTGTAAAATCTTGAGATCGTTGCTCTTTCACATTTCTCAATAGTTTGCGCCTTTCATAATGTGCTCAAATCTGACAAACTCTCTCTCTCTCTCTCTTTTGATGTTCTGCGCTCTCTGTCAGCTGCTTAGCTTTTACTTTCGCTATGCAAAAACAAAGAAAGATGAAGAAGCAGACACATCTGCCAAGTGATTTCAAAACTCAATTTTTGATGTGTGTTTTCTTTTTTCGAAATTCGAAAACATTGCTCGCTCGCTCATGTGTGGACAATTTAATTTATGACTGTGTTTGTTGGCTGTGTGGTCGATTATTATGTGTGTGTGTGTGTGTGTGTGTGTGTGTGTGTGTGTTTGGCATATTTCGAAATCGGCAGCAACAATATATAGAACTTTGACTGAGAGCGGCAATTTCGAAGACCAGGCAATGCCTGCTGCCTGCCTGCCTGTTGCTGCTGTTGCTGTTGGTGTTGGTCTGGGCATGTTGCTGCTGTTGGCCTCCTCAACACGCACACAGCGACAGCAGCAACATCTACAGCTACAACAAGCAGCAGCAGCAGCATCGATAATATCGAAGTTAGCCTCTGAAGCATCTTGGCTGCTCTCTTTGCTCAGCTGTATGTGTTTGGCAGTGTGTGTGTGTGTGTGTGTGTGTGTGTTAGTATGTGTGTGAGATCAGGAACAGCTCCAATGCTTGAACATTTCTGCGCTGTCTTTTCACATTTCAGTAGTTTCCGTTAATGCGTTCGGCTCGCTGAAAAGTGTCTGGTACTTGCTTTTTCATTTTTTTCTTTCACGTTTCGGTTTTGTTTTCAAAAACGTAACGTTAACGCCGCCGGTCGATAACAAAGTTTAACAAATATACATATAATAATAAATAAAAAAGAATACTTGAGAAATCAAATTCTTGATGCGTACCCGATGAAATTCGCCAGACAGGTTAGCAACGTCAAATGCCAACAACAACAACAACGGCAACGACAACGACAACAACAATAAAAACAACAACTTTGACAAAGACTCGTGAGCTTACGTCATACAAAATTTATATACTATATGAAACATAGTCTATTTCTATATGCCGCATGTGGCCAGAGCTAATATACATATTAATATGTCCGAATCATTTCAAGGGAAAACTCAACGTAATCAAATTTGAACATTTTTAGTAATATTCAAAGTAATTGCATTGAGAAAAAAACGATAGGAAGCTCAGAGTTTTGCTTAAGCTCTGCTTGAGTCTAAGCTGAAAGCTCGGAAAGCTCAGTATATATGCATCAATTGCCTTGCTTCAATTTCAATTTCAATAATATTATAGTTATTTGGGAAAAAGAAAGCAAAAATTTCTGAATAGCTTTACATCCATAAGCTTTGCTTGAAGCTAAGCTAAAAGATCTTCGAAACTCAATTTACTGAAAACAGCTCCCCTCAATCTTCATTTTAAAATTTCAACAAAATCATATTGATAGATTAAAAGGTGTCAGCTTAAAGCTCAATCAAAGCTTAAAGCTCACAAAGCTCGAACAATATATTTACATATATTGCTGATGTTCCTTATTGTGTTGAGTTTAAAAAAAAACAATTTTTACTCATTTGTATTTCAAGTATAATTAATGTACTTTTCAAGCTTTAAGCCAATCGTAGCTTAAAGCTCTAAGAACTCAATTCTTTAACAATATTGCAACTTATTTCGCTTCAATTGTGATCTCTTCAATTTAGATCTCAGCCCTTAAATAATTACACATTAATGTGTGTTGCATTTGGTATAAAATGTTGAAATTTTCGACAATTTCAAATCATCTTGTTCAATTTCAATTGAAATTCGCTATTAGCCCTTCAATCATTGGCAATTAAAGCCCATTGCGGGATAATTCATGTTGCTGTTGCTGCCGCTCAGTTCTTGGCAGCATTATGACAGCAATTTTGAGATCTAAAAAGAACAGCAACAACAAAATATTGTGTAATTCAACTGAGAGGTGGACATCATATATTGAGTGCATATATCTAGCTATATATATATACTTAGAATCATGCAAGCGTTAAGCTGTGAAATATTCAAAGCCGTCGAAATACTTCAAGTATTTTGGCATAAAATTCGAAAATTATGCATGCAATGAGTGCTTCTAAATATTGAGAAAATATTGCAGGACCAAAATATAAACAGGTATAGCTAGCAACAGCACTGGGCATATAAATATAGACACTTGTTTCTTATAGCTAAGCAAACGAGAACTAACGCAAATACAAGAAAAACAAACCGATTCAACGATCAAGGACAACTTTTTTGTTACATTTTTGTTGAGTGCACACGAAAAAGAAAGCCAACAAAATGCCGCTCTATTCGGATTCGAGCAATTACTACTACAGCGGCGGCAGCAGTCAGCTTTATTCACCGTATTACAGCTCCGGGTCCGGCTCGAGCAGCAGCAGTCCCAGCAGCTATACGTCCAGCTACAATCGCTCGTATCCGGGCAGCTATAGTATGGTGCCGCTGCTGCCCACCAGCCGCTCGCCCAGCAGCTACACCAGCAGCAGCAGCAGCAGCCTCGGCTCGGGCAGCAACAGCAGCAGCAGCATTCTGGGCCTGTCCTCGCGCTATCAGCCCAAGCTGACCACGATCACAGAGAGCTCGGGGCTGACGGGTCGTCATAGCAATCATAGCAGCCTAATGCCACTCACGCGCATACACTCGCCCAAATACACTGCTGTCTCGAGTTACGGCAGCAGCAGCAACACTGGCAGCAGCAGCAGCAATAGTCATCGCTATATTCCGGCCCGACCCATAGCCATAAATACGGCGGATATTGATGTGAGCTCGGCGAGATATAGACGAGCTGAAGCACAGCCAGCAGCTGTGGAGCGCAAGCGTGGGCCGGAAGCGCCCAAAGAGGAGCCAAAGCAGCAGCAGCAAGAACAATCACAGCAGGAACCACAGCAACAGCAGCAGCAGCAACAACCACGTCGTTCTACTATACGCCGTAATCGGGCCGTGGTGCGTCTATCCACCATACGCAGACGCAGCAAGGAACGGGCTGAACAGCCAACAACAGCAACCAACGAGCAACAGCAACAGCAGCAGCAGCAGAAACAGCAGCAGCAGGAGGAACATCAGTTTCGCGACTTGCCGCCAGCAACTGAGCCCAGTTTGAGCTGGCGCCAAAAGCTGGCCGATGAGCTGGCTGCCTTTCCCAGCACCAGTAATAAGAAGTCACCCGGTGAGCTATTGCGCGAACGTTTCTACATACGCGATGATAAAGAAGAAGAGCCAACGCCGCGACAGCAACCAAGACAGCAGCAGCAACAACAGCAACAGCAGCAACCGCAACAGCAGCAACAGCTTCAAGCTTTGCCCATCGCCAGCAGCAGCTCGGAGGAGTCCGAGCTGGAAGAGCACCAGGAGCAGCTCACCGAGAGCATACGCCGGCTGAGCCTAGTGCAGTGCCCCACCTTTCACGACATCTGCGAGGACATCTCCTCGGACAAGATCGACGATGATCTGAATGCCGGCGAGCTGCGACGTCGCGCCTCCATCATACAGGAGCAGGAGCAGGAGCTGCTCAACAAGCTGCAGAAGTCCAACTCGGGCAGCTTTCAGCTCATACATCTGGAGCGGCGCAGCAGTCACGACAGCAACACAGCCGACGAATCCCAATCCTCTGCAGCAGGCGGCAAGCAGCCGCAGAAGAAGAAGAGCAAGAAGCTGCGCCACAAAATTACAGCCGTGGTGGATGTGGAGAATGCAACAACGCTCACACAGCCCAGTATGCCCAGTGTGCTGGAGCTGGAGGAAGCGCCATCAATGCACGGCAGCAGCAGCAGCAGCAGCAGTCCGAGGCCCAAGTTTACGGTTAATGTGGATAGCATCGAGGAGCATCATCGGATACACAAGATCTTTAAGCTGCCCAAGAAAAAGTCGGATCAGGAGCTGCCCGAGGGCTTTATAAAGGCGCCGCCCAAGGCCAAGACATCACCGCTCAAAAAAGCCAAGGAGCAGCAGCAACTGGAACAGGCGCAACAGCAGCAACAGCAACAGGAGCAAAAGACACCGGAGCAAAAGTCACAGCTGCAACAAACAGCAAGCATTGCTCCCAAAGCAAAGATATCGCCGCTGAAAAAAGCCAAAGAGCAACAGCAGCAACAAAAACTGGAGCAGCAAGAAGAACAGCAACAAGTAAGCATTGCTCCCAAGGCAAAGACATCGCCGCCGAAGAAAGTCAAAGAGCAACAACAACAAGAGCAACCAGCAAGCTCTGCTCCCAAGACAAAGACATCGCCGCTGAAAACAGTCAAGGAACAAAATCAACAGCAGCAGCAACAGCAGCAACAACAGTTGCAACAACAGCCGCAGCAACATGAAAGTGTTGCTCCCAAGGCCAAGATATCGCCGCCGAAAAAAGCCAAGGAGCAACAGCAGCCTCAGCAACAAGCAAACGTTGCTCAAATATTCACCTTCGATGCGGCAGCCATTGAGCAGAATCAAACAGCAGTTACGCCCATCAAGGTAGAGGGCGTGGCCACGCCCAAGCCCATACGCAAGGCGCTGCAGAAGTCGGAGAGCGGCGAGGATTTCTGGTCGAATATCGGCTCGAGGGAGACGCTCTACATGAGCAATCGCAAGAAGGCGCTCAGCGAGCGGCAGCTGGAGGTGACCCAGGAGACAGCTGAGCTGTCGCCCAAGGAAGCAGCAACACAGGCAACTTCGCCAACAGCAGCAGCAGCAGCAACACCGCTGCTAAAGTCGCAAATCGTTATTGAACTGCAGCCGGTAACAACAGAGGCAGAGGCAGCAGCAGCAGCAGCAGCGACACCAAAACCAACAACAATCAAAGCTGAGACAGCAACAACAACAAAGACAACAGCAACAAAAAAAGTCTCGCCCAAGTCAACACCAGCAACACCCAAGTTGACAACGGCAACATCAAGCGCAGCTGCAGCAATCTTAACCAAATCCGAGCCCTCAACTCCAACGACTGCAATAAGCTCACCAAAATCCACGCCAGCAACACCCAAGCTAGCAACATGCAAGTCAACAGCAACAATTGCTCTTAGTACGACAGCAACAGCCAAAACCGAAGTAGCAACAGCTGCAGCTGACAAAAGCTCACCAAAGTCCACGCCAGCAACACCTAAGCTGGCAGCAACAACTAAGCTAACAATGGCAACTGTTGCTCCTATTTCGACAGTGGCTACCAAAACTGAAGCTGCAATAAGTTCACCAACATCCACACCAGCAACACCTAAGCTAGCAGGAACAACAATCGCAGCAGCAACTATTGCTCCTATCGCAACGGCAATCACCAAAACAGAAGTAGAAACAGCTTCAGCTGTAACGCCAGCAACACATAAGCTGGCTGCAACAACTAAGTTGACAACAGCAACTATTGCTCCTATTTCGACAGCTACTACCAAAAACGAATCAGCAACAGCTACAGCTGCAATAAGCTCGCCAAAATCAACGCCAGCAACACCCAAGTTAGCAGCACCTACAACAAACGCAACCACAATAACAAAGTTGACAACATCAGCGGCAACTATTGCTCCTATCATAACAACAGCTACCAAAACCGAAGCAGCAATAACTTCACCAAAATCCACGCCAGCAACACCGAAGTTAACAATAGCAACTATAAGCAAAGTCGAAGCAACAACAATAGCTTCACCAAAATCAACGCCAGCAACACCCAAGTTACAAGTAACAACAGCAGAAAAGGTGACAGCATCTGTTGCACAGTCAGCCGTAGCAAAGCCAACAGCAACAGTTGCTGTTGCAGCTGCAGCGAAACCATCTGGCAACGCTAATAGCAGCACTGTAGTCATGACAACGGCATTAACAGCAACAGCAACAGCAGCAGCAACAACAACAACAACAGCAACAGCAGGCGCAGGCAAGTCAAAACTGATCGAAACGGCGGCAGCAACAATAGCAAAAACTACGGCAGCAACAGCGACGGCAGCGCCAAAAATAAATGCCGGGCAAGCAGCCAAGTCACCTGAACAACAACAGGCAACCGCAGCGGCGGCAACGAAAATAAATAAAACAACGCATAATAATGAGCGACAACAGCAGCAACCACTAGACAACGCAGCAGCAGCAACAATAGCAGCAACAACATTGAAGCAACAAACGGAAACTAAATCGAAATTGACGGAAACCGTTGAGCCAAAGTCAAAGGTGCAATCACCGAAAACGACAAAGCCAAAAAGTGCTGGCAAAACAGCCAAGAAGAAAGTCGCAGCGACTCCCACAGCAACAGCAACAGCAGCAGTAGCAGCGGCAGCACCAGTCGCAGCAGCACCAGCAGCAACAACATTGTCAGACAGCAATGTGACCCCAATCAATGCCGATCAATTTATAACGCTGGCCCCCACTAAAGCAGCAGCAGCAGCAGCAGCAACAACAGCAGCGGCAGCAGCAGCAGCAGCCGCAGCAGCAACAGCGGCAACAGTGGCCACAAATGCGTCATCGCCGGCAACTGCAACTGCAGCAGCAATTGCAACAGCGACAACGCCTACAACAGCAATAACAATAGCAACAACTGGCGACGAGCAGACGACGTCCCAGCTACGATCTGTAGTTGCTGCTGATGCTGCTGCTGCTGTCGACGATGAGCGCAGCAGCAACAACAGCAATAGCAACAGCAACAGCTGCGGCGAAGGCGTCGGCAATAATTTATCAAAGTTTGCAACAGTATCGAATTTGGCACAGTATCTGCGAGACGTGGACGCCGATCTAGAGGACTATATACCCTCGTCCGCGGCGAATAGCGATAGTGACAGTGACAATACAGACGACATCTCCAGTGAGGACGCTTGGGCCAATCTCAGTGCCAGCATGAAGAAGAAACAGCGCAAGGAGAAGAAGAAGCAGAAGGCCAAAGATGCGGGAAAAGCACGCTTCGATCCGCAGAAGAAGATCAAAATCGATACGACCAGCAAGTGCTATGTGAAAGAGGAGGCGCCCCGCTATCCACTGGTGGCCACGCCGCGTCCCCTGTGGAAGCGCGAGAAGATCGTCTACTCCGATGAGAATACGGACGACGAGAGCAGCGAGGAGGGCAGCGAGGCGACCGGCGAGTCGCTGGAGGAGGACAGCGATGAGGAGGACAGCGATGCGAGCAACAACAGCAGCAGCAGCAGCTCCGAGGAGTTCGACGACGAGGCAACCAAAACACCCAGCGACAAGCGCCCGAATGTCACCAGCACGGCCAATGCTTTGGCGCCACCGCCGGCAACCACAACGAGCAATAGTTCCGCCTGTGCCTCCGCCTCCGCCTCCGCATCGGGCAGCGCATCCGTGTCCAGTTCGCCATCGATCATACGGATGAGCACGTGCAGCAATGATTCCGGCTTCGAGGGCGGCACAGCACCTTCCAGTCCCAAAAAGATGTTAGGTAAGCGCTTCCAGTTGCCAAAACAATCAGCATCCAAAACTTGGACAAGCGACCGACCTGCAAGACCAAACATATCGACCGTTACACTCGAAGAAATTTTGGTTGCAATTGAATTACATGTAATAATGTAATAAACTGAGTTTAATTACAGTCATTCGTATTAAAAAGACAACTTTTAGCTACACTCGAAGAAATTGTATTTGCAATTCGTAAATTGAGTTTAATTGTAATCAGTGTTGTAAATTGCGCATTTTTAAATGTGTGACAATTTAAATCTGCTTATAGCGTATATTTTGCCTTTTTTAATACGCTTTTCTTTTTGCATACAAAATATAAACAAATTACAGCATTTTGAAAAAGAACACCAGATTAAAGTATCAATTTAGAATAATATGATATTATCAAATCTAGTAAAAACGAGACAATTTTTTTTAATTTTTTTAGTTTTACAAATATAAAAGTTTTTGTATCATACAAATTATAAGTAAATAAGATATCTAAGACAACAGAAGAATGTTAAGTTTTCGGTGTTTAATAAGATATCAATATCAATACACCACGCTCCTTATTATTTGTGCCTAAAACTGGCTTTTTACTTTCCAAAATTAGGCAACACTGCATAATTCAAATAGCTGAATATATATGAATATCCATACAGTAATTAATGCCAAAACTGGCATGTAAATATAAAAATTGCAGAATGCCTTTATTGCTGACAAATGTGAACCGAAATTTCTCACTGTGTAGACTGTGTACACTGGACAGACGTACATCTCCGACATCGACTTATATGCGCGGACAGCCAGTCGGCTGGTTTGTTGGTTCCGTTGGTCATTTGAGTGTTGGCGCACGTGCCGCGCTACACTACAAAAATATTATTGTTATTCCTCTTCTTCTTCTGCCTCTTTTTGTTATTCTTGTTTTTCTTGTCGTTGTTGTTGTTGTTGTTGTTGCTGTTGCTGTTTACCGCGAGCATTCCGGCCATTTACTTAGCCACTAAAACGCCTGCGCCTCCGCCTGAAAATTGCTTTCATTTTCAATAGCCAAAAACACACGCAGAGAGAAAGAGAGAGAGAGAGAGTGTGTGTGTGTGTGTGTGTGTGCGTGTGTTTGAGAGAGTGTGTTAGAGTGTGGCATGCGGAATATTTAGTTGAAAAACAAATAAACATGCTATAAATCTGTATCTGCGTACACAAAATGCCTTTTCTATGGCCACATTAAACTACACACAATCGACAATGAAAATTGTTCAAACTTTTCTTCCATTAAAAAAAAACACTGAAACACTGTGTTGTTAATGAAGTCATGCAAAGTTCCATGAAAACAGTGTGCAACTTTGCAAATGTGATTTTAAGTGCTATTTTCTTTTATTTTGTTTGATAATTTTCACCGAATTTCTCAGTACTTTTGCATTGAGCGTTTAATCGATTGATTTCTTGTTCTTTTACTCATAGTAAATCTTGGAAAAAATTCGTATTCAACAAAAAAATAAAAATTATAGTGTATTTAGCAAAATTAACTTGCGCTATGGAATTTCATTCCATTCCAGACAGTTGTAGTTTTGTTTTTTAAGAATTATAGCATTTATTGGAATTTTAAGCCTTATTTTATATTGAGCCTTTTCCATTTAATTTTTTTATATTTTTTTATATAATTTCCAGACAAGTTTAGCTTAATATTTTAAGGTTTAAATCCTTCATCTGAATTTATGCCTTATTATATATAGAGCCTTTTCCATAATAATAAAAGTTAAAAGGTACAGAAAAATTCAAATTAACGAATTTATAAAAATTTGGGAACATTTAATTGTAAAAAGTAATAACACTAAATACCAAACAAAAAAAGAAGCTATTTCTTATATTAGATAACTAAGTTGTTGACCTTTACCAGCTTTTTTTATGCTCCGATATGATTTCAACTCATGTTTCATATGCTGTTTTATATAATTTCTTCGCAAAGATTCTGGGCACTTACTTCTTTGTTACTCAGAGGCAAACCGTTTTCGTTGAGAATGTGCTAGCAAGATGTGGAACTGAAGAGCAAATAAATGCAGATGCAGATACAGATACAGATACATATACAGATACATTTACAGATACAGATACAGCTACGAATTGCGGAGCTGAGAGATAGACAATGTGGCATTTTACTTTTAGCCAATTGTATACAAAATTGTTTGCCTTTGTCTTTCGCCTTTTTTTCTCGGGATTTGTCGTCTTTCATCTGATGTTTTGCTGTTGTTTTCCTTTACTTGAAACTGAATTCTCATGCATGGCAAAAAATGTTGTTGGTCGAAAACACAAAAGAACATTTCAAACATATATTCATCGATTCAGCCTGAACGTAAACGAAAAGTTTCGTGATGATATTGCAAGCATTGGCGAAAGCAAAAGTTTAATAAAAATCTCAATTGCTTGTGCTTTAAATAAATGAATGCACAACATGTAAACAAAAACTTTCTAAATATTTGCAAATTAAATCTACACGTGTACTATAAATATATATATGCATAGCTATACAGATAACGAAAGTGTGAGAATAATGCGTATCAAAACGAATTGTTTGCTGCAGCTGACTCAACAGTGTATTTTTAATACTCTGGCAATGGGCAGTGCTATTTAATCAGGCAATGAGTAACCCTCTGGAAGCGATATCATAAAGTAGCTGCCATACAACTGGAAGTCGAATTTGGCCATATATACTATTTTCTATACCATCCTAGAATATTCAAGGGGGTTTCTTATACTTATTGTGACACCCACAATCGATTAATAATACAATTTCACGATTAAATTTGCTGAAATATTTTTGTTCAAAGAAGTAAAAAATAACAAAATTTCTAAAGTGTATACAATTTAAATGTAGAAAACAAGTAGAGGAGAAAACACGATTAAATTGGCCTGGAACTTAAGAATCGATTCAATTTTGGCAAAGTTATGAAAGTTTAAAGTCTTTAAAGGACTACAAATTAATTTTACAAGCCAACATTTTTTATAATTTTTGCCTGTTTTAGGCCAAAAATTTAACCATCCCAGATTCGGTTTTCAAGTTGATTTTTATACTAATTGTGACACCCACAGTCGATTAAAAACGAAATTTCGCAATTAGGAGGAGGAGAACATCCTTTTTTTCGGAAAAAAAAATTTAAAAATAAGAAATTTTCAAGATTGATTAAACCAAAATGTAAAATAAAAGTAGCGGGAAAACCATGAACACCAAAAATAACTTTGCATTATACTCTTGACGAAGAAAATAATTTATTCAAGATAATTCTTTCCCACTTGATTTTTCTTGTATTTTATACTAGAACTTAATTACAGTTAACAATATCTTAAGCCTTGAGCTTGTATTAAATACGATTGTGGTGCTTTAAGGCTTCCAACATCATTACCAAATTTCTTTCTATTTAAGTTTCTATGGTGAATACCCTTTTTGGTCTTAGTTTGACTTATAGACCTGAAATCTAAATTTTGTAAAAAAAAGAATAATTATATATTAAGCATTATATAGAAAATAAAAATAAAATAATTTTGAATTTATTAAACATTAGTTTCGTATGACTAAAGTTGAACCTAATAACCAAATAAATTGAAGTGAAACTCTTTAGCAGCTGACAGATTTTGATTATGAACAGTTAGCCATATCGTATACGTACTATGGCTGAGATTTGTTGTTTAGCTAACACGCTAAAAATGGTTTTGGCAAGGCAAAAACAAACAGGCAATCAATGTTAAGAAGACTTGGGTTTCACACACATCTTGTCGCGCGCTTGCATGTGTTTGTGTGCAGCACACTGCGTATGCGTGATATTTGCATAGCATCTCGTGCTTGGCTGCGTTGAATTGTAGCTATTTCGCATGAAATTTCCTTGTGATTGCATGCAAATATTTGCAAATATTTTGTTGTTTATTAAATTTACATTACACGCAAGCGAAACCCCTTTGCCCCCCTTGCCCCGCCCACTCGCACAGCCTTTGGGCAGTGGCCAAAACGGATGTGCGTTTGAATTCGATTGTCTGTGTGTGTGTGTGTGTGTGTGTGTGTGTGTGTGTGTGTGTGTGTGTGTTTGTGTATTCGTTAAGGTAGCACAGAGTAAGCAATTTGCATGCTCGACTTGTTATTGTTTTCGGTTTGCTGTTTTTTAATTGCTGCCACAGCGTTCATTCAATCCAAAGTGCGGCAAATTGGCCAAAATGTGTTCATCTACAAACTGGAGGGGGGCGCTTGAGTCAGAAACGTGCAACCAATAAATCGCATCGCAGCTGCAAAAGCATTTAAATGATACCCCATATATAGTATATAAGTATATGTATGTATATGTTTGTACATGCCCACAATTCATAATCATATTAATAACGATTTGTTTTTAATTAATCTCAACATTTGCGCTGCCCACGCTGCCAAAAACGAAAAAAACCAAAATAAAACACTCGCACAGAATGTGACGTGAATTGTCACAAGAAATGCGAACGGCTCACGGCCAATTTATGCGGCGTCAATCAGAAACTCATCGTCGAGGCGCTCAACCACGTAAAACGAGGTAAAGAAACCAGCCACAGCAAACAGCAACAACAAACATAAATAATACCCGCTCCGAATCCAAACAAAATGGAGGCGCGTGCGTTTTTTTCTTTCGCTTTCGCCATCCAAACAAAATAACAACAAAAATCAAAAGAAAAATGAAAAAAAGGAAAATAAAAGCAAATCCATAAATAATGGCGCCTAAATATGGCTGACATTATGATTTCATAATTGACTTTGCCAGCCAATTGTGTGTGTGTGTGTGTTTGTGTGTGTGTGTGTGTTTGTGTGTGTAAATGTGTAGAGTGTTGAAAGACTGACAGATTAATTGTGTAAAATAGAGCAAGTGCTACAAATTAATAAACTCTGTTCAGATAGTTTGTGTTCAGTATATACAAGAGATTGCCTAAATGCATAATAGTAATGTGATCACAGTGTTTTTTTGTATTTACATTTTGGATACATATTTGATCATATTTATGATTAAAGCTGTCCCATTGATCTCAGGAACTATAAAAGCAAGAATAGCCAAATTTCTTGATTTAATTGTATTCTGGTTCTGTTCTTTAATAAATTAATTAACATATATATTTAGTTTATATTTGATAGAATAACTACGCAAAGCTTTTCTTACCAGAGACCGTATCGAATATAGGCTTACTTTTTTAGAGTCAGTGATTTTTTTTGCAGTTTTTCCATATATAAAATTTATTTTCTGAGTCTTAAATAAAACTGGGAAATGATTATTTTTTAGTTGTTGTATATAAAGAATGAAAAAAATGCTCTGAAAATAAAAGTTATCATTTGTATAAGAAACTCTACATATATATATATATATATATTTATATATATATAAATAAAAGTTATTTCTTATGAAAAACTCAAAAATAATCATTATTTATTATTTATATATTGAGTTCGAATTAAATAGTTATAATTAAAGAACAGCTTAAAACTAAAACTAGATTATCCAATTAAGGATCACATCTTGTTATATGTCATATTTGTTTGCATATTTAAAGTAAGGAATAAAAAAAAAACATTTAATACATTTTAGAACGATATTACAATATATATTTACAGTTAGTATTGTCATAAATTCCCAATTTGCCAATGAGATTCTAAAAGACATACTGATGAACAGTACGAAATATAAATAGCTATGAAATGCAATTGCAATATAGTATAGCTATTCTTAATATTATTATATTTTTTTTTTATTTATTAAAAATTTGTATATTTTATTTAACGAGTTTTCTGCTACCTTTAGTGGGTAGCTATTATTAGACTTTGACTAAAGGAAAATTCAGTCTTTCACTCACACACACACACACACACACACGCATACACATTCGAGTGCAAATTTGCATTTGCTTATAAAGCGTGAACTTTGATCTACCCCATAAATTAGGAGCACGTGAGGCAAGAGACTCGCCCAGTACACCGCCCAGCTCGAATCCTGCCTACAAGATCGAGGTCAACGATGAACACGATGGTATGGCAAACACAATATTATCAAATATCCTATCCTATCCTATTAGTTGTTAAGTTATGTCAATCTGAGCACTCAAGTGACCAACAGCCGAACTGTACACAAAACTTTGGACTTAACTATCTCTTATATGATACTTATACTTTCTTCAACTATATACTCTATTCTAATGGCACTATCTCTATGTTATCTGTGACTCTTTGCTATCTTTCGCTGTGGATCATAACAGAAACATCATATACATATTCACAATTCCAAAAATCCGGACGTTTCACCGCGCCAGCAACAGTAATACCTAGATTTAAGAATTATTCGGTAGATGATTTTCATTTTCTGGCCGTCCTGGGCAAAGGCAGCTTTGGCAAGGTAAGTTCAATAACAAAACATTCAACAGATGACTATAAACAAAACCCCTCTCTTTATAGGTTCTCCTGGCGGAGCTGCGTGATACCACATATTATTATGCGATCAAGTGCCTGAAGAAGGATGTGGTGCTCGAGGACGATGATGTGGACTCCACGCTGATTGAGCGCAAAGTTTTGGCCCTGGGCACCAAGCATCCATATCTGTGCCATCTATTTTGCACATTTCAGACCGAGGTGAGTTCATCCAAAAAATCGCCCACCCCAGGCAAGGTCGCCCAGCAAGGACAGAGATAGAGCGAGAGCGAGAGGGAAACAGAGAGAGAGAGAGAGAGATATCACTCAAAGAGTCTAGACTCGTGTAGGTAATGCCGCAACGCATCCGAAAGATATAAAAATAAATAGCCTAAAGGTAAGAATACCTATTATTAGAGCAGCGCTGTTTCTATTCTGACCATCGATTGGGGCACACGACTAATCCCCACCGCTCTCGAGAACCACGTAATTTGGCACGCACGTCCGGCACAGACTGCTCGACAATGTTCTCTAAACATTTTCACTCAAAAACGCAAACAGAAACAACGAACAACGAACAACAACAACAAATAAATAAGAAAACAATAAGTTAGCGTTTCTTGCATTGACACCGATTAGAAGGTATTTTAATTATTTATGACTTTGAGGATACACGCCCATTCATTTTGGGGGACTCTCTCTCTCTCTCGCTCTCAGCCTCTCTAGTTTGCTCACCTTAGCTACACTCGGCAAAAATATACTAGCTTATTTATAATTTATAAAGTTAGTTGAGAGTTGGAAAAACAAAGTGGAAAAAAATTATAAATAAAAAAACAAACACAATGAAAGTTATGAAATTGAATCTATCTAAAGATCACTTCAGTTTTGCCCAAATTAGAAGAGTTAAAAATCTAAAAAGAAGACTTATAAAAAAATAAATGGCCAATATCTTTTGACATCTGAGAATTTTCTTTTTATTTTATTATATATTAAAACTATGGTAAAGCAAAACTTAAGAAAAATTTGAGAGTATGAGAAAATGAAAACAAATATTAAAATCTTGGAATATCTTGGAATTACTTTAACTTTCTACAAATAATCCCAGTTATAGTTACCAATATCCTAAATAATAATTTTAAAGATTGAAAATTTGTAAGAACTTTATCAATTTCAAGTGGATGGTAAATGTCAAAGTTTTCAAAACATATTTGAATAAAATAAATATAGATGCCCGGACTTTTTACAAGCCACATAAAAACTATGAGAATGAAATATAATTAGCATATACTTTAAGTTGAATAAACTCAATAAATTTGTGATGAAGTTAACTTTTCAACTTTCCCAGTTCGATTTTCAAACAATTCATTTTAGCATTCGCGAATATTTTTTACTGTGTATCTCTCTCCATCTCTTTTATCTAAATATCACTCTACTATTTTTGTTGACCTTTGCAGAGTCACTTGTTCTTTGTGATGGAATATCTAAACGGCGGAGATCTCATGTTCCATATACAAGAGAGTGGACGCTTCTCGGAGGAGCGAGCTCGCTTCTATGGTGCTGAAATCATATCGGGTCTCAAATTTCTACACAAAAAGGGCATTATATACAGGTGAGTGTGGCGCTACACTTGCGAAGCACAAATACTAAGCTTACAGTTCTTAAAGGGATCTCAAATTGGATAATGTATTGCTGGACTATGAGGGTCATGTGCGTATTGCCGATTTTGGTATGTGCAAATTGCAAATATATTTGGATAAGACGGCCGATAGTTTTTGCGGCACACCCGATTACATGGCGCCCGAAATCATCAAGGTAATCTATCGATAAATCTCTATATCTATATATATATTTGTATATCATTATTTTTCTGGACAGGGTGAAAAGTACAATCAGAATGTCGATTGGTGGTCATTTGGTGTGCTGCTCTACGAAATGCTCATCGGTCAATCCCCATTCAGTGGCTGCGATGAGGACGAGCTCTTCTGGTCGATATGCAATGAAATTCCATGGTTTCCCGTCTACATCTCAGCCGAGGCAACGGGCATACTAAAGGGCGTAAGTGAACACAAATAAAAGAACAAAAAACATATGCCCGGAATAAGTTTTTATACTCGAACTGTTTCGCGCTATCATAATCGAATATAATATTCAGTTTTTAGTTATTTATTTAAAGTCAAGTTAAAAAAATATGTTAAAAATGCAAAAACAATAACAATTTAATTTAAATTATAACATATATTGTGAAATAAAATACAAATGTATATAAAGAAAGTAAATAGTAGAATGGACAGACAAAAAAGGCTACCTCTGATAAAAAATTATCAAAAAATCAAAACAAAAGTGATATTAAATGAACTCACATAGATAACTCAAAGAAAGCAATAATGCAATTCCTAGGCTCCAAAAATAGGGTAAAACCTACTTGGAATATGTCTTTAAAATCGAAAAAACAAAACACTTGCAGAGTCTAATGAGTGTATACCGACCTAATTTTATACATCTTCTTATCTAGCTGCTGGAAAAGGATTATACGAAACGCATTGGCTCACAATATAGTCCAGCTGGCGATATAGCCGATCATTTATTCTTCAGGCCCATTGACTGGAAGCTGCTGGAGAAACGGCAAATAGAGCCGCCATTCAAGCCGCAAGTGGTAAGATGAACCAAATAATATATATATCTGCTCATAGAGAGACTCAAGTGTTATTTCTGTCTATAGAAACATCCGCTGGATACGCAATATTTCGATCGCGTTTTTACCAGAGAGCGTGTACGTCTAACGCCCATTGATAAGGAAATACTCGCGTCCATGGATCAGAAACAGTTCCATGGATTCACCTACACCAATCCGCACATCACTCTGGACTAAAATCGTATATATATATGTATATGTATATGCTTAGGCAATGTGCTGGCCATATACCAAAAATCTAATTAGCATATTTCGATCATTTCTATAATGCATATCTTATATATAATATATTTGATCGTGCAATAACCAAATTACATATTAGAGCAACAGTATTTGTATATGTATGTATATATATTGATTAGATGATTATATCATTATGTTTTTGTTTAAGTGTATAGAAGCGTTCATTTCGCTCGATACGCATCTAAATATTTGATAAATTAATTAGGTTTATTTAAATGTATCAATGTGCATATACATATCTGCAAATGTGATTGCAAGCTGAAGGAGCTCGTCAAAACCTTATCAGAACTCTTTGGGAATGGCAGTTGCAATTACAGAGCTATGAATACGATTATAATGCTAGTCAATTAGTGATAAATAAACATACATACATATAAGAACATAACTGTATATACTTTATATTACACATATATTAAAATAATCAATTTAAATCTTTTTTTTTTTGCAATTTAGTCTTACAAGCTCTATGCCAAAGTCTACGTATGTACTCGTTTGTATATGCATAATGCTAAAATAAAAATACCACAAAAATACCACAAAATGTGTGTTGATTTATTGAAATTTGTAAAAGGACTAAGCAAAATAACTTCCAGTTTTAGTTTAAGAAATGTACGCGAAGGGAAGGTAACGTCAGCTTGAAGTCAGAAGTAAACTTGTAGGAACTGCTCATGATAACATTTTATATATATATAAGATATAGTGGCCGACTCCGATTAATGTGATGTATGTTTGAATAATAAGTATCTGTGTAAAGTTTTATCGCGATAGCCTTGAAAACATGAGATTTATGAGCAAAACCGACTTCCAGTTGTATGGCAACTATAAGATGTAGTGGTCCGATCCGGCCGGTTCCGGCCAATGTGCTGTCCCCTTGAATAATAAGTGTCTGTGCAAAGTTGCATAGCGATAGCTCAAAAACTGAGGGACTAGTTTGCATACATAGTACAGACAGACAGACAGACGGACATGGCTAGATCAATTTGTTTTGTCATTCTAAGCATACTGGTGGTAACTTTTGGGGGTCTCTGACGCTTCCTTCCATGCGTTACACACTTCAGCACAAACTTAATATCATCATAATTCATCTCTTTTTAACATTCAAAATAACAACCACTCAATTTGTCTGTTTCTTGTCTTCGGCTTTGATCGCAGCCAATAATTAGGCGACGCCTTGCAAAAGAGAACGAAAGAAAATTCACCGTTATTTTTGTTGGTCGGCTTAGTCAGTTGCTCGAAAATACGTACATACATACATACATACATACATACACATACATATGTATGTACATGATGAGCTCGTCTGCGCTGTGCGTAAAACAACAACAACTCTCATTGCAAATAGTACAAGCGCGAAAAGAATTGTCTTTGCATATTGCAAATTGTCTTTGCAATTACACAAAACTCGACGTATTTTCGAGCAACGAAGCTGAGCAAACAAAATAACGGTGAAAATTCTTTTCGTCTCTTTTGCTCGCATGCTGATGACTAATACTCGATACATTTAGCAAAGCGTCGCCTAATTTTTAGCTGCGATCAAAACCGATGACAAGAAACAGACCAAATTGTTGGTTAGTTTAAAAAAAGGTTTTATTTGGCACACGAAATTGTTGACGATGGGCCATAATTATCACTTTACTTTGAGACAGCATTAATAAGGATCGGTCGTACCTGAAGGATGCAAAGTTTTTCATTTTCTGGGGCTGCTAATGTAAAAGAAAACGCTCTATGCTAGGCCAAAATTGAGACTGAACTGTTTTGCGTATTACGGGCAACCACAAAAAAATGTCTAACTCACAATTAGGGGAATAACCATGTGCAGAGTTATTGGAAACATTGAAACTTTTTTTCTTCATGCCATAGAGCTTTCTTACCTTATTCACGTTTTGGAATATTCAATGCAAAACAAGTGAGAACGTTGCAGTCGGGCGGAGCCGACTGCGTAATACTCTGATACCATTTTAAGAACAGCTGAAAGCAAGTGAACAGAAAATTTTTGCTGGTGTTTGGGTGACCCGAAATCGGCATTCCAAGTTTTTGGGAACGGGAGGGGCATGGTCGATCTTAAGAGGGGGTGACCAGAAGTCTATCTACCAATTTTGGTGACTCTAGCTCTAAAACTGTGGAAGATATAAGCTTTCGCGATTTTTGGGGGCGGGAAGGGGCGTGGCCCCAAAAAATTTGGCCGATCTTTAGAGGGAGTGACAAGAAGTCTATTTTACAAATTTCTTGACTCTAGCTCTAAAACTGTGGAAGATATACATTTTCGCGATTTTTGGGGGCGGGAGGGGGCGTGGCCCCAAATTTTTTTTACCGATATTTAGAGGGGCTGACCAGAATTCTATCTTCCAAGTTTAATGACTCTAGCTCTGAAACTGCGGAAGATATAAATTTTCGCAATTTTTGGGGGCGGGAGGGGGCGGGAGGGGCGGGGCCCCAAAATTTTTTGCCGATCCTTAGGGGGGCTGACAATAAGTCTATCCTCCAATTTTGGTGACTCTAGCTCTGAAACTGTGGAAGATATAAATTTTCGCGATTTTTGGGGGCGGGAGGGGGCGGGGCCCCAAAATTTTTTGCCGATATTTAGGGGGAGTGACAAGAAGTCTATTTTACAAATTTCTTGACTCTAGCTCTAAAACTGTGGAAGATATACATTTTCGCGATTTTTGGGGGCGGGAGGGGGCGTGGCCCCAATTTTTTTTTACCGATATTTAGAGGGGCTGACCAGAATTCTATCTTCCAAGTTTAATGACTCTAGCTGTGAAACTGTGGAAGATATAAATTTTCGCGATTTTTGGGGGCGGTAGGGGGCGGGGCCCCAAAATTTTTTGCCGATATTTAGGGGGGCTGACAATAAGTCTATCCTCCAATTTTTGTGGCCCTAGCTCTTAAACTGTGCGAGATATAGGCTTCCGTGTTTCGTGGGGGCGGGGTGGCTGGGGGCGTTCTAGTGGGCGTGGCCGGAAAATCCAGGACGCAATCTTTTGGGCTGGTCAGCCCTAGTCTAAATTCCAAATTTGGGGACTCTAGCTTCAAAATTGCGGGAAATATACACGTGTTATCGAATTGTGCATTGATGTATATCGATTTTCGCGATTACGGGGGCGGGAGTGGGCGTGGTCGAAATTTTGTTTCTGTAATCTGTAGAGGACGTCACCAGTAATATATATTCCAAATATGGTGACTTTAGCTCTAAAACTGCGGGAGATATAAGCATTTCAAATTAATTTTGGAGGGGGGCTGGTGGGCGTAATAATGGGCGTGGCCGATTAACCTAGGATCCAATTTTTTCGGGAGGTCACCAGCAATATACCTACCAAATTTGATTACTCTAGCTTCAAAATTGTGGGAGTTATTCACGTTTAATCGATTTGTGATTTGAGGTGTATCGACATGTTATCGATTTGCCAGCCTCCCAGTGGGCGTGGCATGAATTTGGAATAAACTTGATCTGAAGCAGATAGCTATAATCATAACGTAAAAGATTTCAAGAGTCTATCTAATATCGTTTCGGAAATACGCGCGTTCATCCAGACAGACAGACGGACAGACGGACAGACGGACGGCCTGACGGACATTCGACAAAACCAATATACTATGAGTACCTTCGGTATCAGAGTATAATGAGTACCTTCGGTATCAGAGTATAAAAAATACGCTGTTCACGCTATCGAGCGTGCACTGTAATTAGAGTGTGCTTATCTTGATGTTATAAGAGTCGTTAAGCGCATTCTGATTGCAACTAACAAAGACATTTATGCTTATCTGTTTGCACACATACAATTAACCAATTAACTGTGATGCTGAGTTGACTGAACGATTGCGCCGTTAGAAATGATAATGCGAATGCAAATGGAAATGCAAATGGAAATGGAAATGGAAATGGGCCGTTAACACTGCGAGTGGCAAGTGAGAGTGTTGGCCTTTTGGAGTGCAGTCGACCGACCCGACCAGTGGCTGAGTGGACAACAGGCCCAATTGCAAACAGTATAATAAAGAGCATTGTGATCTGTGATCTGTGATCAGCGGACGCTTTTCCGTTGCCAAATTTGCATAAACTTTATTGTAATGTGGAACAGAGCATTTCGGCATTTTCATGCAAATGAGCTGTGACACACTAACAGCGAGCGAACAAACAATTTTCAGCGAGAGTGGCCCAGAGAGCGGCGCAGGTTCAACTTCAGCTCCAGTCAGTGTTGACACCAATTGAAAAGCAGAAAACTAAAAAAAAAAAGAAGCTAGATATAGCTTAAAAAGTTAAAGTTTAGTTGCCCAGAAAAACCCAATCAAACCAAGCAAATAATTGATAAGAATTAGTTCGTTTTGGTTAGTCAAGTAAAGATAACAATTTAATGCATGTCTTTAAGACTCAAAGTTTAAAATCGAGAAAAAGAAGCGAAAACGAAAAGGGAAAGAGAGAGAAAATATTAAAATGCAGTTTCTAGATAAGCACGGTCAGAGATATCCTGTAAATACGAAGAAATGGAAGATTTGATTATTGTTAATATCTAGATTGAACAGTGTTTTTGAAATATTTTTCAGTTCTGTTTTGGTAAGATTATGATGAATCAAAAAATACAAACTAATGAATAAAATGGAATGAAAATTCCACCTGAGCGTTAAAAGCCAAAGAGAGATGAAGCAAACAAGCAGTAAAAAAACTTAAAATTTATATAGTCAGATTTAAAGCTTAAAGCTAGTTCTTCGGCATTTTTACTTTACAGCCAGATCTCGCCACTAAATAGCCAAAATGGCAGCACTAGCTCAAGCTCCGGATCGGGAGCCCTCTGTCTGGGGACATTTATGACCACAGTAATGACCCCCAGCTGGCTGTGAACCAGTTTTCAAGCCGGGGCCGAGACAACAAAAGCAACAACAACAAAGCAACAACAACAAAAGCAGCGCCAGGCGAACATTAAAAGAATTATTCTTGTTAAGTGTAGCATAAATCGTTTATTAACCAACTAAAACACTAACACACACATGCGACATCTTTTTCATAAATTTGTGTTTAGGCCATAAAAGTGATAAAAGAAATAAAATGCTACCGACAAGCCAACAACCAAATAACTAACAACTAACAAACTACAAGCAACAACAACAACAACAACAACAACAATAGCAACAGTCAACACAACGCAGTTATGTTTTTATTTTCATTTCAAAGCTCAAAGCATTTAATGCACAGTGGCGCAATGTTTGACAATTGCTAAATGAATTATAATTGAGCTTGCAATTATAAACTATTGCCCATGCAGTATTTATGTTTGCTGCAATTAGATTAAGACCTGGCGAAATATTTGCATATTGTAAAAGACCTCACAATAAAAACAAAAATAAATAAGTAATGTTTGCCGAATTGTTAACTGATAGTTGTCGAAGCTCTTAAAGGCTTATCTAATTTATAATTGGTTTCATATTAATAAACAAATTATACTAATAGTAGCTGTTACTTAATTCTAGATAAATTACTTAGGTTTGTAGGGATAAGCAACAAATATTTAAAATATTATTGCAATTGATCACAAAAACTAAATAAATTCAAATAAGAAAATAAAAAATTGTATTTACTATTTTCGGTTGCTTTTGGCTGCCAGCAATGAACTGCGATATTCAACTAGATATTATTTAAAATACAAAATTACTCACTTAATGAGATGAAAAGTGTGCAAATAAAATATGCAAATAAGACAACATATGTGAATATAGATACATATATGTATTCATAGCCTCCAAGAACTTAGCTCAACTTAATTATAAATTTAAATTTATTTTAAAATTTATTGAAGAGCATTTTTTATTATTTAAATTATTTTTCATTGATTCAATTTAGCAAATAAATAAATAGAAAGTAATAATGCATTTATTACAATCACTGCATTTAGTTCTTAAAATGTATTCAAATTTATTAAGGAGCCAAATATCTAGACAACATACTTGAGACTTGAAACCAAACTCAAAAGAAAACAAGTAAGAGTGCGGGAGGCGGGAGTGCCCGACTAGGAGATACCCTGATCCCAGTCATTACATTCATACTAATCTATCAGTGTTTATACATACATGTAAGGGAAAGTAAAATCTTAAATAACTTCTGTGTTTATTGTCCGATCTTTCTGAAATTTGTAGGACATAATATTGGCTATAAAATGTGTGACCAAGCCAAATTGCAAGGTCATAAATGCGTTTTTTCACCATTTGGGAGGATTGGGGGGTGGTATCCAAGAAGAGAAATATTTGTAATATGCAGTATGATATACTTTATATGGTCGGAGAAGCTTCCTTATGCCTGTTACATACTTCTGCACAAAACCACAAAACCTTTTTACCCATTTTTAATGGGTTCAGGGTATAAACAGATTTGGTTAAAAGAGATTCCTGTGTACAGTTATTGTCTTGCAAATACTGCTTTAGGCTCAAACAGTTTTCCATTTCACAGCTTTGAGTCACTGTGCAGTTGTCCGTTTCGAAAAGCGCGCGTCGGAGTTTTCTCTAATTAATTCATTTGTTGGCATGAGTGTGTGTGTGTGTGAATAGTGCTTTGCTCTCTGGCGGTCTGTGGCGCAGTGCGTCGCTTGGCCAAAGTCAGTTGGTGCAATACCGGCCTAGAATGAGCTGCTCAGCTCCATAAGCTCCACAGCTCCACAGCCCAACATTATCTTGGATATACTCTATTTTTTTACTGTGTACTGCAAGTGCAAATGAAATTTGAAATTGAAACGCATGAATCTAGTGTTGAGTAGTTGTTGAGCAATGTGCGCAGGCAAATGCTAGCGATGACGCTGCCCACACTGACGCTGCTCCTGCTGATCTGCAGCTGCAGCTGCGCATTCGAGCGCTCCTTGGCGCCACTGCGGCGCAACATAATCAAAGTGCGGGCGAGCGGCTTTCTGCCCTTCGAGTCGGATCTGGTGCTGCCGCTTGGCATACTGCGCCAGCTGCAGGCCCAGGAGCGCGCCTCCCGAGTGCTCTACCCGCAGCCGCAGTTGCAGTTGCAGTCGCAGCCACAGCGCCGGCGGCCCAAGCCCAGGAAGGTGAAGCAACAGGTGCGCCTGGAGCGCGCCCATGCGGATGCGGGCATCCAAATGTACAATCTGATCGATGACGATGGCGAGCTGCTGCTCAATCTGCGCGTGCACAAGGAGGCGGGCGGCGGCACTGCCCATCCGGACCAACTGGACACACCCTGGCGTCCATCCAAGTGGCGGCCCACAACGCCAGCGCCGCCAGCAACATCCTCCTCGCCGCGCCCGCTGCCACTGCATCAGTATCTCAGTGGCAACAGTCTCGAGCAGGAGCCGCTGACGCAGCAGCGGCGCATGTGGCGCGCTCGACAGGATTGGAGCTACAAGTAATACCGCAGCGGCGCCCTCATCTTAATTACAAATCTTTAACTTATTTCTACATATATTTGTCACACACACACACACACACACACCCGTAAATTAACACACAGTGGCGTAGGAAGGGGGAGGCAAATCAATTATGTGGTTTCAAATGCAATACAATGGACATTGAAAGTTGATTAACAAAATTATAGTGAAAATCCAACTCATTCATTTATATTTATATTATTTATACTCTTTTTGAAGAATATAGTATATTCACTTTGTGCTAAAGTGTGTAATGCATAGAAGGAAGCGTCGGAGAACCCCAAAAATTACTGCCAGTATGCTTAGAATGACAAAACAAATTGATCTAGCCATGTCCGTCTGTCTGTCTGTCTGTATGTATGCAAACTAGTCCCTCAGCTTTTGAGCTACCGCGATGAAACTTTGCACAGAGACTTATTATTTAAGTGTACAGCACATTGTTGGGAACCGGTCGGATCGGAAAACTATATCTTATAGCTGCCATACAACTGCAAGTCGGTTTTGGCCTTCTATCCGATCTTTTCAAAGCTATCGCCTTCCCTTTCCTTGTACACTTGAAAAATCCTTATAACTCATCAATGTTTGAAATTGCAAATCAATTGAGTTATAAATAGCAAAGATATACGTCATTAAATATTTGAAAAGAACATCATATATTTTAATTTGTTTTCTAATTTTTTAATATTTTAAAAGAAAAATTTGAATTTATATGATACCAATTCTAAGAACAAAAAAAAATATAGGTTTGAAGAGAGTATAAAATCTTCGGTACGCCGAAGATAATCCTTCCCCACTTGTTTTTGTATATATTCTGTAATGTTTTTAAAACGTAGTTTTACAAAAGTAAAAAAGTACACATAGTGTTTTCCAGCCGAGTCCACCTGGATTCGGTAATGGGTACATGCTCGATTATCTTCTTTTTGATTATAACAACAAATGTATACTTAAAACTCCCCCTTAAGCGAATCGTACCTATGCCACTGCCAACACACACACACACACACACAAAACAAACATCAAATACATAATGCTACTACTACAAAAAAAGAAGAAGTCCAACATCGTTTCGAGCCTATTAATCAGCTCGTTTAGCTCATTAGGGTTATGGTAATGGGCCTGAGTGGGAAACCTGAAAGAGATGCGTTCCAAAGAAAGTGGGTGGAACTAAAACCAGTTGCACTATGGTTTTTTTTTTATTATTTCCTAATATGCTTGCAGCATCCATTGAAAATTACAATATTTATGTTTGAGCATGGAAACCTAAGCTAAAAACATGCATAACAATCAGCTGAAAATTAAAAATTCATCTTTTAAATGTTGCCAGCTGATTAATTGGCACTTTTAAGCAAACGCGATTCCCAAATTTATGGAAAATTTTGTTATTTAATAAAGTGCATTAGGAAAAGCTGCTTATCTGTGATTAAGATTGAAGACTTTTGCGCATTAAAAAAGCCATTCCTACTGTATAAACAGCCATTGGACTTCGGGTAATTGGTTTATTAGCTACGTATTAGTTTATTTAATACACAAAGATATGTTTTACAAAGCAACTTCATTATCGGCTAATATTTCTTATGCAAATCAGCGCCCATAATGATTACTTGATTTTATTCTTAACAAATAAATTTCAATGAATAGTTTTGAGTTTATTTATATAAAATACTTTTTAAATAGTGATTATATTTGAGTAGAAAAGAACCCAAAAATAATCTTTATTAATAGTTTTATTTTGTTCTCTAAAAATAAGCTCAAATTTGTTACCAAGTTAGCCAAGACCAAGAAAAACCATGAATAAATTGGTCTCAAGCTTCAAGATCGGTTCCAAAGTTATGACAGCTTACATTTTTCAAAGGACTAAAAATAAATTTAACAAACTAAAATTGTTGTTATTTTTGGCTTGGCTTTAGACTCCAACATGAACTACCGCAGAATCGGTTTTCAAGTTGATTTTTAAACTAATTGTGACACCCACAATCGACTATAAATCAAATTTCGCAATTCTATGTTTTTCCGAAATTTGTTTTCCCAAAATCAGTAGGGGTCCCTCCTTACATTTGGGGTACAAAAATTATTTAGAAGCTAAAATTTTTGTTATTCTACTCTTTTCAAAGCATTTGCAATAGCGTAAAATAAAAGCTTGTGAAATCTATCCACAGACTCGAAAAGAGTATAAAATCTTCGGCACGCCGAAGATAATCCTTCCCCACTTGCTTAAACCTATTTTGATGGCTTCAAGCTTTTTTATATTATATAAATTTGCAATTCTATTTGCCTTTGTCTTTGTCTTTAACGCTTATTTCTTCATCATTTTCCCAGACAAGCTGTTGCTGTTACTTTCTAAAATTTATTTGGAGTTTCCAT
This sequence comes from Drosophila flavopinicola, assembly GCA_035042425.1. Classification (NCBI taxonomy): domain Eukaryota; kingdom Metazoa; phylum Arthropoda; class Insecta; order Diptera; family Drosophilidae; genus Drosophila; species Drosophila flavopinicola. Next base: position 211,737 of record JAWNLL010000438.1, on the reverse strand, counting down.
AAAAATAAGTGTTACCTAAACTCTCTGAATTCATAATACATGCCCTTTTAATGGAATTGCTTTTAAAATCCATATTATTGACTTAAATTTACAAACGATTCCATATATCAAAAAACTCAAATGCTTAAAGATTTCCGACTGAGTTTCAGAGTTGCTGAAGATTCTGAGCCGAATGCTGGATTCGTAGTTGGTTGCTTTAAAATAGAAATCCTTGTTTCAATGCTAAAAGAAATACTCAAATAGAAATGTGTAATTTTTTGAATAGTATATATTTAATGTTCAACAGAAAAAAATGTTCATAATCTTAACTAGCTAATGGATGCAAGAAAAAAAAAAGGTGTGTGGGGGGGGAGTACTAAAACTATTTAACAACGGAGGTCACAGCTATGACACAGTTCGAATCACAGAACAACTGGGCACAGTTGTATGAGGATTACTTCTTCCAGGCACCAACTGGGGGCAGATAGCCAGGCTGGGGAGCCGACACAATTGGGGCCAGGTACTCGTTGTGAACGGGCGCTGGGGCGATCTCCTCGTGGATGACCTTGACGGTCTTCACCTCCTGGTGGGAGTGACCGCCGCCGAAGCCATGATCGTGTCCACCGCCATGGGAGAAGCCGCCAGCGTATCCGCCACCGCCGCCCAGAGCATAACCGCCATCCTGGTGGATAACCTTCACAGTCTTGACCTCATGGTGTCCATGATCGCCGCCATCCGAGAAGCCATGATGCACTGGGGCCTCCTCGTGGATGACCTTCACAGTCTTGACCTCCTGGTGGGAGTGACCGCCGCCGAAGCCATGATCGTGTCCACCGCCATGGGAGAAGCCGCCAGCGTATCCGCCACCGCCGCCCAGAGCATAACCGCCATCCTGGTGGATAACCTTCACGGTCTTGACCTCCTGGTGGCCGCCGAAGCCGTGTCCGCCGCCATGAGAGAAGCCATGATGCACTGGGGCCTCTTCGTGGATAACCTTAACGGTCTTGACCTCCTGGTGGGAGTGACCGCCGCCATAGCCATGATCGTGTCCGCCGCCGTGGGAGAAGCCGCCGGAGTAGCCACCGCCGCCGCCCAGAGCAAAGCCGCCATCCTGATGGATGACCTTGACGGTCTTGACCTCATGGTGTCCATGATCGCCGCCATGCGAGTAGCCGTGACCGATTGCGGGCGCTTCCTGATGGATGACCTTGATGGTCTTGACCTCCTGGTGGCCGCCGAAGCTGTGGCCGCCGCCGCCGCCATGTCCATGGTAGACGGGCGCCTCCTGGTGCAGCACCTTGATGGTCTTCACCTCCTGGTGGCCATGACCGCCATGACCGCCATGGGAGTGGCCATAGCTGCCGTGATCGCCGCCGCCAATGCTGCCCTCATGGATCACCTTGACGGTGCGCACCTCAGTGTGTCCATGGCCACCGCCACCACCGCCGCCAATGCCATAGCTGTAACCACCTCCGCCGCCGCCGCCGCCGCCGCCGCCAATGATGCCTGCGGAGCAGGTGGCCACAAGTGCGGCAACAAACAAACACACGAACATCTGCAGCAGAACGAAAAGGAAGATTAGCCAGCTGATGCAGCAGACTGATGGGCTGCTCTGTGCCAAGGACTTACCTTCATTGCTGGAAGTTTCTTGCTTGGAACGAAATCTGTGGAACTTCACGTAGCTGAAGAATGCAACTGATGATGAGCAGCACGGCGCCGCTCGCTTTTATACGCCATACCCCAGCGACGATTATGATAATGCTGATGCTGTCCGTCTGTCCATCTGTCCATCTGTCCGTCCGTCCGTTTTGTTGCCTTGCCCAATGCGCCGTTTTGTTGCGGCTTTCGCCTAAAGTGATTTGTTGTTGTTTTCTGTGTTTCTTTTGCTTTCGTCATCGATGCGCGGGCCCCCAAGTGGATTTTATGGTACATCAGTGGATTTTGGAGCAGTGGCTGTAAATTGCTAAAAAATTCAAATGAGCCACAAAAACCCGTTGAGAGCAGCAACAGCAGCAGCAGCAAGAGCAGCAGCCACATTTCCAAAAAATATCATCGCAGGCGTGGACAAACCGCTGCGATTATCAAAGGTAGGTCATGTCATTGCCTGACCTCGGCAGCATTTTACCCCAAACTTAATCCATCACTTTCTATGGCCCTATTAAAAGGCCACTAAGCATATGCGTGAAAAGCGTTAATGAGCTTTAAGTTCAAGCCAGCATTGTGTAAGCTTTAAATGCATCTTCAGCTTAAAGCCGCCCACAAAGTACTTCAAGCTTTTAAGCCAAACAAAAGCTTACTCTTAATATAATTTGCAATAACTGCAAACGGAGAATTGTCAAAGCGAAAACTCACAAAAAAGTTCCCAAAAAACTACAAATATGCAAATTGCTGGCAACTATTTATTGTTTATTTTTATTTAATTTTATAATGCTTTTGTTATTTTTTTGCATTCGAGCTCTCCCTGATTTGTTTAATCTAGTATAACGCCAATCAGCCAAGTTATTTAAATTTGTTTTGTTTTTGTTATCTCTTGTCTTTTAGCTGGTTTTGGTTTTGGTTTGGGTATCAAATGGAAATCATGTCAAAATTGGATTGACCAACGCGTGATTGTGTAAAAGTTGTATTTTTTGCGAATTTTAAATAGCCATTAGTAAATGAAACCGCACGCTTCTTTTTTTTGTATTTTGCTTGTATTTTGCATAAGAAAAAGAAAAAGTAATTAAAACATTTCAATAACATTATCAATATCAAATTGGCTTTTCATTGGGCCGATCAATCAGCGAATGTGTGAACCTAATGCTATATAGCAATTCACAATAAAAAATATAAAACACTTCATGGAAGACTACTGTCTTGAAATTGGATTGTGGCGAGGTTAATGCTAATGATCTATTAAGTTAAGGGTGATAGTACTTTCTATTCAATTCAACATGCGGAACATTTGCTGGTGGCATATACTTATTTATCATATCGTATATATCACACATGTAGAATAATACAAAATTGTTTGCTACATATTGCTCTTATAGTTCATAAGTTCCATTATTAATACTAATTATTATTAATTTCAAAGTGCGCTCGCTATATAAGCTTTATCTTGACTTACATAAAAAGTATGTGTAAATCTATGTTTATCAAATTTGAGGACTGTATCAATTCCATTTTGGATGTTTTCATTTGATTTTCAGAAACTGCATTGTTATGGTTGAAGTATGGGCAAAAGAATAGTCAAATTGTATAAAAGTTGTAGTCAAAATAGGTATAGTTATGCAAATGATTCATAAAGAATAGGGAAAAACTCAGGTGTGCAATACAAATTTGTATACCTAACATATGTTTTTATATTGGGACTACCTTTTTATGAATTCCAAACTAAATTGCTTTTCATATAGGAGCCCCCAAATCTCTCTTCCTTCACACTATACTCTAGTTATTAGCACATACAAATAAATCATCCTTGCATCCATCCACTACAACATCTCCTCATTAAGTACAATGTAATCATAATTGTTAATCATTGTCAACTAAATTTTCTAATATCAAATTAAATGATGCTACTCAATGATTATAAAGATTCTAGTTAAATAAATATGGCCTCATTTTGAGCTTCGATTTGTTTCGAAACACCTTTAATGTAGAGCTTCCCAGATGATCTTGCCTTCCGCTCCGAATTCAATGTTTACACAGCTTACGCCTTAAAGTCGTTAAAAGCCTGCACTTAATTAGTTCTTACCACAAGTGAGACAACTGATAAACTCAAATTTGTAGCTAAATCAGATTGTAATTACCAAAAAATAAATTAACTCATAAGAATCAAGTCAAGCACTGTAGAAAGCATAGAATAACTTGCCGATAGATAGGTAAATTGTGAAATAGTTGCGGGAATAAAGCATATGTGTCATAGTCCATAAAGTATTATATTATATGTATCACATCATCTGACTTTCACTTTGTTTTAGTGTTGCACTGAAATAGAATGAGACAGAATGATAGCAAGACAAAGATAGCGCATGGTGGTTTTGTGTTTTAGTTGTTTTTCATGTTTATCATCATCATCATCATCATCATCGTTATTATCATTATCATCATCGTATCAAATCCACTTTTTTAATAACATAAGTTTCTACGAATATTCATTGATTGTTAACAAACAAAAATGAGAATTATTATAAGAAAAAAAAAATAAGGAAAACCTTGTATCAGTAATATATCCAGCGTATTAGATATTAGAATTATAAAATAGAAAATATAATAATAATATTAACAACATTACAGTTATGCGATATTAAATTTAGTGATAATGATAATCATTATAAAGAATAAAAAAAATAGATGTATATGTATTTGTATTTGTATACCGTAATTGTATAGTAGATGTGTGTGTATATATAGTATAGTATGTATAGCATTTTACTCTGTTTTCTTTTTGTGTAATATAAGTAGCATAGGATGTAAAAATATAATCATCGCTCTCATGCGATCATTAATTGTAATGCTGATGACAAAATTGTTGTATTGAAGAAAATGCTCGCGCATGTGGTGTGTGTGTGTGTGGTGTGTGTGTGTGGTGTGTGTGTGTGGTGTGTGTTGAAGCTTAGGCATAGGTATGAGTAAAGTAGGTTTTTAGATTTGCGCGCAATTGACGCCTACAAGCCGGCAATCACGCGATCGCACAACTGTTGCGACTGTTGCTGGTCGGCGTCTTGCAGCGATTCCGGCTCTTTGAGTTCTGCGTTAGTGAATTGTAGCACTGCGACGTCGTCATGGCGTACGACTTGAGTGTCGATTTAACGGAGGGCGGCAGGTGCAGCGAATCTATAGCGTAAACGCTCGTCCGACGCACAATCGTCCGACAGCAGAGCTCCTGCAGCGACAGCACTGGAAGGCAGATGGTTTATTATTTGTTATGACTCTATTGTGGGCAGTCAATTGTAGCACTCGTACCCTTATTGCTGCGCCAAATGTGCTCAATGCCATTGCGATGCAGCGCCATGCGCGCCAGCTCGCAGAAAGATTCACGTATATTGAAGTCGCACAGTGGCGATATCTCGAAGCAGGACATGTTGTTCCTCGAGGCGTAGGTTTCCGCCTGCTTGGCGGCCACCTGACGCTTGTAGGCCAAATGCAGGCGATTGCCCACCAGCACTTTGGGTATGCCCGGCGCATGCTTGGAAAATACAAGAAATACATTATTACAAACTGATTCATAGTCAGATATGCATATACTATATTGGTTAGCTTATAATTTCAGTTGATAATTCTATGTCTTCTGTCTCTCAGATCTCTCAGATGTTGTGAGCTTTTCATACAGTCAGCTAACTAAAATCAAACTTTTGTTGATTTGTCTCTACCCAAGACTGATTGCACTCACCTCCTCGACTTCTTTGAGCCAACGATCGATGCCATCGAAGCTCCATTTGTTTGTTATATCATACACTAATATAATACCCTGAGCACCCCTGGAATACGAGCGTATTATGGTGCAGAAACGACCCTGGCCGGATGTATCCCAGATCTGTAGCTTGACCCGCTTGCCCTCCAGCAAAATGGTTGTCGTCTTATATGCAACCGTTTGCAATATGTGCGAGGTGCAATCTATATATACACATAAAACAATACATATATGAGTTGCGGTATGCCAGTTGAATATACATATACATATGTATAAGCCGATCGATCACTCACCGTTCCCACTACAGAAGGGGCTCTCTGTGGATGGATCCTCCAGATTGGAGAGTATCTCGTGCTTGCCCACATCGCTGTCCCCCACAAGTAGCACCTTTAACAGATAGTCGTAGTCTTTTGTCATGGTTCTCATGTGGAGCTTTCGCTGTCGCTCTGAACCTGCAATAATAATTGGCAACAACAACAATAACGAAAGCAGGTTAGTTACCATTTTAACGAGCCCAAGAATGCGACCCAAGTTCTTGTCGCTTGCTGTTGTTGTTGTTGTTGTTTGTGTTGTTTGTGTTGATTGTTGCTTGTGGCCCGGGCTAACCGGTATCGGGGGTATAAGCTGCGCCAGATAAGCGCGCACACACAAACAACAAACATGTCGCGAGTACTCGACTAGGGCATACCCTGTACCAGTGGCGTAGGCAGGATTTTTCTCAATGGGAGTTTTAATGCAACATTAATACTTAAATTCAAAAAGAAGATAACGAATTCTTCGACTTCCAAAATTAGGGGTAGGATACCCCCCCCTCTCACCCTGCCTACGCCACTGAGCATACATATTTCTAGGGCGAATGCAAATTATCGTTTAATCTAATCGACTTTGAATTTGTCAGTAAATTTAACTTTGATTATGCTTTTTGCTTAGTATTTATTATAAAAAAAGATGAACTAATTTCTGTAAATTTAAATTTGTAAATAGTATGTTAAGCTAATTGGAGTTTTGTTCCAGATTGTTGTGAAAAACCAGGCCCACGAACCGAACCCAAAGGTGAGACATTGGTTCGAAGCGTTCGAGCCGAACCACCCGCAATATGATATTCGGCTTTGCAGCCTTGATTGATAGTTTACATACATTTGCACAACCTCATTACATCCTCGTGAGCCATTTCCAATGGGTATAGGGTATAGGCAGAACAAACACAAGCAACAAACTGCAAGGTGCCAAAGTCGAACCGGCAATTGTTGTAATGTGGGCAGGTTAGCATTTATCTAGTGAGTCACTCAACACACTCACACATGCATATATGCGCATACATACAGATGTGCATATGCAAAGTGAACAACAAATAAAAAAATCAAAGAGAAACAAAAGCAAAAATAAAAATAAATTAATACCGAAAATAACTATGCAATTTCGACTTTGCGCCGGCTTGTGCCACCCTACGCTCTGCATTAGGGTGTGTGCACTGTGCGTTTGCTTTCAACTGCCGCCGAGCACCTCAAGATCTGTGCCTTGGCCAGTCATTTGGGTGTGTTTTGTTTTGCACCGCAAACGCGACAACAACAACAACAACAATGACAACAGCAACGAAAACAACAGCAACACACAGGCAGCAGGCACTCACACTCGCACACAGAACACGCACACAGCCATGAAAACAATGAGCAAATTTATAGAAACATTAACGCTGACACTCACACACAGCAGTATTGGGTTGTTGTATTGTTCGGCCGCAGCAGCTATTTATTGTTTATGCGCAACAGTTGCATTTTAACACTTTTCAATTGGCCAATAATGAGCATACAAATTGCAGCACAAGCGACAGAAATTTATTTTACCCAAATACGCATATGCACATGCGAGCAGAGTTGCAACCAGCGTTGAACTATCGGCTGGGCTATCGATGGAATTCGCAAGCTATCGATGTGCATATTTCAAACGAATACAAAAAACGCAATCTCGCTTGTTATCATTTTGGTGTGTTTTGGCAACAATAACAATGGTGGATTATACCAGGCTACAGGATCAAAGAGAGCAGGACATACGCACTGCTGATGCACAAAGGCTGCAGCATGAACGTGTTATACGTTATATTCTGATGTGCGCATTTGTATTCATTATTTGCGTCACACTAATTCCCCTTTGTTTACTCACACTCAATCCAACTGTGGAGCAACAACAACAGGCGGAAGAACAAAAACAACACTTGGTATGCTATTATAGTACTGCTGGACCCGATAAGCTACGTCTCCTGGATGTGCCCGGAGATCTGTGCACCCACATCAATGTTGGCATTGCCGATTTGGTCAATAAAACGCTGCAGTTGTCGCCGCGCCTGCAGCAGGTCCTGCAGGATGAGATACGCCCATTTCGCGCCGCCCATCCGCAGGTGCGGCTGGTGCTCTGGATCGGCGGCGCAGACAGTGGCCAGCAATTTGCCGACATGGTATCGAATCATGCGAGCCGCAAGCAATTCCTGCGCTCGCTGCGCGCTGTGCTGCGCGAATATCCCCAGCTGGATGGCATCGATCTGGACTGGGAGTTTCCGCGCGCCTACGACAAGCAGCGTCAGCACTTCGCCCAGCTGCTGCACGAGATACGCCTAGAGTGGCGTCGCGAGAAGCGCCCCGACAATCTGCTGACCGTGGCCGTTGCAGCGCCAGAAGGAATTGCATTCTTTGCGTACAACATACGTGAAATCAACTTATACGTGGATTTTGTGAACCTTATGACGTACGATTTTCATTTCTATAATGTGGACACACCATTTACGGGCTTGAATGCGCCGCTCTATGCCCGGCCCATGGAGCGCTCCATCATGGGCACCTTTAACATCAACTACACCGTTAACTGGTGGCTCAAAAACGGACTGGAGCCGCAGCGGCTGGTCATTGGCCTGCCCACCTACGGCCATTCCTTTACGTAAGTCATTGTGTATTGCTTATACATATATTGTGATTGCCAGTGCTACAAGCTTAAGCTTATCATTTATGATCCACTAGTCACTTGTTCAGAAACGGAAGTAAACCGAGCATTACATTCATTACAGCCTCGTCAGTCCGTTCAATAGACGCATTGGATCACCTGCATCCGGCTTTGGCAAGTGCGGCCAATTGGGCTTCACCACACTGTCGCAGACTTGTCAGTGCGCCAATGACTTCCTGGCGCCCATCTATACGTACGACAAGGACACCTGCTCGCCCTATCTGAGCGAGCTATTCGAATGGATCTCGTACGAGAGCAAAACGAGCATTTCATGCAAAGCCAGCTATGTGAAATCTTTGAATGTGGGCGGCCTGATGATCTTCTCCCTGAACACGGATGATCTGACGAACACCTGCGGCTATGTGCCCAGAAGTGCCGCAACTGCGGGCAAGCCTGTATTTCCACTGGCGCAAGCTGCAAATGACATTCTAAGGAACGCCCAAGAATGGGGAGCAAGTCAGTAAGCTGTTGTGATGGATGGTCATCCAAAGTTCTTCATTTTCACCATCAAAGATAATTTTAATTTCGCTATTATATATATTACAAGTTTAAACTATTGTGAAGGGGATGTCATCCAAAGTAGTTCAGTTATGTTATCACAGTTTTACTATTATTTCAAATATTTGATTTCATTGAGTTTCTATAATCCAGTGTTTAAATAACGACTGTTCTAGTTTGTAATACCAATTATAATATCCGAGCGACATCCAAATATTTCAATATTCTATAGTTATCATACAATAAAAAACGCAACATCTTTGATAACTTGGGTATTGCTACATGTACATATATAAATAAGCTAAGTTTTGTCATCAAAGATAAGTTTAATTTCGTTCAGTATTTAATTTCTTTGAATTTTCCAAATTGATATCTTCAAGTGCTTAAAAATAGCTGGTTAAGCAAATTGTTCTCATTATTTAGAATTCTAATTTGTATTTCAAATTGTAATATCTGAATTGTCAAATATCTATGGGATGCAAGTATTTCAATGTTTTATAGTTATATTTACTATCACCATTAATATTGTTGCATAGGTATATATATATATATAAATGGTTAGAAAGTTAAAACGCATGGGCTGTATACTGTACTATATAGGATTTATTTATAAATAAGTTCATGTTTCAACTACCTCCGTTGCGTGCACCTTGTATCGAAAAGAGTTTGGTTTTGTTTTGTTTATTTTTTTACACAATACAACAATAATATGTACGAATTATTTTCTTTAATTAATGTATGCATATAAGTATAAATAAAATTATCACAATCGATCCATATTCATAATATAACTAGAAATTTTAACACGCAAATTATATTTACTTGTATGTTAATATGACGATTATACATAGATAATTAATTAACTGGCGGGCCTGTGGATGTGGATGTGCGGGTGGGGCGAGGGCGAGGGCGCGGGCGAGGCCAAGGGGCAAGTGTTACTACACATAAATAAGCACAAGGAATGAAAAAGAGCTCCGCCAAGAAGTGGCGCCCGAGGGAAGCATAATACATTGCCTTATAGTTGGAGCCGCGGGCAGAGAGACCGACTTGTTGCCGGCTGTTAGGTACGTCGCAAGCAGTCCAGGGACGACAATCATGTCTGCTTGGGCGGCCGCTGCAGATTGGGTGGCGGCGCCGCGAGCAGCTCATCGATTTGGATCTTGTACGCCTGCTTCAGCTCGACCAGATCGAGCTCCAGCTCCTCGGTGCGCTCCACCTTCTCACCGTACATTTGCAGCAGCGCATCGTAGCGATGCTGCAGATCCTCATAGCATTTCTCCATGGCCTCATATGATTGCACTCGCTCCTTCAACTGCCGAACGGAGAGACGCATTGAATTGAGTGATTTCAATTGGGACTACTGGCTTACCGTCTCCATATCCATGGTCACATTGGATATCTCGCTGTCCAGCACGCCACGTTCCGCCTGCAGACGCGACAGCTCCCACTGCAGATGCGTCAGTTCGCCGTCGCGCTGCTTGAGCAACGCCTGCAGATGCTCCAGCGTCGTCGTATTGCCCGCCAGGAAGCTCAGATGCACGCCCTGAATAATGCCCGACGGCTGCCGTCCGCTATTGGAAAGGCATTCCAATTCATCCTGCGGATGATTAGCAATTGAAAAATCTCACACATTTGCACAACTTAACCAATTTAGAGGATCTTTTGGAATGCTTACGCCTTGCCAGTCAATGATGCCGCCCAGTGCATCCTCGTTGGAGATGCTGTCATCGGCCAGGCTGAGCGGCGGCGAGACATGCAGCGGCTTCTGGCAGCGAGCGCTCTCCGCCAGCTCGCTGCTGGCCTTCACCGCCTCGACTGTGAGTTCGCTGCTGCGCTGAAATGCATGCAGCTTGCGCAGCTCCGCCTCCAGCTGCTGGCACTGCTCGGCCAGTGGCTCCAGCTGCTCCTGACGCTGCCTCAGCTGCTCCTGCAGCGCAGTTAATTGGCTGGCAAAACGAAAGTTAGAGTAAGTTAAGTGGAACTATTTTAGATGTACTACTAAAAGACGCCCGCAATAAGCGGTTCCTAGGAATCCAATTGAATCATTACTCTTTTGAGTTATAGTGAAGATTTCCTGCTAAGCTTGCAAGAGCTTATTGCAATACTTATATGACTGACCAAAAAATCAGACCTGGTGCAAACAATATATTCTTCAAATTTCCGGGCGTCTTTTTGCGACTTAACAATAAACATACCTCTTGTAGTCGCTCTCCTGGAGGCTGGCGTCGAGCTCCTGCTGACGCAGCGTTATCTTGGCACTCTCCGCCTGCATGAGCGCATTGGCCAGCTTCTCCTCGAGCAAGTCGCAGCGGGTGCGCAGCAGCTCCTGCTTCTCGCTCTGCACCGAGGCGAGCTGCTGCAGCGAACTCAGCTGCGACTGTGCATCCTCGAGCTTCTGCAGCAGCTGCTGCTCATCCTTTGACCAGCTGGAGCTGCGCTGATTCAGCGTCTTCTGCAGCGACTCGATTTGCCGGATGAGCGGCGTGGTGGAGACACTCAGCTCCTGGGTGCTGGACTCAGCGCGCGACTCGGCCGCCTCGAGGCGACGCATTAGATCGCGATTCTCCTCGCGCAGCTGCTGCTCCCGCCGCACCATGGTGTGCTCGGTGACGCGCAGCTTCTCGCGCATATCGTTCAGCTGCTGCACATACTCCTGATTCTCGGCCAGCATCTGATGCTGTTCGTGTCGCTGGCGCTGCTGCAGATCGACCTTAACGCCATCGAAGCTCGACTGCAGCGCCGCGAGCTTCGATTGCAGATCCTCGATGCGACTGCGACTCTCCGCATTCTCCTCGTCCACGCGCCGCTTCTCATTGGTCATGCGGCAGACGGCCTCGATTTGGGTGCGCTCCATTTCCTCTTTGGCAGCCAGGGATTTCTTGAGACGCTCCGATTCGCTGGAGAGCAGCGAGATCTGCTCGCCGTTCTTCTTGAGCAGCGTGTCGGAGGTCTTCTCTTTGGCGCGCAGCTTCTTGATTATGTTCGACTGCTGCAGTATCTCCTTGGACAGTTTCTCGCCCTCCGATTGCAGCGCCTGGATCATTTCGTTGCATTCGGTCAGCTCATCGCGCGGTATCTTGTTGAGCAGCTCGTCCTTCAGGCTCTTGATTTGTATGCGCAACGCATCCCGCTCCCGTATGCTGCCCTGAAACTTCTTCTCCAGCGCGGACAGACGCTGCACTGCCTCCGTGGCCTCCGTGCTGTCCGCGCTGTGCTTGGCGGCCTCCACATGGGCACACAGCTGCTGATTGCGCTCGAGGAGCTCGGCATTCTGGCGCTCCGATTGCAGCAGTCGCTGCTCGCGCGCCTCGATCACCTGATTGAGCTCACTGATGCGATTGACCAGCTTGTCCAGCTCCGACTGCGAGTCCTCGGACAGCAGCGATATCTCGGAGGGCTCGCGATGATGCCCCTTGCTTTTAAGGCCATGCAGGCCATGCGGATTGTGGCCCTTCACCTCCTTGAACTTCTGCGGACTGGTGCGCGTCGTGGTGCTGTTGGTGCTGGAGTCGCCGTTCGGATTCGATATGATCTCAATGTCCGAGGATGTCGACGAGTAGCTCTGGTCCACCATTTCCGCGCCCATCTTGTGACCGTGCGGGCAGGCCTCTGTGCTGGCTGGACTGCCGCCAGACTTGTGGCTCTTGTGCTGGCTCATCTGCAGCTGGATGTCCTCGAAGCTCTGCGTGGAGTCCGAGTCGGCGCCAGCACCTGCCACACTGGCAGCCGCCTGCGTCTCGCTGAATACCAAAGCTTTCATGGTTTTTGTGGAGTCTGCAAAACGAAGCAAAATGAAGCAACAATCAGCGAGCAATTCGAAAAGTAAACAAGTATATGAGGTGCAAAGAATATCTGCTGAAATACTTTTGAGGACATCAAACAATGTGTTTACGCCATGTGCACAAATACACAATTAGCTTTCCTTTTTTGGAATTGGTATTAACATATTAAATATAACAGTTAGTCCTGAATCATAAAGAAATTCTGGATGCATAATGTATTAATAATTGTATTATTATACAAAGAAAAATGTATAAAGCTACTGTAATATATATTTAGATATATTCAATCAAATTGTGCAATTGTTTTCTTTGTTGCAACTAAAATAACTGACACACTAAATTATTATATTTGAAAATACAAAATTCAAACTTGATAATTTTATATTGACGAACACGCTAGCTTTAAAGTATTTATACCTGAGGCGTTAGGGAATTAAATAAAATGTAAATTAGTTTGTACAAATACTAATAATATGGTTTTATAATATAGTAAATATAATATAGTAAAAACAAATATCTCTATAATCAACTGGGAATACAGCTAGGTGAAGCATGAGAGAGAAAGGCACGAAGAGAAAGAGATAGAGAGAGAGAGAGAGAGATAGCTTACCATTTAGGTGCAGGGAATGATCATCCTGATCCATATTAAGCGCCTGTCCATTATCATCATCGTCGTCGGCATCAACGTCATCATCGTCATCGCCATCCGCATTGTCGGACGTGTCATTGCTGGCAATGATGACAATGCTGTCAGGCAGCGATGGTTCCGTATCCGGCGACAGCTCCATCTCCATTTCACTGGCCGTCGTCGGCGCTGTGATTAGCTCCAGCGATGATTCCGAATTGCGTGAACAGCTGGCGGCGCCGCCACTGGGCGACGTGGGTGAGGGCGACGACAGCAAGTCAACCGAGTCTGACGTGGCCGACTGTCGTTTCGCATAGAGGTTGGCTGCGGCTGGCGCTGAGGCATCGCTGGCTCTGGGCGGAATGGTGACCATCTCGTTGGCATGCGGATTGTCGTAGAACGTGGCGCCCTCTATCGCTGACGTCGCCAATGCTGCTGCTTTTGCTGCCGCTGCTGCTGCTGCTGCTGCCGGCGACGCTGCACTGTTGGTAGGAGCGTCAGGTTTGTTGCTGTCGCTGCCAGCGTTATCTGTTGCCTTGTTGTCATCATCCTGAATATCGAGCGCCTCAATTAATACCGTTTTGGCCTTCTCGAACCAACTCATGCCGCTTGCTAGTGTTCCTCAATTGCGCTTAGTGGGCGCAGCACATTAATTGACGTCTGACTTAACAACAACTGCGCTTTTGCAAATGCAAACACATAATTGAAGATATCTTTTATTTTGTAGCTGGTTGGCAGCATCAATGGATATCGTGCCGATACTTCGATACCTTACTATCGATGTATCGATGGTAGCATATTTTGATATTTCAGTGTTTTCTAAATTTACTTAAAGGCATACAATTGGTTAAAAATGTGTGTACAATTGTTATATGCACATAGTGTATTTGCAACAAAAGATCAATAACAATAACAAACGTCTTTATCGATAATAGGTTTGTGCAAGAGTGCACTATCAGTCATTATCGATTGTGTGCATCTCGATGTCAGCCAGTTGTATGTGTGGTGGCATTTTGCAACACCAGTCGTTGCGATTAAGTTGTGGTGGTCGGCCAATATTTGTGGTGGTCAAAAGCAAAGCAAAGAGTACACATAAAACGAAAACGGCAATGTTAAAAATAAAATAGAGAAAACGGAAACAGTCATTTAAATTAGCGAGTGGTAATCAAGCGGATTAAGCATAGTTACATGGAAACAGCTATTTTGGACAGAACGGCCTAACAACAAGAACAATCAGCAACTACGCACCGACTAGCGACGACACCAACACCAAGAGAACACCCAACACCGACACTGACACCGACGACCGACGGTACGATTAACGCCCTCTCGCCCCTACGCTCCGCACTTTTGGCACCCCGCACACGCACACACACACACGCACACATACACACACACGTCTCTCTCAAAAACATCATCATTATCATCATCAGAGGCGCACAAAACACTTATCTATACACCGCATTTATCAACGCCGTTGCCGCACCGCCACCCACCATTAAACCCCCACCCACCCAGCCTGATCCACAACATCAACTTTGTTTGCTATTGTTGTCTGCTGCTGCCCGTCATTTGTTTTGTTTCCTTAAATGTGAACGCACACACACACACACACACACGCGCGCTAAGTACGAAGGAGCAAACAAAGACAACTCCAAAAACAGAAAACAAAAAACTGCAACAACTGAAAGAGAGCGAGAGAGACAAAGAGAGCAGTCGTGTAATCAAGTGACGACAGCCTAAATATCGCACGATCAGCTGTGATCGCAGGGGGGCGGGGCACAGTGGGCGCACAGTGGAGTAAGCAATCGGAGCTTCTATGGGTCAAAAGGCAAGCACACCGGCGACCAGCGGGCAGCAGAGCCCACGCTCCCGCACATTCTCTAGCAGCTCGACGGGCGCCACCGCCACAGACACCTCGCCCGGCAATTCCGCTGTGGGCGGTGGGCGTGGCGGCGATGCTGGGCAGGGCTTCAATTTGCTGCGCACACTGCCGGGTCTGCAGGTCTATCAGCAACACCATCAGCCCAACTCCACGTCCATAGATCGGCAGCGTGCGCGCAGTCTGAGCTCCGTGCCAGACATACAACAACAGCAGCAGCAGCAGCAGCAGCAACAACAGCAGATGCAGCAACAGCAACAACAACAGGGTTCCAACACAACGTATCCGCACACACATCCCGCCGTCTCTGTCTCGATGTCAGCGAATGCAAACAGCAATAGTTTCCAAGTGGCAGCCAACAACAATAGCTCATCGGCTGCGGCACAAAACTACATGCAACAGCGACGCGCTTTGGGTGACTCAATACGCGTAAGGCGAACAAAGCCCCTCCCCTGTGCCCCATCCATTTGTAGCATAGTCACTAACTTTGTCTGTTCGCAGGACATGTCCATGACGGGTGCCAATATCGTGGAGAGCATCGCTTTGGCCGCGTCGGCAACGTCAGCGAATGGCATTGGTCGCGTCTACACAGCGACATCGCTTCCATCGCACATTTGGTCCTTCAATGGTATGCAACATTGCAACATGACATGTACACTGCTCGCCCGCTCATCGAGTTCTTTGTCTGTGCACAAAGTGCGCAATGAGTGCCTCGAATACAGTCGATAATGTTTTGGTGGAAGCCTTTTGCCCTACTACGACTCAGAGATTACTTTTGCTTAACATCTCAACATCTGATCCTATGATAAGCAAACAAAAAATGCGCATAATATTTGAAATCTGAATCCTTATATCTCTAAACAGCACTCGTCAAATTTGATACAAGAAGTGCGACTGCATTTGTATATTTTGTTAAGCTCAGTTTCTAGTTTTGCACTAACTAAATGAACACTAGCAATTTCTGAAGAATTATAATTTGCGAGCAAGCATTGTATACACATAAATATTGATACATTTATACAATAGATATGTAAACATTTAAGCCAACATTTCCATTGCAGGCATCAAGTGTCCCGTGTGCAATAAGTTCGTGTTGCCAGACGACATTGAATGCCATTTAGTTATGTGCCTAACAAAACCACGACTCTCATATAACGGTATGCGATAAACAGGCGGATCAACGAAATACTTACGTTAATTGCAACTGTTTTATGTTATCTGTTACAGAGGACACATTATCGGACGCGAAGGGCGAGTGCGTCATATGCCTTGAAGACTTGAGTCCAGGTGATACAATTGCCCGTTTGCCATGCCTATGCATCTACCACAAAGGGTGACTATATAAGCTATTAGAAATATTTATCTAATGACTGATTGATGTATTTTGTAGCTGCATCGATCGTTGGTTTGAGGTGAATCGCTCCTGTCCCGAGCATCCAGGAGATTAGTAAAAATCGCATTAGGTAATAAGCGCAAGCAAACTAACGAATTCCCATTGAAATGTGTACGCGTACGTATATACAATCGCAAAATGCTGATTAGTATACAAATGCTCACGTTTTTGGCAAACAAGAAGCGCACCTTGAACTTGGATGCTGATATGAAGATATATATATGCATATATAGCAGCTATTATATATGCATCTCGCACAAAATTATCATGCACATACATTTGCATGCGTTGGCATTTGACACAGATTATGTATACTTATGTGTATATGCTGCTTAATGCATTGTATTTGTATTGCAGAGCTCGTTAAGTCGTTTAACGTCCAAGTGGGCAGTGCGTAGAGCGAATGCCATAATAAAAAATAGGAAAAACAAACTGGATGATAGACGACTTTGCAGCAGTAGTAACATACTATATACATAAGCTGTGAGCCACTTTATATATACATATAATATACAGATTTGTGTCTTGCCAACTATTCTAGCTATTCTATACAAGGGATTAACTTATTCCATTTGCTTGCAGGCTAGCAAGGAGAGGCCAAACATAATACAGAGAATCAGATGGACAGTTGTTAAATAAAGAGAGTGAGGAGAGAAGAGCAGAGCAGAGGAGAGGAGAGGCTACGATAAGCAGCGCTTGGATCGAGCGATCGATCGTTTTGACCTACCGACCGACCGACTGTTTATGCAAATCCAAAACACAAAACACAAATCAATTGCAAACAAATTAATTTAGAATGCTACAAATGTTAGTAAGGAAAACAACAGAAACAAAAACCACAACGTCAACAAACAAAAGGACAAAGGACAAAAGTAAACGAAACCAACCAACCCACAAATAACAAAGCAAAACACTAAGATGATGAAATATGTTAATCATGATAATGATAATGATGATGAGGATGAGGATGTGGATGATGAGGATGAAAGTGCACGTAAGCGAAGCAACCAACCAACCAACAAAAGAATGTCAACCAATGTGATGTTAAATTTTATATTTTGTACTATGGATATGATGTAATGATGTAATTGTAATGTAATGTATATGTATGTATGTATTTATTATTTAAAAAAACAAACTAAAATAGGATAAACACAAAACAGATAAGCAACTATACAAAAATAACAAATTATACACACACACACACACACTATAAATAATTATGCTTAATATTAGAACAAAAGCAAAGCAACCAAAAAAAATTGCAAAAAGGAAACCTAACTTTAAAAATTCGATAAATTGTGTAATTTTATGCAATTGTTTTTATTCAAATTATTTTTTACAAATCTTTGTGTTTATCCACGTCATAAATTAGTTATTTATATTTATATTATGTTTTATACAACCATTTTACTTTTTTTTGTTTGTTATAATTGTATTCTGTTTGTATTGTTAATTTGAAAACACAAAAAACTAAAAGTAAAATGCAAAAATATTGCAAATATTCAACCATCTGTCATGTGAAAATTCTGGTCAAACGAATGCTTAAGGCAATTAATTGTATTTCAAGTTTCAAAACTGGCCAATGGAGTTCCTGTCCTAGACATAAGGGATCCCAAATAAAGGCCGCATTCACAATCCGTAGCTTACGAGCTGTGCCGTATATGCATATATAACATATACATGTGTATAGTATTTAAAACAAAACTATTATATAATTTTGCTGGTTTTTTTTTTGTACTTTTAATTCTATGATATAATTTTGTTAATATCTTTAATGTAATAACAATTTTCCTTAGCAGCAGTTGCGGCGGCAAACGATGACGATGGCTCGTAAATAGTTTTTTGTAAATGATATATATATATCTATATGTATAAATAAATATATATGTATACTTTAATATACTGTACATATATAAAACATATAATTGTATAACTATAGCGTTAGAGTTGCGCATTCAGCGTAACCGTAAAATCAACATTAACGTTAACTGAAAGTGCAACGGATTTTCCACACTCGGCCACACAACCAACATATAAGCAATAGTTGAAAAGAAAACAATATTAATTAATCATAGCAGGAATTTTCAGTTCTACTTGTAATTGTTTGTAAAATATATTGAGAATATATCCACACAGAGAGAACAACAAATTGTAAGCGACAACCCAAAAAAAAAAACAAAAAGAAACGTTAATGTTAATTTGCAACAAATACCTAAAAAGAAAAACAACAACAACAACAACAAATAAATATACAAACAAAAGAAAAAAGCATTAGCTGTAATAAGTATGTCTTGATCCTATTAAGAACATTTAAAACTTTTTACACCCTATCCAAGCGAAACAAAATAAACGTAATTCATAAACGAATGATTACCAAGTAAAATGACAACCGATGGGAAAAAGCAAATTGAGATAAAAACAAAAAAACAAAAGAAGTTAGAAAATAAACGAGTGATTTACATAAATACATATATTCAAGCTGATGGCATTTTATATTTTATATGTTTTTGCTTTTGGAATGAGAGTTGCAATGCAGGGAAACAATCATTTCTTCATGTATATATCATTGATAGCTAACACTTCCCAGGGCAGATCGCTATAAGATTCGAATTCCAATATAGAAGAAATTGCTCAAATCTGTATTCGATCAAAGTGTGCCTTAGATTATATGAAATCTCAGTAGTCCTTGCATCGGTTCGAGCTAGAGGCTTAAACTCATAAACAGTCGTTTCCCATTGTGAATTCAGAGCTCGTGCAGTGAGCATAAAAGAACCAAATTTCCAGAAAAACGTTTATAATATTCACAATCCGTAAGTATTTTTAATTTTCTTCAATCTAATCTCCTATTTTCTGAAATCAAATAATTTTTTCATAATTTCTTTAGAATATTGAAAATGTGTGACCAATTTATCATCGTTTATAATATTTTAATGCTGCTGCACTATAACGAGATCACGGCCGAATCAGAAAGAGGCCCAGAAACAGACATGTTTGTTCTGTTCGTATATGTTCTTTTTCTATTGATGGACCCGTCTATGACGAACTTTCCAAATGCACGTCGCTGGGTGCGCTAGATATGAAGTCACTCAAAAGAACTTGAAGGCTTTGCTTTTGCTGCGGACAACATGAGAAGGCATCCGACACAGGACACCGAACACTGAGCCTGACGAGGACACAAAACAAGAAACAGTTCAGATGTGTGTCTTACAATTTTAAATCATATTAACCACACATATATTTTGTACACAAAAACTACTACACAACCCCATTCCCCTCACAAACCACTTTCCCGGGCCTACACTACTCACAAAAGATAAAGAAATAGAGAATTGATTATGAACCGGTTGAATTTGTTAATTCATTTGTTACGAATAATCATTTTCATTTACGAATAATAATAAATCATGTGTTTCAATGGGTTAATTCTGCAATTCTGGGATTCCCTCGCATAGTGATGATACGATTAGTCAAATTTTATTGAATTTTGCTAAAATTTATGAGTAATCGCATTTCAATTGGGCTTATACCATTAATATCCATATCAACTGTATGCAGGTCGATCAGAATCTGTAGCAGTATTTCTGATTACACTTACATTTTATTCTAATAATCCCCACCTACTTATACGTGCTTATTGAGAGCATTTCCCCACTACGTCTAATATTATAAGAGTCGAAGAAATGTGCAAGCAAGCAAGCAACGTTTAATTATTAACAATAACTATTTAGACATCTTCCGCGTTGCCAAATCAGCGCCGGTTCACTGGCCGGAATCCCGAAAGCAGCTGATCGAACCTTTCGGGCGAGTCCAAGCTCGTCAGATTACACCAGCGCCTGGCGGACAGGAGAAACAGCACTAGCGCCACCAGGCAGCGGCTTAGGTACACCAGCACGAGGTTGTTCCACAGCAGAATCTTCAAGAGCTTATACATAAAGGTCCAAGTGTATGTCACTGCGAAGTACTGGGCCAGCAGCGCAAACAGCATCCAGAAGCCTATCCACACTAGGCGAACCACGGGAACATCAATCGCGATGCTTGTCATCGAGGGGTGCAGCATCAGCAACAGCACAGCAAAGATCAGCAACACTGAGCTGAGATCCGGCTCGGGGGTTCCAACTGGCTGCTCTGTGAGTTCGAAGCAGTGGCAAGTCAACGAGATGACCAGTATGATTAAAAAGGGCAGCGCCATTTTGAAAACCGATTACAAATTTAGAAATATATATATATATATATAAAACGTATATAGATTTCTTTACTAATTTCAGGTGTGTACTGTTAGACCTCAAAATTCACAATGAAATACGAAGTTAAATGAAGTTAAGCCTTAACTCGAATCGATGCAAAGGCTACTGAGATCCAAAATAAGCCAAAGCCCACTTTGATTGAATACAGTTTTGAATAGTTTTCTAACGAGTTTTAGTAGGACTTCAAAGTTGGAATGTTTTCTTTCATATGCATATCGCATGTTTATTTTATTTAGCCAATGGCTGCATTCACTAGGTCAAGTTGCTTTCTGATCAGTTACACAACACCTGAGGATCTGACTATGTTTACTATATGTTTTACGGGCTATGTCTTGTGTACTAGTCCTGAAGTTATGGGGTTGAACGGATTTCGGATTCAGACCTAATAAAGCATATAAAACTTTCTTTGATGAGTAATATACATATTGAAGTGTTCGTATTATTTGAAACACATGGCAAATATGGCAAAAAACCGACTTCTAGGTGTATGATAGCTGTAACATATAGTGGTCGAATCTGGCCGGTTCGATCAAACGTGGAGTATCTTTGAATTATAAGCTTCTGTGCCAAGTTTCAAAGCCTTTGGTCCAAAACTGAGGGAGTAGTTTTACAGACAGATTTTTTTTGTCTTCCTAAAAATATTCTAGAGGTAACTTTTGGTCTTCAGCACTGCTTTCTAGACACTTAAGTGCATAATACAGTATAATCTCCTTAGTCCGGACAATTAGTGTCTGGCCAATATCCGCAATATCAAAATGGCCGAGATATACAAAAATCGAGAAAACTGTACAACAGGGTTCAGCATGTTATAATAAATATCAAAACTATCATAACATTGCCGAAATTGATCAGATTTTCTTGCAAATTACTTGAGTGAATACAGCCATCGGCAATTGGGGATATGCATATGAAAGCAAACATTCCAACTTTTAAATAAACTCGTTAGAAAACTATTCAAAACTGTACTCAATCAAAGTGGGCTTTGGCTTATTTTGGATCTCAGTAGCCTTTGCATCGATTCGAGCTAAGGCTTAACTTCATTTAACTTCGTATTTCATTGTGAATTTTGAGGTCTAACAGTACACACCTGAAATTAGTAAAGAAATTTTTACTTTTATATATATATATATATATTTCTAAATTTGTAATCGGTTTTCAAAATGGCGCTGCCCTTTTTAATCATACTGGTCATCTCGTTGACTTGCCACTGCTTCGAACTCACAGAGCAGCCAGTTGGAACCCCCGAGCCGGATCTCAGCTCAGTGTTGCTGATCTTTGCTGTGCTGTTGCTGATGCTGCACCCCTCGATGACAAGCATCGCGATTGATGTTCCCGTGGTTCGCCTAGTGTGGATAGGCTTCTGGATGCTGTTTGCGCTGCTGGCCCAGTACTTCGCAGTGACATACACTTGGACCTTTATGTATAAGCTCTTGAAGATTCTGCTGTGGAACAACCTCGTGCTGGTGTACCTAAGCCGCTGCCTGGTGGCGCTAGTGCTGTTTCTCCTGTCCGCCAGGCGCTGGTGTAATCTGACGAGCTTGGACTCGCCCGAAAGGTTCGATCAGCTGCTTTCGGGATTCCGGCCAGTGAACCGGCGCTGATTTGGCAACGCGGAAGATGTCTAAATAGTTATTGTTAATAATTAAACGTTGCTTGCTTGCTTGCACATTTCTTCGACTCTTATAATAGACGTAGTGGGGAAATGCTCTCAATAAGCACGTATAAGTAGGTGGGGATTATTAGAATAAAATGTAAGTGTAATCAGAAATACTGCTACAGATTCTGATCGACCTGCATACAGTTGATATGGATATTAATGGTATAAGCCCAATTGAAATGCGATTACTCATAAATTTTAGCAAAATTCAATAAAATTTGACTAATCGTATCATCACTATGCGAGGGAATCCCAGAATTGCAGAATTAACCCATTGAAACACATGATTTATTATTATTCGTAAATGAAGATCGCATTTAATCACCGCAAAAACTGAAAAACACAAAATGAAGGCTGTAAATTAACAAATGAATTAACAAATTCAACCAGTTCATACATGTGTGTGTGTGTGTGTGTGTGTGTGTATGTGTATGTGTCTGTGTCTGTCTGTGTGTGTAAGTGTATATGTGTGTAGGAATCGATCAATAATATGGCTATATTGGATAGTTGGGTAAAAATGATTAGAAACTAAATTAAAGAACTTTTGCGCTTCAAAATAAATCGAAGACATAATAAATGAGGTTTTTGCTTATTGTTCTCTCTTTCTTTTGCGGTTGTTGGGGGCAGGGGGGAGGGCAAATTGTTTTGTTTATAAAAGTTGTTGTGTGTGTGCTTAAAATGAATTAAAATTTTAAAACGCGCAGCAGTCGCGTGTGAACTGTTGCAAGGCCTGTTCACGTTGCTATTACTTCTGTAGTATATATCTTTGTTGTGTGTTTGCTGTTCTGTTGTCCGGGAGTCCCGAGAGGTGTGTACTTGCGAGGCGCCGTGTCCGGTGCGCCGCAATTGGCCCCGCCCCCGCACAGCCAGCCCAGCGGGGGGGAAGGGGAGGCGGGGTGGGCATGGGCATGGGCGTGGGCGTGGGCGTATCGCATTGTGGGCGAAAGCAACCGAAACGATATTGTCTTTGTGTCTTTCATGTTCGATTCATTCATTTGTTGTCGTTCTATCAGCTATATATACTTTGGGGCGGGTGGAAGGGGGCGTGGCGGTTCGGGGCGCGGGACGCGGGACGCCAGCCTGATCGCCAATATGCGCCCATATGTAGATAGGCAGTCCACTTCGCCGCTTCGTCCAGTCAAGTTGAGCTCCACTGTAGTAGTCAGCCCCAAAGATAATGCGTTATTTGCGATATTGCGATTTGCGATAGTTATGCCCGTTTTGCCAGCGATGGCAATGTGCAATGTGCAATGTGCCGCACGTCCGTCTCGGAGTTAGACCCACGGCGTCCAGCCCTCGTACAGCACGGCCAGATTGTCCGGATTGGTCGCCTCGCGTATCACATAGTCCACCTGCTCGGCGACAGTGCTGCGCTGATTGCTATCCGGGTCGCGTCCCTCCAGTTTCATGCGGATCTTCTTCCATACGGAGACGCCATACGCGTTGCGTTTCTGCTCGTGCAGATTGGGAGCACCTGAGCACCAGAGGAGAGAGCGAGAGGAGAGAGAGAGAGAGAGACAGAACGGATGAGAATGTTAAGCGAACATGATGCAATCGAGATTTGGTTGCAGCAAATTGAATAAGCTTAAAATTTTTATTGAGTTTACATATTCATTTACACTCAGCTTTGTATATTTAAATTCTAGATTGATATTTAGCTAACGCCGTTTAAGACTTCTAGATAAAGTAATTTTTATATACAAAACCTAAGTTGTTTTCGATAACATCACTTTCAAATAAATGTATTCATTTCAACTTTATTTATATGTTAATTTATATGTTTTATATGTTCATTTTTCACAAATTTGCACATCAGCTCAAAACGTCGAACAATCAAAGCTCAGAAATTTGAACATTCGAAAATTAGAAGCTCTAGAATAATTTTAGTCAGAAGTTAGAGCTAAACATTCAAATTTCTTCTTTAAGTCTGATTATAAACCAAAAATAGCTCGCATGTTATTTAATTATGCTAAAAAGGAATCATCAGGAATTATGAATGCAAATTAATAAACTAGTTCATTTAACACCAAGAAAAACAAGTGGGAAAGGATTATCTTTGACGTGCCGAAGATTTCATACTCTTTTCGAACCTTTAGACAATTTTCACTCTGCTAACTGCAGCACTTTCATCTGTAAAAATTGATATCATATGATATCAATTTGAATTGAAATATTAAATTTATTTCCAGTTGTATGGCAGTTTTGAAGATATAATGATCCGATCCGGCTGGCTTCAATCAATGCTATGTATGTTTGAATAATAAGTATCTGTGCAAGGTTTCATCGCGATAGCTTTAAAAACATGGGATTTATGACCAAAACCAACTTCCAGTTGTATGGCACCTATAAGATATAGTGGTCCGATCCGGCCGGTTTCGACCAATGTGCTGTCCCTTTGAATAATAAGTCTCTGTGCAAAGATTTATAACGATAGCTCAAAAACTGAGGGACTAGTTTGCATACATACAGACAGACAGACAGACATGGCTAGATCAATTTGTTTTGTCATTCTAAGCATACTGGCAGTAACTTTTGGGGGTCTCCGACGCTTGCTTCTATGCGTTACAAACTTCAGCACAAACTTAATATACTATTTTCTTCGAAAAGAGTATAAACACGCTTACAAATTATAGCCACTCAGAAATAAAAACAGCCAAGATGTTCAAATTTCCGAGTACTAAACTGTGCTACAAATTGCAAAACCAAGCAAATCAAATAGTATATTCCATATAAATTACTTTAATGTTTATAAATTCCCAAACTCAACTCTATTGTAATATTGGAATGCTTACCCTTGGTATGCGTGAACGTTTCGTATGGCAGTGAATCACCGTCGGCAGCATGCTGCAAGAACTCCTCAATGCTCCGGAAGAACTCGTCCACATCGTGGCTGGCCATCTGGCGGATGTGCCGCAGCTGCTGCTGCCAATTGGCGAGCGCATCCGGCTGCAGCGCATGTCGCTCCATGCTCAGCTCCTTGCGCAGCTCCAGCAGGCGCTGGAAGAAGTTGAGCAGTGTGCGCTGGGAGTCGCGCACATGACCACACAGCACCTGCACATCCAGCGGCACCAGTTTGCCCGCGCCGCTGGCCTGATCCTCGGACTCGTTGCACATATGCCGCATGTAAATGCGAGGCATGTGCTCCTGCTGGCGCTGCACGGGAGGACAGAAAAGAAACCATGTCAGAAGAGAGGAATTAACTAAGCAATGGCACATAGTCGAATATGTGTAAAGAAGACAGCAGAAGATACTCGCAATCGATTAAAACCTATATTTCGAGATTCGAAATTTTATTATTTTTTTATCGAGTGAAGGAATTTAATTTTATGTGCTGAATATTTGAGACGTATCATGATTAAAACGGCTTAAGGCATAAAAATCGCTTCAGTTTTCACAAAATGAGGGTAGTCTTGGAATAACATTGCTAGGAACTTCAAACCAGTCGAAATTTTCGACATGAAATTGTACAGCAAAATCTAAAAGCTTAAGTGCATGCAAATATTGACGTAATTTAGAGGACAAACATTGAAGAAACAAGTAAGAGTGCTCTAGTCGGGAGTGCCCGACTAGGAGATACCCTGAACACAGTCCTTACATTCACTCATACTTACCTATCAATGCACATCCATACAAACACACACATACTGCAAGCAGTGCAAGCAGTTTCAGCAGGCTAACTTCATCGCAAGGCAAGGTAAATCTTAAATTACTTCTGTGTTTAGTGCCCGATCTTTATGAAATTTTCAGGACATAGCATTGGCCGTTAAATGGGTTATCGGACCAAATTGCAAGGTCATACCTTGAAAAATTAGTGTTTTTCACTTTTGGGGAGATGGGGTACGGCATCCATACGGTATTATATGTGTATGCTAATCAAGACTCTACATACCGAATTTGGTGGCTCTAGCTCTTATAACTTTCAAGTTATGGCCAAAAAGCACTGGTCTGAAATCGAAATTGATCGATAACTTTTGAACGGGACAAGTTATCGATAAGGTTAAACAAACTTGTACTGTCCCGGGACTACGAGAACTTATATTCGAAATATGAAGTCTCTAGACGGACATACAGACAGACAGACAGACAGACGGACAGACAGACGGACATGGCTAGATCGACTCGGCTGTTGATACTGATCAAGAATATATATACTTTATATGGTCGGAGATGCTTTCTTGTGCCTGTTACATACTTTTGCACAAAACCATAATACCCTTTTTACCCATTTTAAATGGGTTCAGGGTATAAAAACGATTGGAATTGAAAATTGCCTCTGTGCACAGGGTATCTGTGAGTCGAGCTTACCTGCATGTCCTTGAGCAGCGTGGAAATGAAGTCGTGCCGGCTCTGCTGCTCGCACTCGAGCGTCGTCAGCTCGCGCTGCACCTTGCAGGTGTAATCCTCGAGCAGTCCCTGCACATTCTGCAGCCAGCACTGATCGATGGCGCCCTCGGGATCCAGCAGCTGGACAATCGCCTGCTCGACGGCGCTGATCCGAGCACTGCTCGCCTGCCACAGGCCATGCGCGTGCAGCCAGTGCTCCATGTGGGCGAGCTGCTGTTGCTGCTGCTCGGCAATGCTGCCCATCTGCTCGATGCTGCAGAGGGCGCTGGCGCAGTTGCTCAGCGCAGTGAGCGCGTCCAGCTGATCGCTGGCCAGGCGCTGCTGCAGCTGATCGTTGCGCAGCAGGCTGTCGATGTGGTTGCGATTCCAGTTGCTGCGCTGGCCCTGCAGCAGCTCCTGCTGTGCGTCCAGCTGGCGCCGCAGTCGTCGCATCAGCGTCGAGCTCTCGTCCAGCGTCTGCCAGTTCTCGTAGATGGCCTCGCACAGCTTCTGCCGGCTGATGATGTGGCCGACATAAGGGATCCCAAATAAAGGCCGCATTCACAATCCGTAGCTTACGAGCTGTGCCGTATATACATATATAACATATACATGTGTATAGTATTTAAAACAAAACTATTATATAATTTTGCTGGTTTTTTTTGTACTTTTAATTCTATGATATAATTTTGTTAATATCTTTAATGTAATAACAATTTTCCTTAGCAGCAGTTGCGGCGGCAAACGATGACGATGGCTCGTAAATAGTTTTTTGTAAATGATATATATATATCTATATGTATAAATAAATATATATGTATACTTTAATATACTGTACATATATAAAACATATAATTGTATAACTATAGCGTTAGAGTTGCGCATTCAGCGTAACCGTAAAATCAACATTAACGTTAACTGAAAGTGCAACGGATTTTCCACACTCGGCCACACAACCAACATATAAGCAATAGTTGAAAAGAAAACAATATTAATTAATCATAGCAGGAATTTTCAGTTCTACTTGTAATTGTTTGTAAAATATATTGAGAATATATCCACACAGAGAGAACAACAAATTGTAAGCGACAACCCAAAAAAAAAAACAAAAAGAAACGTTAATGTTAATTTGCAACAAATACCTAAAAAGAAAAACAACAACAACAACAACAAATAAATATACAAACAAAAGAAAAAAGCATTAGCTGTAATAAGTATGTCTTGATCCTATTAAGAACATTTAAAACTTTTTACACCCTATCCAAGCGAAACAAAATAAACGTAATTCATAAACGAATGATTACCAAGTAAAATGACAACCGATGGGAAAAAGCAAATTGAGATAAAAACAAAAAAACAAAAGAAGTTAGAAAATAAACGAGTGATTTACATAAATACATATATTCAAGCTGATGGCATTTTATATTTTATATGTTTTTGCTTTTGGAATGAGAGTTGCAATGCAGGGAAACAATCATTTCTTCATGTATATATCATTGATAGCTAACACTTCCCAGGGCAGATCGCTATAAGATTCGAATTCCAATATAGAAGAAATTGCTCAAATCTGTATTCGATCAA
The DNA here is from genome assembly GCA_035042425.1 of Drosophila flavopinicola. Lineage (NCBI taxonomy): Eukaryota > Metazoa > Arthropoda > Insecta > Diptera > Drosophilidae > Drosophila > Drosophila flavopinicola. Next base: position 183,387 of record JAWNLL010000438.1, on the reverse strand, counting down.
AGTGTGCCTTAGATTATATGAAATCTCAGTAGTCCTTGCATCGGTTCGAGCTAGAGGCTTAAACTCATAAACAGTCGTTTCCCATTGTGAATTCAGAGCTCGTGCAGTGAGCATAAAAGAACCAAATTTCCAGAAAAACGTTTATAATATTCACAATCCGTAAGTATTTTTAATTTTCTTCAATCTAATCTCCTATTTTCTGAAATCAAATAATTTTTTCATAATTTCTTTAGAATATTGAAAATGTGTGACCAATTTATCATCGTTTATAGTATTTCCATGCTGCTGCACTATAACGAGATCACGGCCGAATCAGAAAGAGGCCCAGAAACAGACATGTTTGTTCTGTTCGTATATGTTCTTTTTCTATTGATGGACCCGTCTATGACGAACTTTCCAAATGCACGTCGCTGGGTGCGCTAGATATGAAGTCACTCAAAAGAACTTGAAGGCTTTGCTTTTGCTGCGGACAACATGAGAAGGCATCCGACACAGGACACCGAACACTGAGCCTGACGAGGACACAAAACAAGAAACAGTTCAGATGTGTGTCTTACAATTTTAAATCATATTAACCACACATATATTTTGTACACAAAAACTACTACACAACCCCATTCCCCTCACAAACCACTTTCCCGGGCCTACACTACTCACAAAAGATAAAGAAATAGAGAATTGATTATGAACCGGTTGAATTTGTTAATTCATTTGTTACGAATAATCATTTTCATTTACGAATAATAATAAATCATGTGTTTCAATGGGTTAATTCTGCAATTCTGGGATTCCCTCGCATAGTGATGATACGATTAGTCAAATTTTATTGAATTTTGCTAAAATTTATGAGTAATCGCATTTCAATTGGGCTTATACCATTAATATCCATATCAACTGTATGCAGGTCGATCAGAATCTGTAGCAGTATTTCTGATTACACTTACATTTTATTCTAATAATCCCCACCTACTTATACGTGCTTATTGAGAGCATTTCCCCACTACGTCTAATATTATAAGAGTCGAAGAAATGTGCAAGCAAGCAAGCAACGTTTAATTATTAACAATAACTATTTAGACATCTTCCGCGTTGCCAAATCAGCGCCGGTTCACTGGCCGGAATCCCGAAAGCAGCTGATCGAACCTTTCGGGCGAGTCCAAGCTCGTCAGATTACACCAGCGACTGGCGGACAGGAGAAACAGCACTAGCGCCACCAGGCAGCGGCTTAGGTACACCAGCACGAGGTTGTTCCACAGCAGAATCTTCAAGAGCTTATACATAAAGGTCCAAGTGTATGTCACTGCGAAGTACTGGGCCAGCAGCGCAAACAGCATCCAGAAGCCTATCCACACTAGGCGAACCACGGGAACATCAATCGCGATGCTTGTCATCGAGGGGTGCAGCATCAGCAACAGCACAGCAAAGATCAGCAACACTGAGCTGAGATCCGGCTCGGGGGTTCCAACTGGCTGCTCTGTGAGTTCGAAGCAGTGGCAAGTCAACGAGATGACCAGTATGATTAAAAAGGGCAGCGCCATTTTGAAAACCGATTACAAATTTAGAAATATATATATATATATATAAAACGTATATAGATTTCTTTACTAATTTCAGGTGTGTACTGTTAGACCTCAAAATTCACAATGAAATACGAAGTTAAATGAAGTTAAGCCTTAACTCGAATCGATGCAAAGGCTACTGAGATCCAAAATAAGCCAAAGCCCACTTTGATTGAGTACAGTTTTGAATAGTTTTCTAACGAGTTTATTTAAAAGTTGGAATGTTTGCTTTCATATGCATATCCCCAATTGCCGATGGCTGTATTCACTCAAGTAATTTGCAAGAAAATCTGATCAATTTCGGCAATGTTATGATAGTTTTGATATTTATTATAACATGCTGAACCCTGTTGTACAGTTTTCTCGATTTTTGTATATCTCGGCCATTTTGATATTGCGGATATTGGCCAGACACTAATTGTCCGGACTAAGGAGATTATACTGTATTATGCACTTAAGTTTCTAGAAAGCAGTGCTGAAGACCAAAAGTTACCTCTAGAATATTTTTAGGAAGACAAAAAAAATCTGTCTGTAAAACTACTCCCTCAGTTTTGGACCAAAGGCTTTGAAACTTGGCACAGAAGCTTATAATTCAAAGATACTCCACGTTTGATCGAACCGGCCAGATTCGACCACTATATGTTACAGCTATCATACACCTAGAAGTCGGTTTTTTGCCATATTTGCCATGTGTTTCAAATAATACGAACACTTCAATATGTATATTACTCATCAAAGAAAGTTTTATATGCTTTATTAGGTCTGAATCCGAAATCCGTTCAACCCCATAACTTCAGGACTAGTACACAGGACATAGCCCGTAAAACATATAGTAAACATAGTCAGATCCTCAGGTGTTGTGTAACTGATCAGAAAGCAACTTGACCTAGTGAATGCAGCCATTGGCTAAATAAAACAAGTAAGAGTGCTCTAGTCGGGACTGCCCGACTAGGAGATACCCTGAACCCAGTTCTGACATCCACTCATACTTGCCTAATAGTGTGCATACATACAAACACACACATACTGCAAGCAGTGCCTGCGGTTTAAGCAGTTATCTTGCTTTTTCACTGAGCCCCACACAATGGAAAGTAAAATCTTAAATAACTTCTGTGTTTATTGTCCGATCTTTTTAAAATTTGTAGGACATAACATTGGCTATAAAATGTGTGACCAAACCAAATTGCAAGGTCATACCTTAAAAAATGAGTTTTTTGAATTTTTGGGGGGATTGGGGGGTGGTATCCAAAAAGTGAAAAATTTGTTACTACATGTGTATGCTATTCGAGATTATACATGCCAAATTAGGGGCCTCTAGCTCTTATAACTTGTAAGTTATAGCCCAAAAACGCTAGTCTGAAATCGAAATTTATCGATAACTTTTGAATGGGTCGAGTTATCGATAAAATGAAATAAACTTGATCTGTCCCGGCACTACGAGAACTTATATTCCAAATATGAAGTCTCTAGCTCTTGTAGTCTCTGATATCCGCGTGTTCATACAGACAGACGGACGGACGGACGGACGGACGGACGGACGGACGCGGACAGACAGACAGACGGACATGGCTAAATCGACTTGGCTGTTGATACTGATCAAGAATATATATACTTTATATGGTCGGAGATGCTTCCTTATGCCTGTTACATACTTTTGCACAAAACCATAATACCCTTTTTACCCATTTTTAATGGGTTCAGGGTATAATAAACATGCGATATGCATATGAAAGAAAACATTCCAACTTTGAAGTCCTACTAAAACTCGTTAGAAAACTATTCAAAACTGTATTCAATCAAAGTGGGCTTTGGCTTATTTTCGATCTCAGTAGCCTTTGCGTCGATTCGAGCTAAGGATTAACTTCATTTAACTTCGTATTTCATTGTGAATTTTGAGGTCTAACAGTACACACCTGAAATTAGTAAAGAAATTTTTATTTTATATATATATATATATATTTCTAAATTTGTAATCGGTTTTCAAAATGGCGCTGCCCTTTTTAATCATACTGGTCATCTCGTTGACTTGCCACTGCTTCGAACTCACAGAGCAGCCAGTTGGAACCCCCGAGCCGGATCTCAGCTCAGTGTTGCTGATCTTTGCTGTGCTGTTGCTGATGCTGCACCCCTCGATGACAAGCATCGCGATTGATGTTCCCGTGGTTCGCCTAGTGTGGATAGGCTTCTGGATGCTGTTTGCGCTGCTGGCCCAGTACTTCGCAGTGACATACACTTGGACCTTTATGTATAAGCTCTTGAAGATTCTGCTGTGGAACAACCTCGTGCTGGTGTACCTAAGCCGCTGCCTGGTGGCGCTAGTGCTGTTTCTCCTGTCCGCCAGTCGCTGGTGTAATCTGACGAGCTTGGACTCGCCCGAAAGGTTCGATCAGCTGCTTTCGGGATTCCGGCCAGTGAACCGGCGCTGATTTGGCAACGCGGAAGATGTCTAAATAGTTATTGTTAATAATTAAACGTTGCTGCTTGCTTGCACATTTCTTCGACTCTTATAATATTAGACGTAGTGGGGAAATGCTCTCAATAAGCACGTATAAGTAGGTGGGGATTATTAGAATAAAATGTAAGTGTAATCAGAAATACTGCTACAGATTCTGATCGACCTGCATACAGTTGATATGGATATTAATGGTATAAGCCCAATTGAAATGCGATTACTCATAAATTTTAGCAAAATTCAATAAAATTTGACTAATCGTATCATCACTATGCGAGGGAATCCCAGAATTGCAGAATTAACCCATTGAAACACATGATTTATTATTATTCGTAAATGAAGATCGCATTTAATCACCGCAAAAACTGAAAAACACAAAATGAAGGCTGTAAATTAACAAATGAATTAACAAATTCAACCAGTTCATACATGTGTGTGTGTGTGTGTGTGTGTGCATGTGTATGTGTCTGTGTCTGTCTGTGTGTGTAAGTGTATATGTGTGTAGGAATCGATCAATAATATGGCTATATTGGATAGTTGGGTAAAAATGATTAGAAACTAAATTAAAGAACTTTTGCGCTTCAAAATAAATCGAAGACATAATAAATGAGGTTTTTGCTTATTGTTCTCTCTTTCTTTTGCGGTTGTTGGGGGCAGGGGGGAGGGCAAATTGTTTTGTTTATAAAAGTTGTTGTGTGTGTGCTTAAAATGAATTAAAATTTTAAAACGCGCAGCAGTCGCGTGTGAACTGTTGCAAGGCCTGTTCACGTTGCTATTACTTCTGTAGTATATATCTTTGTTGTGTGTTTGCTGTTCTGTTGTCCGGGAGTCCCGAGAGGTGTGTACTTGCGAGGCGCCGTGTCCGGTGCGCCGCAATTGGCCCCGCCCCCGCACAGCCAGCCCAGCGGGGGGGAAGGGGAGGCGGGTTGGGCATGGGCGTGGGCGTGGGCGTATCGCATTGTGGGCGAAAGCAACCGAAACGATATTGTCTTTGTGTCTTTCATGTTCGATTCATTCATTTGTTGTCGTTCTATCAGCTATATATACTTTGGGGCGGGTGGAAGGGGGCGTGGCGGTTCGGGGCGCGGGACGCGGGACGCCAGCCTGATCGCCAATATGCGCCCATATGTAGATAGGCAGTCCACTTCGCCGCTTCGTCCAGTCAAGTTGAGCTCCACTGTAGTAGTCAGCCCCAAAGATAATGCGTTATTTGCGATATTGCGATTTGCGATAGTTATGCCCGTTTTGCCAGCGATGGCAATGTGCAATGTGCAATGTGCCGCACGTCCGTCTCGGAGTTAGACCCACGGCGTCCAGCCCTCGTACAGCACGGCCAGATTGTCCGGATTGGTCGCCTCGCGTATCACATAGTCCACCTGCTCGGCGACAGTGCTGCGCTGATTGCTATCCGGGTCGCGTCCCTCCAGTTTCATGCGGATCTTCTTCCATACGGAGACGCCATACGCGTTGCGTTTCTGCTCGTGCAGATTGGGAGCACCTGAGCACCAGAGGAGAGAGCGAGAGAGAGAGAGAGAGAGAGACAGAACGGATGAGAATGTTAAGCGAACATGATGCAATCGAGATTTGGTTGCAGCAAATTGAATAAGCTTAAACTTTTTATTGAGTTTACATATTCATTTACACTCAGCTTTGTATATTTAAATTCTAGATTGATATTTAGCTAACGCCGTTTAAGACTTCTAGATAAAGTAATTTTTATATACAAAACCTAAGTTGTTTTCGATAACATCACTTTCAAATAAATGTATTCATTTCAACTTTATTTATATGTTAATTTATATGTTTTATATGTTCATTTTTCACAAATTTGCACATCAGCTCAAAACGTCGAACAATCAAAGCTCAGAAATTTGAACATTCGAAAATTAGAAGCTCTAGAATAATTTTAGTCAGAAGTTAGAGCTAAACATTCAAATTTCTTCTTTAAGTCTGATTATAAACCAAAAATAGCTCGCATGTTATTTAATTATGCTAAAAAGGAATCATCAGGAATTATGAATGCAAATTAATAAACTAGTTCATTTAACACCAAGAAAAACAAGTGGGAAAGGATTATCTTTGACGTGCCGAAGATTTCATACTCTTTTCGAACCTTTAGACAATTTTCACTCTGCTAACTGCAGCACTTTCATCTGTAAAAATTGATATCATATGATATCAATTTGAATTGAAATATTAAATTTATTTCCAGTTGTATGGCAGTTTTGAAGATATAATGATCCGATCCGGCCGGCTTCAATCAATGCTATGTATGTTTGAATAATAAGTATCTGTGCAAAGTTTCATCGCGATAGCTTTAAAAACATGGGATTTATGACCAAAACCAACTTCCAGTTGTATGGCACCTATAAGATATAGTGGTCCGATCCGGCCGGTTTCGACCAATGTGCTGTCCCTTTGAATAATAAGTCTCTGTGCAAAGATTTATAACGATAGCTCAAAAACTGAGGGACAAGTTTGCATACATACAGACAGACAGACAGACGGACATGGCTAGATCAATTTGTTTTGTCATTCTAAGCATACTGGCAGTAACTTTTGGGGTCTCCGACGCTTGCTTCTATGCGTTACAAACATCAGCACAAACTTAATATACTATTTTCTTCGAAAAGAGTATAAACACGCTTACAAATTATAGCCACTCAGAAATTAAAACAGCCAAGATGTTCAAATTTCCGAGTATTAAACTATTACAAATTGCAGAATCAAGCAAATCAAATAGTATATTCCATATAAATTACTTTTATGTTTATAAATTCCAGAACTCTTTTGTAACATTAGAATGCTTACCCTTGGTATGCGTGAACGTTTCGTATGGCAGTGAATCACCGTCGGCAGCATGCTGCAAGAACTCCTCAATGCTCCGGAAGAACTCGTCCACATCGTGGCTGGCCATCTGGCGGATGTGCCGCAGCTGCTGCTGCCAATTGGCGAGCGCATCCGGCTGCAGCGCATGTCGCTCCATGCTCAGCTCCTTGCGCAGCTCCAGCAGGCGCTGGAAGAAGTTGAGCAGTGTGCGCTGGGAGTCGCGCACATGACCACACAGCACCTGCACATCCAGCGGCACCAGTTTGCCCGCGCCGCTGGCCTGATCCTCGGACTCGTTGCACATATGCCGCATGTAAATGCGAGGCATGTGCTCCTGCTGGCGCTGCACGGGAGGACAGAAAAGAAACCATGTCAGAAGAGAGGAATTAACTAAGCAATGGCACATAGTCGAATATGTGTAAAGAAGACAGCAGAAGATACTCGCAATCGATTAAAACCTATATTTCGAGATTCGAAATTTTATTATTTTTTTATCGAGTGAAGGAATTTAATTTTATGTGCTGAATATTTGAGACGTATCATGATTAAAACGGCTTAAGGCATAAAAATCGCTTCAGTTTTCACAAAATGAGGGTAGTCTTGGAATAACATTGCTAGGAACTTCAAACCAGTCGAAATTTTCGACATGAAATTGTACAGCAAAATCTAAAAGCTTAAGTGCATGCAAATATTGACGTAATTTAGAGGACAAACATTGAAGAAACAAGTAAGAGTGCTCTAGTCGGGAGTGCCCGACTAGGAGATACCCTGAACACAGTCCTTACATTCACTCATACTTACCTATCAATGCACATCCATACAAACACACACATACTGCAAGCAGTGCAAGCAGTTCAGCAGGCTAACTTCATCGCAAGGCAAGGTAAATCTTAAATTACTTCTGTGTTTAGTGCCCGATCTTTATGAAATTTTCAGGACATAGCATTGGCCGTTAAATGGGTTATCGGACCAAATTGCAAGGTCATACCTTGAAAAATTAGTGTTTTTCACTTTTGGGGAGATGGGGTACGGCATCCATACGGTATTATATGTGTATGCTAATCAAGACTCTACATACCGAATTTGGTGGCTCTAGCTCTTATAACTTTCAAGTTATGGCAAAAAGCACTGGTCTGAAATCGAAATTGATCGATAACTTTTGAACGGGACAAGTTATCGATAAGGTTGTAACAATTGTTCGGGTATGAAACTTAATTCAAATGTGACAGTCTTGACGGCATACAGACTGAAGTCGGCATGGCTAGATCGACTCGGCTGTTGATACTGACAGAATTCTCAAGATATATGGCCGGAGAGCTACTGGTGCCTGATACACTTCTGCCAAAACCATTAGCGTTTACCACTTTTGGGCAGGGTTACGATGTGGAAGCTGATTGCTCTGTGCAAGGGTCCATCTACGAGTGAGCTTACCTGCATGTGCTGAGCTGCGTGGAAGTCATGTCGACCGTGCTACAGCTGCTCAGCAGTCTGCGTCGTCAGCTCGCGCTGCATTGCATAGGTCGACTCTCGAGCGTCCCGCCATCTGCAGCCAGCACTGATGATGGGCACTGGGATCCATGCGCTCACAATCGTACTTCGAGCTGTCCGATAACTTTCTGACAGGTATCGTGTGTACACAGTTTAATTGCGGTTTATCTAACTCTCGAAAATGTCCCAGTTGCCTATGCGCAGAAGGCGTCTGAGCAGTTCTGCCATAGCTATACTGATCACTGCCGTCGCTGCTGCAGCTGTCGTTGCGCAGCAGACTGTCGATGTATGCATGCCAGTTGACATCGCTGCCTGCAGCACTTATTCGTCAGCTGCGCGCATGGTCGATCAGGCGTCGACCTCTAAGCTGCCATCATCAGTCGATGGCATCCAGCAGCTTGCCTATATGGTCCGACATGCATCCATATAGCCTGATTACAATCGTAGCTTACAGCGTATCGTATTACATATTAACATAATACAGTGCTATGAGTACTTACAGCCAGAGCTTTATGTAATGCGAGCTTTTGATAGCTCTCGAAGAAACGATATCAAGTTTGTCTCGAAGCTGTAACGAAGAGGAAGCGTCGAGCCTCCCATGTTGCACAGCGCGTATCTTCGAATACAATCAGATTGCATCTAGCCATGCCGCGCTGCAGTCGCTGTGCAGCTGCGTGCGAAGATGTAACAGTCGCTGCAGCTTTTGCAGCGATCTGAAACCTTTGCAGTCGCTAATGCCTGGCGAGCAGAACTCGGTCGAGCCGCGCGCTGGTCACTATCATTGCTTATGCTTCGCCATAATACTCGAGTCAGTTCTTTGCCAATGCACAGTTCTGCACGCGCATGATAACTTTGGCGATCTTATTTTTAAGAGACAGCACAAACTTGGAAGTCCCGCAGGATCGGATCACAATCTTGTAGCTGCAACTACGAGCGGTTCGGCCGTGTATCCATGTTTCTTATCTGCTAAACTTTGCCTGTACTCATTATTCAAGGCCATACATTGTTGCAGCCTGTGTTTCATCCATAGTAGCTTTATAGAATTGCAAGAATTAAATTTTGCTGAACAAAAAAAATATGTTAACTGAAATAACGATGTTCTACGTTATGACATTGCACTGGTGCAGTTGGCAGAGTGAAAACTGCTCGATAGCTGCGAGAGTAGGACAGCTTTTCGGCACGCCGAAGTAATGCTTCCAGCGCTAGTTTGTGCTTAATTCTGATATAATTTTGTTAATATCTTTAATGTAATAACAATTTTCCTTAGCAGCAGTTGCGGCGGCAAACGATGACGATGGCTCGTAAATAGTTTTTGTAAATGATATATATATATCTATATGTATAAATAAATATATATGTATACTTTAATATACTGTACATATATAAAACATATAATTGTATAACTATAGCGTTAGAGTTGCGCATTCAGCGTAACCGTAAAATCAACATTAACGTTAACTGAAAGTGCAACGGATTTTCCACACTCGGCCACACAACCAACATATAAGCAATAGTTGAAAAGAAAACAATATTAATTAATCATAGCAGGAATTTTCAGTTCTACTTGTAATTGTTTGTAAAATATATTGAGAATATATCCACACAGAGAGAACAACAAATTGTAAGCGACAACCCAAAAAAAAAAACAAAAAGAAACGTTAATGTTAATTTGCCAGTTGACATCGCCATCCAGCAGCTGGCCATAGGCCCAATGGTGCGCCGATGCAATCAGCGTCTGTGTCTCGATCTGCTGATTGAGCAGCGCAATCTCGCACTGCTGCTGCCGCTGCACTGCCTCCGTTTGCAGTGCGCCAAGTAGAGCGTCGCACAGCTGCTGCACATCCGGCTGCAGCTCCTCCAGCTGCTGGCAGCGTGTGCCGCAGTTCGTGTAGTAGGCATACGAAAGCACCGGCACCAGGCCCACAATCTGCTCCAGCTGCAGGCGCTGCACAAAGTTCAGCACGGGTCGGGCCATCTGGCGCAGGTCGTAGCTCTGGCCGGCGCGCAGCGTCTGCAGCACCAGCTCGAAGAAGATCCTCTCGCTCAGCGGCTGGCTGCCCGCATACTTCAATATATTCAGCTCCTGCAAAGAATCAGGTTAGATGTTTAATAGTCTTTGCATATATACACTTTTGTGTATAATCTAACTTATTATCAAAGCTGCAAGCCAACAGGCCACATTAACCCGATTATCTTATAAAACAGAGTGACTTTTATTTCGAACAAGTCTCTCTTTTTAGCTCTTCATTTTATAATATAATTCCTAATGTATAATATACTAACTTTAAATAAACATTTTTTCTTTTCTATACTAACAAATCACTAATAATTTTTATATTATTTTTCGGTTTGATTGGGTTTTCCCAATCCTTGCAGCAAATGTTGGCCCAATGTTTTAATTATTTTTATTAATATCCCCAGAACTAACGTCATTTTAACTTTATATCTTTAATTTAATATTTTACTTTTTTGTTTAATTTTTCGCTGTTTTTATAATTTTCTATAAATTCTTTTGTGTTGGCTGTCAATAATTGACAATAAATAAATAAAAAAAGCTTAAGCAAATAAAATTCAAAAATAACTAGAAATTTGTAAAGAAAAAAAAATTTATCTAATAATAATTTTCTGATAAAAATCAACAATTTTAACAATTTCTGGTTGATATAATAAAAATTTTCAATTAAAACGACCTTAAAGCGGCGCTGAAGACTGAATCGAAAAATATCATATCAGAAGGGACTCAAAATCTGATTGCCTCGATGCATAATAAACTTTTTAGCTATGCTAGACAATCAAAGCTATCAAATAAAATATTGAGAATACTAAAAGCACTATAAAATTGAAATATTTTGTAATCAAGAACTGGCTGCATAAAAAAAAGCTGTGATTTTTTGTCTTCTAATTTTTAAGATATTAAATAACTACTTATTTGTATATACAGATATATATTGCTAATCCTTACGAAACTAGACTAGATCTTTCACTTTGAATTCGAAGATATGCAAGCTGCAAGCCTGTCCTTCTCAATTATTTTTAGCTATACTCTAAATCAGTTTCTAGCTCTATCTCTGTCTCTATCTCTGTTTCTATCTCTCACTTTTCATTCCACAATATATATAGCTTTGGCTAAGTGACATTATCCATTGGCTCACCATATACTGTTGCATCTGATCATCCTGAACATCCTCAAGAATTAATTTGATGGTGCGCCCAATGCGCTCCAGCGCCTTCGATAGCTGCTCGAACTGGTCGCAAGCGGGCTGCAGGCTGATCAGAAACTGCTGTTCCACGGAGAGTGAAACGGACTGCTTGCACAGTGCCTGCGAATAGCGCTCGGCCAGGCTGGCGCTGCTCAACTGCATTAGAGCCTGCAACTGATCCAAACTGGGGCACAACAGCAGCAGGCGAAAGATGCTGGCGGTCAGATCATGCTCGAAACTGTGCTGCAGCTGAATGAGTGCGGCGAGGCAATCCTCCAGTTCGCTCAGCGGATCGCTGGCCTGCTCCAGCGGCGGCGCCACAATGCTCTGGCACATGGAGCGCACCAGCTGAATGTGCTGCAGCTGTTGCTGCAGCAATTTGGAGTCCTGCGACTGCAGAGCCGACTGCTCGTAGTTGCTGAAGGCATTCGTTGAGCCATCCAGCGTGCGAATCAGCGCCGCATTGAGCAGCAGCTGGCTGCAGTCGCTCTCCCTTATCGCTGAGATTAGGGAATGCGACTGAGCCGGCGACTGCGACTGCGACTCGCTTTCAAAGTGCTGTTTCAACTGATGCAGTCGACAGTTGAGCTCCATCCAAACTGCTTGCAGTGTTTGGGCAGCGTTCAGCTTCTGGGCGGCACTAATGGAGCTAAAGGAGCTGCTACTGCTGCTGCTGCTGCTGTTGCTGCTGTTGCTGCTGCTGCTCTGCAGATAGTCCTTATAGCTGTCCCGGAAGCGCACATAGATATTATCGCGTTGTCGCTGCTCCGGATAGTAGAGCATGATGGCAGCGTACTGCTGCATATGCTCCACGCACTGCAGCCCCAGATCGCTGAGCCGAGCGAAGTGCTCGTCCAGCTGACGACGCGTCTCGTCGTAGCTGTCCAGCGGCAGATGACACCGCACCAGCTCCGCCAGCTGCAGATACTCCGCATGATAACTGCTGCCCTGCAGCTTGAACTGAATGAGTCGCACATTGAACTCGCCCAGCTGCAGCGGCTGCAGACAGCTCTCGTAGCTGTCCAGGAGGCACTGCACCCGCTCTTGGTCCGGCTGCAGCAGTGTCGCCTGCTGTGTCAAAGCCTCCGTGTGCAGCCGCTTGGTCGCATAGCGCTGCGAGGCCGTGTTGAAGCTGTGACTCTCGATGGCCGTGCCCAGGGATTTGATCTCGGCGATCAGAGCGATGCGCTGGTTCAGCTCCACCAGCTCCTGCTCCACGGCCAGACGCTGCGTTTGCATCGGCTGCAGTTGCTCAATCTCCTGCAGCATTTCCGCTACTTGCGGCAGCATTTCCAGCCTGTAAGACATTCAACTTGGTTAGTGTATACTTATAAAAGGTATCTATAGTTCTCAATATCTGTCTTAGTCTGTAAAACTAATTATTTCTAAGCATTCACAATTTACAAACAATAAGAGAAACACAGAAACAACTGTAATTCATCTGCCACTTTAGTTTCATATGAAGTTAATATACTCCAAAAGAAGACTATAGTCATGGAAATATAACATTACAAAAGGACTTGATCAAGAATATATATATGTGCTTTATATGTGCTTACATTTGCACATCTTTATTTTACCCCTTTGAACCCATTTTTAATGGAGTTATGTTATCAAAATTTATTATTTTATATTTTTTGCATTTCGTCAACCATTTAGGACAAGGTCAGGAAATTATCGGATATAGCTCAGCTAGGCATAAATAATATATATAATGTGAACTAATTATAAGCCGAGGCAGTTCACGTTAGCATAAGTTTTAACGTTTTCGATTGCCAGAAAAGTATAAAGTGAATACATATTAAATCATTTAAATTCACGTTTTATTCTTGCTTTGTATATTGATTTGTTCTATTAATTGAATTACAGCTTTATCCCTTAGGCTTCTCAGTACATTCATATAATTTTGATTGATTCGTTGGGAAGCTCTGAAGTTGTATCTTTTCACAGGGCTAGAAAATCTGACGTCATTTCTATGCCGATAACAAAACGCTCTATGCTAGGCTAAAATTGAGACTGAAATGTCTAATTCACTATTAGAGGAATCTCCATCTTCAGAATTATTGGAGCTCAATTAAACATTGAAACTTGTTATTGTTCGTGTTATAGAGTTTTCTATACATTTTAGAATATTCAATTTAAAAAAAGACTTGTTCACGTTAACGAGCGTGCACTGTACTCAGATTTCTGATTTCTACGAAATAGTTCAGCGGGCAACAAGCCAGAGTTTAAGGAACATTATGTGGCTTCAGAAAGATCCCAAGTGAGTGCTAAGGTAACTTTGAATCAGCCAGCATAACCTCATGTCCTTAAAGAAATGTTCCTACTTATGTTTAACTTACTACAAGTTACCTAAATTTGCTTTTCTAATTTTGCATTCTTTACATTTTATTGTAAGTTGTTTCTGTGTTTTTGTAATTCTTGTAAAAATATAAATAGTTTAGTCAGTTTTTGAATGTGAAAAGGTTAGGAATAAAATGTATTAATCAGAATTGCTATATATAATAATATGGATATGGATATGATATGATGTGATATATGAAATGAAATGACAAATGGCCAATAGCCGGCCCGATCTTACTCACTTGCACTTGGCCCAGAACTTCTGGCACTGCTTGAGCTTGCACACATAGTGACGCCGCTTGGCGTCCCAGTCGTCCATCTTGTTCTTGGCCTTGTCCTTCTTGTGGCACTTCAGCTCGCTGCTGGGGCAGGTGGAGGGCTTGGCATTGATGGCGCGTCGCAGGGCCGCCGCATCATCGTTGACCGTCCAGTCGACCAGCGGATCGTAGACGAATGCCTCGAGCAGCGTGAGCAGAGTTTCGCGCTCCTTGCGCATCACCTTGAGCACATACTCGCAGCCGAGACGATAGGGGCCCTGAAAGATCGAAAATCGAAAATCGAGAATCCAAAATATAGTCATATAGTCTATTATTTGATCATAAATTGCAGCGACCCATATAATAAATAGAGTCGCACAAATCGCGTTTATCGTGACGGCTATCTAACAGATACAAATGCTGTCGCCAGTCGTAAAGTCGACGGACGCGCGAAACATTTTTATATAGTGTGTTAGAACTGCTGATTTTATGATATGGCATATAATACACATGTACATATAGTCATAGAACGCTTCTAATCGATGTTGACAATTGTTTTATTTCAACTTTGAAATTGTGCGTAATTTGTGGCATTGATAGCTGCGTGGAATCGTTTCAACGGATGGCGCCTATAAATGCTGCATATTACTCATACGACGCGTAGTCCAATTGTTACGCTTTGCCATTGGATACTGCTTAATTCCATTTTATTTGGCACAATTTTTTGGCAATGCTTTAAGCTTTGGAATAACACTACATTTAAATATGAAAACAACCTTTTTAGTTAAAATAATTACAGCTCTACAAAATTTAATAAAATTCTTAGCTGTCATAACTTTAACAAAACTGAGCCGACTTTTATAGGAATACCTTTTTGATCATGTTTTGGGCTCTACAATAATCCTACACTCAAATGTGGAAACACATTTCATCCTATGTTGACATGGAAATCAATTTTCTCACTATCATAACTTAGTGGAAACTAAAAGGAATACAATTTCGAATAGGGTCAAAAGTGCTAGCCAAATTCAAAAGAAGAGTTCTTGACTATGCAAGAGAGGACTCTGAATACTCGACAAAGTCTCGTGTCATCAGCACAGAGTATTCAAAAAGGGTTCATGCAAAGAATAGTTGGTTGTGCAAATGAAAATTAAGCAAATGTTATTAGAATTATTATACCATCTCTAATTTGACTGCTTGCAAATTGCATTTGCCATTAACACAAACCATGACATGAACATTCGCCATGTCGACCGCATTTCGAGTTCGATTTCGAGTTGGAGGCCCAATTGTAAATAGAAATCATATCACTTGACATCTAAGTGGGTGTAAGCTGCCTGGCTCAGCTAGGGGTTAACTCGTGAAGTGCTAAAAATACGTATACGAACACGAATGCGAATACCTGCAGATAGGCACACAGAAATGTGTCAGCCGTTAGATAGTTAATAATCATGTACCCCACCAGGTAATACTATATGCCAGCCAGATGGAAACTACGCGATACCCTACACCAGGGCGTGGGCTGGGGATGGGGATGTGGGATACAGATTAGAGTGGAGCGAGCAAATTTGTATTTCTTAGGTGTTAGTAATCGATGCTAGGGCAAAACTGCTGGTTTCTAAAGTAATATCTTCAATCAGTAGACTTTTTGTGTGTACCAATAAAAAGGTTTTCCAAATGTTATGACCAATTATGTAACTGTAAGTTTGGCTTTTTATTAATTATATGAATATATACGAAATAATGAGCTAAATTAACTCAAAGCGGGGCATTTGATGTATCTAAACGATATTTTCTGAATGTGATTGTTTTTGAAAAACTAAGATTTGGTCTCGGAATAAAATCGAACTTTTGAGCTTTGTTAAAGCTTTTACATATTTGAAATACGCATTTATTTAGGAGCTTTTATACCAATCACAATGTTACTCTAATACCTATTATTTCCTTTTTTTTAAACCATCCTTTTGGGTATGATATTATATCTTATTTGATATTAGACAAATTCATACATTTTTTTTAAACTAATTATACTTTTCTATAGGGTTCCTCGATTAACAATACAGAAGATGCAAAAGAATAATAAGAATTTTCTTGTCCGATTTCACTCCGCCCTAATGGGCCTTAGCTTTTGTACCAATCACAATGATACTCTAATACCTATTATTATCTTCTTTTTTTTTGGAAAAACATCTATTTGGTTATGATATATCAAATAAGATAAATTCATGCATTTCTTTAAACTAATTATACTTTTCTATAGTGTTCCTCGATCAACAATACAGGAGATGCAAAAGAATACAAGTTTTGTTGTCCAATTTCAATGCGCCCTAATGGGCCTTAGTGGTCTTTTGAAGCCGCACCGCATTGAGGGTAGCGCAGCTGTTTGGTCTTATCAACGGATTGCGTTTCTCACGCTGGATCTCGGTGGCGCGTTATCAGTCTTGTTGGCGCACTGGATAATGCCAGCGAACCGAAACGTAAACAAACGACGCCCACGAGAATTGCAGTCGCTGCCGAGTCCTTTGCCCCATGTGGTGCTCGCTACTACCAGAATACCAGACCCGCTGGCAATCTGCTAAACACTGGCGCTCAGTGCGTTTCGTAGTCGCGCTTCGTGTCATCGGTTGTGAGTGTGCGTGAGCGAGTGTGTGCGTGAGCGAGTGTGTGTGGGAGATTCCCGTTACGTGCGCATCGTGTGGGGCAAGGCTGTTTGCGTCATGGCCACCAAGGAGCTGGAGAGCAATGCACAGCTGCTGTTCACTGCGAGCAGCAACAATGCCAGCACAGCTGATCTAGGCGATGTCCTGATCAATGGCACAACTCTGGCGACGCTGCGGCAGGTGGATCAGCATTTGAGTCCTGGCCTGCTGCTCTGGCTGGTCATCAATGCGATCATCTTTGTCTTCATCCTGGGCGGCAATGCACTCACAATTGTCGCCGTGCGCACCTGTCGCAATCTGCGCTCGTCTATCTCCAATATATTCATCCTTTCGCTGGCCATATCCGATTTCATGGTGGGCGTCGCTTTGCCCTATCATGTCGTCTTCTACATGGCCACCGACTTGGATCTGGGCCGACTGCGTGGCTTTTGCCTGCTACGCTTCTTTCTGTTCATCTGCGCCTGCTGCGTCTCCATACTGACGCTCATCTCGATTGCCGTGGATCGCTATATTGCGGTCATGTACGCCCTGCACTATAGACGGTGAGTACCAGCAATATTATTCCAGGCACGACAACATCAACACTCTTTTCAAATTACAAAACACTCTGAAAATCGAGAATCTGCTACTGAAATCCAGCAGAAAAGTTGTCAAGATCCAGTTAAGAACTCAAACCTTAAGACAGGAACTTTTTTGTAATTCCGAAAACTCTTATGTAGAATTACTCAAGTCTAGAATTCAAATTCCAGAACATTTGCATATAATTATAATGAGTTTTATGCTTGATTCAAGAAGTTTGGATCTATTCATTCTCTCCATTTTTAGATTTACACTATAACAGTTATTTTCGGTCCTACATTTGCACTACAAAATAACTACGAGATTAGTAAAGTCAATATATCTCTGTTAGAAATACCGCAAGTATTGTTACTTTAGATTCGCTATACAGTAATGAAAGATTTTCTAAAATTTATTTAATTCAATAGCCATACTCTTGAAAAAGTATACTAGAATGGGACATCAGCAGGGAAGCCTTTATTTGTCAGGCAGACACTCTCATGCTCGTAAACCTAAAACTAGCTTAATTTCTTCTTTTGGTAAAATAAAATAAAACAAGTGGGGAAGGATTATCTTCGGCGTGCCGAAGATTTTATACTCTTTTAGAGCTAATAGGCAATTTTCACTCTGCCAACTGCACCACTGAAATTTCATAAGCTGTTCAAAATCGTTTTGTCGCGTAATATTTTTTTTTTGTTCTAAGAATATTTAATTCATTGCCAGTTGTATAACAGCTATAAGATATAGTGATCCGATCCGGCCGGCTCCGACCAATGTTGTGTCCCCTGAAATAATAAGCGTCTGTGCAAAGTTTTATCGCGATAGCTCAAAAACTGAGGGACTAGTTTGCATACATACAGACAGACAGACGGACATGGCTAGATCAATTTGTATTGTCATTCTAAGCATACTGGCAGTAACTTTTGGGAGTCTCCAACGCTTCCTTCTATGCGTTACAAACTTCAGCACAAACTTAATACACTATTTTCTTCGAAAAGAGTATAAACATAGTTCTATGATATTTGATGAGAATCGCAATCAAAATAGGTATAGTTGTGATAGAAACAAAAGGTTCAAAACTGCTCAAATTTATTACTTGCTTTACACTTTTCGGTTGAATATTTTGTCACGTCAGCAAGGCTCTTCAATCTACGATAAGCCGATAAGTATTATTCGCATTCGTTGTTTTTTATCTTTATGCTCTATTTATGTTATTTGTTTTGCTGGATTGTTCCTATCGCTGTTGCACTCTTTTGGTTAGTTCCAATGCATGTTTTTCTCTAGTTTTTTTCTTGTCTCATTTCTTTGGACCTTACTCGCAAGAATTTGTATGTTCTTCTTCTTTATATGTAATTATTTATACTGTTTTGATCATTTTACTGGCAAATGCAAATTCTTTATTTGATTTTATTGATTCTCTCTTAACTTTGAGGTTTTTCTCTTTACTAGGATTAGACGTACGTGCCGCTAAGAAATTTGCATAGTTTTGTTTTCTCAGCTTTTCTAGAATTTAACCTCAACTTAGCTTATTAAAATGGAATGCATTTTCGATAGACCCTATTTATTTTTATCGGCTATCGGAAACAAGTGTTATTGTTATCTTTGCTTAAAGAAAAGTCGCTACTAAGGATATCTGTTAGAACACTTTTGGGTACAGTCGAACTTCTCTAGCTCAAACTTGTGTAACTTCTCGAAGCTCTTCTATGCCCGATGGAGATTTGATTTAGAGAAGTTGGACTGTATTAGACTTTATATTTTCCTATTCGAGTGGCTATCTATTTCTCAGCATAGTCCATGTCTCAAGGCTGAAAGTATAGCTTCTAGGCTCTTCGCCCTAACTTATTACTGGGAAACTTGTCAATTTGTGTGCTATCCATTAAAACTCGACTACATTCTATATATGCCTCTACTGTTTCTGTTTCACCACAATTGCAATAATATTCGTATCCCTTCCAGCTACATGACGCGTCGCGTTGCCTACATGATAATCACATGCAACTGGTGTGTGGGCGCTTTTGTCGCACTGATACCCATCTTCTGGAACAAGTGGTCCGAGGCGCAGGGCTGCGAGTTTGACGAGGTGCTGCTGCCGTGGTACGTGGCCGGCATTATCACGCCCGGCTTTGTGATCATCTGGATCTGCATGCTGGTCTTCTACTGGCGCATCATGCGCGAGGCGTCCAAGCAGGCGCAGCGATTGCGCCAGTCGATGGTGTACAACACGCACAGCAGCCACAGCATGCTGCATCCGGACTGGAAGAGTGTCCAGATAGTGGTCTTCATTATGGGCTGCTTCACACTCTGCTGGCTGCCGTACTTCTGTGTGGCCATTGCGCAGCTCTTCAACATCTGCCGCAGCAACTCGATGATCTACAAGACGGCCTTCTCGCTGGCCATTGCCAACTCGGCGCTCAATCCGATCATCTACTCATGGAAGAACGCCGGCTTCCGGCGCGCCTTTGCCCAAACACTTTGCTGCAAGTCCGCCCGCTGCTGTCGCGTCGATCCCGACCCGGAGCAGCATTTGCCCTCGGAGAGCATGAAGCACCGCATCGAGTGCAATAGCCATAGCAATAGCAACAGCACCAGCGGCTACACAGCCACAAAACCCACAGAAAAACTCTCAACTCAGTGCCCGGGTGGTGCGCAATAAATCAATAAAATAACTACTATTGTAAAATTAATGAGAGTTTTTTTGTTGGAATAGCAAAACAGGGACTATAATTACACTATGCAAGATTTTATACTCTTTTCGAGCCTTTAGGCAATTTTCACTCTGCCAAGAATATTTCATTCATTGCCAGTTGTGTGCCAGCTATTAGATATAGTGGTCCAATCCGGCCGGTTCCGACCAATGTGAAGTCTCTTTGAATAATAGGTATCTGTGCAAAGTTTCTTCGCGATAGCTCAAAAACTGAGGGACTAGTTTGCATACATACAGACAGACAGCCAGACGGACGGACATGGCTAGATCAATTTGTTTTGTCATTCTAAGCATACTGGCAGTAACTTTTTGGGGTCTCCGACGCTTCCTTTTATGCGTTACACACTTCAGCACAAACTTAATACACTATTTTCTTCAAAAAGAGTATACAAAATTCATCCTTTTTACCCCTTTTTGCTGCATCATTAATTGTTTGTGCTATCCTGATGAGATATGACAATCAATATGACAAAATATGTAATAATTTAAGAAATTGGTTTTTCCAACATTTGAGTCGAAAACACAAATATGACGGCAATTTTCAGACTTTCTGTGTTCAAACAAGTTTATCTCTTGAATATATTTAACAACTTTGCTAAGTGGGTTTTTCCTCTGAAAAATTCACCGTTTCGTCAAACGACTTCACAAAAAAATGTTGTATGAAACCGAAATAACTTCAAAAACTTAGACCTGATTATGATATGTGATATGATGGTATGTTGCCTCTTTCCGAGCTGGACTGCTGGTCAGAAAGGGGTACAAGTAGAATATTTTATGAAATTGGCAATCTATGAAGGAATGTGCTTCGCTAGCTCCGAGATGACAGTAAGTAAGTGGTTATTTAAGAATTTACACCTTCTTTTGCTTCGGGCTAAACAAGTTGCTCTTCGTCTTGACAGTTTCTACAAAAGACATTGAAAGCAGCTGAGAGCCTTTCGGCATAAAAGCCGACTAGTCTGTGTTCCTGCTGAACAAGTCGAAGATATTCTTCTAAGAAGAGATATCTTAAGTTTCAGCTCTCATCTAATTCAATCTACTGTGAGGCGGATCGTCCCTCACCCGCCCACATATAAGATAATAATATAATATGTTAGTATATAATATGGTTATTATAAGAGTCCGACGCATGAAGCGCAACTGAAATAATAGTATAAGAGAAAGACGCATGAAGCGCACCTAGCTTTAAGATGACGAACAGGCTGACGTTTCACGCTCACGCACTGCCGTAAGCTCGCGACCCGATGCCCAAAGCCCAGCTTGCCGAAGAGAGCCACCGTGGTGGAGAAGAAAAGCTTAAGGGGTGAATTCGGATGGAAGGCGATTTGGCAGCCGAGTGAAGAGTTGGAAAAGGAGAAAGAGTTGAGAGTTCACACGGAGTAGACGTGTAAAATATAAAGTGAAGTGAAAAGAGATCGTTGAGGACGAGAAACAGAGACCCACGGTCAGTACCAATATCCGCATATTTAATTTATATAATCACCTTAGAATAATAAAACTAAGTATATTGATCTAACAGAACATATCACATGCCTTTTGTTTAACATATGTTTGTATGTGTCAGTCAAGCGTATATTTAGTTGGTCGGTAGATTGTGTATGTGGCTCTAGCCCAGCATAAGTAGTCGATGTACGCGTGGTTCTAGCCCGGTACATAGTAATTGGTATGTTTGAGGCTCTAGCCCGGCATATCTAGAGAAAGTGCGTGTTCGAGGCTCTAGCCCGACATATTCAGAGAGAGTGTGTGCTCGAGGCTCTAGCCCGGCAGCTAAATATAGGTATTATTATCACCCCGTCTCTCATTGCCCCAGCGATTTACAAATATTCTTGTAAACCGACCCTGGCCCGACTGAGATTTGTACCTCGGCCCAGGAACTACCTTACACTACAAACAAAAGATACTTGATGAGTGAAGGCGCCAATGGTCTAAGCTCTGAGCAAATTCCGCAAAAAATATGTACATTATTTCTAAAGAGTCAGAGAAGGTTGAAAATTAGAGATTGTTTATTCGCCATCTAAAGCAAGGCGTCTTAAGTCTGTGTGATAAGTTCTTACTTACAGCGATGCGATTCATTGGAATTATATGTGAAAACAGGCAAATGTTGTTATTGCAACTTTAGAAGTAAACAACTGAGAATTCCCACAATCCACAAGACTAAGCAACTTGATATTTTGGGGGAATATGTGAGCGGAGTGAAAAAGAACAAGTAAGAGTGCTCTAGTCGGGAGTGCCCGACTAGGAGATACCCTGAACCCAGTCCTTACAATCATTCGTACTACTCTAAACTCACACATGCTGCAGTACAAGCAGTACAAACAGTGCAAGCGGTTTAAGCAGTTAGCTTGCTCTTTCGCTGAGCCCCACACAATGGAAATTTAAATCTTAAATAACTTCTGTGTTTATTGTCCGATCATATTGAAATTTTTGGGGCAAGCAATTGTCGATAATATGTGTTACCAAACCAAATTGCAAGGTCGTACCTTCAAAAATGGGTTTTTTTTACTTTTGGGGGGTTTGGGGGCTGGTATCCAAAAAGTGAAATATTTGTTGCATGTGTATGCTATTCGAGATTATACATGTCAAATTAGGGGCCTCTAGCTCTTATAACTTGTAAGTTATATCCAAAAAACGCTGGTCTGAAATCGAAATTTATCGATAACTTTTGAACGGGACGAGCTATCGATAAATTTTAATAAACTTGATCTGTCCCGGGATTAGGAGAACTTATGTTCCAAATATGAAGTTTCTAGCTCTTGTAGTCTCTGATATCTCGGTGTTCATACAGACGGACAGACGGACAGACAGACGGACATGGCTAGATCGACTCGGCTGTTGATACTGATCAATAATATATATACTTTATATGGTCGGAGATGCTTCCTTATGCCTGTTACATACATTTGCACAAAACCATTATACCCTTTTTACCCATTTTTAATGGGTTCAGGGTATAAACAGGGAAATGTGGTTGTTGCAACTTTAGAAGTAAACAACTGAGAATTCCCACAATCCACAAGACTAAGCAACTTGATACTTTGGGGGAATATGTGAGCGGAGTGAAAAAGAAAAACAAGTAAGGGTGTCAGCTTGTTAGGAAGCATACAAATATGCTCAAGATAATAGTGGACCAAAAATGTATGCAAATATATTTCTAAAATTCCGGGCATATTTCCTTGAACACTATCTGTGTTTTTGTAGAAGAAAATAGTAACCTTACTTACTGCCTTTTATCAATATTAAGAAACAAATTAAAGACTGTATAACCAGGTCATGTCGCTTAGTTGTGTATTAATAACGATATCAGATTTTAAAAACTTAAGAGCAAGTCTAGCTGTTCTCCTGGAATAAGGCCAGAACCGAAAAACCAAAAATGATTCTCACGAACTTTTCAATTTTAATCGGTTATTCAAACTTTTTAGATTCAGTTTTTAGTGAAGGAATAATACTACGAAAATACAGATTACAGGAAAAATGGTAATCAACTAACAAAACGCAATCTATGGTTAAATTTGTAACCAAAGAGAAAACATCTAAAAACCACCAATCTTAAAAATTTTAAAAAAAATCTTACCAAAGAAACTTTTGTTATTGGATATTTGTTATTGCCTAAAAGTGTTTTGGGTGTTGCCCAGTGTTATCAAATATCGAATGGTTATATTAAGATACAAAGAAAGCTCACCTCAATGCCCGTTATGCCCAGAGCATGCACCATATTCTGGGTGAGGCGGAAGGGCACCCGCTCCGGGATGCGCAGAGTGCGCCCCTTCTCGAAGCAGACGTTGTAGTCGATGTGGACGATGTCGCCGCTGCCCAGATTGATGAGCACATTGTCCAGATGGCGATCGCCCAGCCCGATCACATAGCCAATGACGGACATCACGGCCATGCAGCTGGTGTAGCGACGCACCGACTGGCGCCACTCGGCGGCGCTGCCCGCCTGGCACCAGAGCTCTCGGGCCAGCAGATCGCTGGGTGTCTCCTGCATGAGTTCGGCGAGCACTTGACGCAGTGCAGCGATGGGCCAGGAGCGACGTGGATCGCTCACAAGCATGTTGTGCTTGGCCAGCAGCGGCGACAGCTTGTTGTAGTAGAGATCGGTGAGGCGGCGCGAGGAGCCAGCGGTGTCGGCTTGCGGCTGGCGTTGCTGCCACTTCTTGTAGAGGGCAAACAGCGGAGTCACACCATCCACCCAGCTGATCAGACCCGACTGCGGACCGAGCGGTATAACGGAATAGTGATGAGCACGATGGCAGCTCTGCGGCGTGTCGCTCTTGTTGGCCATGATCGCATTGGAAATGGACAGGAACTGCATGATGCGCTCGTCCAGATGCAGATCCTCGAGGCCCTTGAAGAGGAACGTGTACTTCTGGCCATTGCTGCCGTAGAAGGCGACCTTCTTGGGCTTCGTCTTGGTGGGCAAAATGCACACGGTGCTCTCCACGCTGGCAATGTGCACCGGCTGCTGTTCGTCCTGGGCAGCCAGGCCCGGCATGGAGATGGACATGCATCCAATGCCGCACAGCACCGGACTGATGGTCTGCATTTTGAGGGTGCTGCTGCTGCCGCGCAGCAAGTTCGCCTGCAGCACATGATACAGCTGCTTGAGCTTGTCCCACGCCTCCGGATACGCACGATGATGCAGTGCGTCCAGTGTGCTGCGTATGGGCGCCTCGAAGCGCCGCTTGAAGCTGCGCTCGTAGCTCGTCTCGGGCTCCCGGGCCGTAAAGCTAACCAGCGCCTCCATATCGCTGAGCAACTGTGGCCGCCAGCTATCGAAGCGATGCTGCTTGCCCTCATGATCGTCCGGCTTGAACTCGCTGGCCAAGCTGTGCACGCGACCCACATAGCTGTTGTAGATGTGCGCCAGCGAGTGTATCCAGTACTCGTCCCACAGCAAACAGACGCGACGCAGCTCCTTGACCAGCAGCTGGACATGCTGCACCACCGTCGGCGACTGTTTGGTCAGGGCGCTCAGCAGGCAGCCATAGCTGCTGAATGTGGTGGAGCAGCTGTTGCCGCCGCTAAGCAGCTCCCGGTTCGCACCGACGACAGCGGGAAACGTGACCAGTTGGGGGCGACTCTGGGCCAGACGGCAGAGCAAGGAGCACACGCTCTGTCGCACATACGGCTCGTGATGATTGAGGCGACTGAACAGCTGTGGTATGATGACCTTCCACGGCCCAATCGGCGTCGTCTTCAGACCCTCCTCGAGCACCTCCTGCAGCCCACTGGCATGCTTGACTATGAGCCGCAGCAGACGCAGCGTCGTGGTCACCATATTGCTGTCGTCAGTGGGCGCATCAATGCCCGCCTTGAGGCTTAGATAGTTGAAGTACGAGCGCGCTGCTGCCTTGTAGTAGTCGAAGGTTTGAGCCAGTGCAGCACGCCAGATACGCAGAATGCCCTCCAGCACGCTGGCTGGCTCCTCTTCGAGCAGACTCAGCTGCCTCAGCCGCTGTTCGCACTGTGCATCCGTTTGGGGCTCGCTCTCCTCGCAGCTGTGCAGCGCTTGGATCAGCTCCTGCAGCGTCTCGCCCTCCAGCGGCAGCGCTCCGCGCAGCTGCTGTCCGATTTCGCTGATATTCGTTGCGCTCAAGATGCCGCCACTGTCGACGATCTTCTTGCCCCAGCGATAGCACCAGTTGCCATAGGCAATCAGCGCCTCCGCATTGTTGGGTCGCTGCTGCAGGCTGGCATTGAGCAGGCGCGCCACCAGACGCTCGCCCTGCGGCTGTGCAGCAGTGCTGCCGGCGAGCGTACACTCTGGCAGTTGCTGCAGCAGCTGTTGCAGCGTCGGCGACATTTGGATGCTCAAGCCGCTGCAGCTGCGCACGCTGATCCAATCCGCTAGCGTGAGCAGCAGGTCCGCTGACTGCGGCTGCTGCTGCTGCTGCTGCAAGTTGAGGCAGAGTGCCGCACATATGTTTATAGAGCTGAATTCGCTGCAGTGCTGCTGCTGCTGTTGCTGCAGATGCAGGCACTTGGCCAGCTCCGTGTAGCCGCGCAGCAGTTGTGGATTAGCCGTGTCCAGCGGCTGGTTGAGCAGCTGCCCAGTCATATGCTCCAGCGACTGGCCAAAGTACAGCTCCAGCATGCTTTGACTCGTCAAATGATTGCCCTCCTCGCGTGCCAGCATTGCAGTGTCCAAATACAATCCACCCAGGCTATCGTTGCTGCACTGATTGCGCAACAGCTGCGTCCAGGCAATGCAGCGCAGCAGCAGCGTGCTTGTAATGCTGCAGTGCTGCTGCTGTTGCTGCTGTTGCTGCAGTGGCAGCAATTTCAACTGCAGTTGACCGCTCAGCTTGCATGCAATGTGCTTGAGCAGCGTCAGCTGCTGAAAGTGCTGCTGCTCGCAGCTATAGTTGAGCAGGCACTCGCGCCAGTTCATGTCCAGCAAATCCGGCTCGTACCCATCCTGCGGCTGCTGCGTTCGCTGCCACACGGAGCGCTCCAGTTTGTCGCGCACATAGCACGCAGAGAAGCTGGCATGTTGCTGCTGCTGCTGCTGCTGCTGTTCGGGCCAAATGCATAGCTGCTGCAGCGCCGCATGGAGCTCTTCGCTGGGTGGCGCCTGCTTTGCCAGCAGCTGCTCCAGCACGCTCAGCTGTGCGCTGCTCTGCTGCAGAAAGGGATTGAGCGGCGTTGTGTCTTCCGAGCGCTTCAGCTGCCACTTCAGCTCCACGGCCTGCGTCCATTGGCCCGTGCTGTGCAGGCACTCGATCAGCTGCGCCAGCACAAACTGACGCGTGTGCGGCTCCAGCTCCTCGGCGTCCAGCAGGCTGCGATAGCCGGCCAGCGCCTGCTCCTTGCGGTTGGCTGCCTGGTCGGCGGCATGCTGCAGCCACTGGTAGCACTTGTCGCTCTTCGTGCGCGCCCAAACGTAAAGGCCTCGCAGCGAGTCCGATTCGCGGCAGTGGATGAAGGCCCAGGCCAAATAGACGATCGCCTGGCTGTATGTGCAGTCCTGCGTCTTTTGTGTCAGCAGGATTTGCTGTGAAAAGCGACAATGGACAAGAGTCAATACAATACAAAAAGAATTCCGAAGAAAATTTCTCGAAAAGAGTATAAAATCTTCGGCATGCTGAAGATAATCCTTCCCCACTTGTTTATTACTTTTTGGGGGATTGTAGGTAGGCTAAATTTTGGGCCACTAGCTCTTATAACTTTTAAGCTATGGTCCAAAAACGCTGGTCTGAAATTTATCGATAACGTTTGAACGGGACGAAGTATCGATAAAATTAAATAAACTTGATCTGTGCCGGGACTACGAGAGCTTATATTCCAATTATGATATCCGCGTTTTCATACAGACAGACGGACAGACAGACGGACGGACAGACAGACGGACATTGCTAGATCGACTCGGCTGTTGATACTGATCAATAATATATATGTATATACTTTATATGGTCGGAGATGCTTCCTTATGCCTGTTACAAACTTTTGCCCAGCTTCGCTATACCCTTTTTAGCCATTTTGAATGGGTTCAGGTATACAGTACACAAAATAAAGGTAGCAACTCACCTGGGCATATCGTATGACCAGCTCCGGCTGCTGGCTGTGCATGGCAATGATGACGACCCCGATGCGGATGCGATTGAACCACGACTGGCATGTGGGATTGTTAAGGCGAAAGAAGGCACTAACTGGCTTTTCGGGTGGCCGCAACGCAAAGGCGCTGCCCTCGGCCGCATTGTAGATGAGCTTCTCGAGCGCATCGAGGAAGCCGAGCAGCATGCCCAGATTGCTGCGCGTATTGGACAGCTGCTGCAGCGACATCTCATCGAAGGCGCGACGCTCCGAGTCCTTGGAGCAGCCGCTGAGCAGGCGCGCATAGCGCATGACGATCGCCTCGAAGGCCAAAAACGTGTCCTGCGGCTTGCCGAGCGTGGTGCGCAGCTTCTGGTCAACGCAGTAGCGCGCCGCCTCATACTGCAGCCAGGCGGCGGCCAAGCGCTGGCAGCGCCTCGTGCACTGCGTCAGCTTCTCCTGGCGCTCGTCCAGCGCCGTTAGTTGGCAGCTGCGCACGAACAAATCGCGCAGACAGTCGGCAAACGGCCGCTGCTCCGGCGCCTGCAGATGCTCCACGAAATCGCGAAAGCAATTGTCGCGCAGAGCGCTGCACTGGCTCAGACGCTGCTGCCAGATGCAGACGTGGGTGCTGCCAATGCCGGCCGTGCCGCGCGGCACAATGATCAGATGCAGCGGCAGCTGCGCATAGATCTGAGCGTAGGCGCCATGGGCGCTGCTGCACAGCGACTGCAGCTGCTGCAGCGCCGTTTCTCGATACAGCTGCAGCAGCTCGACGCTGAGCTGGTTGACATCATAGTTGAGTACGCTCTGCATGCAGTGGGCGCTCTCCAGCGGCGCATATTTGGCGGCCATGCTGGCCACACACTCGCAGATGGTGCGAAAGTCCGACTGTTGCAGCAACGTGGTGGCACGTGTGGCACACTCGTCCAGCAGCGAACGTGTCCAGAGCAGCAGCTGCTTGAGATTGAGCGGCGCCAGTTGCGCGGCCAGCGACAAGCAGTGCGCCAGAAACTTGATGATATGTGCGAAACTGTTCGCGGTCGGTGGAGATGTGGCACTGTTGGAGTCGCCGTCGCGCCACAGACTCGAGTTGTTGCGAAAATTGTGATTGGCTTGGCAGTGGACGATGAGCAGCGCAATGATGGCCTGATGCGTGGCGGCATGCTTGGACCACATGGCAAGGTCCTGGGCGCGACAGTTGCTAATCAGCAGCTCCAGTATGGAAGGCTTGCAGGCGTACATGCCAATGATGGAGGATGTTTGTTTGGCCAGCGCTGCCAGCGCAGCCAAATGGAAGATGAGCAGGCGACTGGCTTGTGTCTCGGTCTCTGTTTCGCCAACGCTAGCCACACAGCTGTCAATGTCCTGAACAAGCTGTTCGTAAGCCTGCTGCAGCAGCGGCACATTCCTTATCAGCAACGTCTCCTGGCAGCTGCGCAGCAGTAACTTATGCGCAGCACTATCACTACGCAGTCGAATCGCAACGAGAAATGGTTGTGACTGAAAAAGCAGCAGCACCAGAGTGCCCGGCAGACGTGAGCGTAATTTTCGCACTGTGCAGAGCAATAAGTATAAGCAGCTAAGCTGCTGCTGTTCAGTCAACTTGTGAAGCTGCTCGAACTGCAGTAGGAGCATTTGATTCAGCATTGACGCATCCGGCTCACTGTAGCCATTCAGCAGGCAAATGCAGAGCAGCTCATTAATATTAATCAGGGCATCAGTGCTGCCTTCGTCCTGCATCACATCGGGCAGCATTTTGGTGAGCTGGGACAGCGCCAGGCACACAATCGACTCGCACACAATGTGCATGCGCGTCAGGCACTTGAGCAGCGAGTTGAAGGAGCCCACAAAGGCGCCCAGTCGCTCGCCGTTGCGCTGCGTACTGCTGTCCAGCGCCTGGATGTCCTCAATGAATTGTGCGAGCAGGCCGTAGCTAAAGTCCAGCTGCTTGCTAAAGTACGGCGTCAGCTGCTCGAGCACGTAGGCACAGTGGGCTTTAAGCTGCTTTGGCTGGCCGATCTCCAGTTGCCAGCCAATGATGATGTCCACCACATCGGTGAAGTGGCACTCGAATGCGTCGCGATAGTTGTGCGAGAACTGCACAATGCAGGCGCTGACGCCCATGAAGTGATCTGGACTCTCCGCGCCCTCCAGGAAATCCTTCAGCATGTGCATCATCTTGTCCGCATACACGTGCAGATCGCACTTTGTGTCGCAACTGCAAATAATACATATATATATTTACATATATTAGTGTGAAGAGGGTAACTTTTTTTCATTTTGAGTTTCTGTGTAAAACCAAATTTGAGATTTTGAGCTTTATCAAAGCTATTAATTAGATAGAAAAGCTCAAAGTAATACTTAACTAGTGGTACTATGGGGTTACGTTTACTCGGGAAAGTCCCACACTTTTGGGCTTTTCATGATTCATCCCCTATTCCAAAAAACCACACACACGCACACACACACAAACACTCACCTAAGCGTTGTGCGCAGCGCCAAAATGAGATATTTCTGCAATCGCTTATGCGTGCGATAGTTCTTCACAATGAACTCCTCGTATAACGGATACGAATTGCGGTTTATGTAGCCAATCAGTCCGAGGGTCTTGCTGCACTCGTCCAGCACGGGTGGCGGGCATTGTTTGAACAGCGCCAGCATGCCATCGAGTATCGCATCGAAGGAGCGCGTCAAATAGCCCATGTTGAGCGGTGTTCTCACCGCCAGCTCCAGTTTCGAGCAGAGCTCCAGGGCGACCGCTGGGCTGGTTTCGTTGTGCAGGCGCCGCATAATCCTCGACATGCGCAGATCGTCTGTGCCCAGTTTGGCATCCCGATCGCTGGCCGTGAATTGCACTGCGAGCGAATAAAAGGATATGGCTAGAAAAATGTGTGTTTGTATTTGCGGCTGCACTTACTCTTGCATTGGTGCGTTCTGCGTGTAATGCCCTTTGTCATATCATTGTTTATAGTGCGTAGCACGGTATTAGTGTTTGTGGAGGGCGCCTGCTTATCGTGTGCTTTGGACCACAACGTTGGCTCATTGAAATTATTGTGTTTGTAGTGGCCATAGTGGTTGTTGTTTTTGTTGTTTTTGTTGTTACTGTTGCTGCTGTTGCTGCTGCTGCTGTTGCTGCCACTGTGACCAGTCACATCGTTGAGCAATGCATCCACGACGATCTCGTTGCAGTTGTCCGGTTGTATAGCGGCGCTTTGCATTGAAAGGCCACCGCGACTGGTGATCATATATATTAAATTTGCGCCACCGAATTGTTTTTGTTGTTTTGGCTTTCACGTTCGGTTCCTAGAGATGTCAGTCAATTGACAAACAGTGTGTCCACACAGACACACACAATATGTTTGACAGCATATGTATCGATAGGCAGCTATCGATACTTGAGTTTCAAGATTGCGCTATCTTTTCAAATACTTCCAAACTAGCATTATTTTATTTTATATAATGGGTGGTGCCGCGCTAACAAGAAATTCCGTACTTTCCATATACAATATACATTTTTGACAGAGCAAAATATAATAAACAAAACTCGATAGAATGAATGGCATTTGACGCTTGACAGCACTGCACTAGCAACGAGCGCGGCTTATTATTAATTTAAAAAAAATATATGTATGTATATAAAAATGCACACTATTCTTGCCGACCGCGTTCGCCTTTGTTATTAAATAAGGTATTTTAACATTTAAAGCATAGTATTTATTTTGCAATACATATTTCACAATACATAGTCAATACATAGTTGCACTTTTTCAGTTTTTCATTTTACCAATCATGTGCTGCCTATATGCCGCCACGAAATTCGCCATCTCCGCATACACTCGATAGGGCTCAAACCCGTAACTGCCATCCAGTGGCGCAGTGTGAGGTTCGGGCAAGGGGGCTGGCTGCTCGTGCGGCACCAGCGACAGGCAAATGTCGCCCACCTGTAGCTGCTGGCACTTTAGCTCGTACAGGTCGTAGGACAGCCGCGGATTGCAGGAGGCCCAGCCCTGGCCGTACACAAAGAGCGGATGCGCCGGCTGCACTTGCATATTAACCTGCAAACTTAACCTCAAACCTGAGTTCATCGGGAATGCGTCTCAAATGGCACCTACCTTCATATGTTGCGTATCGTAGCTAAAGTGGATGTCGATGAGATGCGGCTGCTGTTCGATGCGCACCACCGTTGCCTCCTTCAAGTCAAAGTGCTGGCTGCGCAGCGCCGACTGAATGAAGTCCTCGGTGCGTATGTCCTCCACTCGGCGCAGGACACCTGTTGACAGCTCAATGTAGCTGCCCCGGCGAAAGCAATCGTTCGACTCGGTTATTTGACTGAATGCCTGGCTCATGGCACGACTGGTTCGCTGTAGTGTCAATTGAATACTGTCCGGATTTGAGCGCTCTTCGCCGCCTGCCTTATGCAAGTGAATTCATTCAATTGTCTGCGGTGCTTTCCATGGACTTTCCAGGAATCTCGCCCACTCATCTCGCACTTAAGTTACCTGCTTTATGGCCCACAACAACTCCTCCATCCATCCATCCATCGCAGCTTCACATGGCAACAGGTACGCAGCGCTATTTGACAATGGCTTCGCAGTTTCTCACCTTTTAGGCGCTACCTAGGTTTCCGCTTAACAACCATTGTTGTGTTCGCCAGCAGCAACAGTCGGCGCCGATTTGGCTGTTGCGCCAGGCGCCTTTGACACCACCAAAAAAATATACATATACACAATAGTGAAGAGCGCCCTCTCGACTTATCTACGGGGATTATCTTCGGGTGACGACGCTCAAATACCCTGTACTATGCAAGGGCTAAGAGCAAAGCTGGTATGATTCTGTACAAGATCATGAATATGAATTACATAAAGAAAACATATCGTATGAAATAAAATAAGAAAAATTATGTTCTTTTTGAGACCGAAACGTTATAAAGGGTGACGACGAATCCATTATTCCATAAGATATTATGTTTTGCTCAAGTATTGAGAATTTATTTAATGATATATATTTATAGCGCTACAAGAATACTTTTATAAATTACCGCACTAGTTACACACATGGAAAATACAATAGTTTAATTACAATTAAAACGTTTTGGCGTTATTAATGTTAGTATTATAATTAATACTAATACATTTTCATTCATAGTACAGTTTGTGGTTTATATTCGAATGTCGACTTAGTTTTTCAAATTTGTATATTAATATCCTGGATATTTTCCAAATTATTTAGTTAGTATCCTGAATTGCGATGAGCTACTAATTTTCTTTTCTCTGCTACATGGTAGTATTTTCCATAAACAAACAGCATGTATGAGAAATTGGCTATGATATTTATAAGTTGAAAAAAATATGATGTTTCCTGTTTATATATAGCAAAATTCAGTCAATTGAGAAATTTAGAAAAAGAAAAAGTTATATTGCAATAATTCAATTATCGACAAATTACTCCTGTGGGCGCTATAACACAAACCATCTTTATAACACTCGCAGCTGCTGAACTTGGTCGAGCTCTCTTAAAAAGAAAAGAAGCTAACTACTTATGAATTATGATCATTTCCATAATTTGAAATGACTTTTGTTATCTATTGTTAAAACAACATTCTAAATATTTTCAGATTCTAGACTGTGTTTAAATAATATTTTGAAATTATAAATTTTAAAATAATGTGGACGTTCTAATATCTGGCAGTTCTAGTTTCCGAGCGTTTACTTCAATTACTTTAGTATTACTTTTCTATACTTAATTGATTAATATACTACACTTAAAACTTTATGACACACACGTTTTTTAAAATATCTTGATATTCAAGTGCTTAAAACTAAAACAAAATAGGTTTTTTTTTAAAATAACTTAGTTTGTAGACATCTGATGCATTATTAGTTAGTTATTTTTTCGTCTTAGTTATAGTTTTCGAGCAAATACCGCAATTAATGGACGCGTAGAAAACTCCTTCAATGCTTTACACATTCACATATTTATAGTAATAATAATAAACACAAAAACAAATGCGATCAGTTAAACATTTATTTGACTTTGCGTTTCCTTTTGGCCGCAGAGGATTTAATTTGGTTGACGCGTTTCTTGCCCGGCCACTCGAATTCCATTGCATAGACATAGTAGCGGACGTAGAAGTAGAGCACGCCCAAGGCGCAATACACAGAGGTGAGCAGCAGTGGCATGAATGGCAGCCGCACATGGAGGTCCAGCAGGCGACTGACTATGTGCTCATAGATTGGAATGACTGCGAATCCGAGAAAGTACATCCATTCGAGTAGGTTGAAGTGCGGCTTGCCTTTATACATGCGCTCTAGCTGGCCATACATCATGGCCATGTAGGCCAAGTACATTGAGTAGCGCGGCACCAGCAGATCCACCTCGAAGAGCAGCGGGAACAGCGAGAAGTATCCAGCGACGGCCAGGATATACGCATATCTGGCATCCCGTCGATCCACAACAGTGAGCAGGCTATAAGAGGAGTTGTGAAATTGATAATCATTTGTTAACTTGATAAAGGATCGATTCACTCACCTCAGCGGTATCAGACACATGAGTATCGCTTTCTCGTGCACGTGCCAGCCGAACATGAAGGATGTGCCAGCGCACAGGACAACAGCACGCATGAATACCAATTTTGCATGCCTGTCAGTGAGAATATTGTTTACAAATAATCAAATTTTTAAACATTTTTGGTACTGTGAATATCGTTGAGCTTGAAAAACAAGCCATGAAAGGACTCTAAAGTCCCTAGAAATGCCCTTCCAATATTTCAAACTTCAACTGAATATAATTTTAAATCAATAAATAAATGAGTTTCTTACTCTTTGGTTGGCGTGCGAAATAGCTTCAGCAGAATGGGCAGCATAAACAGCAGGGTGAGTGCGAAGGTAATGGACGGCGTTATGCTGGGCAGCACAACATGCTGTACCTCCTGCACCAGTCCGGAGCTAGTCGAGCTGGCTGCATCAGCTGAGCGGCGTTTCAGGACGGTAGCCGCTACCTTGTCGGCAGTATTGTAGAGAGCCCAGAGATTAGGCGCCCAGTAGGCGTGGGTGAGGCCGCGCTTGAACGGAAACAGGCGCGCCATAAGCTGCGGTAACTGCTGCCAGAAGGGACCAAATGAGCACACGAATGGCGCCAGTCCCACAGCTAGCAGCTTCGTCATGGCCTGGACAAAGCTTTTCTGTTCGAGGCAATAGAACTTCAGCAGATAGACCGCAAAGGCTGGCGCCATATACAGAAATATATGCTTGAAGTTGAGCAGCACGGCGAAGGCAAAGGCGCTCCACAGGTAGCGTTGCCGCAGCAGCGCCGCAATGCTCAGCAGCAACAAGCCAAACAGGAAACCATTGTACTGAAAGTGTATGTTGTCCACAAATATGAGGCCGACGTTCAACATTAGCAGCATGCAGCCGGCAATGTGCTGTTGCGTGGCCTGGACGACACCCAGGGCGGAGAGGCAACAGCGCACGCCCAGTACATAGATCACATCCATGACAATAACCGACAGGCGTTGAAAGCGCACCGTTTCAACGGATGCATAATTCAAATTGTTTACGTTGAGCATTTGCGGGTCCACATATTTGGCCACCTGCGACAGCAGCCACTCGAAGTAAGCAAAGAAGGGCGGATAGTCCAGCGTCCATTCGCTGGTTGAATCCACGTACCAACTACTCAGCGGCAGACTGTGCGTAATGGCCAGCCAATTGCGGTGCACCTCAAAGTCGGTGGAATAGCTACAAATCATAATTTGGCAATTTGAATCCGGTGTATTAGCGGTATGTGTGGATTGATCGTTACTTACTAGGCCGGCAGCAGCAGCACTTTAAGTGCTGTACTTATTCCTATCAATTGCCAAAAGTAGCCGCTCATATTGTTGCTGCTGGCCTTATCAGCTGGCCACGCACTCGAAGCTATTTATTTATATTTTTTAACTGCACGTACGTTATCGCTGCTAGAGACGGCGATATGTCAAATTATCGATAGTCTCCGAAAACGCCGACTCCTTGTGTGACCAGCTAATGCATTTATTCGGTATATGGTATTTTTAAAGTGCTACATTGCCGATTGCCTATTTTGTACATCAGTTTTGTCTGTTAACATTTCCAATAGCATATCCTACATCAAAGTAGGTTTTTTCAATATATATTCCTATTGCACGCATACTATTCTGTATAGCACGTCCTTTTTAAATTATATTTTAATTGAACGCATGTTATTGCTGGTATGGCAGGCGCTATTTCAAAGTATCGATGTCGGATTCTAGTGTGGCCAGCGCATGCGCATTCCGTCATTTTTGAAAGAGCAGAGATGAGCAACTGTGTCGTTTTGTTTATTTCGTGTGGCTGCACGTGCGTTTAAACAAAAATGGAAGGCATCGGCGAGGCGCTATTTATTAGCACATTCAACAATGAGCGCGCATCCTGCAGCGTGCAGGACCTAAAAACTGGCACAGATCTGATGCGCTACAAGGGCGGCGGCGCAATGCAGCCGCGTAGCCTGCAAATGCTTGAGGAGCACTTTGTAATTGCGGCAAACAGCACAAAGCCATTGCTGCACGTGTGGCCCATCAACATGCAGGAGCCGATGTCCAGCGTGCGCTTTGTGGTGCCGGGCAAGGTGAACGCACTCGCAGTGTCGCCGGACAGCAGCTACCTCGTCGCCGGTATCCAGGAGTCCATCTACATCTGGCACCTCAATTCTGGCCGGCTCCAGAATACGCTGTCCAAGCACTATCAGCCCATCACCTGCATCCGGTTCACAGACAACGGTGCGCACTTTGCAACGGCCGGTAAGGATGGAGCTGTGCTCGTCTGGAATCTAACGCGCGCGGCCGCTCCTTTGGGTAGGCTCGACGGCGAAGAGAATGCACCGCTATACAGTTTCAACGATCACGGCCTGACGGTCACCGATTTGCACATCGGGCACGGCGGCATTCGCGCCTTTATGTATACCGTCTCGCTGGATCGCTGCTGCAAGGTGTACGATCTCAGCGATGGCGCACTGCTCCTCAGCGCTGTGTTCCCTGTTGCGCTGCACAGTGTGATCGTTGACAGAATGGAGACGAGCGTCTATGTCGGCACCAGTGAGGGTCAAGTGCTCGTCTTTCACATGGGCAAAGCTCCACGCATGAAGGTACGTTTTGTATACCCTGCACGCGTTAAATGCATGCAACATGGGCATCCTTGTGCCCATTAGAATAGCATAGTATTGAGCAGCACGACGAGCAATATTTATCTGTATATCCGAGTGTATCAGTACAGATTTTCAATAGTTAGGATCAGATCCCACTCAGTTGCTCCTCTAACAAAACAACTCTTTAACATTTACAGGAATACCATCTGGATGAGGAGGATATTCAAGCTTTTGTGGGACACAAGGAAGGTTCGGCCATCACCTGCTTGGCCCTGTCCCCGAATGCGCAACAGCTGATTTCGGGTGGTGAAGATAAGCAGGTGTGCGTCTGGGATATTGCCAGTCGTCAGCTGCTGAAGAGTCTGTCGCAGCTGGGATCCATAACCAATCTGCATGTGCGCTTAATGAGCAGTACCCGCTTCCATCCGGGACCCAAAAAGCAAAAATTCTTTGCCGACAACCTGAAGCGCATGATCAGTCCAGTAGAGGATGATGATTACCAAGTCGAGCTGCTTGTCTCGGAGGAGTATTCAAAGGCGCCGAAATATAATAGGCCTAACTTTGATGACAGCTACGATAGCGATGGAGAGGCGGAAGAGAATGGCAAAGATGAGGAGGAGTACGAAGAGGACGGAGAAGAGGGCGGCGCTGAGCCCAAAAGCCTATCAGAGTTTGAGGAAGAGGACAACCTATCTTCCATTGAGCCTGAGTCTCCTGTGTCGGACACATCTGAGGCGAAAGATGAAGATATGCTTACAATACTGATGAGGGAGAATGTGCAGCTCAAACAAATAGTGAAGCGTCTGAGTAAAAACAAGTCATTCAACAAGAGCAAGAAAGCTCGCAAAGACTAGATTTTAAGGTATTTTCGGAAAACGAATATAATTTGATATAATCATAAAAACAAAGTGAAAAAAAATAAACACGAACAAAAACACTCAAATTGACTGGTGGCGTTAGTTGACACTCGCTCGGGGCAGATTCTTGCTGCCCGACTGCTCCTCCATGTCCTGATCCTGGTTGTGTTCGTCATCGTCGTCATCCTCATTGTCATTTTGCTCCTCGGAGGCGCCGTCGTTTTCCTGCGCCAGCTGACGACGTATCTCGCGATTCGAGTCCAGCAGCTCACGCAGCTGCGACAATATGTCGTCGGTGCGCTGCTCCACGGCGTCCAGGGCGCAGCTGAGTGCGTCTAGACTCTGGTTGACGTCCTCCATCTCTACAAAAGCAGCGATTAACAACAGCAGCGATTAACAAGAAATCACGTGACCAGCGAAATAAATCGGCACGCTACCTTGCAGATCTTCCTCCTGCACATTGGAGCTACCCGCGTCGCCGGAGGACGTCGGATCGTGGTTATTCCTGGGTGCCATCGTTTGTGGTGCTGCAAAAGCAAGGCGTCAGCTGACTTTTAATTAATTGCACGAGCAAACATGCGCGTAGTCATTACTTGGGCGTAAGGGGTCAATTTTGTCGCTTACAAATTGCCAAATTGCGAAACAAAAACTATTGAAGCATAATATATTGGTGGAATTTATGTAAAAATTGTGACACCAAACATATGTTTTTGTAATTGAAGGCCCCTTGTATATGCTTTGACTACGCTCATGTATAGCGATGACTTACATTCCGATATATCTATCGACAGTCTGAGCTGTTGATAAATCGCAATAGCAACACTATGCAAACACTTTACAGCACTGGAAGTCAGCCGGCCATAATAATAACAATAAAAAATATTGTGCGTCCATTTGGCAATTGTTGCATAAAATTCATATTGGAATATATATTTGCCTAATACACGTAAGTCGTTGCGCAAGTGAAACCATGTGCGTGTTCGCAAAATTTGTTAGCAATTGTGGGCGACGGCACGTTCCAATTGATAACGAACGAAGCTGCACAAATAGTTATTATAATCGGTGTTTGCTTTTTGTGTACGTGCTGATTGAATTCCATTGTTTTCTTAATAGTGCGCAATGATGTTTGGGGACTTAATCCTAATTGAATGACAACTACCGCGTTCTTAATTCGCAATAGGTTTTGTTTTTTGTGTGTGTTTATTTTTATTAAAGAATTTTAAATTACAAAAAAATTTGTATCACAATTAGTATTATTTTTGTTTTGTCCATTTCATTTTAAATAGTATAATTGTTGATGCGGCAAAACAACAATAGTTGTTGCTTCGGTTTCCATTTATGTTTATGTTACATGTCACATTTATAGGTACGCCTCCGTTTCGGGCTCAATGCGCACGATTTGGAATGCCTGCAAATAGTGTGAGAAATAGAAGTTGAGGCAAAATAAGAAGACAGACAAACACTGGGGCAGCACTTACGACGTCGACAGTGGCGTCCTTGGTAGCCATCGTGGCACTTGCACTCCTTGTTGCCCATGCAGACACCATTGCTGCACTTGCACTTGGTGGAGCGCTGCTTCCGTCCGATCTCGCAATGATCGCCGCGCAGCCCGTTCGCACAGCGGCACAAATTGTTGCCAATGCAGCGGCCATCGTTCTTGCAGGGAATCACGCATTTGGCTATGTTCGTTTATGGCGAAAGAAACAATCATGTGGTCACTGTATTTGGAGTATACCAATAACACTCACAGTACTCGCAGTGCATGCCATAGAAGCCCTTGGAGCACTGACATTTGTCCTTCTGTATGCATTTGCCGCCATTCATGCACTTCTCCTTGCAAATACCTGTGCCGAAGAAAGAATAGTCAATTATTATTATTATTAAATATGCAATTGAAATTAGATCTGGAAGCAGAGCTTACTAACTACTAAACTTGCATTGCAGATCTACAAACACAATACAGAATGTATAGGAACGCGTGTGCCTCGGGCAAGCAGCTGATGCGCTTCTCAATGCGCTGCCAAGCCACCACTAGCAACAGCAGCAGCAACAACAACAACAACAACAGCCAGCAGCAACAATCTCCACCACCATTGCGTCCACGTGCCAACGCTCTGACAGATGAGATAATACGTGTGGATCATGCTGGCGAACTGGGCGCCGATCGCATCTATGCGGGTCAGATGGCCATATTGGGCAACGGCCCGATGGGCAAGACCATTGAGCACATGTGGGAGCAGGAGAAGTGCCATCGAGCGCAATTCGAGCACCTGATACAGCAGCATCGCGTGCGACCCACAATAATGACGCCCATTTGGAGTGTGGCGGCATTTGCGCTGGGCGCCGGCACCGCGCTGCTCGGCGAGAAGGCGGCCATGGCATGCACGGTGGCCGTGGAGACGGTCATTGTGGAGCACTACAACGATCAGTTGCGTCAGATTATGGAGTCACCCAATCCGGACAAGGTATGCGCAAGAAATTACAAATACGCAAGATTCTAAGAAACTATGCTCAATAAACTATATATTATAGTTTATAAATATATGATAAAAGTCTGAACAAAAAGCCGAGGCTACAAATATGGTTAAAGAACCAAGCCCAATGCTAATTACGATTGCTAAGACCATAACGATAACAATATCATTTCAATTTGGGTGACTAAATTCTGTTAATATGATAGATTTGAATGATGACAACATGTATATTCCAATGTTTAACCCATATCTATTGATATAGCATGATGATAATGCAAAGAGTGCTAGTTTTTTCAGTTAACCAGACCAAACTCACCACTAATATATCATATTACTACTACTATATCATATTATATAAACCAAAACTGGCCCGCTATAAAGTGAAACGACTTGGTACTGCCACAAAACTAAACTATTGCTCTACTCTGTTTTTTAGGAACTGCTCGAGACGATCACAAAGTTTCGCGACGAGGAGCAGGAGCATCACGACACCGGCATCGATTGCGGCGCGGAGCAGGCGCCCTTCTACAAGGCCATGACCGAGGTCATTAAGTTTGGCTGCAAGACGGCCATCGCTATATCCAAAAAGATCTGATTTCGACTTGACCAAAGTCTGACGATACGTGTAGTAGTGTGTATAGAGCAGTGTGTAGAAGCATAAGCATTAAAGATTGACAAGATCAAGCAACTACAAACTAATAAGTACTTACCGCCCTCGCACTGCGTGCCCTGGTAGCCATCGGGGCAGGTGCACACCGATGGAGCCGTGCAGTTGCCACCGTTGAGGCACTGCGGGAAGCAGAAGGCCGTCTCGCAGTATTGGCCCGTATAGCCGACGTTGCACTTGCAGATGTGATGCTCGTTGCAATAGCCGTTCTTGCCACATTTCAAACTGCATTCTGGATCGGGAGCTTAAGTTTTTTTAGTTTAGTTCGATCGTTTGGTTTTTGTGTATGTTGATTTTGGTTTTGTTTTTTTTGAGAAAGATATAGAAGGTTTTATGTATGCGGGTGTGCGTGTGTGTGTGTGTACAGAAGCAGAGAATTGAATTTTAAATAAGCTTTGCAACAGTTTGCGAAATTATTTCTAATCGAAGAATACGAATATGCGTGTACATAAATATGTGCACAGTGCTGTGCGGCATAGATTGAAAGTTAGAGCGAGACAGAGAATGGCAAGCGCTCAGCTTATTGGGGTTCCCATAGACGCTACGAGACAACAGATCTTAACTGCATGACGTATAGACGAATTGGGGGCCCATCAAGCGGGAAAAATGTGTAAAGGCAAATGTGTAAAAGCTGACAGAGTGTGTAAATACAGAGAAGTGATGATAGAAGTGTGGGCATATACGTATTACTAATTAGCGACAGTGATAAAATGTAGTTACTGTAGAAAACGCTTAAGAAAAAACTATATAAACTATATAACAAATACAGTAGTTGTTCGTAAATTGGAAATGTTTCAATTCTGGACGTAGAATCAAATTAAATATGATAATATTGTGAAATTCATGATTTTAGTTTAGAGCAAATCCAAAAGTGTTCAAAAGTGAAAGGAACAATAAAAACGCCAATGTCAAAGTGTAATATAATATGTATTGATTTATGTAAAATTGGAATTTCCGAGCAACAACTGCATTTAAATATTTGGATAAAAAAACAACTTGATCTTGTACTTGAAAGTAACTTTCAAAAAGTAATGAAAATTCTTAAGCGTTTTCGACCGTACAATTTGAATTTGATATAAAGCATTTAATTGACTTTTCATATACACTACCTTGCAAAGTTGTTAGTGAAGTAGGGTTGGAAGCGTCTATATCATACACACCTCTATGTGCGCATTCCTTTTTGAAGTTGAGTCGGATGGGTGTGCCCGATAGCGGTTTGTTTTTGCGAGTCTGTATCCTGAGGCCCACATTGAATGAGGCGGTGCCCGAGCTGTTTCCGGTGCAGGGCAGGAATATGCTAAAATCTAGCTTAGATAGATATTAAATGGGCCAGCTGCCACAACTGAGCGACTCTCACTGCACTTACTTTTCTGCTCCTGCGGTATGCGACCGCGCTTATTGATGGACAGCGTCGGCGCCTTCAGAATGCTCTCGTCCATCGTCTGCAGTCGATCGAAGTCGTACGAGTACTTGCGCCTGCCCGACTTCCAGGTGAAGTTCACATAGTTCACCTCCGACGGTATCACCAGGTAGCTGTAGACGGTCGTGTCTCGCATCTCGTTCGTCACGCGACCGTTGTGTATGGCATAGATGCGATCCGAGTAGCCCTGCGGGAAGTACAGCGCTGCGAAAGGATTGGCGCTTGAGTACAGCACGTATGCGAGTTAGACTGCGAACCGGTTCGGGTTCGGGCTCGGGTTCGGTTCGGTGATGAACCGCTAGATGACACATGCTGCTGTATCATGTGCGGTTATCCCGCTCAAAGCGAAATCTAGATTTACAGATTGTGCGAATAGGGTGCAAGCTGGTACGGTCTGGTTTGAAAACCGGTTCAAATTCGAACTAATTTTGATTGCCAAAGAAGAGTTGCGTGTAGTGCAGAGCGTTTCGAATCTTATAGGCATGGGAATTCGCGACTGCGAACCGGTTCGGAGCCGAACCGCCACTAGCAGGCGAATCGGCTCACAGCTGAACCGCTTCGAGGTTAAGCTTTGATAATCACATGTGGACGCTTAGCAAGCCGTACAAAACCGTTACTTGCGAACCGGTTCGAAACTGAATGTGGACGCTTAGCAAGCAGTACAAAACCGTTACTTGCGAACCGGTTCGAAACTGAATGTGGACGCTTAGCAAGCCGTACAAAACCATTACTTGCGAACCGGTTTGAAGCTGAAGGGCTGAGCAAAGGTGGCAGCAACAACCGTTCGATTTCGAAAAGAAAGTGCTTTAGATACGAAACATGTTGGCACAGAGCATATTGAATCGAAACGGTTCAAAGCAGCTCGTCGAACCGGTTCAGATACTCTCAACTTATTGAACACTCACCGCTCAGCATCTTGAGCTGCTGCTCGTTGATCCACAGCGAGATGCCATTTTCGTCCAGGCGATTGTGTCGATTGTGGTTGTTGTTGCCGCCGTTGTTGTTGCCCTGCTGTTTCTTGCGAGGACCCCGTCGATGGCCACCATGCCCGGTGGCGATGCTGCTGTCGTTGTCCGCAAAGTGATCGATGCCATCGGTGCTGTGATTCTCCTCCGAGCTGGCCGAATCGCCTCGCCTATTGTTGTTGTTATTGTTGTTGTTGTTGTTGTTGCGATTGTGATGCTGGCGACACTCGAGATGGCCAATGCACAAGACTGTCTGCACAATCAGCACCAGATAGAACCACTTGACAATGCAACCGAATCCCTGCTGTGGCATATTTCTAATTAAGTTCCAAATGAAAACAGTAAACAGAAATCGCAAATCAATAACTATTGATTAATAGCACAGTGCTAGAAACTCGAATGATATTAAAGCCACATAAATGCTGATGTCTGTTTTGCCGGACTCCCCTCAACAACATCCGCCTGAACTTCATCAGCATTCTTCAATCAATGATATTGGATTGTTTGCATTTCGTTTGCTTACTTTTGGTTATTGCAAATATTGTCTTTATAAAGTATTCATCAAACAGTCGCGCATTAAACCTGATATCCATCTGTGTATTTTGCAAACTAACTTATTCGACAGTCTCGCATCTGATTGAGCTATCTATACATTGCATATATGCATATCTAAGCTTATGTCAGCTGCGTTCCCTAGGGAAACAGTGAGTTCTACAGTCCAGTGTTTAGTTTCGTTTGAAAAAAAAACATTAAGACAATGAGTGTGTTCTGTTCTTGCTGCTAAAATAAGCTTTTTAGTTACTGCTTTTTCATGCCAGTCGCCTTCTGAATAAGCAATCAAATTTAAACAGTCTTTAGAGTGATAAACTCTTTTCTTTCATTCCCTAACTCGAACCTCAACCTAGTAAATATATTTTTTATTATCAGTCTACATACATTTTATAACTATGTTGAACCTATCATAAATTAGTTTGTGACTGAATATACAGAACATATAGTAATCCTAAGTAATAATTTCATACGAGGAATTTTAGTAAAGCACGTCTCTGAGATTTTTGTTTTTTTACATAGCGAAATAACGAGAATCACTTAGTTTTTTTTCGGAACAAACCCACTTTCAGAACCTTCCAATTTCCGAACAACTTTTATAATAATAATAAAGTAATAATAGCAAAAAGTATTTCAGTTCTGCATTATATTTGTTCGCCTATTCCTTACAACAATCAGGCAACTATGCAACTTAAGTTATGTTCCATTAGTTGTAGGCCAGAAAAGTGAATGCCCATTGTCACTTGAGATTGCAGTGATTTTTTTGTTGCCACTTTTGCTGTTGTGGCCAAAAAAACCTATAAGAAAAAACTAAAAAAAAACTTAAACAGAGAGAGAGAGAGAGAGAAAAAAAACACAATGCGGACCCGATCGTTAATGGCAACTGCAGCTGAGTCCGTCGAGGCACTGAGACGAGACCCAAGAGTCTGCCAGTCTCTGAGTCCGAGTGTCCGAGAGTCTGAGAGTCTGTGAATCGGAGACAGAGA
The DNA here is from genome assembly GCA_035042425.1 of Drosophila flavopinicola. Taxonomy (NCBI): domain Eukaryota; kingdom Metazoa; phylum Arthropoda; class Insecta; order Diptera; family Drosophilidae; genus Drosophila; species Drosophila flavopinicola. Next base: position 138,754 of record JAWNLL010000438.1, on the reverse strand, counting down.
GCAGGTACAAAGTCGTTAGCACTTGGCGTGGTGTGAAGAGTTACCCAAGTCAACGAGGGGCCAGTGGACAGACAGTGGACAGAGGACAGACGACGCAGAAATTTAACATAATGAAGTAAAAAAATAACAAGAATGAACACTTTGCTGCGACACACCGAAGACTCAATGCTCTGACAGCATAATACAACTATCAAGTTCATAAATAGCAGATATGGTTTTTGGACTGATGGCGCTGAGATGGGTTTTTAAAGTTTGAAATCATGCCGCCCTGGAAATAGAGCAAACACGCTATGTAGCTTGCCTAATAAAAAAATATATATCATTTTGATTAGTATTTTAGAAAACCAAAAAAGTTTTGATTTCTGCATTTTTTACCGATTATTTCTATGACAGCCAGTATCTAGTATACTGAATATAGTTTTTGTCGAAATGTTGCTATTAGGAGAACACCAATAACAATAAATTTGGTTTAAGTAACTTCTCAATCTAGGCCTCTATTCGTCTATATATCAACTCAAATTTACACCGATCCAAAAAGATGCATACAGACAAAGTTTCATTGAAAGTGAGAGAAAAGTTTGCGTACAAATATTGCCAAATTGATTCAACTCGCAGTGCTAAGCAAGAATATATATATACACCTATGTACAGTCAAGCTTCACTAACTCGAACCAACATTTTCCATGCAAAAACTAGACTTATAAGTCTTTTATAATATTATTTATACATATTCCACGACAATATTTTATGTGTAACAACATTAACTACCCAAAAATAGTTTACACAAAAACAAAATTAAGAGTAATAGTAATAAATAAGTTACATCTACAAACATGTAAACATAATTTATGCTTGAGTAACTACTGCTCTAATTTATAAGTTTGACTTGAAGGTGCAAGTGGTAATATAATTTCAAATAAAGTTTTAAAATAAAAAAACTCCACTTAAAGCTTAAAATTCTGGCCAATTTTTGTAAAAAATATAAAAAAAAATGTAGAAATTCGGAATGGCAAATTGAAAATATCGAAGTTTGTGGACTGTGAGGACAACTCGTGGCAGGGCTATAATAGAGCCTCGGATAAGGCAAGGGTATAGAGAACAAGTGATCGGGCCAGGCCAAAACGGCAGCCAGACTTGGCCACTTGGCCACTTGGCTGGCCATTTGTCTGGCCATCAGACATCAGCACGTACTCGCGTATGCATGAATGAGCGTAACGAGCAGGAGATGGAGATGGAGATGAAGATGATGGAGGAGGAGCAGGAGCAGGAGGAGCAGAGGCAGGAGCAGCAGTTGATGTGCAAGTCGGAGAAAACAAGTTAAGGTGTCTTAATAAGATCAAACATGGCGATTATGAGGAATTACTTGATGATAATGACATGTGGCTTTAACTTAAACACAGGCTCGCATACGAATACGAATACGAATACGAATATGGGAATGGCATCGCTATCGCTGCCAAAATGGGTGCTATTATTGAGGTTATGTTATAAAAACAAAAGCACTGCAATTTGCACAACAACAACAACAACAAAAACAACTTGTGCACTTGGCGCTGTCCTTAAGGACACAGCAATTAAATGTTGTTGTTTTTTGTTTTAGTTTTATTTCTTGTGCGCTTCGGCGAATTAAAAACTTTCGATTGAGGTTAGGTTTTCTGGCGAAGAGTTTCGCTTCAGCAATTATGTTTAATTTGTGCTTTAATTGGTCATTGGACTTATTATTAGCATTGTACACTTAATTAGTTCGGAGTCCGCTGCAAAAAAGAAGGACAGCAAAAAAAAAACAGATCAATTTGTTAATTGAGCACCCACGATTTCTCTTTTTTTTCGGGCATTTCTAGACAACATTCGAGTGCATGTGACGGAAGTGGGTCTGGGACTTGAATAAATATATAAATAATTACCTATAGTATATACATACGTCTGTATAAGAAAACAACGCAATAGCGGCAGCATGCCGAGTGTAATAAAAATAGCTCAAATCATTTGTTTTGACTTTTCCATTTTGGACCTATTTTGTTATTTGTATTAATTAATGTTCAATTGATAAGCGCTTCACATGATGCGATTAGTTAGTCGTTGAGTAACAAGTGCACAAACATAAAACGAGACCCCAACAGACCCTAAACATGGCAGAGTCACATGACTGGATCAACCATTTTGTAGTGTACGAAGACTACACTCAGCAAAAAAGTCCATTGACATTAGGAATACATCAAAGGCGAATTGGCGTTATATAAAAAAAGTGCACTCTTAAGCAAATATTGCATTGTATTTAGAAAATTTGCATTCAAAACTCAAAATCTCAAAGTATACGAATATTTCAAAAAAACAAATAAAAACCTGCTATTTTTAGCTATAAATTCGTATTTGAGTTATCAATTAAATGACTCATAATGTGCAATTTAAAGGCAAGCGGACAGTTTCATTAAATAATATGAGCATTTATAATGCAATAATAATTTCAAGCAATTTGCCAGCTTGAACACAAAACTTTAATGAATTCGCTGGAAAATGTAGCTCTTAAGTTGTGACTATTAAAGATTAGATCCGAGTACTTGAAACCTCAACTTAAAGTCATTTTGCAAATGTTTTATTTATAAATTCTGTCAGCTCTTTGAACTATAAATATAAATATATTATATTAATGTACATATTTACATAATTGGTTTTTGGCTAATTTGTTGTCAGTTGAAAAAAATCAGTATTAGATCATTAGATCATATAACAATAGGCTGTCATGTGAATGAAGGCGTCTCCCAAATCGATGGTGCGTTAACAAAATGAAGACATGAACGTAAAGTCCGTTTTTGTTGTGCCCAATGTGTCCGGACACATAGGGATCCATACATAATTGCTCTGACAGCGACAAGCGACTAAAAAGGACCGATTAACATTTTAGCGTGAAACCGAAGACAACAACAACAACAACAACAGCAACAACAACAAGAACAACTTCGGCAGCAGCAGCGGCAACAACAATTTGTTAGCTCTTTACGATTATTGCCTTTCTCACACCTTATTACCAAGAAAATAAAGAAGCAACAATCACAAATAAACGACAATGAAATGTGAAAATAAATAAAAAAAAAAAATGAAAATGAAAATACAGTGAGAACAAGAAGCTGACTAGAGTTGAGTTCAGCTTGGGTTTGGGTTTGGATTTGACTTTGAGTTGGGAATTGGAATCGGGTTCGGAAATCGCATGCTCATATATATGTATGTATGTATATAAGTCTTGATGTGTGTGTGTGTGTAAAAGGGCACTCGAAGTCGAGCAGTAGTGGCCCAGCAGAGTCTGCTTAAAGAGAGCGGGGCGCGCACACAGAGGCAGATCATAAACAATCTATACACAATATAAATGACAACAACAAACAGCAGGCCAACGAAAACAACAAAAAAACAAGTGGGGCAGGATTATCTTCGACGTGCCGAAGATTTTATACTCTTTTCGAACTTATGGGCAATTTTCACTCTGCCAACTGCACCACTGAAATTTCATAAGCTGTACAAAATCGTTTTGTCGCGGAACAATTTTTTTTTTTGTTCTAAGAATATTTAAAATTATTGCCAGTTGTATAGCAGCTATAAGATATAGTGATCCGATTCGGCCGGCTCCAACCAATGTGATGTATCTTTGAATAATAAGTATCAGTGCAAAGTTTCATCGCGATAGATTCAAAAACATGGGATATATGGCCAAAACCGAATTCGAGTTGTATGGCAGCTATAAGATATAGTGATCCGGTCCGGCCGGCTCCAACCAATGTGATGTCTCTTTGAATAATAAGTATCAGTGCAAAGTTGTATCCTGATAGCTTTAAAAACATGGGATATATGGCCAAAACCGACTTCGAGTTGTATGGCAGCTATAAGATATAGTGGTCCGATCCGGCCGGCTCCGACCAATGTGCTGACCCGTTGAATAATAAGTGTCTGTGCAAAGTTTTATCGCGATAGCTCAAAAACTGAGAGACTAGTTTGCATACATCAGACGGACAGACGGACATGGCTAGATCAATTTGTATTGTCATTCTAAGCATACTGGCAGTAACTTTTGGGCGTCCCGACGCTTCCTTCTATGCGTTACAAACTTCGGCACAAACTTAATATACTATTTTCTTCGAAAAGAGTATAAACACACACAGAACACGAGTGGCTGAAGAAGCAGAACAAATTGTTGCCAAAAGGAGTCGACAGACGCTAACTGAATGCGCAGGAACTCGAACAATGCCAAAAGGCTGTAGCTGGCCAGCTAAAACGTGCCTCGGGGCCCAATTCACTGGCTACCGATTAAAACGATGCTGACAATAACAACAACAGCAACAACAACAACAACAACCAACACTTGCAGCGGTGTTTGCTTAATGAAACACACCAACAAGCGACAGACAGCAAAAGCAACACGACATAAGCACCAAAAAAAAAATAAAAACTAAAAAAAAAACAGAAAAAAAACACCTTCAGCAAATACGCAGGAGAGAAAAAAAGCAGCTGGCACACATATACGACCATTGAATGCCCTAAGTTGCCGATCAAAAAACATGCTACCCACATATATATATGATTATTCAGAGAACTTTAATCCACTCACCAATCCATAGAAGAAAACCTTTTAAATGTTGACAAACAAGTCGGACTGTATCTTATTTGAAATCCCACAAGCTTCCTTATGCCACAAATATAATATTAATCTCTTCGCTGACACATAAATATGTTTTTAATAGACTTGCATCATACAAAAGATTATAAAAACTTCTCTTTTCGTTTGCCAACGATTATTGGCAGCAAGTACAAGATATACATATATTTATCGAAACAACTATAACTTTAAACACGAATAATTTGCATAATTGGAACATTCGGAAAATAAAAAATTGTTTCGAAATTAGGATTCTTACTTATAATACCGAATTTTTGCAAACTCATTGCATTTGATCTATAGAACAAATTAAAGTTATGTATTATATAACTATCATTATAAAAAACAGTACTTTCTGAAATTTGAGAAATGCGTAAATTACAAACGACTTTAACTATTGAGTTATCACTGCATATGTTTTTGATCTAAACTAAATAAACTTGATACAAATTAAGACCTGATTACATATTTTATGTTACATTTATTTTTCGATGATCTCTTGTACCACTTTTAAATAGATATTTGTGTTTGAGGATGATGTACATTAGCTGAGCTTTTCACGATAATGAAATCTGACATTTCACCAATTAAAAGTATAAATAATCATAATGAATAACAATACATATTGTTAGTCAGTATATAAAGTAATCAAAGCAGCTGAATTTAAACCTCATATTAGCTAATCTGCAATCTTTTGTTCGCGTGAACATTTTGAATGATTTTGGCCATGTGCTCAACTGTTGACCACTGAGGGAAAAGGCAAAGACGCAACACACACACACACATACATACGCAGGCAAGCACACTCAGGCATGCATACAAACATACATACAGACATACATACATACAGATATGACAACAACAGCAACAACAACAACAACGACGACTGTCTCCAAGTGGGCTCAAGTACCGCTGCCGGCGTCGCTGCCGACGTCGCTGCCGCAAAGTGCAGGCTGTCAAGTAGCAAACGCGAGACAAGCAGGCTGCTGGACAAGACACAGCCAAGGGGCAGGGGCAGGGGCAGGTGGCAGGGGCAGCTGAGAGGGACAGGTGAGAGGGGCAGGTGAGGCAGGCCAGATATGTTCGATCGAACAGACGTGCAGACGCGCAGCATAAGCAGCAGCAGCAGCAGAAGCTACTTCACAGAAAACAGAACTCTGATTTCTGATTTTGCGATTGTGTCTGTGTGTGTGTGTGTGTGTGTGCCAGTGTTGCCAACTCTCGATAGCACGCCATAGCGAAAATTGAATAATCAAAATAGCTAAAAGGCATGTAAATGCTTCATTGTACTTACTAGTAGCGATAAGTCTTAACAAAATAGCTTAAGGAATGTAAATTCTTCATTGTGTACTTATTAGTAGCGATAAGTTTTAACTATTTGCTTGACAAATTTGGCATTTGGAATTAAAATATCGCAAAATGTTGGAATTCAGAACTCTGAGTTCTTTTTTACTTATTATTAGTGATAAGTTTTAACTATTTGCTTGACAAATTTGGCATTTGGCAAATGACTGTTTTCAGAAGATTTATAAGAACATTTTATAAAATCCATTATATAAAATGAAAATGTTGTTATTTGTTGAAGTTCGCAAGGCATATTTAATAAAAAAAAATCTAAGACTTAACAGCTCCTTCAAAGAACATGACACACAAACAAATTCAAGAAATACTTAATAACAAAATATTTTCAGTGTTTTAAAAAATCATAAACTAAATGTTGTTATTTGTTGAAGTTTTGAAGGTACATATAGATGATAAAAAAATCTAAGACCTAACAGCTCCTTCAAAGAACCATGACACACAAGCAAATTATGCGCTTAACTCTCAAATATTCAAGAAATTCTTAATAACAAAATATTTTCAGTGTTTTAAAAACATCATAAAAATCTTAGACTTGTAAATATGCTAGCAAAACAATGTCAAATAAAGTTGGTAGCTTATAAAAAATGTAAATCAAAATGCTGACACTGCAAATGGCCGCTACTAAATACAAATGTTGTTTATAAAAACGATATGATTTACTTTAAAAAAAATATGTAGTATCCTCGGAAAACTTTTCAGCCGCTTGGAAGAGCTAGTAAACAATAATCGTACAGGAAATAGGGTTGATAGACGAGCTATAAGCTCAGAAGGTGTATAATAGATATAACAGATCACATTATATCTTATATTCTTTTGTATTTACGGGACTCCTCTGCCCGTGTTTAGTTAAATCTATTTCCCTTTTTTTCTTTATTTCGCTCCTTTATTTTTCTTTATTCTCTCTCTATCTTATATTTTTCACTTTATAAAATACTTTCAAATTCTCATTATAAATACTTGCTTCCTTTTAAATATTAACAAACTACTAAACAAATTTTTATTGATTTTTGGTTTGATTGGGTTTTTCTGGGTTTTCCCCAATCCTTGCAACAAATGTTGGACCAATGATTTAATTTTGCTATTGATATCCCCAGAACCTAACGTAATTTTAACTTTATATCTTTAATTTAATATATTTACTATTTTAAATTTTTTGAAAATTTTGTATTAACATTTAAATGTTTTATAATTTTATATAAATTATTTTGTGTCGACTGTCAATAGTCGACAATAAATAAATAAATAAATAAAAGCCCGACACATAAGAAGAATAATAATACAAGAAATATACCAAATTTGTGCACTTTTGCAAATAGCCAGATGTGACGTGAAAATTGCTAAATTGGCAACACTGTGTGTGTGTGTGTGTGTGTGTGTGCGAATGCGTGTGTGTGTGTGTGTGTGTGTTGGTGTTGCTTCGAGATTGAGGAGCTTTGCACACCGTATTCCCATTTGTTTGTCGTTGCTCGCAGGAAGCATTCAAGTGGCCGGCCGGCATGGCAAGGTGTCGGCAACGTCAGCAGCGACGTCGCCGTCGGCAGCACCGGTTGCGTTCCGTTCCGTCTTGCGTCTGTCCAAGGAGCAGCCACTGCGCAGGCAGCCAGGCAGCAACAAAAGTCCAAGCCGTGTTTGCCTCGCTGCTGCTGCTGGCTGCGTTGGACAATGACTTTCACGCTTTTCAAGCGCGCCAAAACGCAAACAACAACATTACACACATAAGTAAATATGTACATGCACACAGATGCATGCACACACACACACATACATACACACATGCATATGTATTTTATGTACAACAAGTACAGGCGGCCAAATGACGGCTAACATACTACACTGAGTCCCAGCAGCGTTCAACCGACTGTCCGTGAGACAACGAGGCACCGCCACAAAGGCTTAGTAGTAATACAGCTTACACTGAGCCAAATCTCAGCCGACTACAATTGTAAGTTCGAACTTAAATGTGCAAAGCCATATTCTGTCTGCAATTTCTGAGCTTGTTTAGCAACAACAAAATTCGAAATTTTCAATGATTTATTTCAACCAATTTCTGAACAATGAAAATGCCTTAAAGCAGAAGATTATCAAATAAAACAAAATACATGTAAAAACTAGATAGTTATAACTTTCTACACTTCCAACTTTGCAGCTAATGTTGAAAAATTCTATTATATTCCATGAATCCAAATTTCAGCAATATCAAAATTTTTAAATTTGCTATAGCTAAAAAAAAACGTATTTAAACTTTAGATTCACGCAGCTTTCAGTTAGCTGGTTTAATTTTTATTTTTTGGGTATCACAAATTGTCTGATTGGCACTGATTTTGTTCTGTGTACGCGCTTATGTGTGTACTTATGCTTGAGGATCACTTAGTTCAAGCTCAGCTGATTACTTAAGCTTGGCCTGAAAGCCTTATGTGCGCTCTCCTGCTCACTCACACGGCCGCCGTTGGCATCAATTACCGCTCAGGGTCACTAGCCAAAAAGGGTTCGCATCGCGGTATTACGTAATTTATCGAAAAATCGTTTGCTTCAATCGAGCTTGTTAGCCAGCCGGCTTTGCTTTGTCGCACTTTCAGTTTTGCTTCTTGAAGCGTTTCATTTGCAAGGAAGCTACAACATATTGGGACATTATCGTTATTATTATCATCGCCATCGCCATCATCATCATCATCATCATCGTTCGCTCGTTCGTTCGTGCGTTAAAATCGCTCGACAGGCAATCAAGCGAATGACGCGGACAAGCGCATATTAATTGAACGATCGTTGTGAACGATTGAAATCGATTGATATTAAACCGTTGCAGGCGGGCAGCAGTGTTGCAAATTGCCTATTGTTGTTATTGTTGCTGTTGAGATTGTATTGCCTTTTTGGCGCTATAAAATATTTGGTTCGCCTTTTGTTTACAGCTCACAATTTAGTCACAATAGTTGAATTTTAGTTGCCCAACGTATACATATATATGTATATATAAACAGTAACAAACAAAATGTAGCAGCAATAATTTAACACATTCACACACATAGGCATACAAAAACAGAAAATTGTATTAAATTTGTATAAATTTACATTGGCTTAAATCATTAATATAACAGCAACAAAAAATGTGAGCACTGCAAGTTCGCTTGCAGAGGACTACGAGTAGTACCGTTCGAAACCGTTGACGAGTATTAACTTTTTGTTGATGTATTGCTGCGCAGTGTGGCCGGCCCTTTAAAGTAGGCAAAAACGACAAAATACTACTTGCAATTCAATAGCAGTATGCACAGGTAAATACCAAAATTCTGTTAGTTAGCAGACCAATTTGAGTTTAACATGATCATTAGCCAACTTTAACGTTAACGTAACACAAATAACAGCAAAACGTACGTCACTGTTTAAATCCGACTCCAACGGATTAATCCGCTGTAAAAATACAAATATTTAATTTAAAAATTTATTCTCAACTTTACGCTGCAATAACTTTTGAGCCCAATATAATTGCAGCAAATAAACTTGTTGAAATGTTAAATTTCTTTTTGCACAAACATGTAACGAAGATTTGTTTGCTTTAAAAAAATGTAATCTAATACTAGAATTTTAAGATACATTCTTAGACGATAAATGACAAAAATTGTTGACTTGTCAAGTTCTCGAATCCATGTCATATCCATCTACGTTGCACGTGTTCCCTCCTTTCCAGATTCGTTGTTCATCCTAAATACATTGTCATAATAAATGAATACAAAATTTTCTATATTTGAATTTTTATGTTTCGCGTCCTCCCCCGTTTTTAAAGATGGTCAATAAAAGAGTAACAATTGGTTCGTTTTAAAGGAAAAATACATTTATTTTGTAGCTATTTTTCTTACGAATAAATGTATAACATTTAGTTACAAATACGTTTACAATTAAAAATTGCTCTACTTGGGAAACGAAAGTACAGTTACGTGACGGTCCATGAACTAATCAGTTAAGTTAAACATACAATACAATACATGTACATATACAGGCAATAAAAAATTACATTTAAACAAAATAAAAAACAGTAAAAAACAAAAAAAAAAATTTGAGTTTGTTATTAAGATTAGCTTATTCATCAAGTTTTTATGCATTTTGCTTGTAATATCTTTAAAGTTTATAGTTTGTTTTTTTTTTGTTTGTTTGTTTTGTAATTTAGTTTGTAAGTTGTACAAATAGATTACAATTACATTCACATACATACATAATTAAAAAATGTGGATTATTTAAAACTGGTAACTGATGTTTTGAAATATACATCAAAAATCGATAATAGGCACATACAAAGCAATGACTAAATCAGAGATATATATCAGATACGCAATGCTGCGCATACATGTATATATATATATATGCATATATATATATAGTGTATATATGTAAACATATAGCATTACATGCCGTACACACACATACATACATACATAAGTTTTACATACTTCGATATACATATATGTATGTAAATTGGTAGGTAGTTAGTTTAGATTGGTAGGCTTAAATTTTGATTCAATTTTGTAGGTTTTACGATTGTTTTTCTGTTGTTGTGTACATTAAGTATATATATAGGGTATATGCTGTGGATCGGTTTTAATATGTATGTGTGTGTGTGTGTGTGTGCGTGTGTGTGTGTATTGAGTGTGTATTTTTGTGCATGCAACTTTGCTAAAGTATCGTTTATAACAATTTCTATAAGCAGTACATACAAATAATCGTATATGTAGCTTTTTTGATTAGATACATGAAATACTACTACATATATCCTAAAGACAGTCTTGTTTCTATGTGCGTGTGTGTGTGTGAGAGTGAGTGAGTGAGTGTGAGTGAGTGTGAGTGAGTGTATGGATGTGAGTGTAACGCCTCAGATGTACACATATAGAGTGGTATATGGTACATTCAAAGCGCTGTATGTTACATTTATATATATGCAGCACATACACAGATCGAATATAGTACATAGAATAGTCCAAAATTTGTACACGTTCAAGTAGTAAGTAGAGTATATACATATATATATATATATATATATATATAAGCAAATACATACATATATATGCGTTTAGTATATAGTTTGTGTTCTTGTTGTTGCTGTGTATGCATCAGAGTTGGACATGTGTGTGTGTGTGTGTGTGGTGTGTGTGAAATGCAGTTCGCAACGTGCACATTTCATACAATACGAGTCGATATTTGTTTATATGCATATAGCATATCATAAACATATATATCTATATATATATATATCTATAAAGTTATCAATGTTCATCGCTTAGCTTAACTAATGTACACTTTTGTATAGTTTTCAAGGTTCCATTCTTTTTGTTTTCAATTTTGTTGCTTTTTTTGTAAAGTTATGCATTTTAACGGTATTTCTATGCATACATTTATATCTGTACATATAAATATTTTGTTGACTATACGCATAAAAGCAATTTGTATTGGTTTTCTTATATTTCTTTTTATAACTTTTGAAGTTGATTCGTTTAATTGAGTGTTTTAGTATTTCTGTGATTCTGAATGCCTAATGAGAATTTCCATTTTCTTTTGATTTGGTTTCGATTGTTGAATTGCCAAATTGTCCGCTTAATACAGCAGCTGTCAGTTAGCTTAAATATTGGACTATATATTAACGAATGCGAGGTGGAGGTAAAATAGCGGTTTTGGATATCTTCAAGGTTTATACAATTGTTTCGAACTCAGCAAAGGGAACCAAACTAGACAGCTGCTATATGCACAAGATTCATTCCATGGCAGACTTTGGATGCGGATGTGAATGCGTTATGAGTTGTTCTTCATCTTGAATTATCTTTGTCGATTTTGGTGTCTCTAGGTGATTGTGTACGTTGGCTTGCAACGATTTAGCGCTTATTTCAAACACACATAAAACTCTTTAAATTTATTTTGTTTGTTTTTTGGCTCTACATACACATAAATATTGTTAACATAGTTTAAAAAGACGACCACGTTTCGAAAATTCGTTGTTAATACAGCTTAGGATTGCAAAATGGATAGAACATAAGGGATTGAAAACTAAAGAGATTGTGTGCTGCCAGATATCGTGAGGGTAACTAGGTTAACCGTTAGCCGTTAGCCGTTAGGTCGCTCGTTACGAATACATATACATAATATAATTCTAACAATATCCATGCATGTTTAATATTTTTGTTTGTTTGGTTTTTCTGCTTCTTATCGTTTTTCATTTTGTTGAACTACACAAATCGTATTCCAACTCTGCTTACTCTTGTTAATTTAACATGTATATAGTTGTTTTTTTTTGTTTAGGTACATTTTACGTGCATGCAAATATGCAACTGCATCTATAGCTTTATATATATATATGTATGTATATATCTATATATATATATATAATGCATATATACGTATATAGACAGAGTAGCAAACGGTAGTACTCAGACCCAGTTAGAATAGTTTACGGCGTATGTAATGTCTAAAGAAGTTATATACACACACACACACACACACACACACACCCAAACACACACGCACACGCAACTGTATGCGAGTGGGTGCGTGACCGGTATATTTATATATATATATATATGTATATGTATATATAAACATTGCACTATAAATGTAGTTGGTGTTGTTAATCTTCCTCGTTGCTGCTGAAAATGCAGCCCCATAAAGACTAATAGTTCACTTGGCGCCGCCCGCGGGGCTTTAGGCGCTCCGAAATCTGCCACATCTCCTCCTCGCCCATAAAGTCCTTGAAGTTCTCAAAGAAGCCAATGATGCGCTCATTGCGTCGGAAGGGATATGCGCTGAGAATAGCCAAAGTAGATTAATCATATGCAATTTCTGTAAACATGATTTGCTGATACTTACCATTTTTTGAAACGCTTCATATTGACAATGATGTTGTATTGCTGCCAGCGTTTGGAAAAGTTAATGACGCCCTTGGACACGTAGTCCTGATTGCCCACATGCACAAAGGTCAGATCCTGTAGTACCAGACCACTGCAAGCGTATAACATTTTTTTATATTATTAAGTGCACAACAAATAAATGAATCGAAATGTAATTCATATGAGGAAGTTATCAACAAAATTATATACATTTAGTTTCTAAGGAAAGGGTAATTATAAATGACATCTAGTCAAATAAAACTTAGGTATTCGGATAAATTAATATACCTATTTGCTTTTAGCATAGTGACTTAATGATAAGTTTTATAAGAATAAATTGTTCAATTTTTGTTGTTCTTCTTAAAATCGTATCTGATATCTTAAAACTAATATAATGCCATTATACACTTTGTCTTTTTATACCCTGAACCCATTAAAAATGGGTAAAAAGGGTATAATGAAGTTGTGCAAAAGTATGTAACAGGCATAAGGAAGCATCTCCGACCATATAAAGTATATATATTATTGATCAGTATCAACAGCCGAGTCGATCTAGCCATGTCCGTCTGTCTGTCTGTCCGTCCGTCCGTCCGTCCGTCCGTCTGTCTGTATGAACACGCGGATATCAGAGACTACAAGAGCTAGAGACTTCATATTTGGAACATAAGTTCTCCTAATCCCGGGACAGATCAAGTTTATTTAATTTTATCGATAACTCGTACCGTTTAAAAGTTATCGATAAATTTTGATTTCAGACTTGCGTTTTTGGGACATAACTTCAAAGTTATAAAAGCTAGAGGCCCCAAATTTGGCATGTATAATCTCGAATAGCATACACATGTAACAAATAATTCACTTTTTGGATACCACCCCCAAACCCCCCAAAAGTTCAAAAAACGCATTTTTGAAGGTACGACCTTGAAATTGTTTGGTCACACATATTACTGACAATTGTTTGCTCCAAAAATTTTAATAAGATCGGACAATAAACATAGAAGTTATTTAAGATTTAACTTTCCATTGTGTGGGGCTCAGCGAAAAAGCAAGCTAACTGCTTAAACCGCTTGCACCGCTTGCACTGCTTGTACTGCAGCATGTGTGTGTTTAGATTAGTATGAATGATTGTAAGGACTGGGTTCAGGGTATCTCGTAGTCGGGCACTCCCGACTAGAGCACTCTTACTTGTTATACCCTGAACCCATTAAAAATGGGTAAAAAGGGTATAATGGTTTTGTGCAAAAGTATGTAACAGGCATAAGCAAGCATCTCCGACCATATAAAGTATATATATTCTTGATCAGTATCAACAGCCGAGTCGATCTAGCCATGTCCGTCTGTCTGTCTGTATAAACACGCGGATATCAGAGACTACAAGAGCTAGTGTCTTCATATTTGGAATATAAGTTCTCGTAGGGCCTGGGACAGATCAAGCTTATATAATTGTATCGATAACTCATTCCGTTCAAAAGTTATCGATAAATTTCAAATGACATATATATTCTTAAATAGCATACACATGTAACAATTTTTTCACTTTTTGGATACCATCCCCCAATCCCCCCAAAAGTTGAAAAAACGTATTTTTGATGGTATGACCTTGCAATTTGGTTTGGACACACATTTTATTGCCAATTGTATGCCCAACAAATTTCAATAAGATCGGATAATAAACACAGAAGCTGTTTAAGATTTTACTTTCCATTGTGTGGGGCTCAGCGAAAAGCAAGCTAACTGCTTAAACCGCTTGCACTGCTTGCACTGCTTGTACTGCAGCATGTGTGTGCTTAGATAAGTATGAATGAATGTGAAGACTGGGTTCAGGGTATCTCGTAGTCGGGCACTCCCGACTAGAGCACGCTTACTTGTTGTAAAATGTCGATTAACTTACATGTAGGGTATGCAGGGTGGATTAGTATCGGCCAACGCTTGTCGATACGCACGAAAACTGGAGCTCGAGTCGATGAGCGCACAAAAGGATCGCACCTCCTCCGCAATGCCCTTTTGCCATTCCAATCTGTGTGGATGGAAAGTGGAATATATAAGTGATTTGATCAAATAATAGTATGTATATACATATAATGATATATACCTGCGTACGGGTCCCGAATCGAGCGCTGATAGCAGCGCCAGATACGAATTGTAGTTGTTCATTTTGCGCAAGTGCTTCATGATTTTAATAAATTTGTTGACATGCTTTTCGCGCTCTTTGGCGTCCTGTAGACGCAATATTTTGGAGCGCGCCCAGTAGGACATTTTGTTAAAGTGCTCGGTGAACTTGTTGAGATTGGGTGATTTCTCCTCGCACTGATCTTTGGCAAATAATAATACTTCGGGTATCTCGATTTTCATAAACAGCTCCGCATCCAGCAGCGTCATCTGTTCGGCTATTTCCAGTGACTTCAAGTCCAGCAGACTCGGATGATTCTGATTGCCGCCGCTGCCCAGCGGGTCGTGCACAAACGCAATCGTCCTTTGATCCTTGTAGAGCGTTACCTTCTCCACGAACTTGTTGCGCAACAGCTTCGCCAAATACAACTGGCCCGAACAGACCAGCTGGTAAACAAACTCCACCAGCAAACTGAGCAGCTGGCTTGTCAGATCCGTTGAGCTGCATCATGAAAAGATTGTATTTTAATATCAAATACTTTTTATATTTATATTATTCAATTGAAATACATATATCAAAACCTATAGCGTAACTATTATTATGTCTATATCAACTACGCATTAACAACAAATTTAAATTGAATTTGAAGATCAACCTACTGGAATCCCCCAGCCATTACGTTTGTGCGGCCCTATACCATTTATACCACCAAACTGTTTTGCAAACCATTGGCAAACTCGATTCAAGTGCAGTCAGTTCAAAACTTTCTTACACTTGGCTTTGCTTGCTCGAATACTGTTCTTTCAAAATATTGAATGTCGCATATATTCGCTATTTTTGACTGAATCGTTTTACAAATTTAAACATTGATGTGCTATAAGGATGTTTAAGCGTTCAAGAAAATGTAAGGCGATAACTTTCAAAACATGGGATTTATGGCCAAAAGCGACTTGCAGTTGTATGGCAGCTATAAGATATAGTGATCCGATCCGGCCGATTTCGACCAATGTGCTGTCCCTTTGAATAATAAGTCTCTGTGCAAAGTTCTTTCGCGATAACTCAAAAACAGAGGGACTAGTTTCCATACATACAGACAGAAAGACGGACATGATTAGATCAATTTGTTTTGTCATATCAGAATATGACTTTTAAGCAGATATACATATATCAAAACAAGTAAGAGTGCTCTAGTCGGGAGTGCCCGACTAGGAGATACCCTGAATCCAGTCCTTACATTCATTCATTCACTAACCAGTCAGTGTACGTACATACAAACATACACATGCTACAAGCAGTGCGAGCAGTGCAAGCAGTCTAAGCAGTAAGCTTGCTTCTTTACTGAGCTCCACACAATGGAAAGTTAAATCCTTAAAAACGTGTGTGTTTATTACCTGATCTTATTGAAATTTTTTGGGCACAAACTGGGCAATAAAATGTGTGACCACGCCAAATTGCAAGGTCATAACTTCAAAAATGCGTTTTTTTAACTTTTGGGGGGATTGGGGGGGTTGTATCCAAAAAGTGAAATATTTGTTTGGGTATGCCATTCGAGATTATACATGGTCAATTTGGAGCCTCTAGCTCTTATAACTTTCAAGTTATGGCCAAAAAACACTGGTCTGAAGTCGAAATTTTGCGACAACTTTTGAACGGGATGAGTTATCGATCAAATTTAACAAACTTGATCTGCCCCGGGCTTACGAGAACTTATATTCCAAATATGAAGTCTCGTGCTCTTGTAGTCTCTGATATCCGCGTGTTCATACAGACAGACAGACGGACAGACAGACGGACATGGCTAGATCGACTCGGCTATTGATACTGATCAAGAATATATATACTTTATATGGTCGGAGATGCTTCCTTATGCCTGTTACATACTTTTGCACAAAACCATTATACCCTTTTTACCCATTTGTAATGGGTTCAGGGTATAAAAAGAGTTTTGCCGACAAGTTCAGCTTGGGACATCGAAATAGATGCAGGTAAGAAAAAAGTATAGGAAGTAGAGTATTAGAGATGTACTTACGTGAGATCATTGACAACGCGCACCAGCAGCGAGAAGGTCTCCTTGGCCGCCTTCTGCTTCTGATCGTGCACCTGACAGAAGAAGTATGTGTAGCGATGGGTCAGCTTCTCGATGACATCGATCGGCTGGATGAAGGTGCGAAAGGTGGTGATGAACGCCTCGCTGAATGCTGCACGAACGAAATGGACAACAAATGGATTTTTTGGGTTTAGGTAACGTTTGTGATCATAGCGGACGGTGCGGCAGTTTGGATTATGGGTGCGATTGCGGCTGGGATTATGCTTATGATTATGCGGATGATGGGGATGCCTACCATTATCGGCGACCTTCTGGACGCGACTGGCGTGCACGATCAGGGCATCGATGTAGCCGCCCTTCACCTCAGGCCCATCCTCCTCACGCTTTTTGAGTATTAGGTATGGCGTTATGTCGATCTCTTCCAGCATATTTGGCAATTGGTTATCGACCTCCTCCTCCTCCTGCTCCTCCTCATCCTCGTCCTCCTCCTCCAGCTCCAGCAGCTGCACACTATCCAAGTTCAGCTCACTGGGCACTGAGTGTCGCTTACCCCCAGCTCCAGCCCCAGCTGCCTCCACATGTGCAGCTACCGCATCGCTGGCCTCCAGCAGCTTGGGCGTACTTATGGGCGTGGTCTGCTCTCCGCCGCCCTCCGCTGCTGCAGCCAAGGTTTCGCTGGGCAGCCGATGGGACTGGCAATAGTAGGTGTTGCCGCTGGGCACGCTCACATTCTCATTGCTATCCACGACCAGAGCAACAGCATCAGCGCCACTTGCTGCTGCTGCTGCTGCTGCCACTGCTGCTGCCTCCTCCGACAAGGATGCCACATCGTTCAGCTCCTCACTGACTGTGGTCATGCGACTGTTGCGCACTCCACTCGACTCGTTCAGATTGTTGGGCTTTGGACTGGCCGGCGGCGTGGTGATGACTGCCGCTGGCATTGCTGTTCCCGCTGTTGCTAACGACGATGCTCCCGCTGCTGTAATTGAGGACTTGCGCTGCTTGTAGTTCTTTGGTGGCAATGCCGGCGGCGTCTCGTGCTCCGGCGGCAGATACTTGCTAACGGTCATTATGCTGCAGGCAGAAAAAACAGAGTAGCGATTTAGTCGGTTGTACATACAAGAAGTTCTAACCAGCGAGCGTTACGACTATGAATTTTATGTATAAAGTCTCTTTCAGTTATTGCTCAGTTTTTGTTATTTATTTTTATTTTATTTCAAAATGATTATTATTATTTTATTTTTTTTATATAAAAGTCTTTTGTATGTCGGATACGAAATAAGTCTTACTCGTAAATCTCAAAGACATACCCCTGGCTCTATAGACTGGGCGTATACTCTTTGAGCTTAACGAAAAAGACTTTTATTTTATATATAAAGCAAAATTAAATAAAAGCCTTTGAATGATTTTTTTAATAATTATGTTTAACAAATGGCATTTTTAAGTCTTTAATAGCCATTACTTAAAGATTTATAAATATCCAAAATAATAGTAATATTTAGCTTTTGTGGCACAAATAAACTGATACAACTTAAGTCCAATTCTTTGATGTGCTCTCAAAAGTGTTTCAGTTATTTGTTCACTTCTAGATGTACGCAATAACTGTTCTTTCGCTTACTGCTAGATGGATAGATAGCTAGATAGTATGAATGGATGGATGGATGCACTTACTTCATGGTCTGACTATGCGACATGTTCCCGCTGATGTTGTAGGCGTGCATCGTGTGTCGATTCTGCTCCACCATCTCCATGTAGGCACGAACTGTTGCGTGTGGTTTGGGTGCGAGAGAGAAAAGCAATTTGAGTACACCTGTCAAATGGCAAATGGCAAATGGCAACAAAACAAGCGCAGCCAACTGTACGAAGCGGCGATCGATCGTGCGGGACAGTAAAACAAACAAACAAAACACACAACAACCAAATAGAACAAAACAGCTCCAATCAATGACTGGGAACTGGGGGAACTGCGCTCCATTTGGCTCCATATGCCATAATATAGTCGAGTGCTGCGCAGAGAGCTGGACGCATGTGAAAAGCTTTGAGTGCATCAAATTTGCATTTTCAAATATCAGTATATTGCATAATTGATAACATTTTATCAGTATCTGTATCTTTGAAAAGCTAGAAATATTCAGTTATTCAAGTTAAGTTTATTTTCACCTTACAATTTTCATATATATTTATTTTGCTCAAAATATGCTAGAAATCAATATTACGTAATATTCTCGTCAATACTTTTTTACTTCTAATATTTTTACACATTTTTGAAGTATAAATGAAAAATATCTTTAAATAACAAATATTGCTTGAAAATTAAAACTTCTTGGTTTTAGGAAGAACAAAAATTTCAAGTCTGGCATTAACTTTGGAGTTACTCTGGGAACATTTCAATGAGATTATTGAGCTAAGAAGCTTAAATCCGTTTTATTTAGATCACAATTGGGTTTCAAGGGATTTTATTTCATTTTTACAATTTTTCTTTTATATTGCCATTTCTCTTTAGCTTTTAGCATGCGCCCAGCTCTGGGCAAAGTTCACTTTTAGCCCGACCAATCTGATGTGGAATAATAATAATAAGTACTATAAGCGCGTAACAACCAACAACAAAAACAAGAACACAATGGAAGGGCAGGACAAACGCGCTGGTTATGAACAAAAGTAAAAGGAGGAACCAACAACTGCAGATAGCCAAGGAGGAAATGAGTTTCCAAGGCGAAGGCGCAACGCAACAGCAACAGCGTTAAAGAGCATAAGGACTAAGCCGCAATGCGAATTCTGAATACCCTTTCCAAACAATAAGAGAATACCGAATACCGAATAGTCAAACTTAATCAAATTCGTAGTAATTCTCCAATGAGCTTTTGGAATAAACCTAAACATTTTTACAAGCAAACTCTGGGAAATGAAACACTTTGGGAAAGTTAAGAGACAACAAGTAAGAAAGCAACTCTCATCAAATTTAAATGTCTTCGTAATTGTTATCAGGTAATAAGTTTCGATTCCAAAACGTTCCATCTTCTGAAATAAGGAAGACAAGTAAATTGCACTTGATTTCATCTGATTTGAACATGACAAGCTTTTTATACTATTTGAAGTGTTCCACACGTTACCAAAACGTTCCCTACGTTACTATCCATAAAACAGCGAATGGAATACAAAAATCTGGCATTTTTTTGAAAAGGATATGCAGCAAAAGCTTCGCAACATAAAAAAGGGTTTATGCCCAAAAGGAAAATGGGAAAACCGAAAACAAGAACTTGAAAGCCCAAAAACAAGCAAAAAAGTTGTGGAAAAAAGCAAAAACAAGGCGAACAGAGAACAGAGAACAGAGCAGCGGAACTTACCCGAAAAGGCGACAGTCTGAAACACTAGATGTTGATTGGAACGTAAATTTAGATGGGTTAGAGTTTTGCGTACAACAATTTGGCAAGGTGTTTTAGTGTTTTGCTCAGTGGTGGTAAGTTTACGAGTGCTATAAATAAAAGTTGCTACAAATTCTTAACTGACTCGCTACGCAAATTACCAAAAAACAAATATATATATTTTCTCATAATGTTTATATATATATAGATGAACTTGTTGCTGATTGTTGTAGTAGTAGTAGTATTTGTTGTTGATTGTTGTAATGTGGTTGTTGTTGTTGTTGTTGTTGTTCTTGCTGCTTGTTGCTTTGATGCTGCTGTTCGTCTGTTGGGGGCGGGGCGTGGGCGGGGGCGGGTGCAGAGGTTTTGGGTGCTTTGCTCAAGAGTTTTGTTTGCATTTGATTTGTTTTGGTTTGGGCAAAGAATTGTTGTTTTGTATATTGCGTGTCCTTGTTTGTGAATGGATGCGAACAAAACAAAGTAAAACAAAAGGCAAACACACAAACAATTTACAACAACGAATAAAGAGTCATCGTATATGACTGAAGAAATGTCTGTAATTGTGTGTGTGTGTGTGTGTTGTGATAAATTCTCTTTACAGGCTCTACACACACACACACACACACACACACACACACACAGGCATCAGCACACAAACACAAAGCTAACAACATTTTGAAAACTCACCGCTTGGCATTGCCTGTGGCGACACCTGGTGTTCAAGTTTACAACAAAATAAAGACACACAAACAAAAAAAATCGACGTTGCACATGCACAAACACACACACAAACACACACACACACACACACACACATACGTGTATACACCGTACAAGAATCATAGAAAAAAAAGAAAAAGAAAACAAAAGAGTATAAATAATTGTGCGCATTTGGCAATCGCACTTACTGTGCTTCTTAATCGGCAGCGGCGGCTTGTCCAATTGGCCAAAGGCGCTGCTGATGCTGCTGGGCAAATGCGCACTCCGAGGCGGCTCGATGAGACTCTGATGCTTGGCATGCCACTGATTCAGCTGCGTCGACGACGAGTGGTGCTGCGGCGGATTCGGGGACAGTGTGCGCAGCTCCGGCATTTCACTGCAATTCAGCGAGAGCAGAGCGGATCATTAACATTGTGTCATTTGCACACTTCTCAACACTGTCTAGCCAAATTGAGCCTTTTTTCCACAATGAGGTTAGGGCGAACATCACAACGAAAATCATAATAACGGTTTATATCGTAGGACTTTTTTTTAGTCTGGCTTTTTAAGAGTTTACTTTTTTGGGTTACTTTGCATATTTGACTATAATCTGCTTATAATTTTATCCGATTTAACTATACTCTTTATGTAAAAAGTGTAAATGACCAATTTACATCCAATATTAGTTTACATAAAATCAATGCGCCAAAAACAAGCATTGATTTTTCTCTTTTTTTAAATTTATAGTTTAATTGAAACATTTTTTTATTTTTTTATCTTTACTGTTGGTTCTTTTGTGTATTGATTTTTTCCTTTGTCTTTTTTTAATTTATATATATTTTTTTATATCTCTACTGTTGGTCTTTTTTGTGTATTGATTTTGTCCTTTGTCTTTTTTTATAATTTATAAGTTTGCACTTTTTTTTAAAGTTTGCTTTTTTTACTATTGGCTTTTTTGGCGTATTGATATTATGTAAAGTAGCACAAAAAAAAATAAACATTTTATGCATTAAAAAAATAAAATAGTATTACATTTATGATTTTCGTAGTGAAGAAAAGGCTAAATTTGATTGCCTTGTGTTATTGGAGACGTTAACTCATGTTTTGTTTGCAATGTTATTAAGTCTACAAAGTCAATTTGATAATGTCCATTTGTATATTTAACTGTTAATTGCAAGCTGTTGAGTTTTTTACAAACATTTTCAGCTGTGCAATATGTGTTTTTTGTCTACAGTTGAATTTGCTTAAATTTTTACATGTTTACTCCCATTGAATTGATTAGGAAAAATGTACACTAATTGGGAAAAGTATCAGAAGTAAATTGACATTCTTTCTAAGTGAAAATGTTTGTTTAAATCCTACATCTAACATAATAAATCTTAGGCAAAGACGGTTTGTCAAGCAACGCAGAATAGATTATCTTGCTGTAGATAAGTATAACTCTTTATACAATTTAACTATTTTCGCTTTTCAATTATCGAATAGTAAACCTTAAGTTAACGAAAGGAATCGTTTCAGTTATTTGGAACTAGAAGGAACTCGAACTAGTTCCGATTAGTAAGTCAAACAATCCAAAACTCGCATTTAGCAAACAAACATGAGAAAAACGCACTTAAGGCGACGACTTCAACTCAACCTACAAGCTGCTATCGTCCAGCTCATCCATGGCTATATCGAATCGGGACATTCCGCCACGCTGCTGCGTCTTTGGCGGCAACGCTGGCGGCAGTTCCAGCGATGAGCAATTGCTGCCCAGCTGCAGCTGCAACTGTTCGCTGGCAACTGTTGTCGCCGTCGCTGTTGCCGTTGATGTTGCATTGCTGCCACTGCTGCTGCTGCTGCTGCTGCTGGTGATGTGACGCTGCGTTTGGCTGATCTGCTGATATTCGCTGTGGCTGTTGCTGTTGCTCCGGCTCGCCGTTGTTGTTGTCGTCGACGAGGAGGACGTGGATGTTGTCTCGCTGTTGCCGTAGGCAATCTCCGAGTTGCTGCTCGACGACTTCGTCGACGATTGCACACTGTGCTCCGAGGAGCGCTTCGAGACGCTCTGCGTGGAGGTACGAAATGACATCATCGATACGAAACCTGCAGGCGAAAGGACACACAAGAAATGCATCAGTTAATGTTGTTAAAACGATAACAGCACAACAATAGCTGACAACAACTAAAAGCCAAGGACAATATACAATAATACTTTATACAACTTGCGGAGCACTGAGCAAGGAGTGGCACTGGGTAGCGGATTTGAAGGATCAAAGCGAAATGAAGTGATTTAAAACAAAAACAGCATGAGCTTTTTATATATATAATATACAACAGACTGGTTAATGTGGGCATAATTAGCTCTACCACAAACAAAAAGTTAAGAACTAATGGAAACAAATTACAGAATCTAAGACAATTGAAAAGAAATTTCTTAAGGAAACGAATCAAAAAATGTAAGCTCAAGTATTTGGGTAAACTCATCTAAGACCAATTTGTTCACTTTGATAAACTTATAAATCTTATAAATGTAAGCTCAAGTATTTGGGTAAACTCATCTAAGACCAATTTGATCACTTTGATAAACTTATAAATCTTATAAATGTAAGCTCAAGTATTTGGGTAAATTCATCTAAGTCCAATTTGTTCACTTCGATAAACTATTGGCATATACATATTTTAATATTTGTTTCATTTGTTTGGATATTTTATAAATCTCATATATCTTTTTATGAACGCTTTAATAATTCTAGAATTTCGACTTTTTGAAGAAATTATGGATAATATCAGATTGATATAGTAGTCAAGTTTTGAAAATAAACTAAGAAAATAACAAAATATTTTTTGGGCATGTTAAGAGAAAGAACTAACAGCTAACATAAGTATTGACTTATAATAATTGGGTAATTTGAATAAAGTCATATAGAGATGGTTCAACATAAATACAAGTGGAGGAACTAACTAGCTAACTTAAACAGTGGATTTCAAAGTGTTGAACCAATTGATTTTATATACTAAGTTAACAAAGCGAAATTAAAGAGCTTTTGCCTGAACAATAACCAGTCTAAGACATAGGGACAAACAATATATTGATGAAGTAGCAATAGGGTTAGCGTTAGCCAAAGCAGTAGTTATATAGAAGGAGAAATTGCCTGGAATACCCGATTCATTTGAATGACGATTGCTGGTTAGCGCTGCGGCTGCTCTGCGCAGCTCCGCGTTGGCCTCGGAGCCGGCAGGAGCAAAGCCGATGGCCGGCAATGGCGGCGTTGGCTGTGCGCCGGACGTGGACACTGGCTCCTGGGACAGCGCAGGGCAGACGGGCATGGCGCCAGCCTCGGCTTGGCTCTCTGCCGGGCGCAGTTGGAGTTTTGGAGAGTTTGAGTTGTAGATTGAGCTGCTGTTGGGCGCTGTCGCTAGCGGGTACTCACTGTAGCTGATCAGCTTGTCCACATCGTCGTCGTGTTGCTGCTGGTGTTGGTGCTGGTTTTGGTGTTGGTGTTGCGGTCTCGTTGGCGGCTTCGGCAATTGCTCCTCCTCCTCGCGCGAGTGATTCAGCGCCGAGTCGTACGAGCATTGACTATTTTCATCCGGGGAACGCGAACGCACCGACAGACTGCAAAGGAGCGAGCAAAATAAGTGAGTGAGTATATCGAGCGAGTAGATAAAGGAGCGAGTAGAAGAACAAAAGTTAAAACGAGCGAGTAAGCGAATCGAGCGAGTGAGTGAAAGGAGCGAGTGAGTGAAAGGAGCGAGTGAGTGAAAGGAGCGAGTGAGTGAAAGGAGCGAGTGAGTGAAAGGAGCGAGTGAGTGAAAGGAGCGAGTGAGTGAAAGGAGCGAGTGAGTGAAAGGAGCGAGTGAGTGAAAGGAGCGAGTGAGTGAAAGGAGCGAGTGAGTGAAAGGAGCGAGTGTGTGAAAGGTGCGAGTGAGTGAACGGAGCGAGTGAGTGAACGGAGAGAGTTAGTAAGTCGAGCGAGTACAAAATAATGTAAACAAGCGGGTTAGTAATTGCAAACGAGTAAATAGGACACGAAATGAGTAAAAAATAAAGTAAATGAGCGAGTTAGTAGTTCGAGCGAGTAGATAAGACAGTAAATGTGCTAGTTAATGTTTTCAGCGAGTAAAAAATAAAGTGAATGAACGAGTTAGTAATTAATTCGAGCGAATGAAAAATATAATAGTGAGCAATGAAGTCAATAGCTAGCAAGTAAATAAAAAAGGAATTGAGCGACTAAAGGCTCGATTAAAGATATTATAGCGCAAGTGACTTGGGGTGCGAGACTGCATCGAGTAAAGAACTGAGTTTGAGCGAGTATATAAGTTAGTAGGTGAGCGGTTAATTGAATGGAGCGAGTGAAAAGAGTAATAAAATACACTTTAAGCGAGCAAATAGGAGGAAATAGTAGCGAGTCAGTGAGTGAGTCGTGGCATAAGTGTCACTAACCGATCGACACCGTAGTTAAGCAGCGAGAAATTCGAGCTGCAGTCCAGATCCGAATTGATGCTGATGTTGTGCGACGTGGTGGCATAGGGCAACGGACTGTTGGCCTGCGACGAGTGGCTGGTGGTGTTCGTATTTGCATTGGTATTCGCCAGCTGCGACTGCGGCTGGCTGCGACGCTTTGGTGGTAACGGCGGCGGATTGCTAGCCCGGTTGGGCAGCGGTGGCTTTGGCGGCGGGCTCGAGTCGCGCAGTATGCTCTCGGTGCTGTGAGAGCCGCGCATCGGATTCACATTGCTCTGCTCCAGTATGTCGCGCTCCTTGGGCGTCAGCCCAATGTCCGGCAGCGACGTCCTCTGAGCCACAGCTGCCGCCGCCGCCGCTGCATCCGCGGACGTGCGCATCCCGGCCACATTGCCCGCAGCGCTGGCAACGGCAACGGCGCCCATTATGTCAGCGGCGGCTCCAATGCCGCCCAAGCCGGCGCCGCTGTAGCGAAACGCGCACTGATCCTGCTCCTTGAGCTTGCCCTGCGCCAGTGTGACCAGATTCTGCAAGCGAATGCACACATATTGATTACTTTTAGAATTTATACAATTTTACTATATGTGAATATGCTATTTACATCTTTTTGCACCACATATATACTATATGCAAAATTTGTTCCAAGAGTATGAAATACTGTCGAGCTTCTATATCTCGAAGATCTGAATAGCCCGAGGTTCCCTCATTCCTAGTGGCAATATTTTACATTCTTCATGTTGTTCTATAACTGGAAATTCTCCATATATCTTTAACTTTTGTACAGTCAAATTTCACTTTTATTATATTCATCAAAAGTAACTATTTTCTTTTTTAATTTTTCAAGCGTTTCAACAACGTTTAAAGTCACTCGAAGACTATTATTTAATCAAACTAATTATCAAAGTCAGTCAAAGACTCTTTTTTGTATTCGATAGAATTTTGTTGAAATAGATCTTTAAAATAAAAACGGGTTTTTTTGAGGGTAAAAAAAACCAGTTAAACCTTACAAAGTAATTTCTACGAACCTAGAACCTTGTGTTTGGTAAAAATTCATTTTTGAATGCACAATTAATACAGAGGACAAACCATGATCAATATTGCCGTGGAATCGGAAATATGATCTGTTTTGACAAAGTTATGGAGTTTCAAATCTTGGAAGGGAACTTCTTTTGAATTGGGAGCCTTATAATGTTTTATTTTTAAATCTGCTTAAATCTTCTGAGAAGTTTGCCCTATTTTCCGAAAAAAGAGTTATAAATAAACTAAATACGATTTAGTAAATAATATACTTGATTTTATACAAGATTTGTGTATGTCTCAGTAATACAGCTCTTTCGATATTTCGGACATTAGCCGGACACTGATTAAGTAGATTAACGAACTAGATTATGCTGACTATAAAAAGACTATTTTTACAAATAAAGATCTTAGCCATTAAGTGACTGTCACGTGCGTATATCTTGAAAATGCTCATAGATATTCATATATGAGATCTGCCTCAATGTGTTACAGAGATTTCTTGGACTAAAATATGATTGATTTGCGGACTTACGCGGACTGCATCCTCCAACAGATCGATGACCTCGCGGACATTCTCATTGCTGAGGGAGGCGCACTCGCCGCTCTTCTCGCTGAGCATCACCTCGTCGCAGAGCTTGATGAGCTTGCCCAGCGACTGGTAGACCTGCTGTGTGGCTGAGCTCATGATGGCACTGTTCTCGTTCAGTGTGTACGACTGAATGACTGCAAAGGACAAGGAGACGATTGGACGATTAGAGTGGGATTGCCATAGGAATAGTGTGCAACTGACCGGAGTACATGCTGGCAATGGTCTCTAGGATGACGGTGCCATTGCCCGGCAGGACCTCCAGCTTCTTCTTGAGTATGACATCGCGAAAGTGCTTGAGCGCATTCGAGATGTCCTTGACGTGCGTCTCCAGCGTCTGCGTGGAACGCTGCACCTCCTCGGTGGTGGGTGGCGGCTTGTGGGCGTGCTTGTTCCGCGGACTGTGCGGCGAATGCGATCGGCCGAGTGTGTTGTTGGTGGTGCGCATTAGTGAGATTTTCTCAATCAGATCGTCCTTGAAGGAGCGCGCTCGTCGCGCCAATTTCGTGCCCTTCAGGCTGTTCTTATGCCCCGACGAGCCACTCGATGACGATGCGCTAGGCGGTGCCGGCGGCACTCCTCCTCCGATTCCGACTCCGATTCCAATCCGTCCGCTCTGCTGCGGTGTTGTTGGCGGCGGCGGCGTCGATGATGTGCTGGACGTGTGTCCTGTGTAGGTGGTGGCGCTATTGATGCTGTTGTTGCTGCTGCTGCTAAACCCGCCGACGCCGCTCGCCGAGCAATTGCTGGGCATGGATGGAGAACTGATGCTGCCGTCTGTGGAGCACACAAATAATGTATTTCAGAGTTAGGCTTCGCTTTCGATTACAATCGAGACTGAGTGATTATTATAAACTGTAGATGTATATTCATTTCGAGCGCAGTGTGACTAAACAATAGTTTACACACACACACACACACACACACAACCAAAGCCTTTCACGCATTTATGATTCATATAATTTGCAAGCATGATTCAGTTATTCAATTATGCACCAAGAGCGTAGTATTAAGCACTTATCGAATTTCAAGAACTATTCGGTTCACGCATCGCTTTTTGTTTCAGAATGACCATTTTGCTACCCTCTAATCATTAAGTAACTCAAGAAAAACAGTGTATGTCACAAGCAGTTGTCTTAAATAGAACAATTGCATTGGATTTTCACAATTTCACGTACATTTTCTTAAGTGTTCAAAGTTAGTAAGAAAAATTCAAATAATAAGCTACCCAAATATAAAAATTTGGTATTTACACTTAAGAATGTAAAGCTCCATCTGTATACTAATAAATTAAGTTTTTGATAGTATTCTTTTTTAAATTATTTTTAAAATTCATTCCACAAAATCAAAAAAGTTAATTATCTTAAAAATAATGCCTGCGTTGAAATATGTATTAATATAAGAGCCAACCCATGATAGAAACATATTTTCCTTTGACAATTAGATACGATTCTTTGTTTGTTTTCTTCCCTTTAAGCAATAATAATATAGAAGTCAAGCCTCAATCAAAAAGACCTCGCTTTTGAAAATCTGAGCTATTTTTGAATAAAATGTGTGTATGAATTTCAAGCAAAAACTAAGTTTCCAATATTATATGTATAACATATATAGGAAACATGAAACATAGTTATAATTCCAATATATAATGGATGATAGGAAAGTATTTCACCTGAAAGATTCTTTTGCGTATACTTAACATTTATTTTTACGTATACATAACATTTCGACAATTATCAAACATTTTTACATTCTTATATATTATATACTAAATTTTAATAGCAATAATTCACAAAAATAAAATATCTATAGCTAAATCATGTAGTTCAAACAATCAAACATATATAAACCAATATTACTTGGCAAATTTTGCAGTATTTTTTCTACTTTTGGCTTTGACTTTCGCTGTGTCTGATAATGAATATTTATATAAATATAAGTAAAGATTTTTAGCATATAGTATGTGTATATGAACTTCTCCGGATATATATGGATCGGAGACCTTCACGTGTCGCTTTTTAACATATTCACAATTATTCAAATACGTATATTCACATTCACGATAGCCCGCATCGCATCGCATCGCAGAAGGAGATGGCGATTTGATGTGTTGTTTATTCAACGCTCTTGTTTTAAATCGCCACAAAAAGCGATGGAAATCAAACGAGAAATGAAAAGAAAGAAACAGAGAAAGACTAGCGAAAGATAGAGAGAGTAGCAGAGAGTATATGTGAAAAGTTAGATACTCTTTCAAGTGCAATAACAATTAGTAGTGCACCAAACTTGGGATACAAAAACATTGAATAGTTGTCTATAGTAAAAAGTTGTCGTTTTTTCATTGTTTGCATTATTGATAATATATAATTATCGACTTGCGATAATGTATCAACTATATCGATAAGCATAATTTGCACAATCAAAACCAAACTAATCGACTTGCGATCATGTATCAATGATATCGATTAGTGGCACCATCGAAATCAAACTTATCGATTTTCAAACATGTATCAATTATATCGATTAGCACAATCTGAACCAAACTTATCGATTGACTATAATGTATAAATCATATCGATTATTGGCACCATCAAAGAAAAAACGTATTGATTTGTGATAATTTATCAATTAGATCAATTAGCATTATTTACACATATAAAATAAAACTTATCGATTGATGTTAATACATCGATAAGCTACACTATTTAAATATCACTTATCGATTGACGTTACTAATAATGTATCAACTATATCGATTAGCATCATTTGCACAATTAAAACCAAACTAATCGAATCAATGATATCGATTAGTGGTGCCATCGAAATCAAACTTATCGATTTTCAAACATTTATCAAGTATATAGATTAGCAC
The DNA here is from genome assembly GCA_035042425.1 of Drosophila flavopinicola. NCBI lineage: Eukaryota > Metazoa > Arthropoda > Insecta > Diptera > Drosophilidae > Drosophila > Drosophila flavopinicola. Next base: position 108,759 of record JAWNLL010000438.1, on the reverse strand, counting down.
AATCTGAACCAAACTTGTCGATTGACTATAATACATCAAACATATCGATTATCGGCACCAGCAAAGAAAAAACCTTTTGATTTGTGATAATTTATCAATTAGATCGATTAGCATTATTTACACATTTAAAATAAAACTTATCGATTGATGTTAATATATCGATAGGCTACACAATCTAAACAGCACTTATCGCTTGACGTTACTATTGCCTACTAATGCAATTATTTCCCACTTGTTGCTCCATTGATGTTCAATTATGAGGATACAACAAGTTGTAGTAAATGAAAGAACACGGCAATATGCCCAATGGGCGCTAGAGTATAGAAGCACATGTGCCGCTTTGTTTGATTTGCATGATGAACGACGGCAACCGCACGGCAAACGAGCAAATGCCAAACGGTAAACGATCCACAGCCGCCCACCAAATGCCGCAAACCAAGCGCAAAGCCCGCCCAAAAAACCCAAACCCAGCAGGGCGGCGGGGGGCGGGGGGCGAAAGGGGGATGTTGGGTTGTATTGGGTTGGGTTCGGTTTGCTGTGTGCGTGTGTAAGTGTGTGTGGTTGTGTGTGTGTGTTTAAATGGTAGCTTTCACTTACAGAGCAACACATTCTTGACCAGCAAACACGGCGACTGCGGTGTCAATGATGGTGTTTGTGTTTGTGCTGTTGTTGTTGCTGCTGTTGTTGTTGTTGATAATGCCAAACGTGGCAATTTTTTATATTTGCGCCGCCTGTGGAATTTGATGTCATGCAGCGTAGTTTTATTGCTGATGCTACTACAACTGTTGCTGTTGTTGTTGTTGTTGTTACTATCTCGCGACGACCACCGTGGCGGCTGATGATGATGATGATGATGATGATGATGCTGCTGCTGCTGCTGATCATCATCATTATGTGGTGGCTTCAACTGATGCTCATCTGGAACGTGCGGTTGCTTCACCGTATACGAATAGAAACGCCAGCGTTCGGCTAGCGCACAGTCGCTCAAGAAAGATTCATCAAATTGCGGCATTTTGCAGATTGCATAATAACAACATTAACACCAGCCACAACAATAAGCACAACACATAACACGACAGCTAATCCCACTATTTAGATACAGTCTGTCTTCTTTAGTTACATTCACAGTTTTGTGGACGTTTTTTTGGTTTTTTTCAACTGGCTCGCTTTTCTTTTTGGTTTTCGCTATTGGCACTTCTCAAGAGCAATTGTCGCGAATTTCTGTCTCAGTTTGTCAATTAAATAAATCACAAATTATTATATTTAGACAAGAGCAGCTGCTGTTGCTGTTTCTATTGCTGCTAGCTGCTAGCTGTTAGCTGCTTGCTTGCTGCTGTCGTCAGCGTTGTCGTCTGGAAAGCGCACTGAACTATGAAAATCCGCAAACGGCAAAACGGCAATCGCCAGTTGCCAGCAGCTAGCAGACAGCAACAGCAGCAGCAGCAGCAGCGACAGCAGCCAGGTCCGCTAACCAGCCATTAAACAGCAACAACAACATCAGCAACAACAACAACAACAACAACCGCAACTGGCGACGCAACAACAACATTGTCGTTAAGAGCAACATATAACAGCGCATCAAATGGCACTCGCTGCCGACAACTCGACTAGAGACTTGCTCACAGCTACACCAACAACAACAACAACCACAACAACAACAACAGCAACACCTGCAACAACAACAGCAGCAACAACAACAACAGCACAATTCACACTCGCTTAACATTCACTGATAGACAAAACGAACAGCATTTTCGGACTCTCTCCTCTCTCACTCACTCTTTCTCACTCTCTCTCTCTCCCTCTCCCAGCTGCTCTCTGTTATCATTTTCGGACTGGCGACTCTCTCTTTTTTATTGCTCTCGCGCCCATTATTGAATTTTTCGTTTTTTTTTTGGGTGTTACGGGCGGGCGATTGTTCCCCTTTTGAAAATACCCTATAATCTACAGAATTGGAACAAAGATTTCTCTGCAAAAATGTATGGTATAAGCTCTTGAGGACTGCATGGAAATGATATAAAGCTGTAGAAAAGCTATAGACACAAAATTAGTCGTTTTAGTAGATTCATCTTATAGCTAACTTTTGTATATTTCTAAATATTGTGTCGTCATTTTTGTATAAGTACTTTTGGATAATCATATAAAAACATTGGTGAACTTATGCCTTGAAAAGAAAATTATAAGTATAAGAATGAAACATTTTTATATATTCTATTACAAAACACTAGGAAAATCATTCCTTTCATTTTTGCTATGGTAAAATGGGACATATGGGAATTTAACCCTCTAGGTACCAAATTTGTTTTTTGGAGCAAAAAATAATATCTATTTATTTGTATTTTATTACTGTTAATAAGTAATCTTGTTTTTATTATGAAGTTATTTTGTCATTATTATTTATTCACTAATATTATTTTAAATGTTTGTATGTTCCCTAAAATTTAGTTTATTGTATTCGCTAAACGTAAAAATAAACAAACCAATTATAATTATAGTTAAAAGTGAAAGACAATACAGTGAAATGTTCTTTTAGTTACAAGCGACACTTGACTGAATATAAATTCAGATTTAGTACCAGTTTCATATTGTTTTAAATTTTGAATGCCTGTAGTTCAAAGAATTCGATAATAAACACCATAGTATTTCTCGAAAGTATTTTCGATATATTTTCCCATTCGTATGCCTATTTACAGGGTGTCTGGCAGTCGCGTCGTCTCGACTAGAGCATTCCTACACCTACTTTTTACTGTTGGCCCTGGGGCCCGGCAATGCTCGGGTTTTTTCTTTAATTCGCAAGTGGCGCACGATCGTGACTTGCCTTGAAATGAGTTTATGGAAGCTGAAGTTGAAGGCGGCGCCGAAAGACAACAAAACACGAAAGAAACAGAAACAGAAACAATATGCGAGAGCCTATACCTAAATGTGCCCCCTACCTCCTATTTAAACATCTGTCTGTCTGTCTATCTGTCTGTCTGTCTGTCTGTCTGTCTGTGGTGTGTTGAAGTTGAGGAAAAAGTGAAATTATGTATTTAAACCGCAGGGAGCTGAAAATTGTTGCAGCGTAACTACTTAATACACGTGCATAGCAATCGCAATCAACATTTTTGAGCAATCCAATCAATAATGAAAATAATATCAACAACAACAACAAAAACAGTCGAAATTTAACTAACTTGTAGCTTAACTTGTAGTTTAAATACGCTGAAAATCAAATTAGTAATTATAATACGCTATAACAAAAGCATACGTAGGTAAAGTTTGGTTGTAAACAGAAAAAGGAATTTTTGATTAAAAATATGAAATAATTAAAAATTTGATTTATTTGTGACAATCAAAAGTTGAAATATCAAATTAATGTAATAATATAATCATTGACACAAAATAACTTGTTTTTTTTTATACAAAATGAAAGCTATATGTTATACTAGTTTGATGTATATACAACCTGATAAGGATATCATTAAAAACGATAGTAAATAGTTAAATATTAAAATAAGCTTAAAATTACTAACTGCTCTCAAATCTATTTCGAATCGGTAACAATGTTGAATTTTAGCTTCAAATAAATTATCCAGTAAATGCTTAAACTAAGTACTTCTTTTCAGCTGTGAAAAATCGCAAAAATGCTCCAGTCAACAAGAACGGAACAAAAGATGCACAGTTAAAGAAAATTGTTTCCAAGTATTTCGTTACAGAATGACTAACTAATTTTTTGGTTTTTTTTTCGGATTGTTATGCTTTCTAACTGCCACGATCAGCGATTCGCTAAGGCATGAGTTGCAAAAAAAAAACACTTATGCCTAGTTGCAGATACTAGGCATAAGGCAACCTATTTCAAAATTGGAAGAAAAGAGAACACACTTATAACAAGTAAGAGTGCTCTAGTCGGGAGTGCCCGACTACGAGATACCCTGAACCCAGTCCTTACAATCATTCGTACTGCTCTAAACACACACATGCTGCAGTACAAGCAGTGCAAGCGGTTTAAGCAGTTAGCTTGCTTTTCACCGAGCCCCACACAATGGAAAGTTAAATCTTAAATAACTTCTGTGTTTATTGTCCGATCTTATTGAAATTTTTGGGGCAAGTAATTGTCGATAATATGTGTTACCAAACCAAATTGCAAGGTCGTACCTTCAAAAATGCGTTTTTTTACTTTTGGGGGGTTTGGGGGGTGGTATCCAAAAAGTGAAATATTTGTTACATGTGTATGCTATTCGAGATTATACATGCCAAATTTGGGGTCTCTAGCTCTTATAACTTTGAAGTTATGTCCCAAAAACGCTAGTCTAAAATCGAAATTTATCGATAACTTTTGAATGCGATGAGTTATCGATCAAATGAAATAAACTTGATCTGTCCCGGGATTAGGAGAACTTATGTTCCAAATATGAAGTCTCTAGCTCTTGTAGTCTCTGATATCTGTGTGTTCATACAGACAGACAGACGAACAGACGGACAGACGGACAGACAGACGGACATGGCTAGATCGACTCGGCTGTTGATACTGATCAATAATATATATACTTTATATGGTCGGAGATGCTTTCTTATGCCTGTTACATACATTTGCACAAAACCATAATACCCTTTTTACCCATTTTTAATGGGTTCAGGGTATAAAAGAGTATTTCAAACGCTTGACTACCCCAACGAATTTGTGGGGCACATAAATCAAAAAGTCGGGTTTCAGCTAACGTTGAATACTACTATATTCGATTTTGGTAACCAGAATCGCTTGGCATCAATTCGCAGCTTTTGTACAAATTGGATCAGCGACGTGTTGGACCAGTCGCCCCACAAAACAGGTGCGATTACGGATTCTAGTTTCGGGGCGACAAGAACAGCAAGAACCACTTATTATTTGGCACACCCGACAACAAACAACATAATGAAGATGAGCTGTGTTGTTGATCATCATCATCTATGCAAAATCGCTGGCTTTTAAGTTGACCAATATTTGCAAATGGCCTCCAGTTGAAGTGGACAATTTCCAAGTCGACCGACTGACCGACCAGTTGGCCAGCTTCAAATCAACCAGTTTAGATGAGCACCTCAACAAAGAGAGAGAGAGAGAGAGCGGGAGAGCGGAAGAGAGAGCCAAAGCCAGAGCGCGCTCAATACAAAATATAAACAAAACATAAACAGAGAGAGAGAGAGAGCGAGAAACAATAATAATACAAATGCAAAACTCCTTAGCCAAAACGGCCAGCTGTGGAATTTACGGAATGTTATGGCTGTTTATGTGTGTGTGTGTGTGTTAGTGTGTGTGTGTGTGTGTGCTAGTGTTATGTGTTATGTGTTATGCTTTCTAACTGGCAACAACGCGATTCGCGATCAGCAATCAGCGTATAATCAACACTGCCCCGAAACAATGTGAGCCACTCGTAATAAAAATAAAACAAAGCTAACTAAACTTGCTCAACTCAAACGCAGTTTACAAATGGCTCGACGTGGCAGTTATCCTATTTAAATTGGCCAGCATTAATAATGATTAGTTTTGCACATTTTTAATCACAATAAACTACTATTATTCCAGTTACAGGAACTATTCAAACTATTTTTTTTTTTTTTTTTTTTTTTTTAGTTTTGTGCTTAATCTTAACTAAGTGTAATAGGTATTTGTTCAGGCAGCATATGTAATAATTATGTATTTAATTTGTAATAAAAGAAAGACCACTATTATTCCTGTTACACGAACTATTCTTAAGTTCTCTAATTAATTAATTTATTTTCTTTTTTTTTTGAGCTTTCTGATAAAACTCTGTTCAGTTTATTTATTTCTAAGAAAATATTTATTATTTTTGGAGTATTATGCATTCCATAAACAAACAAATAATGATTAATAAGTTAGTCTTAAAACTAAACTTACAATCGTGAACAAAAATACGTTCTTCATAATCAGCTTATCTTTTTGAAAAGGTAAAATTAATTTTCCGTGTTGTCCCAGTTGAAATTATTTCCATGAATTGCAGTCCATTTTTCAGTCGAACAACTATAATAAACGCTTCTAAGGTGCTCAAGAGCATACTGAGAAATGGTATATTTTTTAACATTTTTTCGTTTGAATGTCCTTGTATAGGATTCCAAGAATAGTCTGTGGTTCTGTAGATTGTTTTGCCTGCCTTGAGCTGAATTTCCCATTAGTGAAAGAAAAATCGACCTATCAGATTGAACTGAATCTACTGGTTTTTTTATATTTTCTATTTTGGAATTGCTTGGAAAGATTTACAAAACATAAGCATATTATTTAGCTTGTTTTTATGTACAGTTCTCGAAAAGAAACCAAAATACAAACGAAGCTCTCCTTTTCTAACTACATTCACAGAAATAAAACAAGCGCATACGCCCCGTGGTACGTTTTGCTTACTGGGTAGAAAACGCAACTACATCAACTACATCAAACATGACATAATCTCTGTTGTTGACGAGCCAAAGCCAAAATAAAAAAAGCAAAAAGCAGGCAGAAGAAGTAAAAAAAACAGCACGACAAACAAATCGTTAAATTTGTCATAAACAAAAAAAGAAAAGAAACAAGAGAAAAACTGAGCACAACTTTTGACTGGGTCGACACAGTTCAATGATCATGGCACGTTCTCATGCCTTAAGCACACAGGCACACACACACACACACACAGAGGCACACACATGTGGCACATGCATGGGGGGCTAGCAGGCTGTATAGGGCTAAATGTGACCCTGTGCCATACATATGGCATGACGTCATCGCAGGTGCGGTCATCATGCAGTCAAACAGTCCAACAGTCAGGCAGTCAAACAGTCGGGCAGACACATTCAATGAAATCAATTGGCAAAGTTAACTTAACCCACCCATCTCCCGTTGCGAACAGCCCGCAAACAGTGTCCATTGTATTCCATGGGATTGCATTGCATTCATTAAAAATGAATATCATGAGTTTACGTGCATACCAATAACGGTGCTCACTCGCTAATTAAAACATTCTCTCATCGAACAAAATATCCATCAATTGCCATTTCACATTTTCGAACATTTTTTAATTTTGTCTCTTTTGAAATATTTAGAATATCGAAATCAGTAAAACATTTAATTCATCTCCAATCTTTTTGAGTTTCCTGATATTTTCTGCAATTTCTATATTTTTTGTGGTATTTTGTGCTGTTTTTGAAATATTTCGAAGCTGAAAACTGTATAAGAACATTTCATATATTTTTTGTGTTGAGCTAAACATTCCAGAACTAGATCTTTTCGATATAACAAAATTTCTACTATAAGTCAGTATCGAAAAAACTTCAACTTAAAATAATAGCTTGTGTATTATATTCCGTTTTTTTGAAACCCTTTATAATATAGATTACGTCTCATTTAAAATATATGTTATAATTGGAATTTCTAGTCTAGACTAAACCAAAACTTTCCGCAAATTCAACTCAGTATGTGAAAAGTTCTCGTTAGCGAGTGACCACTGTGCTTATTCATACTTATACGTAGTATATGTAAATATATTCGGTTTGCAAGAATATATGAGTCTCTTGGCTCTTCTTACATTTTTGGCTGATTCGTCACACTTGACAATTGTTGACTCGACCCGCTGTAGCTTCAATTATTCTTATTCTGCTGCTGCTTCTTCTTCTATGCACTGGCATTCACAAAACACACACACAAACTTTCACTTGTCATTTCACTTGGCATTTCATACTTGCTGATTTTTACGAAATTGTTCGCCAATTTTTGGCCACTTGTTTTTGGATGGAGAAAGAAACAAGAAGCCGGAGACGTTGTGTTTGCCGGGCAACGGTTAGATAACTTTTGAGCACAGAGAACACGGCTCATAATTAATAATGCGCTATATGAGCAAATAACAAAAACAAAACAAAAACGAAACCAGCAACAAATTCGAGTGAAATAACAATAACAACAAGAACACGATGAAAAAAAGAACTCACAACGCGTCGCAAACGAAAACGAAAACGAAAATGAAACTATATATATTTAGAGGGCAGGCATGAGGCGGCTATATAAGAGAGATATGTATGATAAACCGAACCTAACCCATACTACCACAACAAAAATAGCAAAAAGAGAGGCCTAGCGAGAATTGAGTGTGTGCGGGTGTGTGCGAGTGTGGGTGTGTGTGTGTATCTCTTGACGGGTTGTACGTCACCCACAACAACAACAACAACAGCAGCAGTAGTAGTAACATCAGCTATGACGTCGACGCTCTAAGCTATGCTGTATATTGTATATTGTATATTGTATATTACGATTGTGACCGTCATCAATTTATAGGCAAGCAAACCAAAGCAAACACTGAACCCCGCATCTTATCACACTTGCACAGTGGTCTCAAGCTCATTTGCATACGCCTGCCTGCCTGCTGCCAGCTGCATCAAGCTTGCATCATTTAGTTAACAAAATATATTTATATATACATACATATACTTTTACCATATAAATTCGTTCATTTACTTAGCTTTCACAACGATATTTCAATGAGCTGGTGTAGGCTTTGTTTATTTCAATAAACAATCACAAAAACCCAAATTCCAACAAATATGTTGTAAGTTTAAATGTGTTACCACCACATTATTATTACTACGATTGACTTATTTGACTATTTTTCTGTGCTCATTTCCCAATCGTTGCCACAAATGTTGAACTAAACTTCATTTATATGAATCATAAAAATTAAAATGATTTTTAAAATGAATATACAGAACAAACCAAATTTAATATTATACAAAATTTGTAAAATAATTTTTTAATTTGTAATTTATTAATGAATTTATTCATATTTTAAATACAATTTTATGTACCTACTCTCATTGGTCGACATTAAATAAATAATAAAAAAAGAGGTTGATGCTATAATCATTGAATGCATTTGTCAAATGATCAGAATTTTAGGAATACCCATAAATGATGGGCTGAAATTTAATGAGTTAAGCTTGGGGAATCCATTTAATGCAATTGACAGCTCCTTATATGCAAATATATCTTAAAGGACACCTCTAAGAGAGTTTTCACTGTATAACATGCACTTTTGGAGTAACCTTATGGGTATAATGAATGTCTTGACCAATAAGTCTACTAAAATTCATTAGAGTTAAACATTTTTTCGAAATGATTCAAATAAACATAATGCAATTGATATTTTAGAAATTGTAAGCTCCTATTTCTCCTAAAATACCTAAAATTAGCTGTAATTTTAAAGAGGCTGGAGCTTGAGGTTTTCTAAAAGCGATTTCGTATCGATAGCTCATATCAAAGATATGTTATATGAGCAACAAGATATGAGCTCGTATCAATAGTTGAACCGACAAATTGCGATAATATGCGAATGTCAAGTCCAAGGAGAAACTCAACTCAACTCAACTCGACTGTTTACTCAAAGGCTTCAATAGCAAGCGAGCGACAGCTTAAGCTTTTATTGATTTCCTAATAACAAGTTGGAGCTATCAGCAGTGGTGGTGAAGCAATTCCACAGAAATAGTATATATAGAGTTATTCAGTTAGTGTTTGCTTTAAAGAGGCAAGTTGTTTATGCCAAAGGGCGCAACTCAACAGTTTGTAGAATGAAAGTTTGTTTGCGGCCAAGAAAACTTAACCAAGCCAAGTTAACTGTCCGACTGACTGACTGACTGACTGCTGGACAGAAGAAAGCTGGCAGGTCGGACAATGGACAAGCCAAATATATATATATATATATATATATGTGGACAAGACTACACACAAGTGTGTGTGTGAGTACTCATGCAAAGCGAGGGTGCTGGGCGGGGGCGTTGTCGAGGGGCGTGGCACACCAATTATGACATAGTTGGTCGTTTAAAGCCAGAGAGCTGAAAACAAACGCTTGGCTGTTGTTATTGGACATGAAAATGAAATCTATAGGAAAGCAAAAGTGCTGCCGAGGCGAGTAAGTGAAATGCATAAAGTATAAAGTATAAAGTCTAAAGCATAAACATAAACACATAACATAAAGCATGAACAACAATCGAGTTGACAACACAACAAACAACACACACACACACACACACACAGTCAGGGAAAGCGTCGTGACATACGTGACCAGAGTGAGAGACCCACCTAGTTATAAATAGTAGTTGTCAGTTGAAAACAAGTGGGGAAGGATTATCTTCGGCGTGCCGAAGATTTTATACTCTTTCCTAACCTATAGGCAATTTTTACTCTGCCAACTGCACCACTGAAATTTCATAAGCTGTACAAAATCGTTTTGTCGCGTAAAATTTTTTTTTTTGTTTTAAGAATATTTAATTCATTGCCAGATGTATAGCAGCTATAAGATATAGTGATCCGATCCAGCCGGCTCCAACCAATGGGATGTCTCTTTGAATAATAAGTATCTGTGCAAAGTTTTATCGCGATAGCTCAAAAACTGAGGGACTAGTTTGCATACATACATACAGACAGACAGACAGACAGACGGACATGGCTAGATCAATTTGTATTGTCATTCTAAGCATACTGGCAGTAACTCTTGGGGGTCTCCGACGCTTCCTTCTATGCGTTACAAACTTCAGCACAAACTTAATATACTATTTTCTTCGAAAAGAGTATAAAAAGCGCTATTCAGATTTCACTGGGTTCTTTAATTCTTCTTTTGTGCACATTTCTTGGGAAGCACTAGTTGAACGCAAGCTTCACAGGAAATCAATGTTTATCAATCTGCTTTTCATTTGAAGCTCGCCAACTACCAACTTTTATAAACGCTCACTGACAGCTTTGACAATAATTAGCAATTCCTGAAAACTGATATATCGGTTTAGTTTTGGCACACGGTCAAATGTGATAGTTTAATTTGATAATTTAATGGTAATGATTTAATATAATACAACTCATTCGTTTTTATTTAAATACATGTTAGAGTTCATTTTGACTGTGCATTTTTATTTATGGCAATTTTGTTTTAAAATTCATATAAAATAATAACGATTTTTGTCTTAAAGTTTGACCGAAAAACTTACATAGATATAGAATCAATCTTGAGAACAAACTATGAAGAAAAAGGCATTTTGATTGAAAATCTTAACAGTTAACAACAAGAATTGTTTTTATTTTATATATTGTTTAATGTCGACTGAAAAAAGTCGACACATGAAAAGTAATTAAAATTTGAAAAATAAAATAAAAACATGAACTTAACAATTAAATTGATGCTAACTAACTAGCTGTATTTAGAAGCATTCAAATTGAAAGTTGGTCCAACATTTCCAGGGATTGGTGAACAATTTTCTAAGAATAATAAAGGTTGTTCAAATTTTGTAGTTTGGCTAAGCTTTCAATTCTTCGAAAATTAAAGCAGACGCACAATAGAAAGAAAGCCTACAACTCTAAATAATAATTGAAATACTGTTTTCGAAGAAAATAGTATATTCATTTAGTGCTGAAGTGTGTAATGCGTAGAAAAAGCGTCAGAGGCAACAACTGTATACTTAGGATGACAAAACAAGTTGATCTGGCCATGTCTGTCTGTCCTTCTGTCTGTATGTATGGAAACTAGTCCCCCAGCTTTTGAGCTATCCTGATAAAACTTGTCACATATACTTATAATTCAAAGGTACAGCACATTGGTCGGAACCAGCCTGATCGGACCACTATATCTTATAGCTGTCATACAACTGGAAGTCGGTTTTGGCCATATATCCCATGTTTTTTCATCGATCGCCTTCAACTTCCGTGCACACTTCAACATCCTTATATATTATCAATGCTTAAAATTGCAATACGATTGAGTATGACTCAATGCACCAAACACAGCCAAGTGGAAGTGAGTTTTGAACAGACTGCTCTTGAAGCGAGTTTGTTATCGAGCATTAAAACGGTTTGGTGGTTTAAGTGGTAGAGTGATGCTCTGCACAGACGTCCATAGGTTCGATTCCCGCTTGCGACAGCATTTATTTCCTTATTTTATTAATTTTTTCTGATAAAGCCGTGAAATCTATCTACAGACTCGAAAAGAGCATAAACTCATTAGCATGCCGAAGAGAATCGTTCTCCAATGGTTTTAATACGAATATTCTCTACCAATATTGGCTATGAAACGGGCAAGGCATTTAAATGGAGTCACTACATTAAAAACAAATTAAAGCTCGAACAATCGAGGCAATAACAGCAATCAATCTGTTGCACCGCAAATGACTACGTTTCTAAGTATTGTACACTTTTTGCTAAAGGAGTGTAGTAGTTATTGACGATAGATGTTGAGCGATTCTGAGAAACGAGAAACGAGTACCATTTGCTGTACATTAGCTATGCAAGCTCTTGTAGCAATTGATTCCAAGTAGCGTTGTCTGTTGAAGCAAGTTGAAGCAAAGGTAAGGTAAAACGAAATGCGCATCAAGCTTCAGTTCGCAGTAAGTCAGAAATTTTGTACGGCCTTGAAAATCATATTCGATTCCAGGAAAACTCACCTAATTGTAATAATAATACGGGCAGGAGGAGCAAGCTCAGGCAGGCAACTGCAAACGGTAGAGTGAAACTGTACAGTTTCGGTTGCAATTAATTTGCAAATATTTCACCGAATTCTATATAAGCACCGCAAATTGCATTTGCAGGACTTTTTAATTTACTAATTTGCATGAACTTTACTTAACGCCTTGAATTCCAAATTATGCATATTTATTTATTCATGCGACTATTTGGTTTGCATTTATTATATTTAAAATGAGTTTTAATTGGCTGAAAAACAAAGTTTTTCATTGTAATTTTTGCATTCCTAGCGCTGCACTTTTAACATTATGCGTTTAAGCAGCAGTCACTAAGTTGGATCTGAGGATCCTATAGTTTGAAATTCGCTTAATTGTGTAAATGTATGTTTTCTTTGAATCTCACTAATTGGAAATTAATATTGAAGTCTTAGGATAAAACTTTTAGCTGAAGTATAAAACTTGTTTTAATAAGTACATACTATCGATATACTTTTGCTTAATTGTGTAATTTATTTTATTTAATTTTTTTTACAGTCGACTAAAACTTTGAGTTGTCTGACTTTACATTTATTTTAATTGAATTTATTTCGCCTATTTATACCCTGAACCCATTAAAAATGGGTATTATGGTTTTGTGCAAAAGTATGTAACAGGCATAAGGAGGCATCTCCGACCATATAAAGTATATGGATTTTTGATCAGTATCAACAGTCGAGTCGATTTAGCCATGTCCGTCTGTCTGTCTGTCCGTCTGTCCGTCCGTCCGTCCGTCTGTATGAACACGCGAATATCTGAGACTACAAGAGCTAGAGACTTCATATTTGGAATATAAGTTCTCGTAGGCCCGGGACAGATCAAGTTTATTTCATTTTATCGATAACTCATACCGTTTAAAAGTAATCGATAAATTTAGATTTCACACTATCGTTTTTGGGACATAACTTCAAAGTTATAAGAGCTAGAGGCCCCAAATTTGGCATGTATAATCTCGAATAGCATACACATGTAACAAATATTTCACTTGTTGGATACCACCCCGCAAACCCCCCAAAAGTTCAAAAATGCATTTTCGAAGGTACGACCTTGCAATTTGGTTTGGTCACACATACTATTGACAATTGCTTGTCCCAAAAATAAGATCAATAAGATCGGACAATAAACACAGAAGTTATTTAAGATTCAACTTTCCATTGTGAGGGGCTCAGCGAAAAAGCAAGCTTACTGCTTAAACCGCTTGCACTGCTTGTACTGCTTGTACTGCAGCATGTGTGTCTTAGATTAGTACGAATGATTGTAAGGACTGGGTTCAGGGTATCTCGTAGTCGGGCACTCCCGACTAGAGCACTACTACTTGTTGCCAGTTGCTCTTTGAATATAATCCTAAATTCAATTTCAATTTCGGCGTACTGCTCACAAAGGATTTTGACTAGAGTCGCATTTCGCATAACAAGCTCAACACAATAGTCAGATGTTAATAAATGAATTATGAAGAACACCTATTGTTTCGCCTTTCGTTTGACAAATGGATTTGCAAATGAAGATATTTCTATGCAGTGCCAGGAATCAAAAGTACCCGCTCCTAATTGCAGCGAAAGCCAGCAGCAAATCAAATGCATGTTTATGTTGAAAGGCTGTTCATTGTCTACAAATTAATTAGAGCTGGCGAAAATGAGATGTAATGAGCGAATGCGAATGCTCTAACTGCAATAAATATGACAGAATTTGGCGTGACCTTCACCGTTATTTTTAAGCCGGATGTTAAGCGGATCGAATGGAGGAAATGCTATTAATTGTGTGTCAACAATACGGCCAATCAAAACTTACTGCTCAATGCGTGCTATTCGGTTTCAGTTTCAAGGAATTCAATCATATTTACGATATGTGGGTGTGTATGTGCGTGTGTGTGTGTGTGTGTGTGTTAAGCGGTTGCCAGGACTCTATTGTTTGTCATTCTGTCGAATGCAGGCAATCAGCGTGCAGTAGCAAAAATATCGAATTCACCACAAATTGCACATCGAAGGTGGCAATTTAATTGCAATTATTTCGAGCTCTTTGCTCGAGGTGTTTATAGAATGACAGCCAGCAACCAATAATGCATATCAATTCTATTAATACAACTCATTTTTAACAACAGCCATTATTGATTCGTATTTATGGCAAACAGAAAACAATTATCACATTTAATTTGATTTTTTCCCAGAAATAACAGCTGCTAGTTATTTGGTACGATTTCATGAACAGTTGTTTGACCTTTACAAACGAAATTAATACTTGCAGCAAATTATTACTATTTACATCACTTGAAGACTGCTATTTATCAAAATCACCATCTGCAGATTTTTAATGTTAGAACTAAAACAAATTTTGTTTTTTTTTATTTAACACTTTTTTTAAGATTTTTATACCAAACGAAAAAAGGGGTAAGTCTCACTGATTTGTATAGCTGTTATTATTAAATAAGTCTTCGAGTGACTTTACTTTAAAAGTTAACAATACAAATTAAAAGAAGTTGTCAGCTTTGAGTAGCACAATCAAAGTGAAAACAAGTGGGAAAGGATTATCTTCGGCGTGCCGAAAATTGTATACTCTTTTCGAACCCTTAGACAATTTTCACTCTGCCAACTGCAGCACTTTGATCTGTAAAAATTGATATCATATGATATAAATTTGAATTGAAATATTTAATTTATTTCCAGTTGTATGGCAGCTAAAAGATATAGTAATCCGATCCGGCCGGCTCCGATCAATGTTATGTATGTTTGAATAATAGGTATCTGTGCAAAGTTTTATTGCGATAGCTTTGAAAACATAGGATTTATGGGCGAAAACCGATTTCCAGTTGTATGGCAGCTATAAGATATAGTGGTCCGATCCGGCCGGTTCCGACCAATGGGCTGTCCCTTTGAATAATAAGTCTTTGTGCAAAGCTTTATCGCGATAGCTCAAAAACTGAGGGACTAGTTTGCATACATACAGACAGACAGACAGACAGACAGACGGACATGGCTAGATCAATTTGTATTGTCATTCTAAGCATACTGGCAGTAACTTTTGGGGGTCTCCGACGTTTCATTCTATGCGTTACAAACTTCAGCACAAACTTAATATACTATTTTCTTCGAAAAGAGTATAAATAGCAATCATATTTCACTTTTATAAACAACTTGTTGATGTAGCCAAAAGTATATCAGGACAAAGCTAGACCTTTTAGTTAGAGGAAACTCTAACATAAACTCTATTCAATTATAATTGATTTATTTAATGTCAGTCGATACTGGCAAATGAATTGAAACTGAATCAAATTCTAAATTAATTAGTGTTCTGATAATGGCCACGTTTTGTACATATTTAAGAATATTTGATAGATTTGTCAGGAAAGCCCTGTCAGTCACATATTAGACACACAACGATGCCACCACTCAGTGAATGAATGCGGATGAATGGTAAACGGAACCCGCCAAGTTTTCAGAATTGAACAGTTTGAAATAGTTTTGTGGCATACCCTTTTGCACAACTCTCACAACTCTCTCGTCACATGGGCATTGTTAATGTGTATTTTGAAAGTCGTTGTTTCGTGTTGGACCATTGTGGACAAATTCTGTCGACAGCTTTTGCATTGTGCCATCATCAATATTTGCCTAAATGATGAATGCGAACGGGAACTGCTCTGAATGCATTGAATGATGTGAATGTCAGAGAGCTCGTCAAAAATGTTGGCCTTCTATGACAATAGCAGAATGCTGGCACATGTGTGTGTGTGCGTGTGTGTGCGTGTGTGTGAAGTCAACAGGTGACAGGGCAGCAAACGCCCTAACGCAACTCTTTGCATTAGAAAGTGCAGTGAAAGCAGCGACAAAATGGCTCAATCAACAACAATTAAACAAAACCCTTTTCATGCATTCACACTTAAATTGTATATTATATTCATGAGTGTATTCAGTCAGACGCTGGCAGCGTGCTTATTATGAATGCATATTTTTTTTAGTTTTCTGTAGACGTTAAAATGCCAAAAAAAAAAAACACACATTTCACGCAAACAATATGACAAGTGATTTGATTAGATTAGATTAGATGCGTATTTGACTTTCTTTAGCGCGTGTTATCGATAAAAAAAGAATTAAATAAATTTATTTGGGGAATGTCCGTATCGGGTAGACATTAATTGCAGCCCTAGAAATTAGCAATTGTAGTACAGTGAATGCTCGTTAACAAGAATTTAATTCGCATAACATTTTACCTGTTGATTAAGTCTTTTAAAGTCAAAGTAAAAAGAGTTGAGACTACGAACTGGAATCAAATCGGTTCAAAGTCAGCTTTTAGCCTAATATACAATAATTCAAATTTATTGATATGTATAGTATAGTATGCATATTATATAAATTCTTCAAATTAAGAATATTGTTTTGTAAGTCATTGACAATTACGAATGGCAATTTGTGAAAGTTAACAGTTGTCGCGTGTCCACTGTAAGTATTTTTATTGAGATGGCATCCGGTTCCACTTCCAGCCCATTGAGCATTATCACAAAATTGCGCTGCTCATTCAGCTGTGAGTGCAACAACAAATTGATCAATTGAGCGAGCGCCATTCAGCACTCGTTGAGCAATTCACCTCAACTTCGCCATCCCGCCCGCTACCCGGAATAATTTAACTACTAGATAGCATATGTATATACATATATGCATGTATTTTTTCCGTTTAAAACTATAATTGATACAATTAAGTGTATGCACTTGTGATAAGTGATATGTATTTGTACGCACGCACGTGCGTTAAATGATGGGGCATTAATTACAATATGCTTATCGATATGTGTGCGACGTTTATCGAGCAACCAGCAGCTGTCAAGGTCAAAGTGATTAGCACTGGCGCTCACTTAGTTGACAGCAGCTTTAAACGATTACTGCTTATCGATTGCAACTCTTTCTCTTTCACTCTCTCTCACTCTCCCACGCACACGCACACACACACACACACACATGCTCGCATTCTTCAGTCTTCTTCTTCTATGTATATTGATACGTACTCATGCTGACAGTTCCGTCATTGTTGTTATTGTTATTGTTGTTGTTGTTGTTGTTGCTGTCTTCTGCCGCCTCATCGGCGCTGGCGGCTCGATTGAATGGACGCGGCTTGCGTTTTTGAAAGCGCAAGCGCAGCTCTGTGCTGAGAACGCGCATTTCGCACGCCACTAAAATACGTTTTGTTTTTTATGCACTTAACAACACTGCGTATAGTGGGAATCGGAGCGAACGCATCAGCGATTTGCAATCGATTTGTGCGATCTTGTAATCGGAACTAATTTCACGTTTTGGGTGCACAGTCAAAAAAACCAAGTAATAGTACAACTAAATTTGTTAGTTGCTTTTGTACAATTGATGTGACATTGAGGATCGGCGATGAGATCACCACCGGCTACGTACTGATGGGGCGGTGCGGCTCAGAATCTACGCGCGCGCGCGCGCGTTTTATTACTTGTGCTGTTGTTGTTTATGATGTTTTCGCTGCCACCGTTGTTGTGTAAGTTTCGCGTGCGACTAACTGAATTGACTCTGACTGACTGTCTGTTTACTAACTGAGGCGCAGCTCCGAGCTACGAGCTACGAGCTGTGAGCTGTGAGCTGCCAGCTGCTGACTGCGAGCGTGCTGAATGAGCGCTGCTGCTGCTGCTTTTTTACAATCTAATCGCTTGGCGCAGCCAATGGGCGGCCCACGGAACGCTGAGCAACAGCAACAACAACAGCAGCAACAGCACAACAACAACAGCACACAGCACAACAACGGCAACAAGTAAAAGTGCTCCAGTCGCATTTGCTCGACTGCTAGCATGCCCTGTACTTATAGCGCATTTATGTATACGCATATGATAAAGAAATCTCTAGATATTTTTGGTGGCGATTGGTTTGCAAAACACTCCAAAAACTTTCAAGCTTCTAGGCATTTTGTTTGCTGTCGAAAGCTTTTTCAGGATTGTTAAATGCTAAACCTTATTTTGCTTAGTATGTACTATGTTTTATTTGTCTTGTTAGTTGGAAAATGAAAAGCAATAAGATATAGTGGTCCGATCCGGCCGGTTCCGACCTATGTGTGATCCCTTTTAATAGTAAGCCTCTATGCAAAGTTTCATCGCAATAGCTCAAAAGCTGAGGGACTAGTTTGCATACATACAGACAGACAAACTGACATGGTCAGATCAATTGGTTTGATCATCCCAATCATGCTGTAGGTAACTTTTGGGCGTCTGCGACGCTTCCTGCTGTGCATTACACACTTGAGCACAAAGCTAATATACAGCTTTTTGCAGTTATTGTTACAGGGTATGATAACAAGCACATCATTTGCACTTTCAATAAGCTGCTCTCTTTTGCCCTATACACACACACACACACACACACACATACATATGTGTGTGTGTGGCTTTGTTGTCTATTCTGCAGTGGTTGTCGCTGTAATTGTTGTTGCTGTCGCTTTATTATCACACAAAATACGCGTTCGCTGCTTATCAAATCTAAAATAAACTACTTACTTTTTGCAAGCCGTCCGCAAAGGCTGCCTGCGTCTCAGACTTTGCACTAGTAATACAAGAAACAAGTAAGAGTGCTGTAGTCGGGAGTGCCCGACTAGGAGATACCCTGAACCAAGTCCTTACAATCATGCATACTAATCTAAACACACACATGCTGCAGTTCAAGCAGTGCAAGCGGTTTAAGCAGTTAGCTTGCGTTTCACCGAGCCCCACACAATGGAAAGTAAAATCTTAAAAAACTTCTGTGTTTATTGTCCGATCTTTCTGAAATGTTTAGGACATAACATTGGCTATAAAATGTGTTACCAAACCAAATTGCAAGGTTGGGAAATTGGGTGGTGGTATCCAAAAAGTGAAAAATTTGTTACATGTGTATGCTATTCGAGATTATACATGCCAAATTTGGGGCTTCTAGCTCCTATAACTTGTAAGTTATAGCCCAAAAACGCTTGTCTGAAATCGAAATTTATCGATAACTTTTGAATGGTACGAGTTATCGATAAAATGAAATAAACCTGATCTGTCCCGGGATTAGGAGAACTTATGTTCCAAATATGAAGTCTCTAGCTCTTGTAGTCTCTGATATCCGCGTGTTCATACAGACAGTCGGACGGACAGACAGACAGACGGACATGACTAAATCGACTCGGCTGTTGATACTGATCAAGAATATATATACTTTATATGGTCGGAGATGCTTCCTTATGCCTGTTACATGCTTTTGCACAAAACCATAATACCCTTTTTACCCATTTTTAATGGGTTCAGGGTATAAAAACTACACAAATGCTTCAGCGAGAGCTTTAGCAAACAAAAGCTAATTTACCCAGGCAACAGGTACTGCAATTGACCATGCTTACCTATTGATAAGCTTGATAGCTCTCAAATTGGTGCTAATTGACATTCGAAGAGTTGAAAGCTCTCTTTTTCTAGCTGCAATCACTGAGCTTTAACATTTGAAACACATTATGCTGCTGCTAAGCAGGAACATCCCTAATGACACTGCGCCCACGTTTTCTATTTATGTGCTCACCGTATCTCATTAATCTCGCATTTGGCGCAACTGATAAGCTTTGATATTAGGCATGTAAATTTGTCTTTCTATGCGACTGGGATTAGCGAGTGGGTTTTTTTCTTTTCTTCTGTTTTTTATCTAGCAACGTTAAGTTGCAGATTCACTGTACCAATGGAATAAATATTGTACAATTGTACACCTGTACCACACATCGATTTAGTAACACACAAATGTAGCAAAACTAGTAGAATGTTTATTTGAAATGTACCAAAATTGGTATACAAGCTTTTGGTACAAATGTACCAAAATTACTAGGGTTTTGCCTTTATGGTACACATCGAATTAGTTACATACCCAAAATGGTACATTATTTATGACTTGTATGGTACAGAAGTACCAAAACTGATATACCAAATTTGAAGTGTGGTACTATAGTACCTAAAGTACCTAGTACACAAAATGGTACATTTTTATGGTACGTGTGGTACAAAAGTACCTAAACCTCTTGTACCTAGTACACAAAATGATACATTTTTATGGTACATGTGGTACAAAAGTACCTAAACCTCAAGTACCTGGTACACAAAATGGTAAATTTTTATGGTACATGTGGTACAAAAGTACCTAAACCTCTAGTACCTTGTACACAAAATGGTACATTTTTATGGTACACATGGTACAAATGCACAAAAAAAAGCTTTTCAATATTTAACATCGAATATTACACATCGAATTAGTAGCATACAAATGTACCTAAAACTGGCACCACATTTACTCTGATGATTAGTACAAATGAACCAAGCTGGCTTGCAATATTTATATGATGTGTGGTATTCAAAGGTGCTAACATATTTAAATGCTATTACATCAGAATTCTGTACACATCTAATTATTTCCACGAAATATTCAAATATTTGGGTATTTTTTTTCAGTTTATCCACTTACCAATATTCATAATTGCAACCGATGGAAATGCAAAATTAGATTGCCCAAAAATGATTGATACAGATCGCTTTCTATACGCTCAAAGAATATTAAATAATTAACACAATATTTAAGCAATTAATGCAAATGCACACAATTTGTCGCTGCGCGAATACGTTTGAATATATGCATGTTTATTTGCACATTTGATTGGAATAAATGAAATTTTCATCCGCTGCCAAACAATACGTGCAGTGTGGCCAGTCCCCAGGACATTTATGGACAATTAGTTCTGGCTTGCTGAAATTGACCCAGGTCAAAATCTGTCAGTTGTCCGTTTCGGTTTCGCCCACGCTGCCGAAAGCTCATCGCAAGCTGCAAGCTCGAGAATGTTGAGCCCTGAATAAGATGTCTATTACACAAATGCACATGCATATGCATATGTATGTGTGTGTTAAGTATAGTATATCATTTATTTGACTGCGAAAGCTAAAGGTCCTGCATATGCATTTGTTTGGGTCGATTGCAGTTTCTCTGTGTTGCCTCATTAACAGTTCAAAATGCAATCAAACATTTTTATTTTAATGTTAATTTTTATAAAACTGAAATTTTTCAATTATATCCTAATGGTATTTTACATTTTTGTGACTTCAAATTGATTAAATATATAAATGAATTTAATATTTAGTCGACAGTAAATACAAAAATTATTCAAATAATCAACTGAATTTAATTTTCAGACGACAATTAATATAAACATGAATTAAATCAATTTTAATTAACTTAAATAAATTGAACAAAACATATAAATTATTTGTTATGCATAAATTTAAATTTAAATTTGATTAATTAACCATTTAAAATATGTCTGTTATAAATCTAAAATGGTTCAATGATTTAAATTTATATCATAATGGTATTGTACAATTCAATGATTTTATCACTTAACTAATAATAATAACAAATAAATGTAATGCATTTATTTATTTAATGTCGACTTAAAATAGTCGGAAAAGTAATTAACTTAAAAGTAACATGAAAATAAAATAAATACTTATTTTATATATGTGTTTTCACCATAAAAGTCGTCACTTAATAAATAAACTAATGCAAAAAGATAGAAATTTATGAATTCAACAAATACATTTAATTCACGCATTTGTTTAATGTCGACTTAGAGACTCAAACACAGAAAATTTAAAACTTACATGAGTTTAAATAAAATTATTGACAATTTCTTTCAAAAATCGATCCTAATTAAATGAATTAAACAAACTAATAAATGTGATATATTTAGTTACTTTACTTAAAAGCAATCAGCTACAGAACATAAAATACAAAAATTACATATAATTTCGTAGAGAAACCTTTTAAGAGCCAACAAAATTTGCCAAGCTCTATGCACACAAGGACTCAAGGATAGAACTAAATCTAACGAGCTATTTTATTTAAACCCGCACACGCACAAAGAGAGAGCATAATTGAAAGTGAGAATATTAATTTTCCAGTGAAATCGAATTCTGCGAATGCAGCCAGCTGCCAACAACAGGAGTCGAAACCCTGAAACGATTTTACTCATCAACGCATGATATTTGATTTGTGCAGTTGGAGCACATTTCTCAATTTGAACAATGCATTTTCCAATTTGACTAGCATAATTCACCGGAAATTCGGTTTGCCTTTGGCATCCTTCTAACGAAATCAACGAAACCGCCGCTGGTCAATCAGACGTCAGCAGGCGTGGATGGGGCGTTTGGGGGCGATTGGGGGCGCTTGGGGGCATGCGATACGATACGAAAATAATATGCAGCCTCAGGAGTCGAAGGAGTTGGGCGGCACAGAGAGGGCGGGGCGTAGGCGGCATCTGCAACCAACAGGCGGCAGTCGGACACAAGGCGCACAAGGCGGGGGCGAACACACAAAGATGCACACACACACACACACACAAGCACACAGTCAAGAATTGTGTGTGTTACTTCACTTTTAACACTTTCCGAGGCGCATGCACTAAAAATAGACTTGTTGATAAACCAAGGCACAAAACGAGTGCACATTTGAAGCACTGTATGGGTGGATGCTTGTGTGTGTGCGTGTGCGTGTGTGTGTTGGTGGGTGTTTCAAATCAGCGGTAATTAAGAAACGGGATTTGGTATTTTGAATGCTTGTTGTTGGCGCCTATTGTGAATCACATTATGCATAATTCCGTTAGGAGTTAGGCAGCGCACACACACACGTATACCTACAAGCGCCTGCGAGTGTGTGTGTGCAGGTGTTGAACAGCAAGCAACAGCCAAAACTCGAAGGCGGCAAATGTATTTTTTGTGTTTGTTTTTAAGCACTTGATTTTTTGTTATTTTTTATTTCTTTATTTATGACTTACCCATTTTATGCAAGACGCTCATCTTTTCCTTGGCTGTTGACAACATTGAATTGGTTTGATTTGATTTTGTTGTTGCTGCTGCTGCTGTTGCTGCTGCTGCTGCTGCTGCTGCTCCTGCTGCTGCTGCTGATGATGATGGTGCTGCTGCCAGCAGCGCCGCGCCGAGTCGTTGCCTTCTGCAGCCGCACACCGAATTTATACGCGTACGCACACATGCACATACGCAGGTTCAAAAAAAAAAACATACACACGTATAGGACCGTAGCGGAGCAGAGCAGAGCAGAGGCACCCGCAAAGCAGTAGTGCTCGCGTTTTGCGTACACGTTTCGTTCGACGTTATCACAATGCGCAATTGCGCAGTGTTGCCGTCTCGCTGGACATTAACTTTGACATTGCAATGCAATCAACTTAATTCAACTTCATTCAATAAATACAAAAAAAAAAAATAATACAGTTTGCTGCAGCAGTTAGGGCAGCAAAGCAATCGATGGCACTATCGTTATGTTACTATCGATACACAAATGCTGCGCAGTTCGTGTCAGCGATGCGTTGTAGCCCTATTGCCGGGCCTTGCGCAGCTATCGCAAATATTCGAACTTATCGATGTGACAGCCCTGTCAATGTGCTTACTACGGTTACACTGCACAACTGATTTTAATTATATACATTTTAGCGAAAACAAGTAATTCAATTGAACAAATTGAAGTGACAGTATTTAATAAATCACTTATACAATTTACTTATTAAAATATACCATTGCTAAGATGTCAAACCATCATCTGCATCGCCTATCGATATATCGGTGAGCTGAGTGACATCTATTGTGTCTGGAAATCTGCACTATATGATTGAATTAGGCGTTAAAATATACTAAGATTTGCACTATAAGCTATATGAATTTGTATTGAAAGCAAACTCGACCGAAAAACACCATATATAAATAGTTAGGCCCATTTTGGCTTTTCGCGCCCTTCGGTATATGAATAGCGCGTGTCACGACTAGCGCGCATCTCTGATAAATCGTATTTCGACAAGAAATCGATGTACTAGTCACACAACAAAAAATAACATCGACTCATCGATGTCTGTGTTAAACAGCGGGCAATACAGCACCGAAAAAAAGCCGATGCAACATTTGATACAAAAAATTACAAGAAATTGTGCAGTTGCATTACAAACTGTTTAAAAAGGGCGTGCCAAAAAATAATTGTGAGTGCAAAGTGTTTTCGATGTGCGGTGATTTATAAAGTTGCAATTGCAAATGCATTGTTTAATTATTGTCCACCCTGCGTGAGTGTGTGTGTGTGTGTGTGTGTACGTGCAACATTTCATTTTTTTTGCATGTTTGCATGTGTGTATGTTTGTGTGTGTGTATGAATCGGGTGCAAAACTGCTCCTTTGTTTGCCCAGAACGCAGCGTCGGCTCAGCTTCGTTTATTCTTGCTGTTGTTTTTGTTGTTGTAGTTGTAGTGTCGCCAGTGTTCAAAAAGGGTGTGTGCCGGCTGAAAACAACAAAACAAGAGGCAGTGGAAAATCAGCAGCAGCTCCTTTTACGGCCACATCCGTTTTGTTGTTTTACATTTTTGTGCTGTGCATAAACAACAGCTAATTAATTGCACGCATGCTGGCTGTAACTACTAGAAAGTAACTAGCAGCAGCAAAAAACATAGGAAAAATGTCAATAAATGCATATGCAACAACAACAAAACACGTAACGGAACCACCACCAGGAGCTAGTTTGCCCTCTCTTTCTCGCTTTAGCTGGCCTCTTGTGTAGTGGTGGGCAAGGCAAAGCATAAAAACAGTAGCGCACCGGTGCCGGCGTTGCCACCCACCCCCAACAAAGTTTTTATCGGCTGCAGCCGCTCACTCACACACACACACACACGCATGCGTTTCTAGCACCCTGTGTGTCTGTGCGCTGCCCAGAGAGAGAGAGAGACCCCCAGACGCACACACATGCGATACATGATGCTCTCTCTCGCTCGCTCGCACGCACGCGGATGCTGCTGCTGCTGTCTAGTTTGCTCTCCTGCAGGTTGCGCTCTGCACTTGTGCACTTGTTTCTGCTTCTGCTTCTGCTTCGTTTTCAATTCCCTTTTGCCAATGTCCGAACAGCCATCGCCCCACCCCGTCCGCCTGCTGCCGCCACCCAACTTGCCCGCAGTTTTCTTTTTCTATACATTTTTTTCTAAATCACTTGACCCGATTACCTGGTGGCTGCACCACCAGCAGGCAGGCAGGCAGGCAGCAACAGCAGCGGGCAGGCTGGCTGGCAACGTCAACAGCCAATGATGGTCATTTGTTTTGCCGCTTTCTAACGAACCAGTTGAATTTGCGCACGCGTCGTCAAGTGAGCGCAACTGTGTCTCTTCTTCTTCTACTGCTTCTTCGTATTCTGCGACTACCTCTTGCTGTTTGTTGTTTTTGTTCTTGTTGTTGTTGTGTGCCAATACATTTAGCTTGAGCTGTGTTGTTGCTGCTGCTGCTGCTGTCCATTACTAGCCGCTGGCTGCACTTGAATTTGTGGCTGGAAAAAAAGGCTAAACAAAAATAATAATTGAAATAAAGAAAAAGTGCTTGGTATACCGTTAGGGAGGCACTTGCTCCCAACTCCCATTTAACTTCAATTGCACAGTCTCTGATTGCATTTGCATTTGCCTACGTGTGTTTGTGTATGTGTGTGTGTGTGTAAGAAACTCTAAAAAAAGGCCAAATTTTCTGGCTAGGAGTGGACCTCTAACAAGGAAGCTAAAAAACAAGCTTCAAAAGATTACAAAAAATAATGATATTACAGCAAAAAAGCAACAACAAGTTTTTGATTTCAAAATATTAAAAGTGGTAAAATCAAATAAGAATTTACAACTTCTTTTTCTCAATAGCTCGAATTGTTGTTGTAGCAGATGGAAGTTTGAGTTAGAGAAGTTCGAACATATACTATAAACAAATTTGTGCCATATATATTTATATATTTTAACTAATGTCGGTCAGAACAGTCGACTCAAACAAAATTATATTACCTGTGCTTTTTCAATTTATACTATAAGGCTGTTAGAGCTAGATATACCAAATCGTACATAAAGTTTGTGAAGTTTAGATAAGTAAGTTCGATTATACTATATGTATATACAGTGTAGACTTGTGTATCGCATTCTACATGACTTTTAAATAATTGGTTGAAATGAAATTTGTAATTTCGCGCATGAATCATCAACATTCGCTTTATGATTAGCGCGTTAAGGCAATTATTATATACTATGAACAGAAATAATCAGACTTCAAGCGGAACTAAATGCGCTGAAAGCCCGAAACTTATAATCTAGGTACAATATATATATATATGAATATAATATAATATATATATAATAATATAATATAATAATATCAAGCGTTTTTTAAAGTAGTACAAATTAATCTATTAGTTTTGCTTATACAAATGAATTTTGGCTAGGAAAATTGGGCTTACTCCACTGTAGCTGAAATATTGTTTCAACCAGCAGCTAACAAAGTTATGACAACTAATATTAAAATTGTGTCAATATAAATGCAGGTTGTTATTGTTGAACTTGTCAAATAAGGCATCTATTTTTGATATATCTACTTTTTTTGTATACGGAAATGAACAAAATAATGTGAGCCACTGTTTATGCATATATACGCATTATTTATGAGGCGTGGCACTTGTGTTGTTAGCGCTGACAAGTGGCCAACACATGATTAGCACCATTTTTGTAGTATGCACAAAAAGCTTAGCCACACACCGGAAAAAGGACAACAAGACGAAAGCGCAACAAACGACATGCACGTATGTACATATGTATGTATGCATGCATGTGTATATATGTACATACATACGTGTGTGTGCGTGTGTGTATGCGTGCCTTAAGCTTATCCGGCAGCGGGGCAATCGACATCGGGGCAATCGACATCGGGGCAATCATCGTCGACAACAATCGTGGAATCGGCATTGGCATTCTCCTCGCAAACGCAAAGCGCAATTGTTGCTGTATTTGTTTGTTTTGTGCTTTCTCTTTTCATGCGACAAACAAGACGCACGCACACACACACACGCATACATGCACACACTGAGTCCTCAATAATTGTAGCCAAGTGCAGCAGCAACAACAGCAACAACAACAGCAGCAGCAGCAGCCACATTAGCAGACAGACGAGTCCAAGTCCAAGTTGTCCATTTCCATTTTCATTCTTGCCGCCGCTGCTGTTGCCGCTCTTCAAGTTTCTATGTATGGACTGCTTGCTATTGTTGCTGCTGCTGCTGCTTTTGTTGCTGCTGCTGCTGCTGTTGTTTGCTATGTTGTGAGTAATGCGGCTCAAGTGTGGGCGTGCCGGGCCTGTCATCATCAACATCATATCACAAAACTGCTTATCAATTGATACGTGTGCATGCCTGTGTGTGTGTGTGTGTGTGCGTGTGTGTGTGCGTGAGTTTGCTGTAGTGTTGCCAGCTTTTTTGACGCACCATATAAAGCTAGTTTCTCAATAGGAAGTATAGTTTAAAGCAAAAACCGGCTATTTAGTTTTCTTATGTCGAGTTACAACGGTCGACGCGGAACATTAAATTTAAATTAAACATAGAGTAATGCATTAATAAATCAAAAATGCAAAATATATTTGAAAAATTTAAATTATAAAGTTATGGGCATATTAACTTTACTTTACTTCCAAGCCGGCTTCTATGTTTCTAGTTTTGGGTTTGTTCCCCTTGGTTTACTATTTAATAATATAAGAAAAAGAAATAGTTTTAAATAATAATACAAATTATAGTTGTTTTTTTTTGTTAATACCGTTAAACTCCAAACTAATAAACACTCGAATAGAAAGAAAAAAACTAGTTTTAAATAATATTAAAAATTATAGTTTTTTTTTGTTGATACCGTTAAGCACCAAACAAATAAACACTCGTTTCTATAAAATTTAAGAGAGCGTACAGTAAAAACCATAGTTGGCAGACAAAGGAGCAAAAGAAGAAAGAGCAAAAAAACGGAGAGAAAAGCTCAAAGTGGAAAAACTCTGACCCGGCAGGGAAATATCTATTCACCTAAGCGCGGTCAGAGAAATCCCGTAAATGCAAAATAATAGAAAATTATGTTATAGGGAGAGAGAGCGAGAGAGAGAGAGAGAGAGAGCTCTGGCGAGATAACGTGATATAATTTATTATAGAAATTAACTGCACTTGTTTCTATTATAACCTGTAACAATTACAAATGGATCGCATGAGTCAACTTAGTTGAGTTGATTTGCCAACATTTTATATATTTCATTATTTGATTTATTACATTATTAATAAACATTTGCATTTATATTTAAACATTGAGCAGACTAATGAGTTTACTCACAAGTAACAAAAGATTGATAAGTTATGCTAAAATAATTTTTTCAATGTATTTTTAGTGATGTATCAGGCTCGATAATTTGTATTTTATGAGCTTGTAACTGTCTGAAATAAATGTTAGCATAATGATTGCTGGTAAACTTTCGAATTTTAACTGTCATTTGCGTTTCTGAAAGAGTTTTGCTCGATATAAAACTAACTAAACATTCAAAATGATTGTTTGAAACATAACTAATTCAATTAAATATAATTTATTCAATGAAAATAACTAGTAACTATGTGCTTAGCTCTGTAGTTACTAATTCATCAATTCATTATGACAATATGCATAGACTATTGACAAAATTTCTTGGAATATTTTATAAAAATCAATATTTAAGTGTATACAAAAAAATTAAATTAAAAGGATATTTAAATTTAAAATGTTTGATTCAATATAATAACACATTTCAATTTTCACATTTCTGAAAAAGGCAAAACAAAATTGAAAAAAAGCTTAAAAAAAGGCAAATCTTTGGTCATATATTTGATGGTTAAATTGAGCATGTGGCAACACTAGTTGGGCTGGGGTGATTCATGCCACTGGCAGTAGCAGTAGCAGCAGCAGTAATCGCTGGGCGATAACTAAACATTGCAATAAACATCAAGACTAATCGAATTTCATATTCGCAATTCCAGCCGCGTGAACCGCAGCCCCGTGAAAATAAAGCCCGCATACTGAAAAGGAAAACAGGCGGATCGCGTGGAATATATATATATGTAATAGTGAGGCATCACTAGAAACGAACTGATTCAATAGCCACTGCCCAGCATCGAACTACACACAGCTGCCCACAAGCACACACACGCACACACACAATGGCCTGGCGCTTCAAGGCTTCCAAGTACAAAAATGCCGCGCCCATTGTGCCAAAAGCGGAGGCGTGCGTGCGCGAGATCTGCGTCGGCAGCTATCAGACGTATGGCAACAACATTGCCGCATCGGCGGCCTTTATGGCCTTCAACTGGGAGCACAGTGGGTCGAGTGTCGCTGTCCTGCCGCTGGACGATTGCGGCCGCAAGAGCAAGACAATGCCGCTGCTCCACGGCCACACGGATACGGTGACAGATTTGAAATTCTCACCCTTTCACGACGGACTGCTGGCCACGGCATCGCAGGATTGTCTGGTAAGTCTGGCATTGTTATATTCATGTATGATTATTGAGCATTTTCATGTTGCTTACACAGGTCAAAATCTGGCACATACCGGAAAAGGGCTTGGAACAATCGCTGTCCGATCCGGAAGCCGTTTTCTCACACAAGCAGCGGCGCGTGGAGACAGTTGGCTTCCATCCCACTGCAGATGGCTTAATGTACTCCACGGCAGCCGGTTGTGTGGCGCTCTTCGATATTGCTACCCAAAAGGAAATCTTCTGTGAGTTACATTTTTGTGCATTTCACTAAGTTTTAATAATCAACTCTCTCTCTCTGTCTTTGTCCATCCCTCCAGCGAACAATGAGCATCCGGAGGTCATACAGTCAGCCAGCTGGCGCGAAGATGGCACCGTGCTGGCCACCAGCTGCAAGGACAAATGCTTGCGCATCTTTGATCCACGCGCCGCCGGCTCGCCCATACAGATGCAGGCCGAGTCGCATCAGAGCATCAAGGACTCGCGTGTCGTCTGGCTGGGCAATCAGTCGCGCATCCTCACCACCGGCTTCGATTCGGCCCGCTTGCGTCAGGTGATCATACGCGACATACGCAACTTCAATGCGCCCGAGAAGACACTGGAGCTGGACTGCTCGACGGGCATACTGATGCCGCTGTTCGATCCCGATACGAATATGCTGTTCCTGGCCGGCAAGGGTGATACGACCATCAACTATCTGGAGATAACCGATAAGGATCCCTATCTGATCGAGGGACTGCGGCACACCGGCGAGCAGACAAAGGGCGCCTGCCTGGTGCCCAAGCGCGCCCTCAAAGTCATGGAGGCGGAGGTCAATCGAGTGCTGCAGCTCACCTCCAACATGGTCATACCCATCATGTACCAAGTGCCGCGCAAGGTGAGTGCCATATGAGACTAATTGACGACTCCATAGAAGAGCAAAAACATATTTATACTCTTTTCGCAGAAAATAGTATATTAAGTTTGTGCTGAAGTTTGTAACGCATAGAAGAAAGCGTCGGAGATCCCCAAAAGCTACTGCCAGTATGCTTAGAATGACAAAAAAAATTTATCTAGCTATGTCCGTCTGTCTGTCTGTCTGTATGTATGGGATCTAGTCCCTCAGTTTTTGAGCTATCGCGATGAAACTTTGCACAGACACTTATTATTCAAATGTGCAGCACATTTGTCGGAACCGGCCGGATCGGACCACTATATCTTATAGCTGCCATACAACTCGAAGTCGGTTTTGCCCATATATCTGATCTTTTCAAAGCTATCGCCTTAAATTTCATTGTACACTTGAACATCCTTAAAACTCATCAATGTTTAAAATTTCAAATCGATTCAGTTATAATTAGCAAAGATATTCATCATTAAATATTTCGGTGATGCAGTTGGCAGTGTGAAAATTGCCTAAAGGTTCGAAAAGAGTATAAAATCTTCGGCACGCCGATGATAATCCTTCCCCCACTTGTTTTACATCATTGTGCTGAATACATTATTTATTGATTGTAATTGTTATTTATATTTTCATAGACCTATCGCGACTTCCATGCCGATCTATATCCTGAAACCAGCGGCTACAAGACAGAGCTGATTGCCAGCGAATGGTTAAATGGCACCAATCAGCCAGTGCCCAAAATGAGCCTGGATCCAGCGAAGCGCGAACATGGCGATGAGCCAATTATCGTAAGTTTTCATATATATATTTACTTAATTAAATGAACAGCAAATCGATCAACTTAATTGAACAAAGTGCTGCCATGACTAAAGTATAAAAAGCGACTCCTTAAATACTTTATCAATCAGCTGTTCGAAGGTTTTTCTTAGTAAATGTTTTTATTGGATTGAATTTAGTGTGAAAAGTTAACGCTTGTCAGAAAATGATAGGGATTGAGTTCATATATAAAGCACTTTATTTTAATTGGTTAAAAGCAAATGTTATCTGAAATTTCATTTAAAATATTAGTTTCTCGGTTGACTTTGATTTCGGTAAATTTAGGTTGAAAAGCGATTACAATTGGAAGTTGTGTTAAGCTTATTATGCATTAGATGGGTTAGTGTAATTTGTAAGAAAATCAACTATATCAGCTGTATCTGTATCAACATATACATAACATATAGATACATCGCGGCAATCTGAGCGATTTCATCAAGAACATTGAGAACCAAAAGGCCAAAGGCAAAAGCCAATCACAGAATGTCAACCAGAAGGCCGCAGCTCCATCGGCCAAGCGCAACGACAATGAGCACTTTGTGATGCTGCGCAAGTGCAACAATGGGGAGGAGAAGAACGGCAACGACAACACTGAGAAGCGTGTGGCTGCCAATCCCAATCTCAATCCCAATGCCAAGGCACAGGCATCGGCGGGCACAGACGATTCCAGCCTGAACCAGAGCGAGCTAATACGCAAATTCGAGGCCAAATACAAGACAGACTCGGAGAAGGATGTGCACAGCCATTCAGTGGACGAGAAGGAATCGCCCACCGAGCACTCGACGGGCAGCAGCGAGGAGGCCTCCTCCTCGGCAGCGCTGGACACCAACTCGGCCAGCGGCAGTCATTCGCCACCCAAACCGATGCCGCGCACCTCGCGCAACAATTCGCTGCCGGAGGCAACCAATCCACAATCGGTCGGAGGCTCGGGCAGCGGCGGAGATTCAGCCGGCGAGTGCAACACTCCGCGTCCGCGACCACGGACAACTGCAGCAGCCGCTTATAAGGTGCCACAGTGGATCGATTGAATCACTCCTTCAGTTTTTGATTGGACTCGTTTTGATATTTTACAAATTTTGTATTTTCAATTTGGTTTTGTAGTTGAATTTTCGTTTTTTTAAGACTAGCTACTTTTTAGTATATCTGGGAGATTTCAATTTGTTTTGTCTGAATTTGTTTTCAATTTGGTTTCGTAGTTGAATTTTCGTTTTTTTTTTTAAACTAGCTAGTTTTTAGTATATCTGGGAGATTTCAATTTGTTTTGTCTGAATTTGTTTTCAATTTGGTTTTGTAGTTGAATTTTCGTTTTTTTTTTAAACTAGCTAGTTTTTAGTATATCTAGGAGATTTCAATTTCAGTGTCTCACTTTGTTTTGTCTGAATTTGTTTTCAATTTGGTTTTGTAGTTGAATTTTCGTTTTTTTTTTTTAACTAGCTAGTTTTTAATATATCTAGGAGATTTCAATTTCAGTGTCTCACTTTGTTTTGTCTGAATTTGTTTTCTATTTGGTTTTGTAGTTGAATTAGAATGTAGTTATAGCTAGCGAATATGTTTGTTAAGGCTGATTCGTTTTTAGCTCATTTGGAAGATTTCAATTAAATTGTTGTACTTTTTAAAAGATTGTCGAATTTTTTGTTTTATATTTTGTTTTGTGACTTAACTTATATATTCGTAGGTTCTTTCGGTTTTAGCACACCCATGTAATTATACCCTGAACCCAAAAATGGTTAAAAAGGGTATTATGGTTTTGTGCAAAAGTATGTAACAGGCATAAGGAGCATTTGCGACCATACAAAGTATATATATTCTTGATCAGTATCAATAGCCGAGTCGATCTAGCCATGTCTGCCTGTCTGTCCGTCTGTATGAACACGCAGATATCAAAGACTACAAGAGCTAGATATTTGGAATATAAGTTCTCGTAGTCCCGGGACAGTACAAGTTTATTTCATTTTATCGATAACTCGTGCCGTTCAAAAGTTATCGATCAATTTCGACTTCAGACCTGTGTTTTTTGGCCATAAGTTGAAAGTTATAAGAGCTAGAGGCCCCATGGCATGTATAAACTCGAATATCATACACATATTAAAAATATTTCACTTTTTGGATACCACCCCCAATCCCCACAAAAGTTGAAAAAACGCATTTTTGAAGTTATGACCTTGCAATTTGGTTTGGTTTGGTTTTTGTAGCCAATGTTATGTCCTAAAAATTTTAGAAAGATGGGACAATAAACACAGAAGTTATTTAAGATTTTACTTTCCATTATATATATGTATACACTCTGATAGATTAGTATGAATGTAAGGACTGGGTTCAGGGTATCTCCTAGTCGGGCACTCCCGACTAGAGCATTCTTACTTGTTTTATTTCCATTTCTTGCACTTATGTTTGGGGACTGGTATTATCTGAAATTCGATGTCCTTAGACTGTTTTGTGCCCATTTATGTGATTTCAGTTCCATTTGGTCTCAATTCTTTAAGCAAAGAATTGTCAATATTTTTATGTTTTATATTTAAATTTGGTAATTGAATTTTCATTTCAGTTTAGTTGTTTACTGTAATGTTTAATTTCTATATTATATTATCAAAAAGTGTAAAACAATCCAACGAAATATGCACAGAAGTTCTATTTTTATCGTTTTAGTGTTATGTTTATAGATTTTATAGACTTTTAAAATATAGATTTACCTAATTTGTTGTTTATCGATATTTATTTGTAATAAGTTGTAATTTTCATTTGTATTTACTTTTGATTTTGTAATGTTTTTAAACCATCACCAACTTTTCGTCCTTCACAGCCACGCCTTGGCCCAAAGCCCTTCTCCAGCAACACTGGCGACGTGTCCTTTGACAAAGTGTTCGCCGTGCCCGTAGCGCCTGGCTCGCATGAGAACATCTCGAACGTTGGACAGGATAACTGCAGCGATGTGCCCACACCCGGCGCCAAGCCCGATCTCATTGTGGAAATTGAAATTAAAAGTAAATTGCACATGAATAGATTAAGGATTAGCGATTTGGACTTAAGATTTGACTTTGTTGCTTGCAGAGAACCATGAACGCGAACCAAATGTGGCCGGCAATGGCAATGGCAATGGTGTACAGAAGTCATTGACCACATCGGAGCGCCGCAAGGTAAATTGATCGAATACAAATCGAATACAATCTATATTTGTTGTCTAGCCACAAATGTTTTTATTGCCACACTTAAACTAATCTTCAACTCTTGACCTCTCTTACATGCCTGTGCCAAAATTTGTTTCTCTCTCGTTTGTTGTAAAACTCTTGTAACCAAACAAAAAACAAAACCAAATAAATGTATCCTGCTACTAACACCCCAAACATTACTCCTGCTCCTGTGTACTTCTGTGCTTTCACTACTTGTCTACCTAATCCCGAACTGCAACAACTACAACTACAACCACAATAGTCTTCAGCTGACGATGATGAATCATCAGATAAGGTCTGCAAAAGGATGCTCTGATTCTAGTTTAAAATACAGTTTGCTCACACACACAAATTTTTTGTTATTCCAACATTCTATGCAGATATTCGAACAGAACTCGGAGTCATCGGAGAACTCAACGGAGGGCGAGGATCGCACCGATGCCGACCTGCGACGCTTCTCAGCGGTGCGCAGCAGCATTGCCGAGCGACGCCGCGTCTACGAGAGTCGCTCCAAAAGCCAGGTGGACGAGAAGGCACAATCGCCGGTGCCACTGTGAGTACACAAATTACTGAAATGCAAATATCAAGGAAGCACTCTAGTCTTAGGCGACTAGTCTAGTTCGACCAAAACGAAAGTTCTTCATTCATCAGGCAAAAGCGCATTTGAAGTGTAGCGAACCTAAACTAACTCGCTATAGTTGCATACTATCGAGTAAGCACTCGTTAGTAATGTAACGAGTAAACGCTCGTTAGTAATGTAACGAGTAAGCGCTCGTTAGTAATGTAACGAGTAAGCGCTCGTTAGTAATGTAACGAGTAAGCGCTCGTTAGTAATGTAACGAGTAAGCACTCGTTAGTGATGTAACGAGTAAGCACTCGTTAGTGATGTAACGAGTAAGCACTCGTTAGTAATGTAACGAGTAAGCACTCGTTAGCAATGTAACGAGTTTTGAGCTACTCGCTCAATAAAGAAACAAGCCTGTTATAGATCAGTGTTTCACATAACCAACGAGTGAACACTATATTCTTATTAAACTCGCTAGGACACAACCAAGATTATATTATGAAACAGTTTATTATCTAACCAGATTATATCTTCCTGCAAGCTATGGCTGCTTTTGAAAGTGTAAGAAGTTTCAATCGTATCTTTAAATATGTTCAACATTGCTTTGATAAAATAACGAGTAAACAATAGTGACGAATTTTCGATCGATTAAGACAACCGAGTAAAAACTTCAAACTTCTTCAACTCGAAAGATTGCTGTTGATAGTTCATGTTTTATTTATTTAATATCGATTATAAACTACCAATTTGTTTTTTGTATTTGCAATTTAGTCGCCGCGAGAGCTCGAAGGTGGAGCCGCTGAAGCCCATCCAGCAGGTGAGCGGCAACAGCAATGTGATGCAGCCGGCAACTGGCATCGATAGCAAACGCATCTCGGTGCCCGAGGGCAAACAGTTGATGGATGAGCACAGGCAGCGCGGCAATGGGGCCGGCGGGATCAAGAAGTCGGCCACGGAGGCGGCATTCAGTGCTGCATCGACCAAGCGCACCTCGACCGTCTTTGGCAAGGTGTCCAAGTTTCGTCATCTGAAGGGCACGCCCGGCCACAAGTCGACGCACATTGAGAACTTGCGCAATGTGAGCCGGCAGATACCGGGCGAGTGCAATGGCTTTCATGCCAATCACGAGCGTGTCGCTGTGCCGCTCTCCGGACCCGGCGGCAAGATAGCCATATTCGAGCTGAGCCGACCGGGTCGTCTGCCGGATGGCGTCATACCGTCGCTGGTGAATGGCAGCAACATCATGGACTTCCAATGGGATCCGTTCGATGCACAGCGTCTGGCCGTTGCCTGCGACGATGGCATTGTCAAACTGTGGCGCATCGAGGAGGGCGGCCTGAGTGAGCCGACAAATGCGCCGCAGGGTGAGCTGCTCGCCCATTCGGACAAGATCTACTTCATACGCTTTCATCCGCTGGCCGCCGATGTGCTGCTCACGGCCAGCTATGACATGACCATCAAGCTGTGGGACTTGCGCACCATGACCGAAAAGTGCGCCCTCACCGGCCACACGGATCAGATATTCGACTTCGCCTGGAGCCCCTGCGGCAAGCTGGGCGCCAGCGTTTGCAAGGATGGCAAAATACGTGTCTACAATCCACGCAAGTCGGAGACGCCCATTCGCGAGGGCAACGGCCCAGTCGGCACTCGTGGTGCACGCATCACCTGGGCGCTCGAGGGTCACTACATTGTCTGCACCGGATTCGATAAGTGAGTGGCAAGCACATATCCGAATATACCTGAATATATTTCATGTACATATGTAGATCAGCCAGATCTCCTTTCCTTTTCAATGATAATACAATAAGTTGCCTTTTCCAGAGTCTCGGAGCGTCAGATCAGCGTGTACAATGCACAAAAGTTGACGGCGCCGCTAAATACGGCCAGTTTGGATGTATCGCCATCGATACTCATACCGTACTATGATGAGGATAGCTCGACGCTGTTCGTCACCGGCAAGGGTGACTCCACCATCTATTGCTATGAGATCACCGATGAGGAGCCGTACATTTGTCCGCTGTCGCATCATCGCTGCTCGTCGCTGCATCAGGGCCTCAGTTTCCTCACCAAGAACCACTGCGATGTGGCCAGCGTGGAGTTCTCCAAGGCATACAGGCTGACAAACACAACCATTGAGCCGCTCAGCTTCACAGTGCCACGCATTAAGGTAAATAGCAGATTTCGACTCTTTCAGACATACACATCAGTAGTAGTAGGAGTAGTAGTGTATTCATAGCATGTATTTGCTTTCATAACTACAAATGAAATGTACTTCTGCCTGCAGAGCGAACTCTTCCAGGATGACTTGTTTCCACCCACACGCATCACATGGAGCGCCACGCTGTCCGCTGAGGAATGGTTTGGCTGCAGCGACAAGGCCGCATCCAAGGTTAGCCTCAAGCCGGACGGCATGGATACGTGTAAGTAGACAAGGACATACATTAATCAGCGTCACTTGCTTGATCCTCTTATCCGCTTGTCACAATTCTAGTGTCGTCCATACAACAAGTGCCGGCGCCAGTTAAGAAACCGGAGCACTCGCAATTCGCCAGCAAATCCGAATATGAAATCAACAAGCAGCAGGAAGTAAGTCCATTCCTCTCTCTTTCTCTATCTCTTTCGCTTTCGTTCAACTCTAACTGAAATGCTTCCTTTCGACGATTTGCAGATTCAGAAATCGGTGAGCGCGCGCATGGAGTACACAACCAAGTTGGAGCAGGATGACATGGAGGGTGTCGATGAGAACGAGTGGCAGGAGTAGCGCCATGGACGCCCGCAAGGACACGGCGCATACACATAAGCTATATTATTAAATATACACTCATAGATAAGTTCAACGTATATGCATAGACTATGCATAATTTACTAAACACATACACAAACAGACACAGACTAACTAACACACAGGACCCGGCCAGGATTACTGTTAGGCAATTCGTGAGCTTTATCCCTGCCCCTCCCGCCCCCGCCCCCAAAAACTTATTTTCCCAACCGCGTGTAAATAGCAAACGCGGTTTTAACTGCTCGGTGCTGCTAGAATATAGAGAGAGAGAGAGAGAGATATAGAAAGAGGGAGAGAGAGAGAGAGAGAGAGAGAAACACTTATTGTATGCACTGCTAACTGGTTGTGCCAATATACCCGCAGTTACCCTGTCTACCCAAATGAAAAACCCCCAACTGCAGTTTTGCTCAATAATTGCCAAATTACAAATGTTAAGGCATCATTTTTTTCTGTTCGCTCGTTTTAATATTTGTATTACATGTTTGTGCTTGTATTTGGTTACTTTATTATACACATACATATATATTATATTATATATATTATATATACACATATATATGTTTTTTTTGTGTTTTTTTTTTAAGTAGTTAGTCCAAATTAGTTTAGCGTATTTTAACATAAACATTTTATAATTTTCTATAGTTTCCTTTTTGAGAGTATTTCACTTAAGTTTGTGGCCATATATTATGATGATGATGAAGAAGTAGCAGAAGTTAGGGACAAGAATGTTTTTTAATATATATATATATATATATACATTATGTACATGTATAGTTTTTTTAGAGCTTTACAAGTATTTTACCTCTCAGTCTATTTCATGTGTGCTCTCTATACATATTTATACATATATTTTTGTTAGTAAATCTCTCTCGCTTTGGCAAATGGGAGCAGCTCAGCCGGGCCTTAAACAAACACACACACCACAATTAAACACACTCACACTCTCACACACACACACACACACACTCTTTACATTATGTATTTTATAGCATATGTAAAGGACAAAAGGAAGAATTTTTAAAGCAAATTCGCTGCTTGCATTTTGTCACTTGTCACATTTCACTCACAAAAATATGTTTTTGATTATGGGTTAACACCTCTTCTAGTCTTTGCCTTTAGAAAAACGCATTCGCTATAAATTTGTTGCTTCCTTTGCGATCCAAAATCGTTCCATGACGTACATAGTAGAACCCCAAGAAAACGAAAAACAATACCGTATTCAACAGTAACAACAAACAACCAACAATTTAGACTGTACTAAAAAAGTGAGACGTTTATTGCGTAAGCCAATCAAGCGAGTATTTTGTTAATATACATAACTAAAACTAAACAGTAATAGTAAACGAAAACAAAAACTAAAACTAAAACTAAACTAAACTAAACAAATCAAATCAAACATGTAACGGCAGAATCAAATTAAAAAAGACAACAATTATTGATAAACAAAATAATGAACTAAAAACTAAAAACAATTCCAAAATGTTGAACGAAAAGACTTGCGATTAACCGCAGCGTTGCCATTAAATGAAATTTGTTGTGTATTACATACAAAAAGAGGGCAGCAAATCGCTCCATAAGACTATATCTATATATACATACATACATAGACCGATACAGTAAAAAAACCAGCAAAGAGTAACATAAATCGTAATTTTGTATAATCACATATTGTATTTGTACTTGCAATAGTTGGCATATTACTATATAGCTACTATATATAACTGGAGTATATTTTG
The DNA here is from genome assembly GCA_035042425.1 of Drosophila flavopinicola. Classification (NCBI taxonomy): domain Eukaryota; kingdom Metazoa; phylum Arthropoda; class Insecta; order Diptera; family Drosophilidae; genus Drosophila; species Drosophila flavopinicola. Next base: position 69,013 of record JAWNLL010000438.1, on the reverse strand, counting down.
TATACAATAGCAACAACAACAACAACAAAAATATGACAAATTTTGCGACTGATTGACAACAATTTATTATTGACCAACCACAAACTACTCGGGTTTTAGCCATAGAGCTAGCCTAGAGCTATATATTGATATAGACATAAGTCACAACAACAACAACAACAAGAACAACATTCAAATCAATAGACGTTGCATTTATGTATGTGTGTGTGTGCTTATCTCTCACGCACACAGACACACACACAAAAAACACTCACAAGCATTCACATTCACAATAAAAACCCGCTAAAACTTAAAGCCCGCATAAATGTATGCATGAATCATATTTACAAGTATTCAAACTTTCGACATTCGGGACTTTTCTCATGATATTAAATTGTTCATCTCTAGTACTTATTATACATATATGCATATACATATACAACAAAAAACCATACCCAAATTATAGCATATTATGATCTTAAAGCAACAAAAAGATAACACAAATGTATTGAAACATTTTTTTAAATTCCAAGTAACATTCGACTTGATCAAGATTGATGTTAGTTAGTTTATTGTATGTAGTAGACATATATATATATATATATATATATACATATATATATGTATATGCCGTTTTGCTTTTGATCATTCGAGAACTATTCAGCCAATTGTCGCGTCGATGCGGCCCACTGTGCGCACAGTGGTCGGCAATTGCAGTTCGTTAAAATTTCATTTTGATTCTTGTTTATCGATACAAATACAAAAACACTAAAAACAACAACAATAATTATTATTATTATTATATTAATCGCTCTCGATATTACAATATATTTATACATGCATACATATATATTTTGTATTTTGAAAATACGGATGCTGATGCTGATACTGAATACTGTATTTATTAGCCATATACATACATATATATGATATGATAGTACATATACATATACATACATACAATACATAACATATTTACAAATATACATATATAAATATATAGGTATATATTTCTTTTGAATGTCTCTCTTATTTATATTTATATTTATATATATATACACAAGGCATATATATGTATACATAAATGTATATGTAATAAAAGATTTTGTAAGCGCGATCGTGGCGAAAATAATGCGAATGATTTAGAAATACGTTTAGAAAGCAAAACGAAGTGAATGAGAAGATAAAAACAGATAAAGGAAACAAAAGATAAACAAAACAAGGCATAAACATTATACAATTTATTTTACAGTATATCCGATATCAATACTCTAGCCCTAAGTAACAACAAAACAAAAATTAAAACAAAAACAAATATATTTATATACATATAATTAAATAAAAATGAAAATGCAATACAAAAATAAGCTACAGTTATTTGCTCGTACATTTGTTTACTTATTTTATTTCATGGTACTTTGAGTGCAGTTTTTCAAGCGCAGCGAGAAGCAAAACGAAGAGAGAAGCGACAAAAGCTTGTTGCTATATTTTCGAATGACTGTCAACCTAATATGTAAAATCTTTTTCAACTCGATATTTACTAGCGAAAATTAAGCACAATTTGTGCTTATAGAATCTCGGATTGTCATATCCGATCATGATTAAGGAAAAACTAATGGTGCATTTGAATTTCAGACGTCCGATATGGTGTAAAAAAGGCTTTTTCGACTTGCACAGTGTTATAAACTGGTAAAATGCAAACTTCACGAGAAAATATACAAAAATATCGACTGTCATTGTCAATTCTCTTTCCAGATTTGCGCTACTTCATAACTGTTTTTGACATGGAGTTTAAGCATTGATTTGTTTTGTCCGCTTTTTTCAGTATCTAGATTATTTGGTATCTGAATTTTGTATACTCTTTTCGAAGAAAATAGTATATTAACTTTGTGCTGAAGTGTGTAATGCATAGAAGGAAGCGTCGGAGACCCCCAGAAGCTACCGCCAGTATGCTTAGAATGACACGAGTTATTGATCTGGCATGTCATTCTGTCTGTCTGTATGTATGCAAACTAGTCCCTCAGTTTTTGATCTATCGCGATGAAACTTTGCACAGATACTAATTATTTAAAGAGACATCACATTGGTCGGAACCGGCCCGATCAGACCACTATATCTTATAGCTGCCATACAACAGGAAGTCGGTTTTGGCCATATATTCGATCTTTGCAAAGCTATCGCCTTTAATATCCTTGTACACTTGAACATCCTTATAACTCATCAATGTTAAAAATTTCAAATCGATTGAGTTATAAATACCACAGATATGCGTCATTAAATATTTCAGGGGTGCAGTTGGCAGAGTGAAAATCGAAAAGAGTATAAAATCTTCGGCACGCCGAAGATAATCCTTCCCACTTGTTTTGTATGCATAAACACGCATTTTTTGTTAAATATATACAAATATCATGGCCTCTTATTCTATGAACGAGAATCTAAATATTGAGTTTGTCTGTTAACTTATTATTATTCTTTGTTCTAAATTTATAATTCTAGATTTATGATCATCTGTGCTCAAGAATGGAGAATGTATTAATTTTCGTTTTTTTTTCTCTCGACTTAATATTGGAAACTAAAAAACCTTAAAAAAATAAAAGTATAACGAAATGTAAAAAGAATGTATTTTTGGGTGATATTAATATCATATGAGAAGGTGCGATTTCTAGACTAAGCGACTTCTGTGCTCTGCAGGCTAGTTGTTACACGATAGTTGGGGTGTTGGACCGGGGGGTTGCCTAGACAACGGCGTGACTGAGATGCCTTGGAATCCGGAATCGAACAAACAAACTTGCGTAAGGACGAAAGCATTGTCGTTGTCCTCAGTGTGTGCCAGTGAGTGGATAAGCTGCCTGGTCGAATGAAGTTCCTGCTGAAGAAATGCTTGCGCAAGAAGGCGCCTGAGATGAAGCCAGGCGCCATACTGGACGCCGTCATCTCGCAATCCTCGGCGACGGCCTGCAAGTGTCTGCTGTACAAGCTGGCCGACTACAAGCGAGGTGAGCCGCTCATCCTCAATCCTCGCCAGAGTCTCAGTCTGAGACTGTTCCCATTGCAGGTGGCGATCTGATAGATGCCATCAATACGGGCGGCCTGATTGCCGTGGAGCAGCTGATACGGGAACAGTTCGGCGTCTTCATGTACAACGATGGCAAGGGCCAGGTGATCAATCGTGCGGAGTTTCTGCGCTGGAAGTATCGCGATCACACCGAGGTAACCATACCCATTGAGGCATCGCTCTCCATACACGATCCGCTGGGCAAGTGGGAGGATCACAAGGCCTGCTGGCAGATGCAGTATCGTGGCGCTCTCGGCGAGAGTCTGCTCCATGTGCTCATCATCTGTGACTCCAAGATCCATACGAAACTAGCGCGCGTCCTGCTGCGCGTCTTTCCCAACCTGGCCCTGGACGTAATGGAGGGCGAGGAGTATCTGGGTGCAAGTGCACTCCATCTGTCCATTGCCTACAGCAATAATGAGCTCGTCGCTGATCTGATCGAGGCCGGAGCGGATATCAATCAGCGTGCGATTGGCAGCTTCTTCCTGCCGCGCGACCAGCAGCGCATGAATCCGGCCAAGAGCACGGACTACGAGGGACTGGCCTACATGGGCGAGTATCCGCTGGCCTGGGCCGCCTGCTGTGCCAACGAGAGCGTCTACAATCTGCTCGTCGACTGCGGCGCCGATCCGGATGCGCAGGACTCCTTTGGCAACATGATCCTGCACATGGTCGTCGTCTGCGACAAGCTGGACATGTTCGGCTATGCCCTGCGCCACCCCAAGACGCCGGCCAAGAACGGCATCGTCAATCAAACCGGACTCACTCCGCTCACCCTCGCCTGCAAGCTCGGCCGTGCCGAAGTCTTTCGCGAAATGTTGGAGCTGTCCGCCCGCGAGTTCTGGCGCTACAGTAACATCACCTGCTCCGGCTATCCGCTCAATGCGCTCGACACCCTGCTGCCCGATGGACGCACCAGTGAGTATCCCCGTAGAGTTCAAATTTAAACCGATTCAAATTGTTTCCAAAAGTAAGATCGTCATTTTCAATACGTGTAAAATTGAATATAACATTCGTATTTTAAAAAACATATTTTTGTATCCTCCCATGTTGAAACACTTTAGAAGTTATGTACATTCTGTAATCGAAAATCCCATGAAAATGATCTGTAGCAATAAGTTAAGTTAAAATATATATATTTTTTAAAATTACATATAAAAACTGGAATTCTCTGCGACTCAATTTATTTTAAAATCCCATCTAAAACAAAACAGTTCTAATTTGCGAGTTATTACAAATCAATTTGGTTTCAAATATTAATATTTAAAATTCATTTTATTATTTTAATTTATGTATTTTTTATGTATTATAATTATACATATTCTTATTATCCAAAAAAAGTGCAACTAACGTTTTTCAAATAATCATTTTGATTAAATAGAAGATTTACTTTGATTGAGAAAAAGTGTTATTTTAATACGAAAATTAAACATTTGATTCCGCAATAATTCTCGATTATTTGCATAAATATTATAAAATACAGATTTCATTTTATTTTTTATTTCAATACTATCACATTTATTTTATGTAGGTGAAGGTTTTAGAAGATAAGGCATCATTTATATATGGGAATATATTTCGAATTGCCTTTTATTTTTTGACATAAATAAATAATTAATAATATTAAATTTTGCATGCAAAAATCTAAATTTTGTTTTTGTATCTCTGCAATAAATTTTAAAATAATGTAACACATTCAATTGCAAATAATTGCCATTGATTTTACAGACTGGAACTCGGCGCTGTTCATCATTTTGAACGGAACGAAGCCGGAGCATCTGGACATGTTGGATGGCGGCATTATACAGCGTCTGCTGGAGGAGAAGTGGAAGACCTTTGCGCAGAATCAGTTCCTCAAGCGCCTGCTCATTCTGTCCACGCATCTGCTTTGCCTATCCGTATCCGTCTATCTTCGGCCCGCACACGATGGCGACGATCTGGAGAGCGATGGTGACAATGGCGATGCGCCCGCGGCAGCTGCTCTCAAGGAGCTGGATGGCAATGGCAATAGCGATGGCGATAGCGATGATTACAATGCCCAGACTGTGGCCCGTTACTGTGCCGAGCTGGCGACCTTAACGGGCGTGCTGAGCTATGTGGTCTTCCAGCAGGGTGACGAGATCAAGAATCAAGGACTATCCGCTTTTCTCAAGCAGCTGGTAGGCTGAACAAATTGTCTAAATTAACAACTGTATTTGTTTTTAAGAGGTCAATATTTGTTTACTCTTTTCGAAGAAAATAGTTTGTTAAGTTTGTGTTAAGTTTGTAACGCATAGAAGGAAGCGTGGGACACCCCCAAAAGTTACTGCCAGTATGCTTAGAATGACAAAACAAATTGATCTAGCCATGCCCGTCTGTCCGTCTGTCTGTCTGTCTGTATGTATGCAAACTAGTCCCTCAGTTTTTGAGCTATCGCGATGCAACTTTACACAGACACTTATTATTCAAACTTACAGCACATTAGTCGGAACCAGCCGGATCGGACCACTATATCTTATAGCTGCCATACAACTCGAAGTCTGTTTTGGCCATATATCTCATGTTTTTAAAGCTATCGCCTTAAATTTCATTGTACACTTGAACATCCTTATGACTCATCAATGTTTAAAATTTCAAATCGATTGAGTTATAATTGGCAAAGATATGCGTCATTAAATATTTCGGTGATGCAGTTGGCAGAGTGAAAATTACCTAATGGTTCGAAAATAGCATAAAATCTTCGGCACGACGAAGATAATCCTTCCCTATTTGTTTTTTTTTTTTTATTATATAACATTGAATTTGAGATATTGACTTTGATTTCAGCACATTTGTAACTGAACTTCTTTATTTGGTACTTTATCGTATAGAAAAAGCAATCTCTTTTAAAATGCTCACATCTTTTCGCAGTCGAATGCTCCGGCCAAGGCAATCTTTTTGTTTTCCAATCTGCTCATCCTGGCATGCATACCCTTTCGTCTGATTGGCGATACGGACACCGAGGAGGCCATACTGATCTTTGCCGTGCCCGGCAGCTGGTTTCTCCTCATGTTTTTTGCCGGGTAAGCGGCAGTATAGGTGTGCTTCTGCTAGGACCACATAAATATTCGTTTCATTTGCAGGGCTATCCGTTTGACTGGTCCGTTTGTGACCATGATATACTCCATGATAACGGGCGACATGTTCACCTTCGGCATTATATACTCCATTGTGCTGTGCGGCTTCTCGCAGGCCTTCTACTTCCTATATAAGGGACATCCGCAGGTGCAGTCGACCATGTTCAACACCTATACCAGCACCTGGATGGCCCTCTTCCAGACCACACTGGGCGACTACAATGTGAGTATTGTCCCTATACGTACGATATACACTGATATTCAAAGCAGCAAAAAAGTAATCTCAGTTAATTTAGGGAAAAATCAACTTGCCTTTATAATGCGAAACCGTTACAGTTTGATTCGATTTCCAGAGTATGTATGAAATACGTTTGCCTAATCCAAGCTTAACACCAATTTCCATGTCAAATAATTTATTTCTATTGGAAAAACTAAAATTTGGAGCTGTTATTTTGATCATCAGAAACATACGTGTAACATACCGTTGATCGCAAGGATACGCCTGGCCACTCCTGCAGATCGCAAGGATACGCCAGGCCTCTCCTGCAATGCAAGGATACGCCTGGCCACTCCTGCAGATCGCAAGGATACGCCAGGCCACTCCTGCAATGCAAGGATACGCCTGGTCCCTTCTGCAGATCGCAAGGATACGCCAGGCCTCTCCTGCAATGCAAGGATACGCCTGGTCCCTTCTGCAGATCGCAAGGATACGCCAGGCCTCTCCTGCAATGCAAGGATACGCCTGGCCACTCCTGCATATCACAAGAGCTACACCTAACTTTCCTGCAAGGACTTGTTTAAGCTCTGGACTTACTTGCACAATTGCTTACCGCTTGGACCAGCTAGCACTCCTGTAATTGCAACGATTCGCTATGGTACATGGATGCTGGATGAACTCTGTACACTTATTGCTCTTGTTCTGCGTGGCTGGTGGCCTTTTATAGCTACTGCAACGGCAAATAACGGCATGTGATCCCGTTACAGCAGTGCATACACTCTCTGCTGCCATCTGTGCGATAGCGCCATCGCTGACTGTGCGTGTAAGAGCGGGAGCGCTTACATATGTATGTGTGTATGTATGTGTGTATGTGCTGGTGGCTTAACATTTGCCAACAACAAGCATTGCCTTGCGTCTGCATCAGGCCATTATGCCGTTATCCCAGTGCAGGTGTGCACAGTGGTGCAAATTTGTTGCGTTAACGGGGTGAAAATGTTATATTATGTATGTTGTGAGGGGATGTGTTTATTATTGAATTGATTTGTTATTGTATTGAAAAAATGCTTTTTTCCTTACAGTATCCCGATCTGAATCAGACGACCTACCCGAATCTATCGAAAACGGTGTTCGTCATATTCATGATATTCGTGCCGATCCTGCTGCTGAACATGTTGATCGCGATGATGGGCAACACGTACGTGACCGTCATCGAGCAGTCGGAGAAGGAGTGGATGAAGCAGTGGGCCAAAATCGTCGTCACACTGGAACGGGCCGTACCGCAATCGGATGCCAAGGGCTATCTGGAGGCGTACTCCATACCGCTGGGCCCCGCCGACGATACGGGCTTCGAGGTGCGCGGCGTGATGGTGATCAAGAGCAAGAGCAAGACGCGGGCCAAGCAGCGCAAGGGAGCCGTCTCCAACTGGAAGCGAGTGGGACGCGTCACGCTGACGGCGCTGAAGAAGCGCGGCATGACCGGCGAGGAGATGCGCCGCCTGATGTGGGGACGCGCCTCCATCTCGAGTCCCGTCAAGGTGGCCAAGCAGAAGCTGAAGGATCCCTACAATCTGCACACCGAATCCGACTTCACCAATGCAATGGATATGCTCACCTTCGCTAACAATCCAGCCGCCAGCAATGGGGTGCAACTGCGGGCGGGCCCAGGAGCAACAGCAGGAGCAGCAGCACCCACTGTTGCTGCCATCGTACCGGATCCGTTCCGTGAGCTCATCCTGATGTCGGATCAGCGGCCGGAGACGCACGATCCGCACTATTTCGCCGGCCTGCAGCAGCTGGCCAACAAGGCGTTCGATCTGGTCGAGCAGACGCTCAAGACGCAGCCGCAGCTCTCGAAGAAGCAAACAGAAGCAACTGTCACTCCTGCCGTACAGGCGCCACAGCAAAGTGCGCCGCCGGCTGCACCAGCCGCTCTGCCCGTACCGAGCAGTCTGACCGTTTTGTTTCAGGATCCCAAGGAAATGGTCGATCCCAAGAAGCTGGCGGAGTTCATGAGCATGCTGGCCGAGGTGGAGACGGAGGAGAGCGACAGCGGCGGTCCCATACTGGGCAAACTGTCCCTGGCCAAGCGGACGCACAACGCCCTTGCCAAGGCGGACATCAAGCGTGCCTCCAACTACGATGGCCAGCCCATGTCCTCGGTGTGGGGTCAACAGATCTGTCCCGACATCGACATGGCAGCGGTGCGTATATGCAAATTGTTGTAGTTGTTAGACCAACTGAATTTTACCTTCCTTTAGTAGATCCTAACATTTTTCTAAGAATCCTATCAACTTTTTATAAATACTTTGTTTTTACAGCTAGATTGCAAATATAGTTTTGTTTTAATATTCACCAGCCCCTTAACGATGGATTTTGGTCACTTGTATCTTCCAATTTGCCAACTTACCTTTATCTTTTGGTAAAATAAAATATATTGTAAATATCATACAATTCTTTTGGTTGGATTTACTGTAGCAACAGTAGTTTAATAAACCAACCAAATACTGAATGTTGAAATTATTATATTATATTATATTATTTCTACAGTAAAGTCAACTGATTGCCACAGTTGATTAGAAATACCAGAATACATGTAAAAAGTTGTAGAGGTAAAGTTACTCATCACTCTCTCTCACTCTGTCAGGGCTTCAACTTCGATGATGCTGTGGCGGAGGAGGTGCTGACCATCGAGCAGGAAGCGGAAGTTGAGACCGAGGACGGCAATGGCGGCCAGGATAGCGAGGATCTGCCGACGCCCGAGCAGGTGCATGCCACAATGCAGCAGTTCCATCTGCGCAAATGCCAGCCGGCACAGGATGATGCAGCGCGTCGTGCCAAAAGCGCACGGATTCGACGCAAAAACAAGTTTGTTGGCAAAATCAATCATAATATCATATGACATTTAACCAGTTTCCAACAGGTCTTGAAACGGTCTCATAGTAAACTCAATTTCTCTCGACCTTCAGAGATAGATTGTTGTATCTATATGTCTTAAATTGTATATGCTGTTGTTTTAAATATTCTATATAAATATAAAGCAATTCAACATAACTATATCGTCTCGAGAATATATAGTTAATACATATACTAAATTTCCGCTTTATTTCATACATTTTGACTCCTCTGACAAATTCCGAGATATTATTTGACAAGCCTAAGAATTCGTATTCCCATTCCCACCTTGCAGAGTATCACCGGAGGAGAGCGACGCAGAGGTGGAGATCAAGCGACAGCAGGCGGCACGTGGACGTTCAGCACATGGGCGCAAAACGCAATCGCCACCGGATCCGCTGGAGCCGTGGAGCACCCGCGAGCTGCAGGACATTAACAAGATATTGGCCAAAAAGAATTGAGCAATAATCATTTTTGCTTATAATACGATTTCTGGCATTTTACTTTTGTTGTTTGCTTAACATAAATACAAGTTATCTTCACACCAATATCCTGGCGGCATGCGTACTCAAGGAGTCCAGAGAGAGATAGCGAGAGAAAGAGAGAGAGAGAGAGGGAGCGCTGTTCGTTGAGATGGAAAACATGTTTGCAGTACTTTGATCTTATAAGCTGCCGTAATTTGAAATTGGGCAACGTTTCAAATTGAATTGCTGCAAATTTTACTTCATTAAATACAAATATTTAACTATACAAATACAAATACAATTACATATAGTACATACAGATATATGGTTTTTTGGGTTCTCTATTGTTACGTATTGTTAAAATGTAATGTGAAACCTGCAGCTGAGCGTGTTAATGCCATGAGCAATATCAGGGAATGCCTTTCAATAGGTAGTATATACCCTAGAAAGAACTTAATCAGATACTTGGCATCGTGAAATTGAAGCTGGAGACTCGTGTGTTGCGCGTCGGGATGAACCGTTTGTTCAATTTGATATGATATGTACACTAAGCAGGACACAATCCAATTATATATAGTATATACAGTGTTTTGCTCGAAAATGCAAAGTTTCATAAACGAGAACTGTTCCGATATTATAATCGCCATTTACAATGCATAACACGTCGTGAATCGACAATACTTATACTTGAGATATTTTGTTGTTTTGTTAATTTGTAATTTTAATATGTTCTGCTGGAAATTCATGTAAACTGCTAACACTAATCAAATTGTAAATGTAAAAATAAACATTTGAAATATTTCAAAAATGATTTGAGGTTTTATTTTACATTTTAACAGTCAGTGCTCTACAAGTAAACCACAAACATTTTCTTTACACAGATCTACAACTCTTACTATATAGATCTTTCCAAATTAGTTTGGATTCGGTCGTACAAAAATAGTACCTTTTGAAATTAAGTTTGAAGCGCACTGCATGAACAGTTTTTCAGTAATATTTTCTAAACATCATAAAGAGAAAACTACAGCAAAAAATGCGGCTTCCTAGCTTATTAAAAAAAAAAATTGTTACTATACAGACATAAAACGGAATCAAGATTAATTTGCGAATTCGAATCAAATATTATTTGCGAGTGACTACTGTACGGGTTGACTGTGCGTGCATTCCCTGTTTTGCTGCTTAATCGGCTGTTGGCTTCACTTTTGCCGCCAAACACTAAATACATGACTGCACAAATGTATAATGATGGGTTCTATGTTTAGTGTTATTTTACAATTGCTTACATGGCTAAATGGTACCTAATTAAACTCTCTTCTGCAATAATGTACATGTGTATACATTAGAACGAGCTGAATGGCGGGGCAAGGCGCAATCAATGCCAAGTGCCAAATAACCAATTGCCTCGCGATGCTTCGATATGATTGCTAATGGCCAAATTTTGGACTTAAATTCAATGCTAAACACTTTTCAACTTACGCTTACAATTTAAACTTACACTTACAATTAGGTGGTTGTTAAAGTGTGTGTGTGTGTTTGTGTGTGTGTTTGTTTGTTTTGGAGTTATGCTTTTAACTTAAAATTGAAGATTCTGGATTTTACCGGAAGCCGCTGCTGAGCGTACGATCGTTGGTAAGTGTGGAAATTGCCTGCGGCTGCGCTTGCGTCGCTACTTGGGCGTTCGACGCCGCATTTATGAATATGGACGCAGCGTTGCTATTGTTGTTGCTATTGGTGGTGCCGACATTGCTGCCATTGGGATTATTGGTGGTTATGTGTATGTGTTGATGGTGATGATGTTGCTGATGCTGCTGTTGTTGTTGCTGCTGCTGCTGCTGTTGCTGCTGCTGCTGTTGTTGCTGCTGCTGCTGCTGCTGTTGTTGCTGCTGCTGCTGTTGCTGCTGTTGCTGCTGCAGCTGCAGCTGCTGTTGTGTGACAGCTGTTGCATTTGTGGGCGTGCCGCCCAATTGCAGTATCTGCTGTGCGGTCAACAACTGCGTGGGTATAATGACCTGCTGCTGCTGTTGGTGTTGTTGCTGCTGCTGCTGTGCTGCTGCCGCCTGCACAGCGGCGAGCTGCTGTTGCTGCTGCTGTTGTTGCTGCTGTTGCATCTGCAGGCGCAGCAAGTGCAGCTGATTGGCCGTGATGGAAATCTGTTTGTGTATTAAATAAAGTATTAACCACAATTGCTAACTAGCTGTTAATGGCGTCAACTCAATTACTGGGTCAATTTCACCTGATTCCACTAGTAAACTCATATAGGGGGATTGTGGGAGATCGAAAAAGACAAATATGGGTTCAATATATCTCCTATAGTAGAACATACGTATACAATTTTGGGCACAGTATCTCTTATAGCGTTAAATTTATGGTCGCTGATGAAATAAACTTGATCCGACAGAATAGTACGGTAACTCATTTTCCAAATATTAGCTCTTTAGCTATTATAGTATCTTATATATGTATTATCGTACAGACCGACAGACGAAGATGGTTGCTAGATCGACTCGGCAGGACGCTGATCAAGGATGTATGTATATAGATTATGGGATCGGAGGTTCTTTCTTATGCTGCAGCACCTATTGCCCATTTTTGATTGATTCAGGGTATGAAAACAGAATTTTGTGACCTGGCTAATTGAGTTGAGCCGTCGCAGGAGCAGTTTACTTACGGGCACATTTGTCAGCTCGCCATTGGGCGTCATCACCTGCTGTACCAGTTGTATTTGCTGCTGCTGCTGTTGCTGCTGGTGTTGTTGTTGCTGCTGTGCCAGGTTCTGCAGCAGCGCCGTTTGCTGCTGTGCGGCTGTTGTGGGCGCCGGCGTCGCCGTCAACTGGCCATTGGGTCCAGCGGTGAGTATGAGCTGCTGCGTCGGCTGCTGCGCAACAATGTTGAGGCCGAGACTGTTCTGCTGCTGCTGGTGCTGATGAAGCTGATGCACCAGCTGGCTGGGCTGCTGGCCGGGCAGCGCAATGAAGTACTGCAGCTGCTGCGCACCGGCACCCTGCTGGATGATTTGCAGCTGTTGCGGCTGATGCTGCTGCGCGGTGAGATGCTGCAGCTGCTGATTGTTGCTGGCCGCCTGCGCTGCGGCAAACAGATCCGGATTGACGGTGCCAAAGCTCAGCACTTCGTCTAGTTTGAGGCCAGTTGCCGCCGCCGCGGCAGCAGCAGCAGAAGGTACATTGGCGCTGGTCACAACGTTGCTGGTGGTAAAAGTGGCGCTGGCGTTGTTGTTGTTGTTGCTACTGTTGGTCACCACAGTTACGTTGGCAGCAGCAGCAGCGGCAGCTGCAGCCGCCGCCGCCGACGACGCTGTCGAAACGTTGGAGCCGGCGGGCTCTTTGGTTTTCTGTGTGCTCGACGACGGCTTGATCTCCTCGCGCGGCACAATGTCGATGAGAAAATCGAACTGATCATAATTGGCAATCGCCTGCGCAATATCCGAACGCTGCAGCGTGCGGCGGCGACTCTCCTCGGTGTGCACCCAGGCGCGCATGGTTAGCTCCTGGATGAAGTACTCACAGGCCTTGGCGAACAGCAGCGGCGCCTCGCCTGCAATCATTTTGGCATTCTCGTCCAGCTTCATGATCTTCTTGATGCGCGCCAGCGGCAGCACCTGATGCTTGGCATCCACCTGCACAATCCCATTCACTTCGCTCAGTATATTGGGCCAGAAGTTGTCGATCGTAGGCGGTGGCTTGCGGGCCACCTGAATCCGTGCCGCTTTGGCGGGCTTCTCCTTGGGCGGCGCCGCTGCCGCTGGCATTGAGGTGACACTGATGCCTGAGTAGATATTGCTGCTCCCGCTGTTGATGTTGCTGCTGTTGTTGTTGTTCGTCACGGACAAGGTTGTTTGCATGGGCATCGTCAGTTGCTGCGTGGTCACAATTACGGCATTTGGGCGGCGCAGCCCCGGCGTTGTTGTTCCTGCTGTTGCCGCTGACTTGGCCAGTGCATCGCTGAGCTCCACTTTGATGGGCGTCACGGTTATGGTGTTGTCAAACATTGTTGTTGTCGCATTGCTGCAATAAACACACAAACACACATGCACACGGCAAATCAACACACAATATACACAAATTGTACACACTGTACAAAATTGTAGACTCACCTATTTGGCGCCTTATTTGTGCTGCCATTATTGGTGGCGTACATGGCCACAGTAGCGCAAGCGGGGCGCGTTTGCCGGCTGCAATTGTTCAGCGTTTGAGCAAAGGCACAGCCACAGGAAATCGGTTTAAATTGAGTTATAAAAAAAAATCTATTGCTGGGTAAATTTCGCAAATGCGTAATGCATACACAATGCGCTAGGGATGGCAACTGGGTGCTGCAAAACAATCGATAAGGTCAAAATAGGCGAGCGCTGCAAAGCTGCCAACTTGCTACGAGCTATCGATGCTGTTGGTGGCAGCAGCGATAATTAAAATGTGGAAAACATCGATGTTTTTCAAAAGAAACGTTAATCTAATCCAGAACGTATGCATTTTGGCATTGAATTTATTAAGTCATTCAGGTTGCAGGCATATTAAATTATCCATCACGTTTTGTTTTCTAATTCCATGTTTGTCGTCAATTTTTTTAAAATCCTGTAATACAATAAGCCCTTCCCGCTTTCGTTTGGGTCTTCCCACTGTCCCTTTTTATTGAGATGTTCCTGAAATATTAAAAGCCAACACTTGAATTAAACAAATCCACACATAACACAATAAGTGCTGAATGATATTGCAGGGCTCCGATGCATATGCATGTGCAAATATTTGTATGCACTTTTGAAGTGCTTGGCCATACTTTGCTTATTTGCCACGCTCCTGACAAACTATAAGTTTCCCAAAATTGTAATTGGTATTTTGTTGCCCAGCTCATGGTGCAATTACTAAAGGTGGAGTAAACTACTGTGTGGTGAATCTATTCAGCTGCCTAGCTTGCCAGTCGTTTCCTGAACGTCGTTGAAGCAGGTCGACATGCGGATGAATTTTTTTTGTTTTCAGAAATGTTTGATTGTATGCGTGAATGTATTTGTGCTTGTATGTGTTCTACAAGCGTTAATGCACGCATTCATAAGCACATATACACACATACACAAGCATACCAAACGGCAGGCAACTGCTGGCAGCTCGCTCGTAAAAAAAAACGAAGCAACGACAGCTTCGTGAAATTGGCGTGGCAGCTCGTAAAATAGTTTACTCCACCTTTAGTAATTACACCATGGCCCAGCTCAAAAAAAATATATCGACGCTTGCAAGAGAAACATCGATGTTGACAACAATTTGAAAGCATCGATACCATAGATAGTGCCATCGTTGTGCCTCCACCTCTGCTAACAATGCGTGTGCCGAGCACATTTACCTCGTAAACCAATTGTTGATACAAATTTAATTAAGTTAAAACAAACTTATGAAATGGTGGCCAACAGTCAGGAGCGCGAGGCGCTGGCCACAACGTCAGCAGTAACGGGACTGCCACAGAAGCGCTTCTACCGCCAGCGTGCACACTCGAATCCCATAGCGGATCACAGTTTTGATTAGTAAGCAAAGTCTAAATTAAAATGTCTTACAGACTCTGAAGTTGCTATAATTTATAGTCCCGCCCGGCCGGAAGATGTAGACTGGCGCGCACTGTATCCGAATATGGGCAGCGAACAGCAGGTGAAATTCGCCGACATTGGCTGCGGCTACGGCGGCTTCCTGGTCACCCTGGGTGAGATGTATCCAGAAAAGCTTACCATCGGCATGGAAATTCGCGTCAAAGTCTCCGACTACGTGGTGGATCGAATTGCCGCCCTCAGGCTGAAGAGCGCCGACAGCGACGCCTATCGCAACATCGCCTGCATTCGCACCAATGCAATGAAATACTTACCCAACTATTTCCGCAAGAGTCAGCTGGAGAAGATGTTTTTCTTGTATCCCGATCCGCACTTCAAGCGGGCCAAGCACAAGTGGCGCATCATCAACCAGGCGCTGCTCTCCGAATATGCCTATGTGCTACGCAGTGGGGTAATTGCTTCAAACAATGTGTGTCAGTAATCGAATTTAATATCCAATTTTATCCTGCAGGGTTTGGTGTACACGATGACGGACGTGGAAGATCTGCACACTTGGATTGTGTCCCATATGGTGCAGCATCCGTTGTATGAACGACTCAGCGACGAGGAAGCTGTAAGTAGCATTCGCATAAGACAAAAACAAAGTATTTATTGGATACTACTATAAAAGTCGGGGACATCGACATTGAATGAGATAGATTTAGTTTTGCAAAAACAAATGGGTGCTCAAAGTATTGGACGGGAAACTTGCCTTAGCTCCAATTTTACCGGGAAATGTATAAGTTTCCTAGTGTATCCTATCAAAATTGTTGTCGTGATTGTTCAAAGTAAATACAAAAATAATATATTTTTATACCCTGAACCCATTAAAAATGGGTAAAAAGGGTATTATGGTTTTGTGCAAAAGTATGTAACAGGCATAAGGAAGCATCTCCGACCATATAAAGTATATATATTCTTGATCAGTATCAACAGCCAAGTCGATTTAGCCATGTCCGTCTGTCTGTCTGTCCGTCCGTCCGTCCGTCTGTCCGTCCGTCTGTCTGTATGAACACGCGGATATCAGAGACTACAAGAGCTAGAGACTTCATATTTGGAATATAAGTTCTCGTAGTGCCGGGACAGATCAAGTTTATTTCATTTTATCGATAACTCGACCCATTCAAAAGTTATCGATAAATTTCGATTTCAGACTAGCGTTTTTTAACTATAACTTACAAGTTATAAGAGCTAGAGGCCCCTAATTTGGCATGTATAATCTCGAATAGCATACACATGTAACAAATATTTCACTTTTTGGATACCACCCCCCAATGTTATGTCCTACAAATTTTAAAAAGATCGGACAATAAACACAGAAGTTATTTAAGATTTTACTTTCCATTGTGTGGGGCTCAGTGAAAAAGCAAGATAACTGCTTAAACCGCAGGCACTGCTTGCAGTATGTGTGTGTTTGTATGTATGCACACTATTGGGCAAGTATGAATGGATGTCAGAACTGGGTTCAGGGTATCTCCTAGTCGGGCAGTCCCGACTAGAGCACTCTTACTTGTTTTTATTACCTTTGTTCTAAGCAACCTATGATAGGTATATATAGTTTAACATGATTTATTATAGAACGGTGTGCAATTTTAAGCAAAAACTAACCAACAATTATCTAGGGGACGATTCTTGAGTATTTTGTCAAGTTGGCCTTGCAGTTGGAAATCTGATTAGTTTTTGGCAGAGCTCCAAGTAGTTGGAATTGAAGCAAGGGTATTTCTAAAGCTTGGAAATTAGATGACTACAACTTTTTCAAATACTCCAAGCTTAAGCACATGACTATAGTTTATATTTCCTTTGCAGAATGCCGATCCCATCACACCAAAGCTCTACAAGAGCAGCGAGGAGGGCGCCAAGGTTGTACGCAATAAGGGAGATCACTTTCTGGCTATATTCCGCCGCATTTAGACTCTCAAACAGATACATATATTTGACAAATATACATATTTCTTAAACATAAATAATTTAACTGTGTCAACGACTTAAACTAGACCCCCGTCTGCACTTACAAAAATGCATTGCGACGCCCAATGCCCTCGCAGCTGATAAGCGTCTGCCCAAAATCGCCATAATCAATGCCGAACGCTACGCCAGTCATCAGCTCCGCCACATAGATGGCAGTACGTGTGTGCTTGGTCAAGGCGGCGGCGCGGATGCTCGACTGGCCCTCAGCCAAAGCCATGTACAAGATCAGCTGATCCTGCATGTGATTGTCCACACAGATCTCGTTCTTAATGTAGCCAGCCAGCTCGCACGAAGTATTCGAACCAATCATGTGTCCATCGATGTTCTTCTCGCCCACATTGCCGGCGCCCAGGACGCAGCCGGAAGTGGTCAGAGCAGTCAATAGAATCCCAGCGCCATTGTCGCGCGCCTTCTCAGTCGAATGCTTGAAGACGCGTATGTTGCACACGTTGTCCGGCCAGAGACGATGCATCTCGCGCTCCGCCGAGTGCTGCATGTCGAAGCCAATGCACTTGGGCAGACGTCCAGCATAGTAGGCGGCACCCTTGACGGTGCGAAACTTGCCGAAATCCATAAACTGTGAAGCAGTCAGAACCTGCAGTGGCTTCACATCAAGCACGCAGCGGCCCTTGCCACGCGGATAGAATCCGTGCTGCAGCACCTTCAAATTAAACTGTACGCCGAAGCGCCTCAGATGTGGTAGCAGCACCTGCTGCATGTACTCCACCTGCGGAGCAAAGGCGACGTTGGTGCCGCCCGCGACCTCGATGCGCGATAGGTTGCCGCCGAAGAGCAGCACAGGCATGACCATCTGATAGATCAGTGTGATGCTGGCGGCGGTATGTGTGTCCACCGTGTACAGGCCGCCGGCGATAGTATGCGGCTTGAACTCCAGCTCGGTGGAGTGCAGTGTGTTGCCGGTGACCTCAGCATTGGCAATGTCGCGCAACAAGTTGACGCCATGCAGATGCTGATGGGAGAGGCCCGGCTTGGGGCGATTGGCGCGTATCTTGATCACACGCACTGGACGATTTAGTATAACGCTCAGGCTGAGAGCGTTGCGCAGCGCCTGTCCGCCACCCTCCAAGTGGGAGCCGTCGATTTCTACAATACCACTCATGCCCAGTTGCCTGCAAGCCAACCCCACCCGCAATTAACTACTTTTATATGCACACAGAACTGTTTACTTACCGGTTTATTTTGTAAATATTTCCTAAATAATTTTATGTATGTTCTTTGCACAACAAGATTTCAAATGGCAGTCTGCCTACACTCCCAGCAGTGGGGAATGGGCCTACTTTACATTTCAGTTTCAGAGCTGCCAACTCAGTTGTTTTCCTTTTTAAAGTAACGAATCATCCCCCTTAATGTATTTAATTTTATGTTTATAAAAATACAATTTAAATTGGTTGAAATGATGGACAAGTTGAACATTTACTCCGATTATTATTATAATTTCAGTAAAATATAGAGATAAGCAATTCATTTTGTGCTTATTATTTGGTCGATCTATTCTGCTTCAGTAGTCGATTATTGGCAGAACTGGTCATTTTCTGGCTGTAATCAAGTTGGCAGCTCTACACGGCCGCTGCGCTAACAAATAAAAAACATTAAGAAAAACCCCAAACACTGCGTTTGTGCTGTTCTGCGAAACCTGATTTGCATTGGTATTGGCTTTTGTTTATTCTGCTGCGACATTATGTCGAATGTTTACCTATTGCCAGTGGCTACATTTCTCATCTTCCAGGTGACTTTCCTGGGCACGTAAGTCCTTGCTATTGTTATTGTTATTGTCACTGTTGTTATTGCTATTACGCCTTACGCCTTACGCCTTTGTGCGCACTTACAGCTATATTGTGGCCGTACTGGAGGGTCATGTGGTGCCCACAGTGCCGTACATAAGCGATGCGGCCACCTACTCGCCGGAGAGCTGCATTTTCGGTCAGCTCATTAATATTGGAAGCATTCTGTGTAAGTACAACCACCTTATCGCCCAGTCTCGAAACAATTCCAATCTCGAGTGGAGCGTGAGTCATGTGTTGATAATTAAACGATGTTTTTGTTCATTATTGTGATGATATTGTTCTGGTTTTTACCCCGTACCTATTCGACATTGACATGTAATTAAGTGGTGCGAATGTTTGCTACAGGCAGCAGAAGACAATTTTGAACCCATATAGAGTGTATCCGGTCTCGTTTTTCGTCTGTAAAATTTGCAAAGCCTAATATGTATTTACTTATGTATATAGACAATGGCGTAAGCCGGCATTTGTATATACAATGTACATATACATACTGTGCGCAGACTAAGCTTATTACCTTTTTATACCCTGAACCCATTAAAAATGGGTAAAAAGGGTATAATGAAGTGCAAAAGTATGTAACAGGCATAAGGAAGCATCTCCGACCATATAAAGTATATATATTATTGATCAGTATCAACAGCCGAGTCGATCTAGCCATGTCCGTCTGTCTGTCCGGCTGTCCGTCTGTCTGTCTGTCCGTCTGTCTGTATGAACACACAGATATCAGAGACTACAAGAGCTAGAGATTTCATATTTGAAACATAAGTTCTCCTAATCCCGGGACAGATCAAGTCTGTTTCATTTTATCGATAACTCGTACCGTTTAAAAGTTATCGATAAATTTCGATTTCAGACTAGAGTTTTTGGGACATAACTTCAAAGTTATAAGAGCTAGAGGCCCCAAATTTGGCATGTATAATCTCGAATAGCATACACATGTAACAAATATTTCACTTTTTAGATACCACCCCCCAAACCCCCCAAAAGTTCAAAAAACCCATTTTTGAAGGTACGACCTTGCAATTTGGTTTGGTCACACATATTATCGACAATTGCTTGCCCCAAAAATTTCAATAAGATCGGACAATAAACACCGAAGTTATTTAAGATTTTACTTTCCATTGTGTGGGGCTCAGCGAAAAGCAAGCTAACCGCTTGCACTGCTTGTACTGCTTGTAGTGCAGCATGTGTATGTTTAGATTAGTATGAATGATTGTAAGGACTGAGTTCAGGGTATCTCGTAGTCGCGCACTCCCGACAAGAGCACTCTTACTTGTTAAGGCTTGCGATTGTTTAGATAACCGAACACAGTAATACAGTAAATACAATATAATCCCGACAATTAGTGTCCGACCAATGTCCGAAATATCAAAAAAGAAATATACGTATGTGTAAAAATTGGCATATGTTTGGAAATGCACTACTTTAATTTGAACGCGATTATATCGTAAAGGGTATCTCCCAGTCGGGAACTACCGACTATAGCCCTCTTGTTTCGTGATTTCTTGTAATTATCTTTAAATGTTTGCTTTTATTGTTATTAGTGGGACTCACAATCTATGTGCGTTATCGACATGTTTTGCAACTGTACGAACACCATCCGGATCTGGACAGCGCCGTGTTGCGTCACAATCGCCTGGCGCTGTGGTTTGGCATGATGTCATGTCTGGGCATCAGCTTTGTGGGCAACTTTCAGGAGACAAATGTACGCATCGTGCACTTCATTGGCGCCTTCTGCTGCTTCGGCTGCGGCACTTTGTACTTCTGGATGCAGGCGCTGATCACGTATATGGTATATCCGATGGCCGGCACCCGGATGACAGCGCACATCCGCCTGGGCATGTCCGTCTGCTGCACAATACTGTTCATCATGCTGGCCGTGACGGGCGTCATGTCGCACATATTGTTTGACGGTCAAAATCCACGCAAGTGGTAAGCACTCGATATGGCTATAAATGATAAGTGAGGAATGCATATTCAAGTCCATTCCTTTTGCAGGTATCCTTCGGACGGTGGCTGGTATTATCATGTGATTAGCACCATTTCGGAGTGGATCATTGCGACAATCTTTAGCTTTTTCATACTCAGCTTTACGCCCGAGTTTCGGGACGTATCGCTGCATCATCCGCAAATCTCCCTGCTCTCTTACACTATGACCGTGTAGATGTGATGTCGATATAGTCTTTTATTTGAAGATCCAGCACGGTAGCAGTTGGTCACAGTCAGAGATGGGACACTTAATGTTAAAATTGCCGTTAACCTTAAGCCGGGGACGTACGTCGTGGTATGCTATAGCAACGATATGCGAGCTGCTGCTTCAAATCTATAGCTTACTAAGTCCCATTATGTAGAGTAGCGATAATCAAATAGAGTCAAATAGCCCATTATGGAACAGCACTCATGGTCGTGCACTCATGGTCCTGCTCCATTTTGTTCGACTCCACAAAAATTATAAATAAATCTGCACTCGAGTTGAAACCAAATTGAACAGCACTTGGCAAAATGAATTGCTGCAAGAGCAAAGAATTCAAGTTCTATAGATCATTGGCAAATTCCAAATTATTAAATAGAACCAGCAGATAAGAAGCGTTCAAAGCATGCTGGAAGTTGTGATTTTCGAGCGACTATTGCCTTTGCAATCGCACTATTTAAAATTATATCAATAATTAAAATGCAATCGCCATAATTAAGATCTCCGAATTCTGTTGACAGCTTTCAATTGGTGCTAAACTTTCTTCGCCTTTGTAATACACTTTGCTGTGATATACAAATCTATTATTACGGGCGAACTATCAAATCCTTGAATTGTCTTTCCCATTTCGTTATACAAACATCTTCTTGGCTAACAAAGCTTTTCTTATGTGATAACCATTATCTTTGTATATCAATTCGATGCTCATTTCCCATAACAACTTAAAACGCTACATTTACGGAATTTACATTTATTGTTTTCAATTTCATTTTTATTTATACAATAACGTTTCAACTTTAAATTGGAATTTACAAATTTAAGCGCAACGTGTTGCAATCAAAAGAAATATATAAACCGTAGAAAACAAACGCTCAGAAAAAAAGCAATTCCCGGTACATCAGTATAAAGTGTTAATCAACGTTTCCGATCTCTGGAACGTTCGTTGTCGCGATGCTTGTGGCCACCACGGCTATTGTGTCCACTGCCGCTCCCACCACCACCTCCTGTGCCACTAGCGCTGCCACCGCCACCGCCACCGCCGCCACTGTTGCGATGCGAGGAGTAGCGACTGTGCGACTTGCCCGAATTGGCGCCAGAGTTTCGGTACTTTTCGCTATCGTTAATGTTGTTGCTGCCCGTATTGCTGGATCGGTCCTTTTTCACATAGTAATCGGTGCGTTCTCTCGATTTCCTGCGAAATAGACATTTTTTGAATTTAGTTTTATTTTACGTATGAGTTCACTTTTGGTTGCTTATGAAATGCACTATTTACTAACCGTAACCAAATATTTATTACTAGAACTAAACAACAAACGGCAAGAAGTGCAAAGCAAAACATGTGGGGAAGGATTATCTTCGGCGTGCCGAAGATTTTATACTCTTTTCGAACCTATAGGCAATTTTTACTCTGCCAACTGCACCACTGAAATTTCATAAGCTGTACAAAATCGTTTTGTCGCGTAAAATTAATTTTTTTTTCTTCTATGAATATTTAGTTTATTGCCAGTTGTATACCAGCCATAAGATATAGTGATCCGATCCGGCCGGCTCCGACCAATGTGCTGTCCCCTGGAATAATAAGTGTCTGTGCAAAGTTGTATCGCGATAGCTTTAAAAACATGGGATATATGGCCAAAACCGA
The DNA here is from genome assembly GCA_035042425.1 of Drosophila flavopinicola. Lineage (NCBI taxonomy): Eukaryota > Metazoa > Arthropoda > Insecta > Diptera > Drosophilidae > Drosophila > Drosophila flavopinicola. The sequence continues at coordinate 46,124 of JAWNLL010000438.1, read as the reverse complement.
CTTCAAGTTGTATGGCAGCTATAAGATATAGTGGTCCGATCCAGCCGGCTCCGACCAATGTGCTGTCCCCTGGAATAATAAGTGTCTGTGCAAAGTTTTATCGCGATAGCTCAAAAACTGAGGGACTAGTTTGCATACATACAGACAGACAGACAGACGGACATGGCTAGATCAATTTGTATTGTCATTCTAAGCATACTGGCAGTAACTTTTGGGGGTCTCAAACTTCAGGACAAACTTAATATACTATTTTCTTCGAAAAGAGTATAAATATGACTAAATACAAAATTATATGAGCTCAGTCTCACGTAAATATTTTGGGGGGAAAAAAACGAAAACATAAGAATTTACAAAAGCACATACATAAGTATATTAATGTAAAGTGACATTATTTCAGATTATAATAAATGTAGTTGCGTCTATAAATTGATATTTTTGCCTTTTTCTGGATGGAGAAAAAAGCCAATACATATGCGAATGATTTTTTGATTATTTTTTGGGTCATAGAAATACAAAACAAACCTTGTAAAATAAATTTGGAAAAAAACAAGTGGGGAAGGATTATCTTCGGCGTGCCGCAGATTTTATACTCTTTTCCAACCATTAGGCAATTTTCACTCTGCCAACTGCACCACTGAAATTGCATATGCTGTATGGCAGCTATAAGATATAGTGATCCGATCCGGCCGGCACCGACCAATGTGATGTCTCTTTGAATAATAAGTATCTGAGCAAAATTTCATCGCGATAGATTCAAAAACATGGGATATATGGCCAAAACCGACTCTGAGTTGTATGGCAGCTATAAGATATAGTGGTCAGATCCGGCCGGTTCCGACCAATGTGCTGACCCGTTGAATAATAAGTGTCTGTGCAAAGTTTTATCGCGAAAGCTCAAAAACTGAGGGACTAGTTTGCATACATACAGACAGACAGACAGATGGACACGGCTAAATCAATTTGTATTGTCATTCTAAGCATACTGGCAGTAACTTTTGGTGGTCTCCGACGCTTCCTTCTATGTGTTACAAACTTCAGCACAAACTGAATATACTATTTTCTTCGAAAAGAGCATACAAATTAAATGTTTTATAAGCATATAAAATGCTAGAAATAATTAAGAATACCAAAATACTGAAAACACTTAAATACAACAAATATTTGCTACACATTGAACACGCAGGAGTGTTATATGTATGTATATGTTTTAGCACTCACCTCTTGCGATGCTTGCTGTGCGGCGAGCTGGAGCGTGTGGGTGAGCGCGAGTAGTGGCGTGACTTCTTTTTGTGCTTGGGCGCCGAGCGTGAGCGCGATCGGGAGTCGCGACTTCTGTCACGCTCACGATCCCGCTCGCGCTCTCGCTCACGCTCACGCTCGCGATCCCTGTCGCGTTCGCGATGCGACTTTTTGTTGCGCTCGCGACTCGGTGAGCGGCTGCGCGTGCGCGAGCGCGGCGAACGTGACTGCGAGCGCGTGCGGGAGCGTGAGCGGGAGCGCGAGTCCTTCTTGGGCGACTTCTCTGTGGGCAGCGGCACGGCACGCTGTATGAAGCCACCCCAGGCGTTGTGCGAGCCATTGTTGCGATCAACCGTGATGACGGCCGGCGGCGTGTTCGCCTCCTTGGTCTTGTTGCGGGCGTCAATGTAGCGCTTCTTTAGCTCCTCGACGGCCGCCTCGAGCTTCTCCACCACCGGCTTGGCGCGCGTATACAGCTCCATGACGCGATAACAGATGTCGGTGATGTTCGCCATCGGCACCCGGAATATGCCGAACCACGGCGGACTATGCGGCAGCGGTATGTTCAGCTTTCGGGCGCTCAGGTAAATGCAGGCACAGGCAATCGCCTCCGGCGTGTAGCGCATGAAAACGTCCGTGCGCAGTGAGTCGTTCATGAAGTTCCACGACATCTGCATCAGCTTCTCGTGCTTCTCGTACTGCAGCACCTGCAGATACATCACGATCAGCTTGTGCGGATGCTTCACGTGCACACAGAAGCCCAACTCCTTGAGAACGCGCCGCTCCGCCTTGATCACCTGCGTCTTCATGTTCGTGTAGTATTGATCCAGCACCATCGCCGCGATTTCTCTGCAACAAATAAATTGTGCTTAACATACTAATTCGCATATAAATAATATACATCTCTTTTCGCTACAAGCATAGATATCGCTATAGAGAATGAAGTTGGAATATTAGACATGCAGATATTTACAAATTAGGCACGTTTTCTCATTTTGTTTTGTAAAGTTGATTATGGTTGTAAGGATGCTAAATTTGGCATATGTGTAACCAATTTCAATCGATCAACGTGGAAAATGAATGTTCTTTATAAAACTTATTAGTTGGTTCCACTACCTTGTAAAGAAGATAAGCTAATTATGAACTTGACACAACGAATTCGTACGAATAAGTCAACTTTCTGATACAAGAAGAATGAGAAAACGGACCTTAGTGTATTAAAGTATCAATAATTATGATATACAATGTTCATTTAAATGATTTGTATGGACGAATTTCACACTAATATTATATATGATATATGCAATTGTTAAAATACGAAAGAAAATAAAAGGCTTCTAAAAATAGTTAGATTTGTGACACTTAAGAAAAATAATCAATTTTGCATCACTTTTGTTCATATAATGCGGTCATAGGCACGAACAACCGCTCAAAACTTATATCTTAGTTAGACTTTGGGGAGATCATGGCATTTATGTATATGATAGGACTGGACAAAGAAAGAAGCACAATTTATCCACAGTCGCATTGCAATAACACTAACAAACAATAATAAATGCCAAAGGTGGCCAAGACAATGACAACAATCATAGACTAGACTGAGGATTGGGTCACTTACTTGGACAACTCATCTACCAAGGACTGCTAATTACGATTCTATTCCAGCCAGGTTACTCACTTTTGGGCGCGTACTTGCTTGATGTGGTGGAAGACGTTGATGACATCGCGTATGCGACGCGGCGCCTCCTCGATTTTGGAGGCGAGGCACACGCAGCTCATGGCCACCGTCTCCATGTTGTGGCGCACAAAGCTTTTGGAGTAGAAGAAGCGTTGGAAAAGCACCTGGCCGGTGGCCATGGCCACCTGCGGCAGACGCAGGAGGATGCCCGCCGTCTGTATCAGCTCACAGCCCAGTATGCGGAGATCTTTCTCCGTCTCGTGGTCGAGTCCATCCTGACTGGACGGCGTCACATCAATCTTCTCCTCCGGTATGAGGCTGTTCTCCAGCGTAAGCACAATCTTGTTAAAGAGCCGCGGATACATGGGCTTGGCCGGCTCGCCTTCTGCCGCGTGGCTGCCATCGTTAGCCGTAGAGGTGACTCCGCTGCTGTTTGTGTTGTTGTTAGAGATGTTCACGTTGTTGTTGGAGTGCAGGGAGCTGACGGTGAGCACATTGGTGATTGTTTGCAATGCTGTTGCCGTTGCCGTGGACGTTACGGTTGTGTGAATGACGCCAGTCGTGGCGGTGATTACGCTTGTTGCACCACGACTGGCCATTTGTCGCTTGATCGTTTAAAATGACAACAACAAAGAAAATGCTATTTAATTTGTTATGTGTATTAATTCGTGAATTGTCAGCAGTGTGCACTTAAAACGTTTGCGAAAAAAGCCCACTGAAAAAATACTAAAATCGCGTCCATGCTCATTTTTATCGACGTAGTCTTTTCGATGTTCGAAAACTATCGAGCAGCGCTGGCGTTCAGTTGGCACATCGCTAGGCAGCATACACTTCGAAGTATATTCGGTACGAACGTGTTCGCGTGGCCGCTGCGCGCTGTAAAAGAGAAAGAGTCTTCTGAGTGTTAATATAGTTGGGAAATTGGGAAAAATATCAATTTGATACAATCGCGCAGTAAATGCATAGCGCTTGCAGCCGTGTGCCACAGCTCTTCACAACGTACATACACATTGAACTACAATAAATATAGGTATAGAAAAGCAATAAAGCAAAAGAAAAGTGAAGTTGGGAAAAAGCCGAGAGCGCCGCACTGCCAACTGAGAAATTGTGCAAAATGAGTGGGGATGTGGCTGCTGAAAATGTAAGTAATTTCGAGACGTATTTATTTTTATGTAATTTTCATCTGTTCGCTGCCAGTGCAGCAGTAACGCATTGTGCGAACGTGTTGTCAAAAAAAAGGTAAAGAAAATGCATAAGTAGTTGCAGGCAGTGCAAGTGTCGAGCGACCTGCGCCTAAATCATGCGTAGTCGCATTGCAATAAAGAGTAAAAGGCCTTTGATAATTTACGAAAATGGCGACAATGCATGCAAGTAGTAGCAGTCAGAGGCAGGCCGTATGAAAACGACAAGAGACGGCAACGACAACGACACACCGACAATGTGTATTTGGCACAGTGTGACCGATTTTTTGTTAATCTAAATACTAGCGTGGTATTTTGCGTACAATGATTGTTATTTTTTGAAAAGTGATAATATTCGAATCTTTGAATCAATCAAATAATGGTTGTAGTTTGCAATTTACACCAAGACTAGTCTCTATCGCTAGATAACACAAATTATTTATGTTAAAATCCAAACTTTTTCCGATTAAGATAAAAGTTTGCATTCGAAGGTCCGTAGTTTTTCAAAACTTCAATTTTTAAACGAATGCATTTTGTGAATTGTCTTGTAGTATTTTTTGATATAATACATTTTGTGGTTCGTGCGAATTGGTCACACTGCGCTGGCTGCCAAAGTAATCACATGTGTACGTACATTTCTACATATGTACAATGCTCTTTTGCATATACACATGCACACACGAAAATAACAGCCTTGATCTGCTGCTGCTTGAAAATTATGCACAAACAGAAAGTAAACGTCAGAGATGTCATTAACTCTTGTGTAGAAGGGGTTAACCCCCTGTCTACTGTCATCACCATATCTTCTTCTTGCCTTTAAATATTTTCCCATGCACACACACAATCCATTTAATTTGTTAGGGTTGATTTTTCACCACGTGGTGGTGCGGTGTGGTGTGTCTATGTGCACTTACATATAAGCACACACACACACACATTCATATTAGCTGTTTTTGTAAATCATTGACAATTGACTCGCAGAGTTGCTACTTAAATGTGTCACACACACATACGCACGCACAATGCTTACTATCGCACAGGTAGTACGAATGCCCCATTTTGTGCCACACACATACATTCAGAAATATTTATAGGCATACATACATATATACATAAGGGATTTACTGTAATGCTTTTTATTTTATACACAAATTTGTATCACAACATTTCTTGTTTTTTTGAAATTGAATTCCAATTTGTTCAATGCAGAATTTACACGTGCAAAATGGCGGCAGCTGCGAAGTGCAATCGAATGGTGTAACCACAAATGGCCACCATCATCATCATCACAGCAGCAGCGGCGGCGGCGGCAGCAGCAGCAGCAAGCATAAATCATCCAGCAAGGATAAGCATCGTGATAAGGATAGAGGCGAGCACAAGAGCTCCAGCTCATCCCGGGAACACAAAAGCAGCAGCGGAAGCAGTCGGTAAGTTTTGGGTACTATATACCAATATATATATATGCATATATATCTACATGTGCTTCTTTTCCACTTTCACAGCGACAAGGATAAACATAAAAGCAGCAGCAGCTCATCGAGTGGCAAGGACAAGCATCGCGATAAGGAGCATCGCAGCTCATCGTCTTCGAGCCATCGCGACAAGGATGGCAAGCACAGGTCCTCGTCCTCGAGCCATCATCACAAGAGCAGCAGCAGCAGTGGCTCATCTTCCAAGGATAAAGAGCGTCGCGACAAGGATCGTAGCAGCGGTGGCGGCAGCAGTTCCTCCAGCCGGGACAAGCACAAGTCCTCCTCATCGTCGTCGAGCTCACGCCACAAGAGCTCCTCATCATCATCATCGAAGAGCAAACATTCCAGTTCGAGTTCTCGACACGGCACCTCCTCCACAAAGGATCCCAGCTACGATGGCGTATTCGTTAAGCCGGAGCCAGTCGCGCAGCCCCACGCGATTGAGCACACTGTTGACCCACTGCAGCTGCAGCTGCAACTCCAGCAGCAGCAAGAACAGCAGCTGCTACTGCAGCAACAACAGCAACTGCAGCTGCAACAACAACAGCAACAACATCTGCAGCAGCAGCAACAACAGCAAGCTGAGTGCAATGGCTACAAAAACGGCTACGAGGAACACATTGTCGATGTCAAGAAAGAGGAGGATAACTTTAACCTGTCGCAGGCCAGCTCCTGTGATTACTCACTGTCGCAGTTTCGTTCCGATGAGCCCGCATTTGTGGCCAAACAGGAGGCCACATACACGGGGGAGGATAGCGCCTTAAACAACGACGATGATGATAACAGTAATGCTAATGGAAACGCTCACGATCACGACGATGATGAGGATGTGCCGCTGGCAATGCGCAAGCGCAAAAAGGAGCCAGCACATAACGGCGCCGAGGATGACGACGATGACATTCCGCTGCTGGCGCGCAAAAAGATCAAAAAGGAGTCCAAGGATAAAAAGAGCAAAAAGAAACGACCCAAGGAGGAGCTTGATGACGAATATGGCAGCACCAAGCCCAAAAAGAAGAAGGTCAAACAGGTGAGAGAAGCGACAATATACATACGTATATTCAATACAGCGGCGTAGGCAGGGGGTTTGATGGTCTAACCCCGACCCCTGCCCCCACAGACTTCTGGAAGCAGAAGACGTGTTTGTGTGTGTTTTAAGGACTGATTTTGAGTGCTGGCTCCCACATTATTAAAATCCTGCCTACGCCACTCATTCAATACAGGTTGAGTTTAATCAATCTTTGTATTGCAGGAGCATGAGATCAAAACGGAGCATGTTTCGCCCACCAAGCGTTCGCGCAAGGACAAAAAGGATGAAGAGGAAGAAGTGTGGCGATGGTAAATTAACAAATTCACATTTTCATAGCTATCCGATATTATAGTGTAGTGCTCGCTTTGGTTACTAAATTACTATTAGCATAGTGCACGCTCGGAAATTAGCACATTCGGAAATTACAACTTCCAGAAAGTAGAACATTCGAATCGGTCAAACATTACAACATCCGAGTGTCTTAAATAGTTTCTGTTTCATGTTCGAAACGGAAAATATTTAGATGGCAATATAAATGTGCAAGTCATACAAAATTATGAAAACGATCATAAGTATCAAATTAATAGGGCAAAAACCCGTTCAGAAATTAGAACCAACTCTGAAAGCAAGAGGTTCTAGTTTTTGAGCGTCCACTGTACCTAATTGCTTTTGTTCAAGGTAAGCTTGCTTTTGTCTCTACTTAACGAATACTTGTTTGAAGTTGGTTTTTCTGTAGAGCAATTTCAAAATTAATGAAATTTAAAATTATTCCGAAATCTATAAACCAATTTCAAATGGTTTGGTAAAATCAAAGTAAATAGTAAAGTCTGTACAAATATTTGAAATGCAAGGCATTGAAAATGATTATTCTAAATAGCGAGCGGGCACTTATACTGTTCAAGCTAAGCGATATTATTAACATACAAGCAATTGTACAATCGTATATGTGTGTCTGTATATCGGCTTAGTTGGCGTGCGCGTGTGTGTGTGTGTATTAAGTCTGAATGTCACTGACCTATATTTTTGAAAGTCACATTTGGCAGTGACATGACGAGTAATTTGTTGTTGTTGTTTTTTTTTTTTTGGCTTTTTTTTGCCGTTCACCGCGACACGCGTGCGTCAGCTGTGCACCGTTTGATTTGGCAGCGCAAACGATGTTGAGGTTATGTTCGGTTTGCGTAATGTGACTGACAAAAACGAAATCAAACAGCAGTAGCAGCAAATGGCAAATGGCAACTGCGCTGTCGCTGTCGCTGTTCGCTGCAAAACGTGAACTCTACGTTATATTCAAACAGCAGCGCTACGCCACAGTGGCCAGCATAAATAATACAAATACTAAGGGGGAGACTAAAACAAAACGCATTTTTGCTCTGTTTGGCAGGTGGGAGGAGGAGAAGCGCGACGATGGCGTCAAGTGGTCATCGCTGGAGCACAAAGGACCCGTCTTTGCGCCTCCCTACGAGCGTGTGCCGCGCAATGTGCGCTTTTTCTACGACGGCAAGCCCCTGGAGCTCAGCGAGGTGACCGAGGAGGCGGCCACGTTCTACGCCAAGATGCTGAATCACGATTATTGCACCAAGGATGTGTTCAATAACAACTTCTTTAAGGACTTTCGCAAGTCAATGACCAGCAAGGAGAAGGACATCATTAAGGATTTCCGCAAATGCAATTTCCAGGAGATGTTCCAATTCTTCCAAGCCGAATCGGAGAAACGCAAAGCGGCCACCAAAGAAGAGAAGCTCGTCAAAAAGAACGAGAACGAGGCGTTAATCAAGGAGTACGGTTTCTGCATGATTGACGGCCACAAGGAGAAAATCGGCAATTTCCGGCTGGAACCGCCGGGTCTATTCCGCGGCCGTGGAGAGCATCCAAAAATGGGCATGATCAAACGTCGCATTGCCGCCGGTGATGTGTCCATCAATTGTGGCAAGCAGTCGAAGGTGCCGCAGCCGCCGCCGGGCGAGCGCTGGAAGGAGGTGCGGCATGACAACACCGTAACGTGGCTCGCCTCCTGGACGGAGAATGTGCAGGGCCAGGTCAAGTACATCATGTTGAATCCGTCGTCCAAACTGAAGGGCGAAAAGGATCACATCAAGTACGAGACGGCACGTCGCCTGGACAAGGTCATCGACAAGATACGCGCCACATATCGCGACGAGTGGAAGTCGAAGGAGATGCGCGTCCGTCAGCGTGCCGTCGCTCTCTACTTCATCGATAAGCTGGCGCTCAGAGCGGGCAACGAGAAGGACGAGGATCAGGCCGATACCGTCGGTTGTTGTTCGCTGCGCGTGGAGCATGTTCAGCTGCATAAGGCGCTCAACGGCAAGGAGAATGTGGTCGTGTTCGACTTTCCCGGCAAGGATTCCATACGCTACTACAACGAGGTCGAGGTGGAGAAGCGCGTCTTCAAAAATCTCGAACTGTTCATGGAGAACAAAAAGGAGGGCGACGATCTCTTCGACCGCCTAAACACCCAAGTGCTAAACGAGCATCTCAAGGAACTCATGGATGGTATGGCCCCCACCTACAGCATCCCACAGCTTATTTCGTGCAGTAGTTTTTGGAACTACACGAAATAAGCTGTGATCCACTGTATCCCCATCCCACTCGCCATTTATATGGTCAAACCTTAATTGAATTTCGTATTGGTTTACAGGACTCACGGCAAAAGTATTTCGTACATATAACGCATCGAAAACGCTACAAAGTCAACTGGATCTGCTCACCGATAGCAGCGCAACCGTTGCCGAGATGCTGCTCGCCTATAATCGCGCCAATCGTGCGGTCGCCATACTCTGTAACCATCAGCGTTCGGTGCCCAAGGGCCATCAGAAGTCAATGGAGAATCTGAAGGAGAAGATACGCGCCAAGCGCGACAACATTGACGACTGCGAGGCCGAGTATCATGTAAGTAGAACTACATGCAACTGATGTATATCAAAAAAGCGTAAATCGAAAAGTTAAGTTACAGCTGCGACCAAATTAGACACCATTACTGTGTATTTTGCAAAATCTTAAAATATGTAAATGAAATATATTTCGGAAATCTGTACGTTTCTTAAATATGTTGGTTTCATATATTTTTTAAAATTGATATACCTCTCTTTTGAAAACTTAACAAATAAATCAAACTGATGCTAAACACCACTCTCAACAGGATTTGAAAAAAGCGGCCAAACGGGGCTCTGTCAAAGAGAAGGTGAATTTCGATAAGAAGGCCAAGCAATTGGAGCGTTTGAAGGATCAACTGAAAAAATTGGAACTACAAGAGACTGATAGAGACGAGAATAAGACCATTGCCCTGGGCACATCCAAACTGAATTATCTCGATCCACGCATATCGGTTGCCTGGTAATTATATTGCATTTATCTCTCTCTCTCTCTCTCTCCCACTCTCTTGAATTGCAATTAATTGGGATTATGCTTGCAGGTGTAAAAAGAATGGCGTGCCGATTGAGAAGATCTTTAACAAAACGCAAAGAACCAAATTCCTTTGGGCAATACACATGGCCGATGAGAATTATCGTTTTTAAAGTTATTTGTTCGCAATCAAGATTAAATTAAACAACATAAACATAAACACACCAACACACACACACACACACACATGAGCAGGCAGGCGAACGCAGCAGCCACTTACACACAAAACACCCACCAACACCAGTACCAATACACACAACACACACACACACACGCACACGCACAGCTACACTTACACCTACACTCGGCGACCAATCAGTGCAGCCAAAAGACGCCGCCGCCTCTCCAAAAGGAAGCATCAGCCAAAATGCAACAACAACAACAACCTGACGACTCCTGCAGACTGGCAAACTGTTAATTTACGTATGCAAACGGAAATGCATATGAATACATACATATATACACAAAAGCAAAAGTTGTATGGGATTTTGTTGAAACTTTTGAATGTGCAATAGTTGATGTCGATTACTGGAAGCTTGTGAATTTGGTTGCACAACAAATAAAAATATACATTTTAAAAACTGTAAAATGCGCGCTAACTAAGCTGGAGTTTAACTTGACAGCAATGTAGAGGCGAGCGCTTACAAACTACTCAAAATTAAACAATACACAAGAAACAACAAACAAACACATACACACACGCACACACACACACATGTATGCACGCCCTTACATAGCAGTATATATGTATTAATAGGTGTGTGCGTGTGTGTGTGTGTGTGTGTGCGAGTGTGTAAGCGCCGCCGGAGAAAATTATTTTTGTATGTTGTATACCTACGTCTTACATAATCAATTATTTTGATATAGGTTATTTTTTATTATTTTTTAGTTTTCTATTTTATTTTATTTTTTTTTGTAAAATTTACTGTATGAAAGAGAATACACATTATATGTTTATACTTATAGTTGATCTTCGTTTAGCAAAAGTTTATACCTACAATTTATAATAAAAATTTATATACACGCATACATATTAAGTGCTAAGTGAAGAGAAACATTGTAGCCCACTTTTAGCATAGCATAATTTATTCGATTAGAGCAGCGAAGCAGCGCAACTAACTGGCAAGATAAAACCAACACACAAAAGAACACAAACGATTATGGAAGAAGAAGAAAAATACTATGTTTTTTAAGTATATGATTACGTTGTAAATGTGCACAACACACAATGCCTACATTTAATTATGGAATGTATGCCTTAGATACGTACATACATACATATATATATATTTTTTTTTTAAAACGGTTTTGTTTTATTAATTTAAGGCCGCGTGTTTTCACTATATTATGATGACTATCCAAAGTACTATGATTTTGTTTATATTTGCTTTTGTAAAAAATTGTAAAATCTGAGCTAAATAACGTTTTTTTTTTTTGTTGTTTTTCTTACATACATTATATGTAATAGTTGCATACGATTAAAATGACAAATACTTCCATACATAGACAGGTTTCAAATTATGTTCTGTAAAAAAGCAATAAAAACCAGAGAAAGCAGAAAAACCGCAATAAAGAAAACAATAGATACAAAATCAAAGCATGAAAATCAACAGACTCCATTAAGAGTGCAGCTAAGTTTAAATTACAAATTAAAAACAACAAAAAACCCCCACTCTATAAATAGGATTTATATGATATGTACGTGCAATTAAGTGAGCTAAAAAAAAACGTTCGTTCGATTACCAATCGATAGGGCAACAAACTGTAAAAACCAACGCGAAACAATACAAAATTTTAAGCCTCGATGATAATGATAAAAATCTTGGTTCCCCCCCACGATGTATGTATGTATGTAGGTGTATTTGTATTTGTATTTGTATTTTAATTATGCGAATTATGAAGCGTAGTTTGAGCGTGAATGAAATCGAGCGAGGCAGAGAGAGAGAGAGAGAGAGTGAGAGCGAAAGCGAGTGCGAGTGGAGCATAGAAATGATGAAATAATGAATTGATATTATTATTATGTGCATACACTTGCAAATACACACGCATTGCATTTGGCAAATAAAACGAAAAATACAACAACAAATAAAGCAAAGGCAATGATCACGTAAATGGGAATGCATGTGCTTGCATTTGTACTCATATAATAGTACATATATAACATTAATATCGTCTAATTTGAGCGAATCTGACGCTTTTCGAGAGTAGCAAATTGCACTTGTCCTGTCGTGTGTGGTGTGTGCACACTGGCGCTGGCAAAAGAACCGCTAAGCCACCCACACATACACACACACACACACACACTCACTCACTTATAAACTTGGCATATTACAATATGATATAAGCAAACAAAAAACAACAAATGTAAGTTAAATGTAATTGTAATGGAATGATGCAAATATACATACGACAAACATATATACATGTATGTATGTATATATATATATGTGTATGTACACACACACATGTGTGCTTATATATATATACATATATATTTCAAACTGAGCAAGCCTTGCATTTTTGGTTGTCAACTTTTTGGATTCTAGACTGGTTTTGGGCATTGTTTTCCAACGTGTCGAGCGGAGCACATCAATTTCGTAAACATTAAAAAACAAATTTTCTTTCTGAAAATCGACGGCGAATAAAGGAAAATAATATGCCACTCACAAGAAGCAGGAGTGCCGCAGGTGAGCAGCAACAAAGAGCAGGGATGGTCAGTCCAACCCACACTGCTCCAGCCCTAGAGCCTGGATTTTTGTTAGATGTAGCCACTATATACACACTGGCCTGCCCTTAGCCGAGATCCTGGATGCGTCCATTGTGAACGCCCGCGAGGATGATGCACGAGCTGAAGAAGATGAGCCAGAGCAGCCGCAATCTACAACAAGCGCTCCGTTAAAGCTGCTGAAGCATTTGTACAATAATCGCAATGATGCGAAATTTTGGGCATGTCGCATGCTGTTGCTCTGTTACGCCTTGAGCTACGTGGTGCCCGTATTCGGGACACAGGCAGTGGCCTACTACGAAGTGATGAGCTTGAACATAATCCTGGCGATGATGCGCCTGGAACAGCGCGTGCCCAAGTTCCGCCTTAGTCGCGATTACGCCGCATTGCTAATGGCAGAGGACTCCTGGCATTACTTTGTCTACACGATAATATGCGCGTGTCTTGGACCCAGGCTGCTGGCGCTCGTCCCGATTGTGCTCATGACGCTGCTGCATGCCGCCAGCTTCACAAGTGTGCTGCTGAATGTGAGTGGGCTCACGGGCTGGGAGAAGACACATTGCTTCATTGGCTTGCTGGAGCGCCATAAGGTCAACATTCTCAAGGTCAGCGCCCTCTGCGAGATCCTCCTGCTGCCCTACATCACTGCGCTGGCCTACGCCGCTCGCGCTGGCATTGCCATTCCTTTTCTATACCTGTACTACGTGCTGAAGCGCTACGGCTCCCGCCGCAATCCGTATTCCCGTCTGGTATTCGCCCAGCTGCGTGTCCACTCTGAGGCACTGGCCGATCGCTCGCCGCCCCTCGTCTCGCGGCTCATTCACGAAGGCATCCACTCCGTGCAGTGTCTGGCACTGTCTGATTATGTCCCAGACTTGCTCTAAACAAGTCTACTTGGAAGATACACACACACGCACACACACACGCACACACATCAAAAAAATCGAAAGTTCCACACAGTTTTATTGTTGACCAAATTGTGATGACCACTTGTGAATATACAATTTATTCGTTGAAAGAATATGTTAAACCATAATTACTATTTGCGTTTTAGTCTTCATCTGTCTAGGAATCGAACTGTATCTGGCATTTTTAAAGCTATCCCGATGGTTTCAACAACGTTTTTTGAGCATCTTTTTATGTCGAAAATTTTCAAATGTTTCGATTACCAAGACAGAGCAAAATCGAGAAAAATTTTATTTTCCAGGGGCTTAAACATAAAGTTCTCTTAAGCTCCCCTAAGTCCCTAGAATTGCGCTTCCAAGAGCATTGATTGGTTTTCTCTGGGATATTAGAAAAGCCAAAGGGAATAATTGTTAGAATGTCGAAAATTTTCAGTAGCTCAAAATGTTACTGTACGATCTGAAGGACTCACGACTAGTCAGGGTTGGAATGGATATTTATACTCTGATACCGAAGGTACTCATAGTATATTGGTTTTGTCGAATGTCCGTCAGGCCGTCCGTCTGTCCGTCTGTCCGTCCGTCCGTCTGTCTGTCTGGATGAACGCGCGTATTTCCGAAACGATATTAGATAGACTCTTGAAATCTTTTGCGTTATGATTATAGCTATCTGCTTCAGATCAAGTTTATTCCAAATTTATGCCACGCCCACTGGGAGGCTGGCAAATCGATAACATGTCGATACACCTCAAATCACAAATCGATTAAACGTGAATAACTCCCACAATTTTGAAGCTAGAGTAATCAAATTTGGTAGGTATATTGCTGGTGACCTCCCGAAAAAATTGGATCCTAGGTTAATCGGCCACGCCCATTATTACGCCCACCAGCCCCCCTCCAAAATTAATTTGAAATGCTTATATCTCCCGCAGTTTTAGAGCTAAAGTCACCATATTTGGAATATATATTACTGGTGACGTCCTCTACAGATTACAGAAACAAAATTTCGACCACGCCCACTCCCGCCCCCGTAATCGCGAAAATCGATATACATGAATGCACAATTCGATAACACGTGTATATTTCCCGCAATTTTGAAGCTAGAGTCCCCAAATATGGAATTTAGACTAGGGCTGACCAGCCCAAAAGATTGCGTCCTGGATTTTCCGGCCACGCCCACTGGAACGCCCCCCAGCCACCCCGCCCCCACGAAACACGGAAGCCTATATCTCGCACAGTTTAAGAGCTAGGGCCACCAAAATTGGAGGATAGACTTATTGTCAGCCCCCCTAAAGATCGGCAAAAAATTTTGGGGCCCCGCCCCCTCCCGCCCCCAAAAATCGCGAAAATGTATATCTTCCACAGTTTTAGAGCTAGAGTCACCAAAATTGGAGGATAGACTTATTGTCAGCCCTTCTAAAGATCAGCAAAAAATTTTGGGGCCCCGCCCCCTCCCGCCCCCAAAAATCGCGAAAATTTATATCTTCCACAGTTTCAGAGCTAGAGTCATTAAACTTGGAAGATAGAATTCTGGTCAGCCCCTCTAAATATCGGTAAAAAAAATTTGGGGCCACGCCCCCTCCCGCCCCCAAAAATCGCGAAAATGTATATCTTCCACAGTTTTAGAGCTAGAGTCAAGAAATTTGTAAAATAGACTTCTTGTCACTCCCTCTAAAGATCGGCCAAATTTTTTGGGGCCACGCCTCTTCCCGCCCCCAAAAATCGCGAAAGCTTATATCTTCCACAGTTTTAGAGCTAGAGTCACCAAAATTGGTAGATAGACTTCTGGTCACCCCTCTTAAGATCGACCAAAAATTTTCTGTTCACTTGCTTTCAGCTGTTCTTAAAATGGTATCAGAGTATTACGCAGTCGGCTCCGCCCGACTGCAACGTTCTCACTTGTTCTCATATGCATAAGTCACAAAATTGGGTTGAAATGAACCTGCAAAAATTTCTTTACTTTGCTAGCTTTAAAATAATTTCCAGCAATTCCCAACTTGAATATTCCCATATGTTTTCAAAGAAAAGTGCTGAAAGATCAATAAATGAGCCGTTTTTATATCATTATATAAGTATGTTATGCATATATTTCATATTATATCATTTATCATACATAATTTCCTTTTCTGGTTTTTAGTTTTAGCGACTAAGTTGAGAGTTTTTAGTTTTCTTCGAGTGCAAAATGTTAAAAAAAAAAACATTATTTATATAAAGATAAAAACGTGCGAAGGCAAAAAAAAATAATATGTAATAATAAAAATAAATATGTAACAAAAAAATGACAAGTGATATATATATGTATGTATGTATGTTTATGTAGTAGGTTAGCTTAAAAATCGGATATTGCAATTGCGCTCGTATCAAAATGTTTCATATTCTTCGGTTTTTTTTTTGTTGTTTTTCTTTTATTATTATTATTGCGAATAAAACTAAGTTTTGCATATAATAAAATTGCGTGAATGTGTTTGTGTGTATGCGTGTGTGTGTGTGTGTGTGTGTGTATATATATTGTTATTGTTCATATACCAATATGTATAAATATATAAATAAATTTATAGGAATATGTGTTGGTTTTTAAGCAACATTTTTGTTTTAGTTTTTTTTTTTTTAATTTTTTGTTTTTAAGTTAAGCGGCCCTTTTTAAAAGCTTTACGAATCGAATAAATATATGTTTATATAAATATATATGATGTGTGTGTATATATATTTTTTGCATGTTTCATATATAATCATTAATTAATTTATGTTTTTTGTTGTTGTTGTTTTTCTATTCATTTTTTTTTTTTATTTTTTTTTTTTGCTTGTTGCTGATATTTCAAAACGGAAGGACTCGCGACAAATTGTTCCTGTTCCTGCTTGTTGTCTACGCTAAATTTGTTGTTCTTGTAAAAACGTATAAAAAGCTAAATAGTTTTAAAAAAATCTCTTTCTATATATGTATTTATATATATATATACGTATATATAAATATATATGTATATTATATTTCCCTTTTATATATGTATATTTCTCGTATATGTGTATAAACATGCCGTTTGCCGTAAGGATCGCTTCTTTTTAATTGCATGTAGGATACATTTTTGTGCGACTTTTGTTGCGTTCGAATTTCTTGGATTTTATGCTTATATATTTGTTTTTTAGTTTTTTTTTGATTTTTTTTTTGTTAGTTTTTGGACATAGTCTACACGTTATTAAAACTCTGAAAATTGATACGTGTTGTTGTTGGTATAGTTATTGTTGCTATTGCTGAACACGTTGCTTCATTCAATCATTCATCATTGGAGACTGTAGATTGAAGATTGGAGGAGCTGCAACTTAGAATTCCCATTGTGTGGCCGAATCGGTGCCATCATCCAGCAGTTTAAAGGCACCATTTTTGGTAGCGCCCAAATATTTGCCCTGTTGCGATCTGTAACGAACGAGATTTGATAATATTAAGTGTTGAATCCTTTACAAGTCAAATGTGGAAGCTATTAAAATGGAGCTGTTAAAAGAGATGTTAAGAGCTTAACAGTCAGCGACTGTTATGACTGAGCAGCGAAGAGCACGTTAACAGCGCACTGTTAGGCGTTGCATGTAGTGTTAAATGTTGCTGCTGCTATGCAAAGCAACAGAAATGTTTACCAAGTGTTGCCAATTGATCAAAAGCTACTATTATTTGGTATGTATTAATGCACATTCTGTGTGGACTTATACATTTCATTTCGACTAAAAACAGTCCACAGTGTACATATTTTATGTTACATTAAAAATATATTGCAAAATTAAAAGAAATTTAACAATGAAATGTATGTTAATGTTTAAAAATTTAAATTCATTCAAATTTCAACGAATTTACATTTTTGTAAGGTATTTACAGTTACAGCTGGATTTTTCAGTGTTCCACCATTGACACTCTTTGGTACATTTGTACCAAATGCAAGTGGTAACAGCTCAATGTAAAGAGTGAAATGTTATGCATAACACTGACATGAACATGTTACTTTCTGATCCGACTTTGCTGCTCTAATCGAAATGGAATGAAATGCTTACCTTATGCAAATTCGTGTTGGCTCGCGCAGCTCCAAGAAGAAGCCATCGGATGGCGCATCGGCATCCACCGAAATGCTTTCGCCTTCGATGCGCCAATATTTGCCGCTGTGCGCCTTCAAATGGACGAGTCCTTTTTGGGCGCGCTCGACCAGAATGGTCTCATAGGTGGCCTTGTTGCACTCCAGCTTGAGATTGCCGGGCGTGCGATAGCCGACGAAGCCCTGCTCGCACTTCAGCACCAGAATGGGCCTACAAATAATATTTAAATCAATAAATTGCAACAACAATAATGATAGGTTCCCTCAGCAAAAATAGCTACAGTGGCTCACAGCTTAAATCGTACAGTTTAAAAATCCTTTTTAATCATTATTTTCTGAGTTTAGTTTATTGTTTTATTAATGCCTTACAAGATATTGATTATTTCAGAGTTTTATTTATTCCTTTAGAAAATAATGAATATTTCTTGAGTTCTATTTTTCACTTCGATAAATTTCAATGGTTTTTGTTTTTATTTCCAAAAAAAAAACTTTAAAAAATCTAAAAAATGCTAGTACTAAGCTGTGAGGCACTGTATGTAAATGTGTAGGTCTGGGGAGCACCACTCACCGATTGATCAAGTAGAAATAGAACTTGGTGATCTCCTCAATGGACTCGGAGGTGGCAAACAAGTGGCCGGAACGTTTCGTGGCCAGAAACTTGCCATTGTTGGCGCGGAAGGAGAGGGAGCCATCGCCATGCCAGATCAGCTCGAAGAGGGCATCCGCACAGCGACGATTGCCAGTGGCCTGAATGCCGCCGCCGGCGGACAGGCACCAGTAGCGATCCTGTGTGGTGCGCAGTGCCCAGCGGTGCGCCGACCAGTCGTACTCCAGCTGGAACGTCTCGTTCTCGCCGACCTCGTCCTGGTTGGCCGTCACGTCGACGCCCTGCTTGACGCTCACGTAGCGCAAGTTGAGCCCGGCTATGAACGAGGCCTGCGGCAACGAGTCCTCCAGCGAGAAGAGCTCGTCCCGCGTCACCGTCGAGGAGCGCGACTTGAGCACCGCCTTCGACCCAATGGGCGACAAGTATTGGCCCTGGCGATCGCGCAGCGCCAAATGGCCGCCATGGTACTCGGCACTGAACAGACAGTCCTCGTTGCACACCACCTGCAGCTTGCCATTCGCATTCAGATATCTGCCGCAAAACGAGACGACGCAAAAGTATCGCAAACACATTACAAACTAATCAAACATCGCAGCAACATCAACATCGCACAGTGTTGGCCATTTAGCCTTTTTTCCCCCTTTGCCAGCGTTGGCTTTCTTATGTTTATTTCTTTGGCAAATTCTTGATAAGGTAGGTCTATTTTTATACTCTTTTCGAAGAAAATAGTATATTAAGTTTGTGCTGAAGTTTGTAACGCACAGAAGGAAGCGTCGGAGACCCCCAAAAGTTACTGCCAGTATGCTTAGAATGACAATACAAATTGATCTAGCCATGTCCGTCTGTCTGTCTGTCTGTCTGTCTGTATGTATGCAAACTAGTCCCTCAGTTTTTGAGCTATCGCGATAAAACTTTGCACAGACACTTTTTATTCCAGGGGACAGCACATTGGTCGGAGCCGGCCGGATCGGATCACTATATCTTATAGCTGCCATACAACTCGAAGTCGGTTTTGGCCATATATCCCATGCTTTAAAATCTATCGCAATGAAACTTTGCACAGATACCTATTATTCAAAGAGACATCACATTGGTTGAAGCCGGCCGGATCGGATCACTATATCTTATAGCTGCTATACAACTGGCAATGAATTAAATATTCTTAGAACAAAAAAAACAAAATGTTACGCGACAAAACGATATTGTACAGCTTATGAAATTTCAGTGGTGCAGTTGGCAGAGTGAAAATTGCCTATAGGTTCGAAAACAGTATAAAATCTTCGACACGCCGAAGATAATCCTTCCCCACTTGTTATTGTTATTATTGGGCTTGACAATGCTTGTAACTGAATTGGGTTCTAATTGAAGATTTGATTCAAAAAATTGTATTGCCTTTTGCTCTTTTTTGGTATTTAGAAACAAAATATATGAGAAAGTTATGCTCGGCGAGCCGAAGATTTTATACTCTTTTCTCTAGCTTTTATTTGTTTTGCATAGTGGAGGTAACTTTTGCGGATTTTCGACGTTTTATGTTTTAATTGTTGGCATAAAAACAGGCCAAAATTCACAACAGTTTTAGCTTGAAAAGTGCTTTTTGGTACCCTAAAAATGATCTTTAACCATGGGACCAATTTGTTCATGGTTTTTTCTACATTTAAATTTTGGACAATTTTAAAAATTTAATTTTTATTTGTTACTTTTTTCCGATATACACCTGTTTATTCAAAATATTGAACGATGCATATCTTCGTAATTTAAACCTCAATTGTTTTGCAATGCGAAACATTGATGAGTTATTATGATATTTAAGTGTTCAAGAAAAGTTGAAGGCGATAGCCTTAAAAACATGGGATATATGGCCAAAACCGACTTCCAGTTGTACGGCAGCTATAAGATATAGTGGTCCGATCCGGCCGGTTCCGACCAATGTACTGTTCATTTGAATAATAAGTCTATGAGCAAAGTTTTATCGCGATAGCTCAAAAGCTGAGGGACTAGATACCATACATACAGACAGACAGACAGACATGGCCAGATCAATTTGTTTTTTCGTTCTACGCATACTCGAGGTAGCTCTTTGGGGTCTCCGACGCTTCCTTCTATGCATTACACACAAAGTTGATACACTATTTTCTTCGAAAAGAGTATAAACATATTTAGTTTTGACTTTTTATATCTATGCGAAAGTTATATAAAAACGTTTTGGCTTTTTAGCGCTTTTTGTGAATTTTGAATAGAAAAAAGCCATGCGAAAGGGATATGCAAAGTGTTAAAGTTGCCAGCAAAATAAATAGAATAGAAATGACAGAAACAGAGTATATGTGAGTGATACAAATTGTGAGACGCTCAGCTGAATATTAGAATACTACACTGGCAACTTCATAGAGAGATGGCATTACTCACTTGTTGTTGCACGTGTGCAGAGCATAGCGTCCGCCCTCCTCGGCACGAAACTCGAGAGTGAAGAGCGTATCCTCGCCCCACGGTATGTTGGCATCCACATGGATCTCGTCCTGCGACTCGGACAGATGGGCGAACCGCTTGCGGCCGATCGAGCGCAAGTTGACCTGCGGCCGGGCAGCCAAATGAACCGTCCAGAACTCGCCGGGCCCGGGCGTCTTGGCCGTGCAGACGAGCTTGTCGGGCGTGCCGCCCAAGAAGTAGCCGCGCGACTCGTTCTTCAGCGCCCAGCGGCCACTGCCGTCCTCGCTGATGCTGATCTGGAAGCGGCTGCCCGCGTCGCGCTCCTCGCTCTCGCACAGCACGTTGCCAAACTGATCGACCGATAGGTATTTGTTCAGATGAGATCGCAAGTAGATAATACCTGTGTGCGAGAAGAGTGCGTGAGCCGCAATTAATTAGCTTAGCAAACAGGTCTAAGAAACAGAAACAGTTAGCACTTGGATTGAATACCAGAATACATGCAGATATACACACTAAACAAGTAAGAGTGCTCTAGTCGGGAGTGCCCGACTACGAGATACCCTGAACTCAGTCCGTACAATCATTCATACTAATCTAAACACACACATGCTGCACTACAAGCAGTACAAGCAGTGCAAGCGGTCTAAGCAGTTAGCTTGCTCTTTCGCTGAGCCCCACACAATGGAAAGTTAAATCTTAAATAACTTCTGTGTTTATTGTCCGATCAATTGTCGATAATATGTGTGACCAAACCAAATTGCAAGGTCGTACCTTCAAAAATGCGTGTTTTGAACTTTTGGGGGGTTTGGGGGGTGGTATCCAAAAAGTGAAATATTTGTTACATGTGTATGCTATTCGAGATTATACATGCCAAATTTGGGGCCTCTAGCTCTTAAACCTTTGAAGTTATGTCCCAAAAACTCTAGTCTGAAATCGAAATTTATCGATAACTTTTAAACGGTACGAGTTATCGATAAAATGAAATAAACTGATCTGTCCCGGGATTAGGAGAACTTATGTTCCAAATATGAAGTCTCTAGCTCTTGTAGTCTCTGATATCTGTGTGTTCATACAGACAGACGGACAGACAGACGGACATGGCTAGATCGACTCGGCTGTTGATACTGATCAATAATATATATACTTTATATGGTCGGAGATGCTTCCTTATGCCTGTTACATACTTTTGCATAACTTCATTATACCCTTTTTACCCATTTTTAATGGGTTCAGGGTATAAAAATTTAAGTTCAATTTGAAAGCTTTATGTTTATATTAATCAAGCTTAGCTCAAATGGATTTTTTCAAAATTTCACCCAAATTAGTTTGATTTTCCATTTTACTGCGTTATAACATTCTGATCTTATAAAGCATACTACTTTTTACAACTAAGGTTATCGTAGCTGTTGATAAATCAGAGATATAATAAAGCTCGCAATTGTTGAGCTTAGTAAATATATGTTTATAAGCTAAAAAGTTCTTTATCCAAGAAATTAGCTGGTGTCTAATCGTTTATACACTATTTGGATAGGATATACCATAATATACAGAGCATAATTTATTTAGGTTTTATTTATTTAATGTCAACGAATATCAGACGACACAGAAATTTAGGGCACAGATTGAACATAAAACTACTCAATAAATACCAAATTTACAAATCTTTATAAATTAAATTAAAAATTATTATTCTAATGATGAATATAAATAAAAAGTTAGCCATTGGAAAAAATACAGAAAAAGTGCAATCAACAAATAAGTGTTAAATGTTTATAAATAAACAATAACAAATACTTAGCAAAAAGTTTTCCATACAAAAACTGTATTTGCGACTATTTGTTCAAATTATAGCTAAATTATGTTTTTTCGATGCTGTTGAGTTATTGTTTATTGTTGCTTTAATATATTGCTTAAAATATTTATAAAAAAAGTGTACATTTTATTTTGAAAAGTTCGTCAATAGGGACTTAAGCAAATCAGACAAAAACTTGTTCAGACTATTAACAAAATGTAATAAAAGTTTGAAATTATGAGTTTGATTTCACTTGTTAATGAAAAAAGTTGTTCAAAATTTGGACATTTTTGTCATGGCAGTTTTATCTATCATAATATGGTGAACTGATGTGGCCAACTATGCTATTAAAAACAATATTTATAGTATGGCTATATAGACTAATCTCAGAAACATGCATATTTATAGTGTTGTGACAACATGTAACTACTCTCTCTCTCTCTCTCTCGGTCTATCTCTTTTTCCCTGTGCAAGTGCACTGTCTTTGTCGCACTCCAACCGTCGATTGCTGAACGTCTAACGGTTAATGGCAGCGCCAATCAGCTGTCAGTTGCACATTAGCGATGGCACCATGCTTAATTAGTTATCGATAGGCAGGATAGGAAGAGGAAGAATGCGTGGCGGCTGCCGAAAGTATCGCTCACATAGATTGATATGTATTGAATCCTTTTTGGTTGCTATTATTAAGCAATTTGAGCTCGCGCTAGCCATCGAATTCAATTTGGATGAGCTATTTTAATGGCCGTAGCGAATGCAACGTTGCTTTGCGAGCAAACATTTTTATATTAATTGCCAATGGCAACAACCACTACAACAACTACAACAACAACGACAGAGTAAGAGCTTGAGCTTGAGTTTGCTGCTGCCTGGCAACGGTTCAGTTCGGTTCGAGTGGCAAACGAGTTGCTTTAATTATAATTGCCCGGCCAGAGACTGGAGACTGGAGACTGGAGACCAGAGACCAGACCCGACCAGACAATCCAGCACTTGCTCGCATGGCCATCATAGCAGAAACCCAATTCCAATTCCGATTCCAATTCCAAATTCAATTCCAATCCATTCCCCAATGCCGTTGCAACTTGTTGTGGCGTCTCCGCTCGCGGCTTGATAAATGATGCCAAATTCGTGAGGCGCTTTGTTTTCTGCAGCCAGCAGCATGTAGGATTTTTCTCTTTTTATACTCTTTTCGAAGAAACGAGTATATTAAGTTTGTGCTGAAGTTTGTAACGCATAGAAGGAAGCGTCGGAGACCCCCAAAAGTTAATGCCAGTATGCTTAGAATGACAATACAAATTGATCTAGCCATGTCCGTCTGTCCGTCTGTCTGTCTGTCTGTCTGTATGCAAACTAGTCCCTCAGTTTTTGAGCTATCGCGATAAAACTTTGCACAGAAACTTATTATTCCAGGGGACAGCACATTGGTTGGAGCCGGCTGGATCGGATCACTATATCTTATAGCTGCCATACAACTCGAAGTCGGTTTTGGCCATATATCCCATGTTTTTTAATCTATCGCGATGAAACTTGGCACTGATACTTATTATTCAAAGAGACATAGCATTGGTTGGAGCCGGCTGGATCGGATCACTATATCTTATAGCTGCCATACAACTGGCAATGAATTAAATATTCAGCTTATGAAATTTCAGTGGTGCAGTTGGCAGAGTGAAAATTGCCTATAGGAAAAGAGTATAAAATCTTCGGCACGCCGAAGATAATCCTTCCCCACTTGTTTTGTTGTTGTTTTCAACTATTTTTTTAAATGGCACGTCAAATTAGTGCAGCTGTGGCTTAAGCTGCGGTTTAAGCCAAACGCAGCTGCAATTGCCACAATGATTTATGTGCGTTACACACACAAGAAATAAAAGCAAAGCATTAACATTAACATTAACATTAACTCACAGGCTCACAGATCTCAGCTGCGCTGAGCTAATGATTGTGATTGCGACCAAATGATTTACAGCCAGCTATTTAATGAGTCAGCCAAAGTCTGCAAATGGCGAATGGCGAATGGAAATGCAGCTAGCTGATACTGGCTGATAAATGCCAAAAAAAAACAACAAAAAAAACACAAAAAGAAGAAACGAACAATGGCAATGTGTAATCATCATATCATTTTCATTTCCATTTAACATGCTTATCAGTCCGCCACAGAATGATAACAGCAGACACAAATGACTACAGATGGTGTGCTCTATAAATATATGCATATATGCATATATACATATATATGTATCTGGTATTTCCTGGCTTTGCTTGTGGCTATTCCAAATATTGGTTTTCCAACCATTCTGCCACTATGGGTGTGAATTTTCCACAATCTTTCGGCTTTATGTTGTATGCAGAGCTTTTCAACTGAAAAACAAAATATATACAAGTTGTATATGGCAGTTTTGGTTAAAGAATCGCAAAAGCTGATTTTGAACAAATATCTTATCAATGACAGATTTTTTAAAATTTTTTAAACACTTTTTATTGCATTTAGAATAAGTTAATAGCTCATTGCACTAAAAACCCAAACCTTTCATGATTTGAAATCGATTGTGTGAAATCTTGACAAGATTACGAAGCTTTAATGAACTTAGAAGCTCATCGGATAATATTGAACTTGGTCTATATAAGCTTTATTCTTTTTGTAAATCATTCCAATTTGAATATAAATCTTTATAAATGCTCATATATTTTTATAAATATTTTCCACGTTCGTTTGTGGTATTAATCTCTTTAACTATAACTCCTTATAACTCAGAACAAACCTTAATATATATGTATATATATTTGTTTTTATAATTTGATATGTTTGCATGAGAAATAAATAGACTTATAAAATTATGAAGAAAAATATATATAAAAATTTCAATAATTAAGTAAAATTAAATCTATATTATTAAGTTAGGTCAAACGCTCTAGGCATACAAATAATACAAAAGGTATGTTTGTATGTATGCATATTGCAAGTCTTTACTTACTTTCACCGGTGTTCGATGGCTCCAGTGTCCAGAGCTGCTTCTTCTTGAGACTGGCGCCATTCGCATTGAGCTTGAAGCCAAATGTCTCGGCAGTCATGTACTTGTGCAGGCCATTGATCAAACCGATGGTCCACCAGCCCTTCTGTTGGTTCTGTGATATGATGTCACCATTGCTGTGATTCAGCTCACAGCTCTGGCCATTCATGGTGCTTATGGGAGCAATGGTGACGGCTGTACTCGTTTCCTTTTGGCACCTGCCGGTAAACACTAAATGCAAGTGCGCAAATCTGATCTCAAGTAGGCACGCGAGTTATCCTCTCTCTCTCTCTCTCTCTCTTTTACACACACTCTTTGTTTGCCTCCTTAGTTGAGCAGCCCTTGCCTGTTTGGAATACACAAATAGAATAGACACATACTTATCAGCAAGCAATATATTTTAACTGAATAAATACTCTTTAGAGGTTATGTTGTCTTATGCTACAGTGAACATTCAGATATTACAACTGTAAAGCATTTAAATCGTAATTTTCAAGAACTTTCGTGATCTTTTAATGCTGTTTACAACCAATCTTATAATACAAACTACAGCCCAGATTTTCTCAGCTTGGGATCAGTTTTCCACATTGAAAAGATCCTTATAAGACTTATCAGCTGGTTCAACTAGCTTGTAATGAAAAAGATAAGCTAATTGTGTGTGAGCTTGACAAAACAAATTCGGACGATCAATATATTATCGATTTTCTATGAAAAACAAGACCCTTACAATATTTCAAACCCCCATAGCTTTGTCAAAACTAATACAAATTATATGGAGCGTTGAAAATGATTTATTCGATCGAACAAAAATTGAGCTTTGGCCCATTCGATAAAGAATGTGCAATACATTTCCACATAGATCATCATGATAGCAAAAAAAAAGCATAAAGGATAATGATATTATATATATATATATAAATCTGTGGTGGGTTCAATCCCAAAGCAGCCGATGACCAATCATTCATCAATCAATCAATCAGTGAGTCAGTCTATGATTAATTATTCTCATTTTTTTTTAGGCATTGGTGAAACTTGCGAATGAAAATCAACAGTGGAAAAAGGCGTACTAATTGGCGAGCAACACCACTGTATATAAATACATATATATATGCATAATAATATATGTATATAGAGAAGAGCATATTGAAAAGATATGTGCATGTACATATGTGAGATGATAATGTATGCATAGACCGAGTGCAGTGTGTGCGTGCAAAATTTATGTCTGCTGTCGACTGTGTGCTGTTTGGGCTGCATGTCAGGGACTGACTGCCTCTGCCCGCTTGATGGCCATGTGTGGCATGCATGCAGAACAGGCAACCAGCGAAGTCGTCTTCGTCTTCGTCGATGTTGTTGTTTTAGTTGTTGTTGCTGTTGCTGTTGCAAGTGCAGCTAGCAGCTAGCTTTGCGACGGCGCCCCAATGATATTGGTCTGCCATTCATTTCGATGTCGCCAAGTCGAACAGGAAACGTAGATAACGCAATGTTTCTGCTCCTTTTTTTCATTTCGATTTCTACATGGGACGACACATGTTGCCAGATCCAAAGCATTACGATTCCAGCCACAGCAACGGCAAATTCAAATACAGCTTTCGACAGCTGTCACATGGCTAGCGATGACATTGCGCGAAGCGTTGCTTTAATTACCTATCGATATGCTGCAGGCTTGTAAGTGTAATCGCTGCCTCGAAACAACTCAAGCGGACGTTAAGATTTGAACAGCAGCTTTGGCCAAGATTACGCATGTAAGCCAGTTGGCATGTTTTGTATGTATGCATGTGTGTGTGTGTGTGTGTGTGTGGATCATAAGTATGCATGTATGTATGTATGTAGCTGGGCGGCTCATTAGCGTGACGCGTGCCTGCTAATCAGAGCTAACGAATCACATGACTCAACCAGCTAAAAGCCACAAAAAACGCAAATGAAAAAACGCAGGCGGGCTGGCAAAAACAAAATATATATACATATATACTATATACATATGTATTTTATGTGGGGGCGGCCAGCTGCAGGAACAGATAGTTATGTTCCACATATGTATGTGTGTTTGTGTTTGTGTGTGTGTGTAAGTGAGCACGCAGCACTTAAAAGAGCTGTTGATGTGCAGCCGAGTTGCCGCTTTTTAAACAGCTAAAACAGCTAGTTTTTATAAATGAAAGTTGAATTTAGCAATTTATTAAAAAGCTTTACAAAATGCAAAATATTATTTGAAATACCTTTTAGAAACTGGCTAATTCTTTGCGGCTTGTAACAACTATTTATTCGCATTTATAGCAAATTAATATAAAATATTTAAGTTTGTACCAAAAAGCAACACTTTATTTTAAAACCTTTTCACTCACATTTATGACAAAGTAAAATAATATTATTTGAAATACCTTTTAGAAACTGGCTAATTCTTTGCGGCTTGTAACAACTATTTATTCGCATTTATAGCAAATTAATATAAAATATTTAAGTTTGTACCAAAAAGCAACACTTTATTTTAAAACCTTTTCACTCACATTTATGACAAAGTAAAATAATATTATTTGAAATACCTTTTAGAAACTGGCTAATTCTTTGCGGCTCTTAACAACTATTTATTCGCATTTATAGCAAATTAATATAAAATATTTAAGTTTGTACCATCTCGTAGTGCCGGGACAGATCAAGTTTATTTCATTTTATCCTAAACTCGACCCATTCAAAAGTTATCGATAAATTTCGATGTCAGACTAGCGTTTTTGGGCTATAACTTACAAGTTATAAGAGCTAGAGGCCCCTAATTTGGCATGTATAATCTCAAATAGCATACACATGTAACAAATTTTTCACTTTTTGGATACCACCCCCCAATTTCCCCCATTTTTGAAGGTACGACCTTGCAATCTGGTTTGGTCATACATTTTATAGCCAATGTTATGTCCTAAAAATTTCAGAAAGATCGGACAATAAACACAGAAGTTTTTTAAGATTTTACTTGCCATTGTGTGGGGCTCAGCGAAAAAGCAAGCTAACTGCTTAAACCGCTTGCACTGCTTGTACTGCTTGTAGTGTAGCATGTGTGTGTTTAGACTAGTATGCATGATTGTAAGGACTTGGTTCTGGGTATCTCCTAGTCGTGAACTCCCGACGAGAGCACTCTTACTTGTTATATTATTAAGCTAGTGTTAAGAACTCTTAAAAATCCTTATATAATTTAAAAAAAATACTTAAAGTAAATTTTTTGACAAAATTAAAATGAATCAAAGCTCATATTTTCTAATAAAGTCCAAATTCACGCAGATTGGCTGCTTTCGCAATTATGCTTTTAAAAAAAAGCCAGATATGGCGGCAAAGCAAAGCGCGCAGCTAGCTAGCAGCACTGACGGCTTGATGATAGGTGTGCAGCTGAAATTCGCAGTAGTTTTTGTGTTTAGTTTGTATTTTTCATTTATTCTGAAAAAGGGAAACGAGCCAAGCCCGAGAGCGCCGCTGCCTGCTGATTGACGATTGTGGCTGGCTGTCAGGAGCAGCATTAGCATTTGCATTAGCATTAGCAGCAGCAGCAGCAGCGGCACGTAGAAGTAGATACATAAATAAGCGGAACTGCGTGACGGACGAGTCAAGGAGGCGGCGCCCATAGTGTTGCTCCTTGTGTCATTGTTGTTGTTGTTGTTGTCATTGTTGTTGTTGTTGTTGTCATGTTTTAAGGCGTTGGCTTTTGGCGCTGACCATTTGGCGGGAGATTTCCATTTTCATGGGGCGTTGGCTTGGCGCAAAAAGGCAAATGTTAGCCGTAGGCAAATCGGATGGCAGATTAACATCAAATAAAACGCAAATGGCAAACGCAAATGAAAATGAAAATGAAAACGAAAACTGTGCAAACTTGCCCCTTAATGGATTGTGATAATCTCTGGCATCGTCAAAACATACATAAATGTTGTAAAGCTCGAAACTGTTCACGTGTGTGTGTGTGTGTGTGTGTTTTTGTTTCTTTCTCTTTGCACAAAAAGTCAATGCTCGCCGTTTTCTTGTAACGTCAGCTTTAACAGCAGCAGCAGCAGTTTAACCTCCTTAACCTGTTACCACCCCCTCCCCCCTCCACCTGTTTTTTTATTAAAAGTATATACATACATACATATATATTTTTCCATGTTAATTGAAATTCGATAAGCGCCGCTTCTTGCAATCGATTGGCAGATTTGACCGCTTTAAATACTAGAAATTCGGTGGAAAATTAATTGCTGCTCTTTAAAAAGCGATTGCCACATACAAAATGCATACATATACACACATACATATGTATATGCACATGTAGAAATCATAATTAATTATGCATGCCGATTTGTGTTCAAAGATATACACATACATACATACCTACATACATACATACATACACACACATACATACGAGCTGACAAATGCAACCGAGAATGAAAGAACATACGAATGCAGGCTGAAAAGAAAGGCGGCAGCAAAACAGTTAAACACCGTTGCATTTAGTTAGCAGAAGACGTTGAAGAAGAAGAAGCAGCAGCTGCAGCAGCGCCAATTACTGCAAATGGTGTGGCAACAATGGCCAAGCGGAACACGGCGTCATAACAAGAGCAAGAGCAAGAACACGACGATGCAGACAAATAAATAATATAAAAAAAAATTGCACACAGCTGCAATCGGCTGGCTTAAGTTGCTCATAGCAGTCGACAACTCATTTACACACACACACACACACACGCACACTCAAACTCAATCAAATTGAGTGGCACCGGGCCAGTTTACCGCTGTCTTCTTCTTCTTCTACATATATATTATGGCTGCTGCTGCGGCGCTGCTCGCAAATCAATTAAATTACACTATTGACTCTTGTATTTGCCGTGCATATGTGTGTGTGTGTGTGTTGAGTGTTTGAGTGGGCTTGTGGCATTAATAAGCGCAATCTAATTAAATGAAATTGTGCACACGCACAGAAATTGATTTCATGTCACTGTATGTCTGTACATACTGTACATATGTATGTGTGCTTTTAGCAAATTACGAAAATGTAAAATCATAATGAAATTTTATCACATCGCACACCTTTCACCAGCGTCAGCATTTTGCGTGTGTCGCCTCACCTCACCTCAACGCAACTCAACTCACCCCAAGCCAACCCAACCCACCCCACTTCCCCTTAACTAACCTCAGCTCAGCTCACCTCTCCTCTCCTCTGCTCGCTCTCTTTCTCTCAGCTGCGTGTGTAGCTTGTTAATGATAACGGTAAACTGATAAACGCACAGCACAGCACATTTCAAACAATGCGAGCTCATCAGCTGCAGCTGTGCTTTGGGCAATTATGCATATGATAAAGAGAGATAGCATGGGCAGAAGAGGAGGAGGGGGGCAAGAGAGAGAGAGAGCTCAGCCAGCTAGCCAGTGTTGACAACGGACAACGGAGTGCGCTAATCTGCATACAATTTAAACTAAATCAGCGTCAGCATGTGTCGTCATTTTTTATAATGCTCGCAAAGCATTAGCAAACGACAGCAAACAGCGCACAAATATTTACATGTATGTATATGTAGTTGTTGCAGCAGCCAAGCCAGCATACGGTATATTTTACTGTAACAACAACAAAAGAATCGCTCCAAATCTCGACTTGAGGCAGCCAGCCAGCCAGCCAACAACGTTCTAAAAATACTCACAAATACACACACACACACAGTTAATGTTGCACAGATACAGACATCAGCGATGCCGGCAGACATAAATATTAGTGGCCCACGTCTTCGTTTTTAAAGACATGCCACCAACTTCCAAGTTGCTGCTGCTGCTGCGGCTGCTGCTTCTTGCAACGCACGCGTGCGCGCAGCCGAGCGTTGCATTTGCATTGCATGCGCAGGTGCGACATGGGGCAAAGAGAGGACAAAGAGAGGGCAAAGAGGGGACAAAGAGGGCGGAGCGCTAGCCAATGACGTTGCACACTGGCGCACATCAGCATCAGTTTCTTTCCAAGAGCATATTGATTATTGCGGTATTTGTGATATCATAGCACAACAAAGCCATCAAATTACAGCAACAACTATTTGCGAACTCACAGTGGTCGCTAGAATCATATATATACATATGTACATATATATTAAATAATATTAATCATATTTTGTATTATTTATATTTATTTTTATAACCTATTTGTATATACAAATATTGTACACAATATACAATATGTAATAGCGATACAATTTATTTATTTAAAATTCCCAATACTACAAGATTTTCTTATGTTTCAGACGGATTTAAACTTCTTTGATCTAAATCATGTACTCAATTCTTTTTTTTAGATTTAATGACTGCTTAAGATCAATTTTAGTGGATTTTAATTGAACAATTTATGCTACGCCATAAAAATACCAATTCTAAGTTCGAAACAGCGATTCCGAGCGACCACTGTAAAAATATTGAATGCAAAAAATTGAATTTAATTAAGTCGTTTAAATAAAATCTCAAGTAACTGAACTTTAGCTAAATTCAATTTCTGTCAAATATAAATCAATATTTTGGCCTAGTTGCAGCTATTTTAAGAGAAATGTTTCGAAATTTATCTTAAATATATATGTATATGTATGCAGATATGCTCTGTCATAACTTCAGTTGCATTTGTTTATTTTTCTCAGTGTACAAGTTTAATCATGCCACTTGAGATTTTATTACCGTTGGCCAATAAAATGGCGCTTTTTGCATAGCGACCCTTGGGAACGCTCAAGGGCACACGCATAGATAAATATTGGGTATGCATTAAATGTGGGCACCACTGTGCGTGCATCTGCGCATGTGTGTGTGTGTGTGTGTGTGTCTCCGTCTCCCCCTTCCCCTTCCCCTTCCGCACACTCATCGCGCTCATCTTGCATTGCTGTCTATCGTGACTTTTGATGGCCGTTGTGGAATGCAAAGGCAAAAACGATGCCTGCGAGCCGGCGCAGAACTGCAAAGTACTCATTAAATGCAAAACATTTTCGATGCCAGCTGCACTCGTGGGCGATTAATACTCAGTCGAGCTGTAGCTGTAGCTGTATCTGCTGCTGCTGTTGTTGTTGTTGTTGATTATTGTAATGCTTGTTATTTATAAATGAGAGAAGCAGAAGAAGAAGCAAAACACTTTTGTGGTTGCTGTGGCGGCGAAATGAAGCCTTAAAAAAGCATCGAGTCAATTAACAGCAAACGGTGCAATCATTTGCCGCAAGCACCTTTCCAATTGTTTTATAATTACACGCGTACAATTATGTGCACACACACACACACACACACACACACACAAAGAGGCAGATAACCATAACTACAACTTCAACATGTTTTTAGCTTTTTGGTTGCTTTGCTTGTTTTTGCTTTTAGAAAGCGCCTAAAACAAGTGCAGTAATCAATTATTACGCGACGAATCAACAAATTGATTCGTGATGAGCGCTGAGACAAAAAGTAAAAGTTGCCAAATGAAAACGTCAAAGATGTCAAAAAATGAATTTTTTTGTTCAAGAGAGGCATAGCGACAGACCGAGAGAGAGAGCGAGAGAGACGTTTTGGCAAAAACCGTTAGAACAACGATCGTTTGTTTGCGCTGCTTTTGTCATGCAAATTGTGAATGAACTTTTTATGACGTAGTTGCGTGCAAGCTAGCAAGAACCGTTGCTTTTGAGCTTTTGCTTTTGCGTTTGCTTTTGCTTTTTGGCGTCGTCTGGCTGGCATTTACAGTTGCTTTGAGTTGCTTCAGTTTGGTTTTGGAACAATCGAATAGATTCAAAATCAATAAGCCAGTAAAATGAAATGAAATGAAATGACTTCGAATAGAGAAATCAATGAAAGCCACTAAAAATGGCCATGGCCATGGCGAACAAACGGTTTCGGGTTTTTTTTTGCTCTTTGTTGTTGTTGTTGTTGTTGTTGTTATTGTTGCGGCAGTGAGCATCTTGGCTTGGATTGAATTGGATTGGATTGGATTGGGTCGGTTTGCTTTGCTTCGCTTCGCTTTGCTTTGCTTTGCTTTGGTTGATTGAACGCATATAAATAACTCTGGCGGTTGGCTAGTCGACGAGAGTTATAAATATTATTATCTCTATCCATACACTAACATGTTGTATCTGTAGCAAAAACAGTTAACTGTTGTTGTGCAGCGTGTGCTGAAATTACCGCTGCTCTTGGCTAACTGCTTCAAATGATTTATGCAGCAATTACACACACACACAACACACACACACACAACACACACAACACACACACACACACACACACATCGTCCAGCCTACGAAAGTCAAAGCTGCAAGTGCCACAGGCGGAGGCAGCCACAGCAAGCACATTCATAATTTGTTCGCTTTTTCAATAGGCGCAACAACTAAAGACTGCTCTAGTCGGGAGTTCACGACTAGGAGATACCCTTATACTCATGCATACTAATCTAAACACACACAACAGTACAATCAGTGCAAGCGGTTTAAGCAGTTAGCTGTCTTTTCATCGAGCCCCACACAATGGAAAGTTAAATCTCAAAAAAACTTCTGTGTTTATTAAGCGATCTTTCTGAAATTTTTAGGACATAACAATGGCTATAAAATGTGTAGCCAAACCAAATTGCAAGTTCGTACCTTAAAAAATTTCAAATGTGTATGCTATTCGAGATTAAACATGCCAAATTTGGGGCCTCTAGCTCTTAAAACTTGTAAGTTATACCCCAAAAACGCTAGTCAGAAATCGAAATTTATCAATAACTTTTGAATGGGTCGAGTTATCGATGAAATGAAATAAACTTGATCTGTCCCGGCACTACGAGAACTTATATTTCAAATATGAAGTCTCTAGCTCTTATAGTCTCTGAGATCCGCGTGTTCATACAGAGACGGACAGACGGATGGACGGAAGACAGACAGACAGACAGATAGACGGACGGACATGTCTAGATCGACTCGGCTGTTGATACTGATCATGATTATAGATACTTTATATGGTCGGAGATGCTTCCTTATGCCTGTTACATACTTTTGCACAAAACCATAATACCCATTTTTAATGGGTTCAGGGTATAATAAAGCCCAACACTGCTCTAGTCGAGAATTCACGACTAGGAACATACCGTGTATGCCTATAAGAACGAAACTTATTATTTAGCCGAGTGTCAGAAAACATGCTCCTTTTTAACCAAAATTCATAATTTCAAATATTTCATATTGTCATAACATTTTGTAGATGAACCTGAAATGTGCGGATGTGGAAAATAAGATGATCCTTTAAATTTTGGGGTTATTTGGAGGAAGTTATTCAAAAGCTGTAATATGATCTGCCTGTAATATATGTATGTATGTATTCGATGAAGTGCCTCTAACTGTAATAACTTTCAATATATGCCTTAAAAATAAAAAAATAAAAAAAAAAAAAATAAAAACAAAATAATGTTAATAATATTCAATATTTGGTCTTTCTTTAGCAGTGGAATCAGCTGTTGATGCTGAATAAGAAATGTTTACTTTATGCACAAGTTCATGCTACCCCGTTTTGAATGCGCCTTAAATAGCTACAGGGTATGCAAGAAAATGCATATAATAACAATGAGCATAAATATTTTTGCAGCGCCGCAAATTACATAGCAGACAGCTCTTTGTATGGTGGCGCGGCGCTGTTGCTGATGAAAAGTTGCAAGGAGGCTGGCTGCCTCTCAAAAACAGAAAAAAACATGATATTTACAACGATTGGCAGGCAGACAAGTATCGATATATATGTATGTATGTATGTATGTATGTATATGTATATTTCGATACCAGCTGAACCAGTTGCCATCAAGCTGACAAAAGCCAAAAGCAACTTGAACTTGCACTTGTCTGCTTTTGGCTGTGTATGTGTTCTGTGTGCGTGTATATGCGAGTGTGTGTGTGTTTGGGTGTGTGTGTGTGGCAATGTTGAGCAAAACGAATTTACAGCGACACCTCCTTCAAACTTACGATCACGACGACTATAACGGCCACGGGGCACTTTAAAACGGGCGTATAAATCAAAGAGCACGACCGATAGCTGCCTGCTACATACTTATGCACATTACATACGTACATACATATGCACAGTGTAACAATGCGTTCTTCGTATGTTGAACTTTGGAACCGAAACAAAAAAAAACAAACATAAGTTATTTATGTTTTTTAAACACTTTTTAATGATTCAATTAGCAAATACTATAATTGTATTTACAATCCAATTTTGACAATGGAAAAGCTATTTTCTTGGCTCGAGCCAGGCTCTTTCGCTATAGAGTTCGACTATGTCTGAAGCAAACTTGTACTCTGTTTTTGAGGCCAATTTTCCAAAATATATGAAATATTCCAATTTTTTGTGACTCGCACCAAATTGGGTGGCAATAACATTTAGAGTACAAATTTTGTAAAATTTTCTCTGCATAACTCAAATTTGTGACGATGATTTCACAAGTAGAATTTTTAACTGCATTGAAATTATGAGAATATTGTGAATAACTCATTATAAATACTTACTTCCTTTTAAATATTAACAAACTACTAAACAAATTTTTATTGATTTTTGGTTTGATTGGGTTTTTCTGGGTTTTCCCCAATCCTTGCAACAAATGTTGGACCAATGATTTAATTTTGCTATTGATATCCCCAGAACCTAACGTAATTTTAACTTTATATCTTTAATTTAGCATATTTACTATTTTAAATTTTTTGAAAATTTTGTATATACATTTAAATGTTTTATAATTTTATATAAATTCTTTTGTGTCGACTGTCAATAGTTGACAATAAATAAATAAAATAAATAAATAAATACGCTTTATATACAGACAAATTTTGGGAAACAGAAAAAGTCGTTCGCACAAAAATTATAGTTTTGGGCAAATATATTTATAATTTATCTCTCCAACTCAAAGTATTTATTTCAGATGGACGTTGCAGTGAGAGAAGTTCGACTGTATATTTTGTTCATTATTTAGTAATGTTCAATATAGCTGCTCAGCGATACGAAGACAATATTGATACACTGTAGTTGTGTGCTGTTACAGAGCGAAAGGAGAGGGCAAAGGGGCAGAGGGAGAGGGAGTGGGAGAGGGAGAGAGAGTTTTTGACTTTTTATCGGCAAAGCCGCAACGGACGGAAATTGTTGATGCTGCGCTTGCACAACTTCAGCGATTGCAGTGCATTGAACTGTGCACAGAGTTCAGCAGCAGCAGCAGCAGCATAAAGCATATCAATTATTGTTATTGTAAGCAAAAGGAAAAGGAAGCAAAGACAGCGCAACAACAAAAGCGACAGTGCATCGGCCATTCCAAAAATACATATCGCATATGAATAAAAGAAAACGGCGCCTGCGATATGTTGCAAGTGCTGCGCATTGATAAAGGCATAAACATATGCATACATCAACAATTATGTATATATGTATATACATATGTATGCATGTATGCAATTGCGTATTTAAGTATTTGCATTCTGCATTTATTGCAGGAAGCTGAAACGGCAAATGAATCACAAGCAGGTAAAGCCAATTGCGGCTGTGTTGAAAGCGAAACTGGCGACAAAACAACATACAACAATAAAGGAGTCAAAAACAGCAGCCACAGCAACAACAACAACAGCCAGACGTGACTCAGCAGCAGAACAAAGAGCGAGAGAAAGGGTGCGAGATAGATAGAGAGAGAGAGAGAGAGGCAGCAGCACAGAAACACGGCGGGCGTTGTTGCAAAAAAAAAAAACAAAGCAAAAAACTTCCAAAACACAAGAACAAACGAAAAGAAAGGAAAGAGCAAAAGCAAAAGCAAAAGCAGCCAACAAAAGTATGTACAATCCAAAAATGGTCGCAAAGCAATTTCAAATACCCTAGCGACAAATTTGTAAGCAAATTTCATTTCTAATTATATTTTCGGTCTTTTATTTTACAGCAAATATATTATTTATATTCATACATACATGAATATATTAATTTTGCAGCAAAGTTCCTTTATTTGTTGCGATTTTTAGCCATATTGTAAAAATGAAATAATATATTTATATTTTGGACAAATTACAAAAAAGCAGTGCAAATATATTTTCCAAGTTATGAACAAGTTGTGGCAACAGTATTTGAGTTTGTAGAAGATAAAACAAATAGTTTATTAAGCTGCGCTATCTCTTATAAATATTAATTATTATACAAATTGATTTAATATTGGGAACTTCAATGATTCTCTCCATTTGTTTGGCAATATCAACTCAATAAAATATTTATATGCTTGAACGCTTCGTTTCTAAATATTCTTATAGGCCCAAAAAAATTAAGATTTATTTAAGCTATATTTTGGTATAGCAAACGTGAATATTTGAGCGTAATATATAATCTTTGAAATTTAAAGATTTACTTAGACCATTTTCATATGTTATCAAAAAAAAAAACGGATGTTGGTAAAAATATATAGTCATACATGTTGCTTCTAATTTGGTGACAATTCAAATGTCTGGCTATTGCTCATTGCTAAGTGCTGAGAAAGTCATACATACATATGTATGTATGTATGTACATATTTCATGAATTGCTCACTGCTAAATCAAAAGCAAATGCAATTAGGCAGCATCCAGCTGAATCTGCACACACACACGCACACACACACACACACACACTCATCCTTAAGCAGTCATCCGAAAAAGCAATGCGGGTTGCGGGGCAATTGGGGTGTGGTGAGTTCCACGGAGAGTCGAGAAAGTGTGCGTAAAGTGCGTTTTGCGTTTACTTTTGGATTTGCTTTTGGAGTTGCTTTTATTTCAAGGGCAGCTGTTGTTTTGCGTTGCTTTGCGTTGAGCTGCCAGCTGCACTTGATGGCCCAACTGATGGGGGTGTTGATATATGTATATATGTATATATGTACATATATACATATGTGTATGTATGTGAAGAGATATAGAACATATGCAAGTGTAAATTGCATACAGTGAACACTCCATATGGTGAACACAAAGTCACAAAAGTTAGCCACAATCAATATGTGAACTAATAATCTTACTGCTGGCTGGCTTCTGGTTGATTGACTCAGTTCTCAAGGACTCTTTGCCCTAATGCACCAAGCGAATGAATAAAGTTGCAGAATACAAAAAGAAATGAAAAATAGCATAAATAAATTGCCTCAATCAAATTTTACTCAATATTCAGTAAACATTTTCAATAAATACTTTATCAAAAAAGAAAAATTTGTTAAAAAAAAATGACAGCGGAATTCGCACTCACGATTCGAACTCGAACTAGATTCGTAGCCAATGTTTTTAGATATCTAGTGATAACTTTTGAGTAAGTCCTACTATCCAATATGGTTGACTTGAATTGCAAGAAGTTCATTAACTTTTTTGCAAAAAAAAAAGAAGAAAGGAAACAAGTTTGCGGAATGATTCACTCTATTGAGTGCACACTGTATTGTTTGCACATTATTGTCTTGAGCAGACTGTCTCGCGACAATGGGGCTTCCAGCAAAGCGTTAAGCAGGAGTGAAGTTAAGTGAAGTGAAGCCAGTGTGCGTGTGTGTGTGTGTGTGTGTGTACATACATACATACATACATACATATATACCTGATTTCCGGCGCGCAACGGAAGCATTCGATTCGAAGTTGACAATGCAATCCAAACCCAAACTCAAAGGCAAAGCCGGCTCGCAAGTCTGAGACGCTGCCATTAGCCATATATAAAACGTGACTCAGAGAGGGAGCGAGGGAGAGGGGGGTAGTATTGTGCGGCAGGGTCGTTTGGTCTGTAGGGGCTCTGGCATTTATTGTCTGTATGTTGGTGGCTGGAATACAAATTGCTAATTGCGCTGCCGATGGCTCAATGCAAATCCTGATGGAGAATTATTGATTTGCCAGCAGCAGCGGTGAGTGGAAATGGGCAATTGCAGGGGGTGGCGCGTGCAAAATGAAGCTGAAACGAAAACGCAGCAGCAGTGCCGGCAGCGAGGGGCGGGAGGCAGGTGGCAGGGGCTCAGCCAGTCGTCGCATAAAGCACACGCCCAACACAGAGCAGTTGGATGCGGAGTAAGGTGAAGAGCCAACAGATACACACGAAATGCTGTCCAAAAAGGAACAAAGGAACACAGACGAGCGTGGCAGGCGTGTCCTGCAAAAAGCTTTAGTTTAGAGGCAACATTCAAATTTGGCAGAATACGAAGCCAGAATAAAAGGCTAAGCGCACAGCACTAAATGCAGCGCAATATACAGTTAATCAAATGCGAATGGCGACAACAACAAAACATCACGAAGAGCAGCCAACAAATTGATTGACAGAAACAGTTACACATCTATATGTGTTTGTGTGTGTATGCATGCACACACACACACACACACACACATAAATGAAGTGAACGGTGTTTGCGATGTTAGGGTGCGTGTCATGTCTCTTAGCTTTTGGTCTGCTGCTAGTTTAACTGTTTGATTGAGAGCGGGCCAGTCAAAGTAGAAGTAGCAGAACAAGCCGAAGATTACAGGTAGTCATCATTCATCTGGCAACATTGTGCGTGAGAGCAAGAGCAAGACCAAGAGAGAGAGAGAGCGCGAGCTTAACATTGCGGCGACTGCCGCCACTGTGAATGCCAATGTCAA
Organism: Drosophila flavopinicola; assembly: GCA_035042425.1. Classification (NCBI taxonomy): domain Eukaryota; kingdom Metazoa; phylum Arthropoda; class Insecta; order Diptera; family Drosophilidae; genus Drosophila; species Drosophila flavopinicola. The sequence continues at coordinate 6,042 of JAWNLL010000438.1, read as the reverse complement.
GGCAATTAGCCAAAAGCCGGTTGGAAAAATCAACAACGAGGCGCAGCAAAAACAATGCCAACAGCAAAGAAGCAGCAGCAGCGGCGGCAGCAGCAGTGGCGGCAGAGCAGGTAAAGGAAAATCGTAAAACAAGGCAAGCGCAAAATACAAAAAAAAAAAAAAAAAGCTATGAAATGAAGCAAAAGTCACAAGAGCTGCCATAGATTTTATGACTAGCGAGGGGTGGCGTGTGGGCTGGGGAGAGGAATGCACAACGAGACCAAAGCGAAGATGGAAGCTGCGTTACACCTGGAACTGGAGCAAGAGCGAGAGAAAGAAATAGGCGTGTGTATGTGTGTGTGTGTGCGTGTTGGTAAGAAGAAGACGCTGCTTGAGTGCATTTGGTGCCATCTTTGGGCAAGGCACGTTGAAAGGAATTCACTTACTTTCTTTGTTGCTCGGCTGTTGTTGTTGTTGTTGCTGCTGCTGCTGCTTCTGCAGTTGTTGTTATTGGGGCTGCTGCTTTAATTACCGTTTTAATGGCAGTTTTGCTTATTATCCTTTGCCCGCGCGCGTTCTCTCTATGTATCTCTCTTTATCTTGTGGTCTGCTTTCGTTAAGCTTTAGTTTTAGTCGCCGTCGCCGTGGTTTTCTATTTGCGCTCCTCTGCTTTTGCCGGTGTTTCTACTATGTCTGTCGTTGTATGCGTGTGCAGTTGTTTTTGTGTGTTTTGTGTTTGTTTGTTTGTTTATTTGTGTGCGTGTGTGTGTAAGTCTCTGTTACACCCTTCACTTCCAATTCGAGTTTCAATGTTGGGTAGACGAACAAAGTAAGTTTGGCCTCTCAGTTCAAGTTCACTCACAGTTAAAAAATCAGAAAAAAACGTAAACAAATCACAGGCAACAATTATTGAAAAAAATTTGATGTTGATTGCTATAGCTCAGGTATTTTTAATTTATTCAATTTTTTTTAGCTATATGCTTTTAGGTTTGCTGGCGCGCCTATTCACATCCGTATTTGGTATGGCAAAAGGATTTTTCTTCACGATTTCAAATTGGATGACAGACGCATGCGCGCACAAAGAGGACCACAAGACTTCGGATGAAGAACACAACCGCTCACGACTTGCTCTCGAATTGGAATGAAAACCCGTTGCGGAGCCATATACAATTTAAATCCAACCGCTTTGTAACATAATGTTGATGTGCTGTTAACGCAACGGCGCTCTTAACGCAATTGTGAGCAGTACAAACCGAATCAGAGCGAACGCAATAGTAGAAAGCAGACAATAAAATGCAAATCACAGCAGTTAGGAATTGGAAGTAACTGAAAATGAAATAATTTAATAATATAATACAATAAGTTTACTCATTTGGGCACTGTTAGCATAACATACGTTGCCCATCACTGTCGATTAACAGTTTGCAGCCGCAAGACAACGTTACCGATAATGTTATATGCGTGCGCCGATCGGCTGTTAGTTAACAGTGTGCGCTCTGGCAAGTCTTGCCAACTCGGCGAAAGTGCTGTTAGGACGTTGATTTCAAAATTTGTAACGGTAAATGGGCAAAGGAAATGCGCATAACTTGAACTTGACGAATTGCCGCTAGATCGCCGACGCCGCCACGGCGCTTGGTTTACAGCTATCCCTGACAGCCCGCAGCTGACGTGCCAACTGCAATCGACTGACGTACTACTGCATGCTTGGCAAACCAACAGGCGCCATGCTCTGTTAATTTTTTGAATGCATCTCGCATCTTTTCGTGGCTGCACTCTGCATTAGCGTTATTGCTTTTCATTACATTTGGCACGTTACTTTTCGGACTCTCGAGCGTAATGAGAGTGTGCAAAAAGTTCACGGTGGTCCAATGTCTGATTGTCTGCGCTAGCGATGGACGCGTGACTCAGCACGAGTATTAACACAGAGCACACATTTTATAAATACATCATAATATTTACATGCATGCAAGTTTAAAATTTGGAAAATACTATATTTCAACTATTCCTGATTAATGCTCACGTTGAAAAGACGCTCTTCGTCAAGCGTTTGAAATAATTTGAGCTTATTTAAAATGTTTTTTTTTCTAAATTAACAAATTCTGTTTTTCATATCACTTGATATTGCTAATTGCATTTAAATTCGTTCAGTTTGATTTTCATCAGTATAATTCTTTAACTCATCTTGCGAATAGTGTTATCGATTTCTTAGCGACTACTGGCTTAACACGATCAATTCGTGTCACTATGCGAATCACGACACGCTCTCCACTCTAGACAGCCGCTAGCCAGTAAGCGATTTCACCGTCGTTCAGTTGTACACGTCACTGTAAGCCCGTACCGAATCCTTAAATAAACAATCCATTAATATTTATAATGGCCCATACACACACACAGACACATCAGCACTAATTTTACAGTTGTTAATCACTGCATATTTTGTTGCTAGCCTTTTTAAAGTTAAAATATTTGTGCACTGCATGCCTTGTGAGTTTCTGCAATTTTAAACAAGTCAATTATGAGCCGCCAATTATGCCTGGCACGCCAGCAAGACAAAAATAAATGATTAGAAATGAAAAACAACAGAAGACACACAAAACGGCAATTTGGCAGTCAACTGTTATTGGTTCGAATCGTAACAGAGCTGTCAACGCTCGCCATTTGTCACCAGTTGGCAGCCCTCGACCAGTGTGGTTAACAGCTGTTGCACAGCAGGCAGTCAAGTTGACAGCCTGGTCGCAGAACCAGAACAACGCGAATCCAAATCCAAATCGAAACGAAACGAAACTATGCTCAGTTCATTTAAGTTTAAGTATTTTGGAGTGCAAAATTGAAATTGTTCGGTGTGTGCGCAGAACTTACATGCACTCGTTGCAGCCTTTGAACAAACACGCCAAAAGCAAACTTTAATACACAAATCAAATTGATTTCACATACACAGCCAGCCGCCAGCCGCTCCTCAACAAAGAGCCAAACAAAAATTTCGCCAATTGGACAACGCTTTTTGTTAGTTTGTATTTTTTTTTTTTTTTTTTCGTCGGCCATAACCAGCCCAGCTGGATAGGGGTGTTGGGGGGGTCGGGCGCCTCAAACACTCACACACACACACACACACACATAACATTGAATGCGTGAGAAGATGGCGCGTGCATTACACTAAAAAGAAAAGAATAGAGGAAGGAAAAAAACCAAACGCAAAACAATTGCACAAACAACAACAACAACATCAACCAGAGAAAAAGGAGAAAAACGCAGCAGCTACCCAATACCAGCACCCAAGTACAACGGCATTAAACAAAGCCAAAGCGCTGTCAAACAACAACAACAACAACAACAACAGCAGCAGCGAACTTAGCAACGCAACAATAACACAAATAAAAAGTTCTTACTTGCCGTCGCTTGTTGTCTCCATCCCGCTCGCACCTAGTCGTCTGAGATTTGGCGGGGGTGTTGGGCAACGCGTGCTCGACAAAAAACCAACAACAACAACAACAACCATAACAACATTTCCGCATTTTAAATATCAACAACAACAACAGCGACAGCGACAGCGAGAACAACACTAAGCAAAGCAAACAACAACAATTTCCACACAGGGTAGCAAACACGTTGAGGCGTGTGAACAACAACAGCGCCAGCCAAGGACACCAGCCGAAACGGTAAACCTAAACCGTATGTGCAGCATACACACATACACAGCACACACACGCAAATGGATGTCCTGGAACTGCTGCGTGCAAGCGCCAATGGCTATTATAACACATTATTCTCCGATGCCTGGTGTCAATATGTGTCCAAGCAAATCGCCACAACGGTAAGTCAACTAACATCGGTATGTGTGTGCATGTACATACATACATACATACACACATATATCAGCTGTAATATTAATTGTGTTTTCGGGGGCTCGTCGTGACTCATATGTGTAATGAGCAGCTGTTAAAGGCGGCGGCGGCGGCGGCGGGCCAATGGCAGGATAGCGGTTTGTGTCTTGACTATGATCTTTGCACTCGACTGCAGTCAGCTGTCGTTATAATGTACCTAAAATGGCATTGCTTGCGCTAGGACATTTCTGATTGAAATACGTCTATTTGCCATCAATAATGATATTCACAAATAATGTAGCTATGCATTTACGATTGGTTTTATTGATCAAAGTTCCTGTGAATAATTTACATTTACCAGCTTGATTAACTAGCTATTAGTAGTTGTTTTTTTCTCAAACACTTATAATTCTGTTATCTGCTACAGCTGCTGCTGCTACTACTACTGTTAATAGCAGTTGTTGTTGCTGTTTATTATTTCATCTCTTTTATGCTATCACACGCGCAAGCCGTATATGTATGTGTGTGTGTGTGTGTGTGTGTGCTTAGCATTTTTGTTTTGCGCACACTTCCGTCAACATAAGAGGTTCGTTCGTTCGCTTTGATTTGATTCGCAGACAAAAGCTGCCAACTTATATAAACATGTTCAAAGAAAGAAAGAAACAAACACACAAATATGACTGCTTGTGTGTGTGTGTGTGTGTGTGCCTTTGTATATTTGTCTTATCGTTTCGGCATAGTGATAATAGCTTAAGGCCTGACCCCGAAAGCGCATCAAGAGCGCTTAGCCTATAACTGATTACCGGCCCGATTGATTGCAGCCAACGGCAACGGGGCAAATAGCAAACGGGATATATTTCTGATTAGTTGGAAATAAGTGTGCCCCTCCCACTCCTCACCCCCGCTCCTCCCGCTACCCCTTCTGCTGCCTAAATCAGTTTACCATAATTCAATTAACCCCTTGGGGCCAAATCAATTGGTAATTGTCTCTTTTTTCGTGTTTGCCTTGTGACTTGTTGCCAAGCGTTGATCCAAAATACAGCAATAACAAAACGGCACACTAAAGTGCGCTGCTTGAGAGTGCCAGACTTGCAAATACCCTGTGAGCTTTCCGGTGTTTCACTCCTTTCGCTGTTTTTATTTCAATGAGAGCCCACATACAAAATTTGATATTTCTAGCTCGATATGTCGAAAAAACTGTCTTTGCATTTCGATATTTATCGATTGTTTTTTTTGTAACTGGAGTTGTCATTACAAATGTCATTGAAAATGTCAAACATAACAACAAAAATTAAAGGAACAGAACGACATCGCCTAATGGGAACAAAAAATTATCTACTTATTACGGTATTTATAAAAAGTTAAACCAATATTTATATAAACTGTTATACGCTTTTCACATGCCAATTTGTAATGGGTATTAAAAACAGACTGATCGCAAGTGCGTGCGAATACTTCAAACATACATACATAAGTACATATGTATGTGTCTGCATATGTACATACATATATATTTAATATACTTATTGTACATAAGCACATGAGCTCTCAAAGCATACCCAGAAATCGTAGTTATGTGGAAAATTTTGTTATCGTCTCAGTGGCAGCGGCAGCAATATTTCAATTAGTTGGAAATACGAGTATGGCGAATTCAATCGTTGCTTTTGTTGCTATTGTTGTTGTTCTTCCATTACTGCATGTGCATACGGCGATTTCAATTTGAATTTGTTGTGCCAGCTGCCGCAGTTGTTTTGATTTTGTACCCACTGAAACCTGTTACAGAAATAAACTATAAACAAATGGCAAATAACAACAACAGCAATAGCAAAGTGCAGCAAATGAAAATGCAAACACGGAAGAGGCAGCGTCATGCATAACAGCAACAACAAGTGTTGGCAGCGTTTGCGCGACGTCAGCATTAACATTAACATTAACATTAACATTGCGGCGACTGCATGCAAAAATGTCGATCGAAAGCAAAATAGCAAGATAGCGAGAGCGGGAGCGACAGCGAGATCGAGATCGAGAGCGCCGCAGCCAGCGCAGGAGAGCGAGAGAGTGAGGCTGCTTTGCTTTGCATAAGCAGCATTCGAGTTGTTATTTTTGCATAAAGAGAGTTGGGCAGATATTAATGTATAATTGAGGGACGACAGGTAGTATTATAATTATGTTATAAAGCATGCAATGCATTGAAGTAGGCATCTTTACGACTGATAAGTTGTGCATAGTATATGTATGCCCA